>JARQOD010000001.1:524119630-524343476 GCA_033576555.1 Oophaga sylvatica
ATAGGATAAGCAATCAGCAAATCTTTAACCCTTTCACTTAATCCTGCAAGAAATAAACTTTTCAAAGCTGAATCGTTCCAGCCCACCTGGGTGGACCACCTACGGAAGTGAGTACAATATTTTTCCACATTACCCGATCCCTGTCTCAAACGTCTCAACTCTGTCTCAGCTGATGAAACACGATCCGGATCGTCATACAACAACCCCAAAGCAGAAAAAAAAACATCCACTGATCCAAAGCATGGATCACTAGGCTGCAGAGAAAAGGCCCAGTCCTGAGGTTCTTTGCGCAAAAGTGACATTATAAACCCTATGCGCTGTGATTCATCACCAGAGGATCTGGGTCTCAAACGAAAATACAACAAGCAAGCATTTTTAAAAGAAAAAAATCTTGTTGTTCACCAAAAAATAAATCAGGCAAACGTACCTTTGGCTCCACGAAATGTGCTCCAGAACAACTACTCACGTGTTGCCGGATTTCAGCCAACTCCAGAGAGAGACCCTGCAGGCGTTCAGCCAAATCCCGAACCGACACCATGATGAAAACAGAAAATCTTTCCTTAGAGATTTTTTTTTTTTTTTTCTTGGCTGGACTTACTGTTATGAACTGCTACAAGCACTAAGGAAAGATGGGAACTCTGTCCCTACAATAAAACTGAGCTTGATCCCTACGATGTAACGGGGAACCTGATCCTGCGACCAGACCCGCTAAAGTCCTCAGCTAGTCTGAACGAAGACCTATAGTTGCGAGGGAGGAATCCCTACAAGATCTAGGGACTGGGAGAAAAGGTGGACACCTCCTAACAGAAATTGTAGCAGGGAAAATTAAACAGAAAACAAATTACTACGAGATCCTAAGATTAAGCAAAACTGACAGAGTAAGGCACCTAAGCACCCGGCTAGCTTAAGAGTAGATAATACAATGAAGTCCAGCAAAGCCAGAAGGGCGGAGCCAGACTAAATAGGGAAAAAAGGTCATGTGACCAGCAAACTAAAACAAAATCTACCAAGAGGGTTCTAACAATCGCACTAGCACCTGGAATCCAGCAGAAAAAGGCACAACAAAAACAAAAACTGTAAATGCAACACATTTTGCCAAGCTGGTTCTTGCAGGCCTTCCTGGCCTCAAAGGTATCAGAACAGTCCCTCAGACTTTTTCAGATGCTTTTATCAAGGCATATTAACTATGCAAAGTCCACCAAACACTCTTTGATAAACTCACTATCACAAAATGGTATCCTAACAAGGAAAAGAAACTACACAGATTGCGCCTCAACTCAGGACTCTATACAAACAGATCCAAAACAAAGCCAAAACCTGACAACCTGTACAACCACTACATTCCAGACACAAAAGCATCTAACTGTGTCATCAATCTCTCGGATTACAAACCCAACAAGGTGGAACTGGCCGTGCTTTCTAGAGGACTCTCATTTTGTCCCACTAAGGCCCTGGATAAAACTGAACTCTGCAGTGATATGGAACATTTTTTCAGGAGACTGCGCCTGAGGGAATACTTCAATGATACAGAAGATTCAGAAAACACTCGGACTGAAGGAAAAGGGATCCCAACAACCAAGAAGAGGTCAGACTGGACACCTCCTCCTGGACGCAACCGTTATTTGGATAAATATATAGACTCATTCAGATATTTGATAAAATCCACCATCATAGACACCAACAGGAGACAAGCATCCAACATCAGTGCCCAGGAGAGAAAGGCTATACAGTCTCTGAAAACCAACAAAGAAATCATCATTAAACCTGCTGACAAGGGAGGTGCAATAGTCATGATGAACACATCAGACTTATATGAAGGAAGCAAATAGACAACTTACAGACACACGCTACTACAGAAAACTGGAGTCAGACCCTACACAGGACTATTACAAGGAACTAAGCAAGTTGGTATCTTGTCTGCCTGACAAATCCTTAAGAGCCGATGACCTGATACCAGAGAGTCCAAGAACAGGGACATTCTACATTCTTCCCAAAATCCACAAAGCTGGAAATCCAGGGAGGCCGATTATTTAATGTGTGGACACCCTTACTGAGCAGGTATCTGGATGGGTAGAGGGCATTCTTAAACCCTGGTAAAGGATACACCCAGCTACATTCAGGACACAACTGACCTACTGAATAAACTAGCTGCAATAGGTCCCCTACCAAAAGGAACCATCCTGGCCACCATAGATGTGGACTCTTTGTACTCTAATATCCCACACCAGATGGATTAAATGCCTGCAAAGACTTCATGGAAAACACCGAGAATGATGCTGATTTTGTAGTGAAACTCACAAAATTCATCCTCACCCACAATTACTTTGAATTTGACAACAAGATCTATTTACAGGAGACTGGCACAGCGATAGGAAGTAAAATGGCTCCACAGTATGCAAAGCTTTTCATGGCCAAGCTTGAAAGCGACTTTCTGTCCTCATGTCCCATGAGGCCTCTGGCCTACTACCGCTACATTGATGACATTTTAATCATCTGGACGAAGTCTGAGCAACAGCTAAAGACGTTCCATGAACAGTTCAATCAATTTCATCCCACCATCAATTTAACACTCAACTACTCCAGCACTGAAATTAACTTTTTGGACACCATCATTAAACTGAAGGACAATGAAATAGAGACATCCCTGTATCAGAAGCCAATCGACCGTCCAACATACCTTAAATGGGACAGTTTCCATCCAAAGCACATAAAAAACTCCATTGTCTACAGCCAAGCCATCAGATACAACCGTATATGTTCCAACCCCATGGATAGAGATGAACAACTTGGTCGCCTTAGAAAGACCTTTTTAAATCAGGGCTACCATCCAAGAACAACTGAAAACCAAATTACAAGAGCCACCAGAATATCAAGGAATCACCTGCTACATTACAAAACTAAAGAAGAAAATAACCGGGTGCCTCTAGTGGTCACCTACAATCCAAATCTGGAGGTGCTAAGGGGAGCTGCACGGAAACTACAACCTCTACTACAAAAAGATGCCCGATTACAATCCATATTTCCAGACTCCCCACTACTGTGTTTTAGGCAGCCCCCAAATCTAAGAACCATCATTGTCAGAAGTTCCCTGTCAGAAATGCAAAACCTGTCCATTTATAATGACCACGGACAAGATAAAGATCCCCAACTCCCATCGGGACTACAAGATACCAGGTACTTTCAGCTGCATCACATCTAATGTGGTGTACCTAATTATATGTACTAAATGTCCAACTGGGGGTCTGTATGTGGGAGAGACTGGGCGAAAACTGAGAACAAGGATGAATTCTCATCGCCACACAATAAGAGAAAAAAGAATGGATCTACCTGTGGCAAAACATTTTTCTTCCCTGGTCATAGCATGTGGGATATGAAATTACTTGTATTGAAAGGTAGCTTCACAACTCAGAGACAGAGGAGAGTTTGGGAATACAAACTGATGGTGACCTTTGACACTCTTAATGCTGGAATGAACCTGTCACACGGATTTATGACTTTTTACATCAATTAAGGAATTTACTCCAAAGACCCTGTGAAAACATCACAAAACATTACCAGACCCCCATCAGAGGGCAATAAAACTTTCACACTCCTTATCTATGAATTGTTCCAATATTTATGTTCATCTCTATCTCCCATAATGACAGTTCTGCTTTACGTCACTTGTCTTACCTATTGCATTTTTTCTGTGCTGTGTGGTGTATAAATATGTGATTCTTCAGATTTTGTATTAGTTTAGCCTGATGAAGAGACCTGAGTATTCTCGAAAGCTTGCAATTTGTTACCATCTTTTCAGTTAGCCATTAAAAGGTATCAACCACTGAGGACTCTCAACTCTAAATATTTTTCTATCACAAAATGGCAATTTTGTGGGATATCACATAACTGGTATTGAGTGCTCCATTCCTGTATGTGTGAAGCTTGGTAAAAAAAGCTCTTGTTGGTTTTGCAGCTTTTCATTACACACTTCTCAGCATGAGATGTTGGGTGCACCTGCAAGGGTTAATTTATCTCCTCTCACTGAATCTAAGGGCCCCGTCTCACATAGCGACACACCAGCGATCCCGACAACGATCAGGATCGCTGGTGTGTCGCTACATGATCGCTGCTGAGCTGCCAAACAGGCAGCTCAGGCAGCGATCAGGACAGTGACACTGCGGGTAACGTCGCCTAGTTACCCGCAGTGTACTTTGGATACCAGCGCACTGATGCAGGGAACTGGTAACCAAGGTACACGTCGGGTTTCCAGGCGCTGCGCGGTGCCAGGGCCGTGGGGTACTCGGCACCGAGCCCATCGAGTTCTATGGGGGATGTCACGGGCAGCCACGGCTCGGTCCGTAGCCCTGGGCGCTCACTATAAATGGGAGAGTATTTACAGGGGATTAGTGTTCGTGTAGTTTGTCGTGACGCCACCTGTAGTACCTGGTCAGGGTGACCAGCGCTACTGTGCAGGTCCTCTGGAAGGGATGGTGTTGTGCAGCTAGATGATAAGTCTTCTACAGGTAAGACTGTGTCCTCCCAGGGCAGATAGATGAAAGGTGTAGCAATGGTGAGTGTGCATCGCTGGAATAATCAGGAAACAGTTCTGTTGCAGTTTCAAGGGTGTACTCACAGTCTGTCACCGGTAATACAGATTCCAGCCGGGCACTGTGTCCTTCCAGTGAGTAGTCCAGCAACCCTCAGGTAGATTGGTCACACTCTCAAAGACTCCCTTTATGTTCCTTTCCGGCCTTTCGCTTATCAGTGCTACTCTCCTCTCCCTTCTTGCACTTGCCACCACAGAGCCCTCAGACAAGGCAGTATTAGGTCCTTTCAGTTCACAGGCTTCGACCCGATGTCTCCGGCACGGCATCTCCCTCTCATGTCTCAGAGATCGAAGAACAACGTCCGTTGCCTGCACATACTTGACCACTAGGCTGCCTCCTGGTGAGATTATGGTGGCTACGGCAATGCCACTTGAAGTGACCAATGCCTACGGTTTTACTAGCAGAGCCTGAAGCTTTCCGCTAGCCTAGGGACCGTTCCCTGAAGTCGGCCTGGTCCTCTTCTGCAATGGGCTACGACTTGTGAGATCGTCTCTACCCAGGACCCATTCGCTCTCTCAGCAAGGCTCCCTGAGGTGAACTCAGAGAAGCTGCAGGTCAGGCCAGTACCCACATACTGCCTGCCTGTCTCTGACTGAACTCTCTAATCTAACACGCAGCACCAAGCTGAATAAACCCCTCCGACCCACCTAGCTACACCCTGTTCTAACCAGCCTGAGTCAGGCCATCCTCCCTTAGGGTCCTCCTTCACTCAGCTAGCATGGTGTGTGATGGATGCAGTGGTTGGAGTCAATGGGGTGCTTCCTCCTTACCTGAGAGTCAGGTGTCACACCTCTGGGTGAGATGCAACATCTCTGTGGCGACTGGACCCTCAGGGCGCCACATTCCCCCTGGTTAAACACAGCACTCCCAGGCTGTAAAAGAGTAAAGATGTTACAGGAATCATACAAAATTTTATAAATGCATTTCAACGGTAGAAAAACAGTGTAAAACTCTTCTTCCCCTTTATGGGAGGCACTTCAGGTTAAACGTTGCATAAATAACATTTTTATTAATAACATTCAATAAAGTGCAAATAGCAATGACATTAGAGTTCAGGTAAAACTTGTACTTGTGGAGGACCCGCTCCAAACCTCCAACGGTGGTCTTGGGTGGGCTGCAAGACTTCACTGCCTTTTCCAGCAAACCTCACCTTCGGCCACACCAAACGGGTTTTGAGTTTTTGAGGTAATGTAAAACCAAGATAGAGCACCGAGGTGCTAACTATTTACAAGAACAGTTCGTGAGCCAGCAAAGTTCATGGCTTCAAAGTTCAGACATGATAAAGAAAAACAACCTAAGGTGCGGTTACCCGACTGGAGTACTTCAAGGCAATAAACACAACATATTTACATACATGACCCTGTCCGGGTTATCATCACTTATTTGCAGACAGTGTTCCAGGCACCACCTGGTACCCCTCCGGGGGTTCCCACACTTCAGCCACACCCAGGCCCACCTGGATCTGGTGGCGCTGAGTGGCTTGCACAGTTAGATCGTGACCCGCAATTTGGGTCTGTACTGCCACCTCCCGAGTCTCACGCCGGGTTTGGAGACCTATATCCCGGACTGAGCGAACCCCTGGAGGCCTCACGGTGCCTCGTAGGGACCAGCAATTTGGAGCATTTCCATTGCAGGTGCTGATGAAGAGGCAGCTGAGGGAGGTAGGGGTGAGGTGCAGCACGGGGCGGGCATGCTGGCAGAGACCTGGGTGGGGGAGGCCTGAGACACTGAAGCACTGATGGGATCCCTATATTCTGGGGGAGAGGGGTCGCACCGGGAGACATTTAGGGCATACGACCCCTTGAACCCCCAGTGTCGGGTGTACATGACCAGGTCCCCGACGAATAGATCCCTCTCCGGGTGTCCCTCGGGCAGGTGGGCCTCCACATCCCGGCGATTCACAAACACCTCTAGATACAACCCAGGCTCCTGGATGAAGTCCCATCCGCCTCTTAATTTAAAGTCCCGCACTGCCCCCTTGCGCCGCGGCTCCCTCAGCGTACCTTTGTCTTTCCGCATTTTATTCTTATCAGAAAGGTCCTGTTCATGCTGCCGCTGCCGTAGCCGCTGGGCCTCCCTGCTTTCCCGCTGTCGCTCCAATTCCTGCTCCCGGCGCCTCCACTCCTCCTCCTGGCGCCGGTTATAGGTTTCTTCGACGAGCACCTCCAGATGCCCGCTGTCGAACGGCTGCTCCCGGATCTCTGGCTCCTCGAGCTTTTCCGGCGGCCGCCCGTCCTGGCGGCGCTCCCCGCGGTCATGCTGAACCGGCTCCGGGGCCGATGGCAGGCTGGAAACGGGTGCAGGAGGCGGGAGCTGGTGTACCTGCGCGGCTTCCTCCGCGAGGCCGGATGTCTCCACTGCAGGGCCGGTGACGGATACAGGCAACGGGGACGGGTGTGCCTCCGCAGACTCCTCCGCGAGGCCGGACGTCTCTGTTGCAGGGCCGGTAACAGGGCCCACTGCTGCTCCTTTCCAGGCGCTGTTGCTGTAGGGGGGAGACACGACCGGCTCTGCTCCAACCGCCGCTTAAGGGCCCGCCAGCTCGCTTCCATTCTGGTGACCTCCTCCCAATGTCGGGCCAATTCCCTCAAGGCATCCTCAGCATCTTCGCAAGAGAGGGTGCTCCCGGGTTCGGTGCCCACCAGTGGCTCCAGGGCAGTCAGCTCTCCTTCGTGGGGGGAGAGGTTCAGCTCCTCCATCCCCTCCCACGGCAGCTCACTCCCGGTCGCCATCTCATCCAGGTCACATCTGAAATTTGCATCAGGGGAGGCCCAGTCTTTTGTATGAAGGCGGGACCTTCGCGTTCTTTTCCGCCCACTGAGGAGGATGAGGAGGCGGAACTCCATAGCGGTGGGGCAAGATCTGACATTGCAGTAACACTTGGACTGGGCGGCCATTTTTTCGCGCCACAGTATGAGCGCACGCCCAATAAGTCACGCCCTCCTTCACCAGCGCCTCATGGCGCGAATATGGCGCAAAATGGCGGCAAATGCGGCAAATGGCGGCAAAGTCACAAAAATGGCAATTACAGTCTTTCAGCAAAAAACAGTCAATTTAGGCACACAGGACTCGCGTTTCACAAGCTTCAGGTTCCTGTTCGTGACGCCAAAAATGAGCCGCCCGCCAGGGCCATGGGGTACTCGGCACCGAGCCCGTCGAGTTCTATGGGGGATGTCACGGCTCAGTCCGTAGCTCTGGGCGCTCACTATAAATGGGGGAGTATTTACAGGGGATTAGTGTTCGTGTAGTTTGTCGTGACGCCACCTGTAGTACCTGGTCAGGGTGACCAGCGCTGCTGTGCAGGTCCTCTGGAAGGGATGGTGTTGTGCAGCTAGATGATAAGTCTTCTACAGGTAAGACTGTGTCCTCCCAGGGCAGATAGATGAAAGGTGTAGCAATGGTGCAGAGAGATGTAGCAGAGGTGAGTGTGCATCGCTGGAATAATCAGGAAACAGTTCTGTTGCAGTTTCAAGGGTTTACTCACAGTCTGTCACCGGTAATACAGATTCCAGCCGGGCACTGTGTCCTTCCAGTGAGTATTCCAGCAACCTTCAGGTAGATTGGTCACACCCCCAAAGACTCCCTTTATGTTCCTTTCCGGCCTTTCGCTTATCAGTGCTACTCTCTTCTCCTTCTTGCACTCGCCACCACAGAGCCCTCAGACAAGGCAGTATAAGGTCCTTTCAGTTCACAGGCTTCGACCCGATGTCTCTGGCACGGCATCTCCCTCTCATGTCTCAGAGTTCGAAGAACAACGTCCGTTGCCTGCACGTACTTGACCACTAGGCTTCCTCCTGGTGAGATTATGGTGGCTACGGCAATGCCACTTGAAGTGACCAATGTCTACGGTTTTACTAGCAGAGCCTGAAGCTTTCCCGCTAGCCTAGGGACCGTTCCCTGAAGTCGGCCTGGTCCTCTTCTGCAATGGGCTACGACTTGTGAGATTGTCTCTGCCCAGGACCCGTTCGCTATCTCAGCAAGGCTCCCTGAGGTGAACTCAGAGGAGCTGCAGGTCAGGCCAGTACCCACACACTGCCTGCCTGTCTCTGACTGAACTCTCTAATCTAGCACGCAGCACAAAGCTGCCTAAACCCCTCCCACCATCTAGCTACACCCTGTTCTAACCAGCCTGAGTCAGGCCATCTTCCCTTAGGGTCCACCTTCACTCAGCTAACATGGTGTGTGATGGATGCAGTGGTTGGAGTCAATGGGGTGCTTCCTCCTTACCTGAGAGTCAGGTGTCACACCTCTGTGAGAGATGCAACATCTCTGTGGCGACTGGACCCTCAGGGCGCCACACTCTCACTGAATCTAAGGGCCCCGTCTCACATAGCGACACACCAGCGATCCCGACAATGATCAGGATCGCTGGTGTGTCGCTACATGATCGCTGCTGAGCAGCCAAACAGGCAGCTCAGGCAGCGATCAGGACAGTGACACTGCGGGTAACGTCCCTAGTTACCAGCAGTGTACGTTGGATACCAGCGCACTGATGCAGGGAACTGGTAACCAAGGTACACGTCGGGTTTCCAGGCGCTGCGCGGTGCCTGGAAACCCGACGTGTACCTTGGTTACCAGCTCCCCTGCAGCAGCGCGCTGGTATCCAATGTACACGTCGGGTTTCCAGGCACAGCCCCGCGCTTGGAAACCCGATATGTACCTTGGTTACCAGGAGATCGCTGGTCTCCTGCCTGTCACACGCAGCGACGCGTGCTGTCCAGCGGAAGACCAGCGATCAAAAAAAAGTCCTGGCATTTCTGACACGACCAGCGATTCACAGCAGGGGCCTGATCGCTGGTACGTGTCAGACATAGCGAGATCGCTGCTGAGATCGCTGTTTAGCAGCGATCTCGTTAGCGATCTCGCTATGTGAGACGGGGCCTTAACACTCAACCTCTGTGACTATAAAGTGAGCATAAATAACACTATGATGCATTCAGCACACCCCAACTTCTTAAAGCGCTGCCACCACTCATCAAACACATGGGGTGATGAGTCCCCAAAATATGTTACTGTCAGTCAATCAAAAAGGTCACACAACGCATGCTCTGAAAGGATACAGATTATTTAGCGCATACAAGAATCAAGCTTATTAAGGATTTTAAGTTTTAATATAAATATATACAGTACTTACAATAAAGGATATAAGAAGGTAAAAATAAACCGACGCATAAATATGCAAAACGGTTATAAAATAAAATGGAGAAATAACAGAAATATCTTAACGTTTCTGTCTACAGTTATCTTCTGTTTTCTTCAGGAAAGGAGAAATGAATTATGGATCATACCAGGATCCTAGGCTGCCCCCACATGTGAACAACTTATGTGCTGTTCCATTTGTCTGGTTAATGTATTGTATTATTTCCATGCTGTGTATAATCTATTCTTTCATGCTCTCAGCTGTCACCTGGTGGCTTTCTGTGTGTTAGCCTGTAACTAATTAATTCTGGTACATGCCTTTCAATTCCTGTACTGAGGTCACTGCTTCTTCTTCCTGTTAGCAGCCATTTGGTTTGTTAGTTCTTTATGGGAGAGACACGATTTGCACCGAGCTGTGAAAGGCATCAGTTTTCGACCACCACCACACCCCATACATTCTTGCTGCTCACACTTGCAAACATACTTGGTGCTACATCTTCCTGCACCTCGTTTTCACCTGCATTTCTGGAGAAGTTACTGTATACCAATCATAAGCTGTATGTCCAGATTTCCAAATAAACATGTCTGGACTTCACAATCCCTGGTGTGCATCATCTCTCTGGACGCTGAACAGCACTGGTCCTGTCTGCTCTGCATGAGGAAGCGGAAGGTAGGAAAACTCTCCCAGCCCCAATCAACTTCACCTCCATTCGCCTCATGTGCGGACAGAACAGTCGAAAACTGCTTTGAAGCCCGGCCAGAATTACCCTTATATCCCTCTCCTCGTGCCTGCGCTCTACCTGCTCACATACTGCAGCTCTGCTCTGCTAAGAAACTATCTGCAGCGTCACCCAGACCGCATTGTGCATAGAGACTCTCTGTATATTATACTACATCTATGCAGATTGTCGGACTGTAAAATCCCACAATTCTCTAAAAATACCTTGGGAATCTTACCAGGACGTCTTAACTAAGCTGCACTGCGATTTCCGGCCCCCAATTCAAAAGTTCAGTTTCCTAAAGAGACAGTGCACCTTAAACCAAAATGGCCGAAAAAGACCCTGCACAGTCTCCCACTGCTGAAACAGAGCAAATACAATCTGACACTGTCCATCATGAAGACCAGGAAGCAGAACCCACGCTTCCAGGAGACCAAGTCGTTCGACAAAAGTGCTCTGTCAAACCAACCATAAAAGCTGTCGAAAATTCTCACAATACGAAGGATGAGTACAATGACAACCTGGACGAACTATGGGAGCGAGTTACCTCCCTCATGTCAAGCGTCCAACACCACAAAGATGATGCAGTGAGTTTACAGGATACTATAAGACGGCTAGAAACGGCCCATGGTAGATACAAGAGACTGTCCGCAAGGTATGCCGCCTTCCTAAAAAACTCTAATATTGATGAAGCCTCATCAGAGTTATGCAAAGTAGATTCCACAGACAGAGAAAGGAATGCCGCCATGCAAGACGCCAAAGATAAAGAGGAGCTCCGTATTGCTCATCTGCAAGAATCAAGATCCCACAGGTCAGGCTCATCCAGATGCTCTTATCGGTCGTACAAATCATCCTGCTCAAGAACTTCAGCCCTCAGCGACAGAATTCTAGAGGCCCACTTAAATACAGAGAGATCCAAACTAAGACGTTCCTTTACAGAAAAGAAATCAGAAGCAGAGGCAGTAGCCAAGAAAGCTGAAGCAGAGGCAGAAGCCAAGAAAGCAGAAGCAGAGGCAGTAGCCAAGAAATCAGAGGCAGAAGCCAAGAAAGCAGAGGCAGAAGCAGAGGCTCAAGCAAAGATTCTTCAAACACAAATGGAGGAAGAAATCGCGCTAGCCAAAGTAAAAATACTTGAGCAAGCATTGAAGCAAAACCTCGAACCGATTTGCCTGCCACCACAGGAAGAATACGACCCAGTTGTTCGTACCAGCGACTGCGTGCAGAAACAGATATCTGCAGCGCACACCTTCTCCAGCGACGTTTAACCCAACATTGTGGAAACGCCCAAGTCGGCCCAACTTGCGGTGCCAGTGGCACCCACAGCCTCCGCAGGGACCCAAGACCAACGCCATGATGTGTCCCCTCAGGAGCAGTCATCACCGCAAAACGACCACAAGGCGCACTCCAGCCCGCCTCCACAGTTCAGGCAGCAGTCATCTGAATCTCCAGAGATTAAACCACCACAGTTCAACCCTGCAGCAACATCATTCTATCCGGGAACAATTCACCCTTCCACGCCTCACCACTTATACGCCCGAGGGGCACCACAAGCTAATACGGTAACAAGGAGTGAAGGATCAGACATGTCCGAGTTTGCCAGGTTCATGGTGAGCAGAGAGCTAATCAACACCAGTCTCTCAAAATTCAACGACCGTGCAGAGAACTACAGAGCCTGGAAAGCAACCTTCAAGGCCGCCATTGCTGACCTCAACCTATCCGCGGAGCAGGAGCTCGACCTCATGGTCAAATGGTTGGGTCCAGAATCCACAAACCGTATCAAGAGTCTTAGGACCGTCTATGTGGGACAAGCTGAAGCAGGTCTGGCTGCTGCCTGGCAGAGACTCAAAAGAACCTACGGCAGAGCTGAAGCCATAGAAAAGTCCCTATTTAAGAGACTGCAGAATGTTCCAAGGATCAATCTTAAGGAAGCCCACAAACTTCTGGACTTAAGTGATCTGCTTATGGAGCTGGAACTTGCGAAAAGAGACCCCCGTCTGTCTGGACTGTGCTACCTGGACACTGCCCATGGGGTGAACCCAATTGTCTCAAAGTTGCCACATAGTCTGCAAGAGAAGTGGGCAGTGTGCGTCTCCAGGTACAAAAGGTCACATGATGTCACCTTTCCTCCGTTCATTCAGTTCTGCAAGTTCGTCGATGAACAGGCCCAAATGAGGAATGACCCTAGTCTAGACTTCCTGGAGTCCAGCACTGCAGCTCCAGCAACATCCTTATCAAGGTATGAAAGCATCACACACAGACGTAAGGACTTGAGGAACAGTGTAAGTGTCAGGAAGACTAACCTGCCACCACCTGCAGTACCCGCTGATAAGCAGTACACTATTCCGTCAAGGGATAAATCTTTCAATCGGGAGTGTCCCATTCACAAAAAACCACACTCATTGAACAAATGTAGAGGCTTCAGGTCCAAAACCATGCAGGAGCGCAAGAAAATCCTCAGCGAACTTGGGGTATGTTTCAAGTGCTGCGCCTCATTAGAACACATGGCCAAGGACTGTGAGGCTAAGTGCACACGTTCAGGATTATTTGCGTTTTTTTTGTGGCAAAAAACGGGTAAAAAACGCATGAATGAAGAATTCTATTATTTAGAATGAATTCCGCAATTTCTGTGCACATGGTGCGTTTTTTTCCCAAAAAAAAACGCATCGCCGAAAAAAAAGCAACATGTTCATTAATTTTAGCATTTTTCCCGCTATATTATTGACATAGAAAGTTAAGGAAAAAATCGCGGTAAAAACGTGCAAAATCCGTGCAAAAACGCACCAAAAACGCGAAAAAACGCTCAAAAAACGCGTTTTTACCGCGAAAAAAAGTCCGGTTTTGCTCAGGAAAATTCTGCACACATTCCTGAACGTGTGCACTTAGCCTTAATCTTCCATTAAGTGTGAAGAGTGTCATAGCGACAAACACCCATCAGCCTTGCATCCAACCTCAGCCAACAGCAATCGAGCAGTTGCAGTGACCCCTAGTCCAGCAGCAAGCCATGGCGGGGAGCCACAGAACCACGACAAGTCTACCACGGCTGTCTCCTGCTCATGCTCAGAGGTATGTGGGGAGAACCAAAGTGCTAAATGCTGTGCCAGGATATGCCTAATCAGAGTTTATCCAGAAGGGCATCCAGAGAAGGCAGTAAAAATGTATGCCATCATTGACGCTCAGAGCAATCGATCACTAGCTGGACCTAAGTTCCTTGAAGCCTTTGGTATCAAGGTACCAGCAATGCCCTAAACTCTGAATACCTGCTCGGGTCGCATAGAGACTAGCGGTAGAAGGGCACAAGGTTTTATTGCTTCCCCTATCAACGGAGGCATAGAAATACCCCTACCTACATTAATCGAATGTGATCAAATACCCGACCAAAGGGATGAAAGCCCTACCCCGGAAGCTGCGTTCCACCATCCACACTTAAGGCACTTAACCACCTATGGACACAGATGCTGAAATCTTACTTCTGCTCGGCAGAGACAATTTAAGGATACATAAGGTCCACCAACAGTTTAATGGTCCTGACTATGCCCCCTATGCCCAGAAACTCGACTTGGGGTGGATAGTCATAGGAAATGTATGCTTGGACCGAACAGGAGTCAATTCCTTTAAGACCTACGTACGCCGGGATGGATGCATTACTTTCTGCAAACCATGCCCTCTTCACTATGAGGTGAAAGAGAAGCCTCCAAATCCCGTACAGCTGCCTGATGTCATCCCTTCTCCCTATGCAGATGACTTGGGAAGATCAGTGTTTCGTACCACTAAGGATGACAACAAAGTAGCCCCGTCAATGGAAGACAAGGAATTTGTCAAGATAATGGACAATGAGTTCCTTAAGGACGAGACTAATCATTGGGTTTTTCCCCTAACCTTCAGAGCTACCAGGGTAAGGCTCCCAAACAACCGTGAACAAGCGTTGTCCAGATACAACTCTCTCCAGCGAACACTAAGCAGCAAACCGGAGATGAAAGAGCACATTGTCACCTTTATGGGCAAAATATTACATAATAACCATGCCGAGCCAGCTCCTCCCTTGAAGGAAAACGAGGAGTGCTGGTACCTACCCTCATTCGGAGTATATCACCCTCGAAAGCCTAAGCAAATTAGAGTTGTCTTTGATTCAAGCGCCAAACATCAAGGCATATCTCTCAACGATGTCCTCCTCACGGGCCCTAATCTAACAAACAACCTAGTAGGAGTGTTGATGAGGTTCAGGAAAGAGCCCATCGCCATCACTGCTGACATTGAACAGATGTTCCACTGTTTCATAATCAGAGAGGATCACAGGAATTTCCTCAGGTTCTTGTGGCACAAGGACAACGACCCCAGCAAAGAGATGGTGGAGTATCGCATGAGGGTGTACGTATTCGGGAATAGCCCTTGCCCGCTGTGGCAACCTATGGCCTGCGGAGAACTGCACTGGAAGGAGAGTCCGAATATGGTACAGACGCCAGAGACTTTGTAGAGAAAGACTTCTATGCAGATGATGGACTGAAATCTCTACCCACAGAAGAAGCAGCGATTGACCTGCTTAAGAGGACCCAAAGTATGCTGTAACGAACCAAGCTTAGACTGCACAAAATTGCTTCAAACAGCCCAGCTGTCATGAGAGCCTTTAAGTCTAGTGACCACGCACCAGGATTCAAGGACATAGACCTGGGAGCAGACCGTCCACCTGTGCAGAGAAGCTTAGGCATGAGGTGGAACCTGTCAGCCGACACCTTCGGGTTTCAAATCAACTGTGTAGACAAACCATTCACTAAACGTGGTGTCCTGTCAGTGGTGAACAGCTTATACAATCCACTGGGATTCGTAGCACCAATTACCATACAAGGTAAATCCCTTCTGAGACAGCTTTCTGAAACCGTCAAAGACTGGGATTCCCCACTCCCTCCTGATAAGGAACCAAAATGAGAAACCTGGAAGCAGTCCTTGTGTGCCTTGGATGAGATCCACATACCAAGATGCTACGCCACAACCGCACTTGCCACTAGCACTAGGACAGAACTCCATGTGTTCTCGGATGCATCCACAGAGGCCATTGCAGCCGTTGCCTATCTGAAGGTGACGGGATCCGAAAATCAAGATCACGTTGGGTTCGTCTTCGGCAAGGCTAAGTTGGCTCCCAAGCCTGACCACACTATTCCCAGGCTCGAACTCTGTGTGCTTGCGGTAGAACTCGCAGACTTTATACAGCATGAGCTGGACACCAACATAGATGACATACAATACTACACTGACAGTAAGGTCGTCTTAGGTTACATCCACAACCAAACAAGGCGCTTCTATGTGTACGTCAGTAACTGCATCGAGAGAATAAGGAGGTCTTCCAAGCCTGAGCAGTGGCACTATATCCCATCTGAGCTTAATCCAGCGGACCACGCCACTAGACCTATGCCTATAAGTTCTTTTGCTAACTCTTCTTGCTTTCAGGTCCGAAGTTTCTGCTGGAACAGAAAGGAAGTGAACGTGTCCAGGAAGACTTCAGCATCCAGGATCCGGATAACGATCCAGAAGTCCGCTCCGAGGTCAATGCTCTGGCCCCAAAACACTAAACCAACCTCCAGCCTCAGTTGCCAGCGCTTCGAACGCTTCTCCAATTGGATGAAACTCGTCAAGACCATCGCAAGGTTAGTCCACATTGCGAGATCTTATCACGACTCACATGGAAACAAAAACTGTCATGTTGGCACGTCTGCCTTAAACCGCTCTCTACCGCGGACATTCCGGTAGGATAAAGACGAGCAGAACACTGCACTAGTACTTCGTCCATTGGATTACTGTTGGGTCGGAGATAGTTTGTATAAAGCAAGGTAGAAGTCCAGAACCAAGGACTGACAGTCTCCCAACGCGTTTCTCTGGCTAGATCATCAGGGGAGAGTTATGCCATTTTTGTCAGCTGTTATGGTATCTGTCACCCGCAGCGCCGGTGTGGACTGTTGAACGGGTGCGTGTGTCTGAACCACGTGCGTTCTTAAATAGAACGCTAAAGCGGTCATTTAGTGACGTCAGATCCTGTGCGTTCTCATTAGCGACGTAATATCCTATGCGCTCGTCATCTGGAACGCATATTTGGAACGCAAACTATCATGCAGGTGCACGTTAATGAATCAAATAATTTCCACTAAAGAACGCCGAGATAACGTCATATCCTAAGCGCTCTTCATAGTGACGTAATCTCATATGCGTTCCTCATCTGAGACGCTTAAATGGAACGCAAATTAACTAGCAGGTGCACACTAATGAATAACATGATAATTTCCACTATAGCACGCTGAGATAACGTCATATCCTAAGCGCTTCTTTATAGTGACGTAATGTGCGCTCCTCATCTGAGACGCTTAAATGGAACGCAAATTAACTAGCAGGTGCACACTAATGAATTACATGAATTCTAAAACGTCATAACTTATGCGTCCCTCATGACGACGCAATATCTCATGCGCTCCCATATGGAATGCACAGATGTTGCGCATCGGTCAAATCAAAAATTCCAATATATTCATGTAATTCCTCTATGGACATCACATTGTAGACATCGTGCCAATAATATATTTAAAGATAATGTCATCCCATTTTTTTAGAAGTTTCCAAAGCTGATCTGAAAATTATTGTGATATTTTACAAATTCCACAAGAGACCAGTATCAGTTCAATCATAATAATATTGGGGTATTGTACAGATTCACCATATGTAGACAGATAGTCAATATATCCTTCAACATTTCAATACTGTATATTGACACTGTTATCATAAATTAGTAAAAGGGAATTTTTTTAGTACATAGAATTATTTTAAGACAAGACAAAAGAGCCCCATTTAATGATACATCCCTATTGAGATGGGAAAGTCACCATCCAACTCCCCTCAAAAAGGGCATTCCAAAGGGACAGTATATGAGGATGCGACGCAACTGCTCCTCTGAGGGTGATTATCAGACACAGGCTGCAGATTTGAGACAGCGATTTCTAAATAGGGGATACCCGGATGGGGTCCTACGGAAAGCATATAATGATATAAAATCTTTGGATAGAACATCCCTACTGAACATCAAACAACCTAAAAATGAATCTCCCACCTGTAGGTTCATCACCACATTTAATTCTGGAGCACAGCAGGTTCGCTCGATTCTCCAGAAACATTGGTCAATTCTACAGATGGATGAGGACATTGGAGATTTGGTGGGAGATTTCCCGCAAATGACCTTTTTGAAAGGCAGATCTATTGGGGATAGAGTTGTACATAGCCATTTTAATCCCCAAAAGAAAGAGACATGGCTTACCAGCAATGTAAAAGGTTGTTACAAATGTAGTGGATGTATTGCTTGCCCGGTTCTAGCTACAGGAGGATCATTTATGATCTGTGTAACGAATAGAACCTATGAAATCCGACATTTCATTAACTGTCGCACCAAGGGTGTGATTTATAAAGCTACCTGCCCGTGTAATATGGAATACGTAGGAAAGACCATTCGAGAATTCAGAAGAAGAATAGGTGAACATCTGCGAGATATAGCCCTAAAGAGAGACACACCCCTAGCCAGACACATGGTTAGCCAACATGAGGGGGAAACGACGGGTCTCAAATTCATCGGTATCGATAAAATAGGAGCACCGAAGAGGGGCGGCAACTGGGATAGGAGAATTTTACAGAGTGAAACAAAATGGATCTATCAGCTAAAAACACAACAGCCTTTAGGTCTCAATGAAAATTTAACATATAGTTGCTTTGTATGAACTCTGATATTCTCGCCTCCCATATTTAGCCCCCTCTTCCCTCTTCTTCTTCTGTGTATCCCTTTACTATTGATGTAATCTCTGTTTTCACACCTATTCTAGGCTTAGAGTAGGGTGTTATAGGGAAAAACAGGGTCAGCCGCCGAGGAGTGGGGGCGGCAAATTTCGTATCTTCCTAGGGTGCCAACCTCCACGGTTAGGTAGGGTATACCAGGTCTGATAGGGATATATAGCCCCAATTTTTTGTTGTTTTGTTTCCCCCTCTTTTTACCTATCTCCAGTGTCCTCTATCACATCTTGATTGTCAATATGGGTGCTTTGCACTCAAATAACCACCAATTCCATTGCAAGGAACCTGTAAATCCTCAGGAGATTTAAATTATTCATTTTATGTTCCTATGACTCTATTCAATGATTTATCTGAGTCATTATCTACGGAATTAATCCAAGAATTCTTACCATCATCCTTTGTGTTATTGCTGATCTAATAGAGATGTATCATTAAATGGGGCTCTTTTGTCTTGTCTTAAAATAATTCTATGTACTAAAAAAATTCCCTTTTACTAATTTATGATAACAGTGTCAATATACAGTATTGAAATGTTGAAGGATATATTGACTATCTGTCTACATATGGTGAATCTGTACAATACCCCAATATTATTATGATTGAACTGATACTGGTCTCTTGTGGAATTTGTAAAATATCACAATAATTTTCAGATCAGCTTTGGAAACTTCTAAAAAAATGGGATGACATTATCTTTAAATATATTATTGGCACGATGTCTACAATGTGATGTCCATAGAGGAATTACATGAATATATTGGAATTTTTGATTTGACCGATGCGCTCCATCTGTGAGTTCCAGATGGGAGCGCATGAGATATTGCGTCGTCATTAGGGACGCATAAGTTATGCGTTTTAGAAATTCATGTAATTCATTAGTGTGCACCTGCTAGTTAATTTGCGTTCCATTTAAGCGTCTCAGATGAGGAGCGCACATTACGTCACTATAAAGAAGCGCTTAGGATATGACGTTATCTCGGCGTTCTTTAGTGGAAATTATCATGTTATTCATTAGTGTGCACCTGCTAATTAATCTGCGTTCCAATAAGCGTCTCAGATGAGGAGCGCATATGAGATTACGTCACTATGAAGAGCGCTTAGGATATGACGTTATCTCTGCGTTCTTTAGTGGAAATTATTTGATTCATTAACGTGCACCTGCATGATAGTTTGCGTTCCAAATATGCGTTCCAGATGACGAGCGCATAGGATATTACGTCGCTAATGAGAACGCACAGGATCTGACGTCACTATATGACCGCTTTAGCGTTCTATTTAAGAACGCACGTGGTTCAGACACACGCACCCGTTCAACAGTCCACACCGGCGCTGTGGGTGACAGATACCATAACAGCTGACAAAAATGGCATAACTCTCCCCTGATGATCTAGCCAGAGAAACGCGTTGGGAGACTGTCAGTCCTTGGTTCATATGTGTCCACCTTTTTTGGGGTAATGTATGGCGTTATTTCTAAAAAGGCCTCCCCCATTTACAAGCACACGGTGGACATCGACATGTGGTAAGACTGTTCCATGTTTTTGATGTGCAATTTATGAGAGAAAAAAAGCACATACAGTCATTGATATTAACAAGATTGATTGAATTTTGTGGATAGTTTCCAGATACAGTCATGGCCAAAAGTTTTGAGAATGACACAAATATTAATTTTTACAAAGTCTACTGCTTCACTTTTTCTAATGGCAATTTGCATATACTCCAGAATGTTATAAAGAGTGATCAGCTTAACAGCAATTACTTGCAAAGTCAATATTTGGCTAGAAAATGAACTTTATCCCCAAAACACATTTCAACATCATTGCAGCCCTGCCTTAAAAGGACCAGCTAACCTCTTTTCAGTGATTGCTCCATTAACACAGATGTGGGTGTTGATGAGGACATGGCTGGAGATCAATCTGTCATGATTAAGTAAGAATGACACCACTGGACACTTTAAAAGGAGGCTGGTGCTTGCCATCATTGTTTCTCTTCTGTTAACCATGGTTATCTCTAAAGAAACATGTGCAGTCATCATTGCAATGCCCAAAAATGGCCTAACAGGGAAAAGTATCGCAGCTAGAAAGATTGCACCTCAGTCAACAATCTATCGCATCATCAAGAACTTCAAGGAGAGAGGTTCCATTGTTGCCAAAAAGGCTCCAGGGCGCCCAAGAAAGACCAGCAAGCGCCAGGACCGTCTCTTAAAAGTGTTTCAGCTGCGGGATCGGGCTACCAGCAGTGCAGAGCTTGCTCAGGAATAGCAGCAGGCAGGTGTGAGTGCATCTGCACGCACTGTGAGGCGGAGACTCTTGGAGCAAGGCCTGGTCTCAAGGAGGGCAGCAAAGAAGCCACTTCTCTCCAGAAAAAACATCATGGACAGACTGATATTCTGCAAAAGGTACAGGCAGTGGACTGCTGAGGACTGGGGTAAAATTATTTTCTCTGATGAATCCCCTTTTCGATTGTTTGGGACATCAGGAAAACGCCTCATTCGGAGAAGACAAGGTGAGCGCTACCACCAGTCTTGTCTCATGCCAACTGTTAAGCATCCTGAAACCATTCATGTGTGGGGTTGCTTCTCAGCCAAGGGAATCGGCTCTCTCACAGTCTTGCCTAAAAACACAGCCATGAATAAAGAATGGTACCAGAATGTCCTCCAAGAGCAACTTCTCCCAACCCTCCAAGAGCAGTTTGGCGATCAACATTGCCTTTTCCAGCATGATGGAGCACCTTGCCATAAAGCAAAGGTGATAACTAAATGGCTCAGGGAACAAAACATAGAGATTTTGGGTCCATGGCCTGGAAACTCCCCAGATCTTAATCCCATTGAGAACTTGTGGTCAATCATCAAGAGACGGGTGGACAAACAAAAACCTAAAAATTCTGACAAAATGAAAAATATTTAGACTTGAGAGTCCTCAGTGGTTGATACCTTTTAATGGCTAACTGAAAAGATGGTAACAAATTGCAAGCTTTCGAGACTACTCAGGTCTCTTCATCAGGCATAGACTAATACAACATCTGAAGAATCACATATTTATACACAAAATAGCACAAAAAAAATTCAATAGGTAGGACAAGTGACGTGAAGCAGAACTGTCATTATGGCAGAGGGATTAACATAAATATGACTAGTTCATAGATAAGGAGTGAAGGTTTTATTACCCTCTGATTGGGGTCTGGTATTGTGTTGTGATGACCCTAAAAGGTCAGGGAGGCAGATTCCTTAATTGTTGTAGAACGACATAAAACTCTGGGATATATTCATCCCAGCACTAAGAGTGTCAAAGGTCATCATAAGTTTATATTCCCAGACTTTTCTATCCTTCTCAGATTTGAAGTTAGATTTTAATACAAGTAATTCCATATCCGTCATGCTATGACCGGGCATACAAAAGTGTTTTGCCACAGGTAAATCCATTCTCCTTTCTCTTATTGTGTGTACCTAATTATATGTACTAAATGTCCAACTGGGGGTCTGTATGTGGGGGAGACCGGGCAAAAACTGAGAACAAGGATGAATTCTTATCGCCACACAATAAGAGAAAGGAGAATGGATTTACCTGTGGCAAAACACTTTTGTATGCCCGGTCATAGCATGACGGATATGGAATTACTTGTATTAAAATCTAACTTCAAATCTGAGAAGGATAGAAAAGTCTGGGAATATAAACTTATGATGACCTTTGACACTCTTAGTGCTGGGATGAATATATCCCAGAGTTTTATGTCGTTCTACAACAATTAAGGAATCTGCCTCCCTGACCTTTTAGGGTCATCACAACACAATACCAGACCCCAATCAGAGGGTAATAAAACCTTCACTCCTTATCTATGAACTAGTCATATTTATGTTAATCCCTCTGCCATAATGACAGTTCTGCTTCACGTCACTTGTCCTACCTATTGCATTTTTTCTGTGCTATTTTGTGTATAAATATGTGATTCTTCAGATGTTGTATTAGTCTATGCCTGATGAAGAGACCTGAGTAGTCTCGAAAGCTTGCAATTTGTTACCATCTTTTCAGTTAGCCATTAAAAGGTATCAACCACTGAGGACTCTCAAGTCTAAATATTTTTCTATCTACTGGCTAACACGGTACGAAGATACATATCTTTCCTATGACAAAATGAAAGCATTGATTGTGCAAAAATGGACTGCTATCAGTCAGGATTTGATCCAGAAGTTGATTGAGAGCATGACAGGGAGAATTGCAGAGGTCCTGAAGAAGAAGGGTCAACACTGCAAATATTGACTTGCTGCATTAACTCATTCTAACTGTCAATATAAGCTTTTGTTACTCATATGTTTGCAATTATTATATTTCTGTCTGTGATAAAAACATCTGTCAAACACACATAAAAACCAGGGGGCAGCAGATCATGTGAAAATATAATATTTGTGTCATTCTCAAAACTTTTGGCCATGACTGTAGATCTATCCCTATTTATCCCATGAGTAAGTCAAGTCTGTTTTACTGACGGTTTTAAATATTTTTTTGTTTTCCTCACAAGTTATTGGTGGTTAGGATACACTTATTGATTGTTGTTTTATATATACTGAACGAAAACTTCGTTTTTTAAGGGCAATTATTAAAAGTTAAATTTTAGCCTGCACTTCTACCTTGCTTTATACCCCTCATTCTTGATTGGTAGATCCTTATTATATTTACTTTATTCAGTGGTATGGCTGGTTTTTTGACTAAGGGTATCAATATTGACACTTGGACGGCTGCGGCAAAAGAGGTCTTTTCTGATAAAACATTTGTCCAACCAAAATACACCCCTTCTTATAGTAATGCATTTAAAGAATTAACTAAAGTGTATAAAAACCAAATCTCGAGTTGGTGGGAGGTTCAAAGCCTTGAAAACTATATCAAAACTGGTATTGTCCCTCGACATCTAAGAATAACCTTACAACCAGGTTTTAGATATAGGAATAGTACCCTGAGTGATCAATGGGAAAAAGAGGCGACTGCTAGTTCCTTGAGATTTATAAATCTTCTTTTGGAAGAAGGGAAGAAAACACTCAATTTGCAAAGTGATTTATTAAAAGAACAAATCGAAATCACAAAGAAATTTTCAGCAGAAACAGATTTTTCTGCAAAAGAAACAATCTTACAAAATACGATTGATAGATATCAATATAATCTCAAGGAACGTAAGCATCGCAATTTTGTACGTGATCTCCAGGAGTTTAAAGAGAATAAGGCATATCACATTCCCACTAACAGAAGTTTTTCTAATTTTGGTAGAAATCTGGAAACAGACATATCCTCTACTGACACGGATCTGTCTGATTCTGAAACTCGCTCTAGGAATTCTAGAGGTAGACAGAGAGGAAGAGGTAATCAGAGAGGGCGCCCTGGTGACAGATTGGGGAGTTCACATTTTTTAGACCAGGGTTATTACCTGAGAAACAGACCAGGAGTCAACAATTGACTAATACCGAAACTACTCAAGTAATCAACATTTCATCGAGACCTCTTACAGACAATGAGGTGCAGGTTTTGAGTAGAGGGTTAAGCTTTGTACCAACTTCAGACTTTCAGACATTTGAGAGTATTAAAGATCTTCACTTATTTGTTCGAAAGTTAAAGTGGAAAAAACATTTCTTAAGGAAGACAAACGGACCAGTCAAGACTTAAGTGTCCCAGAATCACTACTGCCAGATATCAGACTATTATATGGTCTGGCTGACCCTATTCCTGAACTTACAGGTGAGGGCCCTTTCACCCATCTTAAGCCCAAAATTATTAAGATGCCTCCACCATCAGGAGATAAGTCCACCATTGATGTATTTTTGGAGGTAATAACAAAGTATTTAGAAGGCTTGAACACTAAGGCCAATAAACGCTTTAATCTATCTAAAAATGAAATGGAGGCTCTGAAATGTCTAGAAAAGGATCCCAATATTGTGATAAAACCCTCAGATAAGGGTGGGAATACGGTTGTGATGAATCTGTTGGATTACCGGGAGATGTGTCAAAAGATTTTGAAAGACACAGTTTTTTATGAAAAATTATCAAATAACCCAATGAACGAATCTCTCTACCAACTAAAAGAGATTTTGGACAGAGATATGGGAATGAATTTAATTGATAAAAATGAATATGACTATCTTCTTCCCAGGTTTCCTGTAACAGCAACCTTTTATTGTCTTCCTAAAATTCATAAAGGTTTGTCTCCCCTGAAGGGGAGACCAATAGTCTCAGGGATAGACAATCTGACACATCACATTGGGATATATCTAGACATTATTTTGAAACCTTTTGTTGTCTCATTGAATTCATATACTAGAGACACAACAGACTTATTGAGAAAACTGGATGGGTTGAACATTGAGACAGGGTCCATTCTTGTCAATATTGATGTAGAGGCATTGTATTCCTCCATTAATCATGCAAATGGCATAGAACCAGTGGGATTCTACCTAAAAAGGAGGGGTCAACAATGTAGTGATCATAACACCTTTGTGCTCAAATTATTGGAATTCTCTTTGACCAAGAACTTTTTCTTTTTGACAATGCATTGTACCACCAGCTAAGGGGCACAGCGATGGGGAATCCATGTGCTCTATCCTACGCTAATTTGCTCCTGGGCTGGTGGGAAGAGACTATTGTCTTTAGTGACATGCATCAGCAGGAATGTGAAAGGATAAGTTTTTGGTCAAGATATATTGACGATGTATTCATGATTTGGAATGGGACCATTCTTGAACTAGAGACTTTTGTGGCCAAATTGAATGTCAACCATTTGGGACTTTCCTTTACTTTTGAGCACCATATGCCTGAACTACCCTTCTTGGATATACACATCAAAAAAATGGAAAATGGGAATATAGAAACTAAGACCTTCAGAAAACCTACATCAACGAATGCCCTATTGAGATGGGAAAGTCACCATCCAACTCCCCTCAAAAAGGGCATTCCAAAGGGACAGTATATGAGGATGCGACGCAACTGCTCCTCTGAGGGTGATTATCAGACACAGGCAGCAGATTTGAGACAGCGATTTCTAAATAGGGGATACCCGGATGGGGTCCTACGGAAAGCATATAATGATATAAAATCTTTGGATAGAACATCCCTACTGAACATCAAACAACCTAAAAATGAATCTCCCACCTGTAGGTTCATCACCACATTTAATTCTGGAGCACAGCAGGTTCGCTCGATTCTCCAGAAACATTGGTCAATTCTACAGATGGATGAGGACATTGGAGATTTGGTGGGAGATTTCCCGCAAATGACCTTTTTGAAAGGCAGATCTATTGGGGATAGAGTTGTACATAGCCATTTTAATCCCCAAAAGAAAGAGACATGGCTTACCAGCAATGTAAAAGGTTGTTACAAATGCAGTGGATGTATTGCTTGCCCGGTTCCAGCTACAGGAGGATCATTTATGAGCTGTGTAACGAATAGAACCTATGAAATCCGACATTTCATTAACTGTCGCACCAAGGGTGTGATTTATAAAGCTACCTGCCCGTGTAATATGGAATACGTAGGAAAGACCATTCGAGAATTCAGAAGAAGAATAGGCGAACATCTGCGAGATATAGCCCTAAAGAGAGACACACCCCTAGCCAGACACATGGTTAGCCAACATGAGGGGGAAACGACGGGTCTCAAATTCATCGGTATTGATAAAATAGGAGCACCGAAGAGGGGCGGCAACTGGGATAAGAGAATTTTACAGAGTGAAACAAAATGGATCTATCAGCTAAAAACACAACAGCCTTTAGGTCTCAATGAAAATTTAACATATAGTTGCTTTGTATGAACTTTGATATTCTCGCCTCCCATATTTAGCCCCCTCTTCCCCTCTTCTTCTTCTGTGTATCCCTTTACTATTGATGTAATCTCTGTTTCCACACCTATTCTAGGCTTAGAGTAGGGTGTTATAGGGAAAAACAGGGTCAGCCGCCGAGGAGTGGGGGCGCCAAATTTCGTATCTTCCTAGGGTGCCAACCTCCACGGTTAGGTAGGGTATCCCAGGTCTGATAGGGATATATAGCCCCAATTTTTTGTTGTTTTGTTTCCCCCTCTTTTTACCTATCTCCAGTGTCCTCTATCACATCTTGATTGTCAATATGGGTGCTTTGCACTCAAATAACCACCAATTCCATTGCAAGGAACCTGTAAATCCTCAGGAGATTTAAATTATTCATTTTATGTTCCTATGACTCTATTCAATGATTTATCTGAGTCATTATCTACGGAATTAACCCAAGAATTCTTACCATCATCCTTTGTGTTATTGCTGATCTAATAGAGATGTATCATTAAATGGGGCTCTTTTGTCTTGTCTTAAAATAATTCTATGTACTAAAAAAATTCCCTTTTACTAATTTATGATAACAGTGTCAATATACAGTATTGAAATGTTGAAGGATATATTGACTATCTGTCTACATATGGTGAATCTGTACAATACCCCAATATTATTATGATTGAACTGATACTGGTCTCTTGTGGAATTTGTAAAATATCACAATAATTTTCAGATCAGCTTTGGAAACTTCTAAAAAAATGGGATGACATTATCTTTAAATATATTATTGGCACGATGTCTACAATGTGACGTCCATAGAGGAATTACATGAATATATTGGAATTTTTGATTTGACCGATGCGCTCCATCTGTGCGTTCCATATGGGAGCGCATGAGATATTGCGTCGTCATGAGGGACGCATAAGTTATGACGTTTTAGAATTCATGTAATTCATTAGTGTGCACCTGCTAGTTAATTTGCGTTCCATTTAAGCGTCTCAGATGAGGAGCGCACATTACGTCACTATAAAGAAGCGCTTAGGATATGACGTTATCTCAGCGTGCTATAGTGGAAATTATCATGTTATTCATTAGTGTGCACCTGCTAGTTAATTTGCGTTCCAATTAAGCGTCTCAGATGAGGAGCGCATATGAGATTACGTCACTATGAAGAGCGCTTAGGATATGACGTTATCTCGGCGTTCTTTAGTGGAAATTATTTGATTCATTAACGTGCACCTGCATGATAGTTTGCGTTCCAAATATGCGTTCCAGATGACGAGCGCATAGGATATTACGTCGCTAATGAGAACGCACAGGATCTGACGTCACTATATGACCGCTTTAGCGTTCTATTTAAGAACGCACGTGGTTCAAACACGCGCACCCGTTCAACAGTCCACACAGGCGCTGTGGGTGACAGATACCATAACAGCTGACAAAAATGGCATAACTCTCCCCTGATGATCTAGCCAGAGAAACGCGTTGGGAGACTGTCAGTCCTTGGTTCACATGTGTCCACCTTTTTTGGGGTAATGTATGGCGTTATTTCTAAAAAGGCCTCCCCCATTTACAAGCACACGGTGGACATCGACATGTGGTAAGACTGTTCCATGTTTTTGATGTGCAATTTATGAGAGAAAAAAAGCACATACAGTCATTGATATTAACAAGATTGATTGAATTTTGTGGATAGTTTCCAGATAGATCTATCCCTATTTATCCCATGAGTAAGTCAAGTCTGTTTTACTGACGGTTTTAAATATTTTTTTGTTTTCCTCACAAGTTATTGGTGGTTAGGATACACTTATTGATTGTTGTTTTATATATACTGAACGAAAACTTCGTTTTTTAAGGGCAATTATTAAAAGTTAAATTTTAGCCTGCACTTCTACCTTGCTTTATACACCTCATTCTTGATTGGTAGATCCTTATTATATTTTCGGAGATAGTTTGGCCTAGTGCGGCTTCTCTGATCCGAAGATGGGTTTCCTTTGGATTACCTCAGGAACTGACTTAAAGACATTCATTTACCTCATTTCGAAGTTATTATTGCATTTCATGCATGTTTATGTGTTTGTTTTTTCTAGGTTGTTGGACTTTATTTCAAAGCACTAGTATAGTGAAATCCCTTATGGAATTTCAGACGGGGAGTGTGTTGTTCCATTTGTCTGGTTAATGTATTGTATTATTTCCATGCTGTGTATAATCTATTCTTGCACGTTCTCTGCTGTCACCTGGTGGCTTTCTGTGTGGCAGCCTGTAACTAATTAATTCTGGTACATGCCTTTCACTTCCTGTGCTGAGGTCACTGCTTCTTCTTCCTGTTAGCAGCCATTTGGTTTGTTAGTTCTTTATGGGAGAGACATGCTTTGCACCGAGCTGTGAAAGGCATCAGTTTTCGACCACCACCACACCCCATACATTCTTGCTGTTCACACTTGCAACCATACTTGGTGCTACATCTTCCTGCACCTCGTTTTCACCTGCATTTCTGGAGAAGTTACTGTATACCAATCATAAGCTGTATGTCCAGATTTCCAAATAAACAAATCTGGACTTCACAATCCCTGGTGTGCATCATCTCTCTGGACGCTGAACAGCACTGGTCCTGTCTGCTCTGCATGAGGAAGCGGAAGGTAGGAAAACTCTCCCAGCCCCAATCAACTTCACCTCTATTCGCCTCATGTGGGGACAGAACAACTTATTTTATGCCACTCAGTTTTTTATAGATAAATAATAATAATAATTGTAACAAATTACTATAGGCTCTTGCTTCCAGGAAGACCCAGATTGGTCCATTTAAATTTTGCTATTTTTGACTGGAAGATGGATTAATTTATGATCTTACATTTCAAATATCCTGCGTCTCTTCCACTCCAATAAGAAATATTCTGCTAAGTACAGACCATTTGCTAACCCCTTTGAAGCCCAGGGTCTATGCGGTAGGGTGCTGACACCTCCAGCAACAACCCTTTTGTGTTTGCAGCACTGGTATATCCAGTTTCACCCTTTTGTCAAGTAATTGTTAGGCTGTGGTTCCACGATCCGGAACCACAGTGCTTTGGACGGAGCGGAAAGTCCGCTCCACCCAAAGCCCCGCCCCCTAGTGAACGCGCGGTCAATCCGGATGTGTTCATGGAACACATCCGGAACACATCCGGAATGACCGCAGGGCTACACAGGCCTGTATTATTTCCCTTGCGGCGACGCAGCGTCGCCGCAAGGGAATAGGACATGCGGTCTAAAAAGACGCGCCGCATGTCCGTTAACGCAGGTCTGCCGCCTGCCTGTTTTTACGCATAGTGGAGACGGGATTTCTTGAAACCCCTCCACTATGCTGTAACATCTGGACACTGCGTGTTTGACGCTGCGCCAGCGCACAGCGTCAAGCACGCAGCAATTACTGAAGAATTCCGGATTGTGGAAACACACCCTAACTCTACTGCTGTTATGCTTTCCCTTACTGATTATTAGAGTTAAGCGAAACAGGTCGGTCAGATTCAAAAGTCGCCGACTTTCGCCAAAGTTGGGTTTCGTCAAATGAAACCAGACCATAGCGTGAAGCCAACCATGCAGTTGTCGAACCGAGCGCCAAAGTCGGTTTTCCCATAATGCTTGCAGGCGCCTTCAGCCAATGAGCAAGGACGTACACTGTG
Organism: Oophaga sylvatica; assembly: GCA_033576555.1. Taxonomy (NCBI): domain Eukaryota; kingdom Metazoa; phylum Chordata; class Amphibia; order Anura; family Dendrobatidae; genus Oophaga; species Oophaga sylvatica. The sequence continues at coordinate 524,149,319 of JARQOD010000001.1, forward strand.
GGCAACGAGATGATATGGGCAGTGTCCACCACCATCTTAGAGAAGGGTATTGCAGTGATTGGCTTGCTTTGGGGGGCATCATAGTGTCTATAAAAGTCCTGACCGCCGACCGCCATTTTACTTCTGCCGATCTGAACAGTAGGGAGAGGTTACTGACGCTGTTTATCAGTAGGGAGAGCATTAGGGCTAGAAAGAGAAGTTCTTATGTGCTTGTGCTGATAGCAATTGTGCTATACAGTTACTGTGCAGTGACGGGAGGATTTTCTTGTGTGCAGCAGCGCTGGTTATTAGGCTGCCTGCCAGTGACAGAGGAGGATTTTCTTGTGTGCAGCAGAGCTGGTTAGTAGGCTGCCTGCTAGTTGTATTGCTGTGTGTACACTGCTGTGCAGACTGCTTTTTACACAGCACTAATATTTTTATTCTTTTTTTCTGCACAGTTACCGAGAGTTCATTTTTTCCCACACCGTATGGAGCTGTACGCTCCTCACACACTACCGTGTACCAGCTGGTATCACGGACAAATACATGCTCACTATCTGTGTGTGATTCCGGAAATATATACGGAGATTGAAATTTTCCCCTACACTATATACTTATATACAGCTGTACGCTTCTGATACAGTACCCTTTTTCTGCTTTTTATATTCTGGTCTAATCCATACTGAGCCTGAGAGAATCTGTGTGTGAATCCGGAATATATATGGAGATTTACAATTACCCTACACTGTATACAGCTGTACGCTTCTAATGCAAAACCTTTTTTCTGCTTTTTATATTTTGGTCTAATCCATACTGAGTCTGAGAGCGTCTGTGTGTGACTTCGGAAATATATACGGAGATTTACAATTACCCCTACACTGTATACAACTGTATGCTTCTGATACAGTACCCATTTTCTACTTTTAATATTCTGGTCTAATCCATACTGAGCCTGAGAGCGTCTGTGTGTGATTCCGGAAATATATACGAATATTTACAGTTTTCCCCTATACTATATACACTGGTATAGTCTGATACAGTACCCTTTTTCTGCTTTTTATATTCTGCTCTAATCCATACTGAGCCTGAGAGTGTCTGTGTGTGACTCCGGAAATATATACGGAGATTTACAATTTTCCCCTATACTATATACACCTGGTACCTTCTGATACAGTACCCGTTTTCTGCTTTTTATATTCTGGTCTAATCCATACTGAGCCTTAGAGCGTCTGTGTGTGACCTCGGAAATATATACGGAGATTTACAATTTTCCAATATACTATATACACCTGGTATCTTCTGATACAGTACCCGTTTTCTGCTTTTTATATTCTGGTCTAATCCATACTGAGCCTGAGAGCGTCTGTGTGTGACTCCGGAAATTTATACAGAGATTTACAATTACCCCTACACTGTACACAGCTGTATGCTTTGATACAGTATCCTTTTTCTGCTTTTATATTCAGGTCTAATCCATACTGAGCCTAAGAGCGTCTGTGTGTGACTCCGGAATATATATACAGAGATTTACAATTACCCTACACTGTATACAGCTGTAGCTTCTGATACAGTTTCTTTTTTCTGCTTTTTATATTTGGTCTAATCCATACTGAGCCTGAGAGCGTCTGTGTGTGACTCCGGAATATATACAGAGATTTACAATTTTCCATATACTATATAAACTGGTATCTTCTGATACAGTACCCTTTTTCTGCTTTTTATATTCTGGTCTAATCCATACTGAGCCTGTCAGCGTCGGTGTGTAGCTCCGGAAATATATAGAGATTTACAATAACCGCTACACTGTATACATCTGTACGCTTCTGATACAGTATCCTTTTTTGCTTTTTATACTCTGGTCTAATCCATACTGAGCCTGAGAGCGTCTGTATGTGACTCCGGAAATATATATGGAGATTTACAATTTTCCCCTATACTATATACACCTGGTATCTTCTGATACAGTACCCTTTTTCTGCTTTTTATATTCTGGTCTATCCATACTGAGCCTGAGAGCGTCTGTGTGTGACTCCGGAAATATATACGGAGATTTACAATTTTCCACTATACTATATACACCTGGTATCTTCTGATACAGTACCCTTTTTCTGCTTTTTATTTTTGGTCTAATCCATACTGAGCCTCGGAGTCTCTGTGTGTGACTCCGGAAATATATACAAAGATTTACAATTACCCCTACACTGTATACAGCTGTACGCTTCTGATACAGTACCCTTTTTCAGCTTTTTATTTCTGGTCTAATCCATACTGAGCCTAGAGAGCTCTGTGTGTGGTTCCGGAAATATATACGGAGATTTAAAATTTTACCCCATACACTTATACACCTGGTATCTTCTGATACAGTACCTTTTTATGCTTTTTATATTCTGGTCTAATCCATACTGAGCCTGAGAGCGTCTGTGTGACTCCGGAAATGTATACGAGATTTACAATTTCCTATACTGTATAAGCTGTACGCTTCTGATACAGTACCCTTTTTCTGCTTTTTATATTCTGGTCTAATCCGTACTGAGCCTGGAGCGTCTGAGTGACTCCAGAAATATATACGGAGATTTACAATTACCCCTACACTGTAAACACTGTACGCTTCTGATACAGTACCCTTTTTCACTTTTTATATTCTGGTCTAATCCATACTGAGCCTGAGAGCATCTGTGTGTGATTGCGGAAATATATACGGAGATTTACAATTTTCCCTTATATATATACACCTGGTATCTCTGATACAGTTTCCTTTTTCTGCTTTTTAATTCTGGTCTAATCCATACGGAGCCTGAGAGCGTCTGTGTGTGACTCCGGAAATATATACGGAGATTTACAATTTACTCCTACACTGTATACAGCTGTATCTTCTGATACAGTACACTTTTTCTGCTTTTTATATTTGGTCTAATCCGATTGAGCCTGAGAGGTCTATGTTGACTCCGGAAATATATACGGAGATTTACAATTACCCTACACTGTATACAGCTGTACGTTTCTGATACAAAACCTTTTTTCTGCTTTTTATATTCTGTTCTAATCCATACTGAGCCTGAGAGCATCCGTGTGTGACTCCGGAAATATATACGGAGATTTACAGATTTCCCCTATACTATATAGCACCTGGTATCTTCTGATACAGTATCCTTTTTTGCTTTTTATATCTGGCCTAATCCATACTGAGCTGAGAGCGTCTGTGTGTGACTCCGGAAATTATACGGAGATTTACAATTACCCTACACTGTATACAGCTGTATGCTTCTGATACAGTACCCGTTTTCTGCTTTTTATATTCCGGTCTAATCCATACTGAGCCTGAGAGCAGTCTGTGTGTGACTCCGGAAATAATATACGGAGATTTACAATTTCCCTATAATATATACACTGGTATCTTCCCGATACAGTATCCGTTTTTCTGCTTTTTATATTCTGGTCTAATCCATACTGAGCCTGAGAGCATCTGTGTGTGATTCGGAAATATATAGGAGATTTACAATTTTCCCTTATAATATATACACCTGGTATCTCCTGATACAGTTTCCTTTTTCTGTTTTTTATATTCTGGTCTAATCCATACTGAGCTGTGAGAGTCTGTGTGTGACTCCGGAAATTTATACGGAGATTTACAATTACCCTACACTGTATACAGCTGTAGCTTCTGATACAGTACCTTTTTCTGCTTTTTATATTCTGGCTTAATCCATACTGAGCCGAGAGCGTCGGTGTGTGACTCCGGAAATATATACGGAGATTTACAATTACCCCTACACTGTATACAGCTGTATGCTTCTGATATAGTTTCTTTTTTCTGCTTTTTATATTCTGGTCTAATCCATACTGAGCCTGAGAGCATCGTGTGTGACTCCGGAAATATTTACGGAGATTTACAATTTTCCCCTATATGATATCACCTGGTATCTTCTGATACAATACCTTTTTCTGCTTTTTATATTCTGGTCTAATTCCATACGGAGAAATGAGAGCGTCTGTGTGTGACTCCGGAAATATATACAGGAGATTTACAATTACCCCTACACTGTATACAGCTGTACGCTTCTGATACAGTATCCTTTTTCTGCTTTTATATTCTGGTCTAATCCATACTGAGCCTGAGAGCTCTGTGTGTGATCCGTAAATATATACGGAGATTTACAATTTTCCCTATTATATATACACTGGTATCTCCTGATACAGTTTCCTTTTTCTGCTATTTATCTTCTGGTCTAATCCATACTGAGCCTGTGAGCTCTGTGTGTGACTCTGGAAATATATACGGAGATTTACAATTACCCTACACTGTATACAGCTGTAGCTTCTGATACAGTACCTTTTTCTGCTTTTTATATTCTGGTCTAATCCATACTGAGCCTGTGAGAGTCTGTGTGTGACTCCGGAAATTTATACGGAGATTTACAATTAGCCCTACACTGTATACAGCTGTATGCTTCTGATACAGTATCCTTTTTCTGCTTTTATATTCTGGCCTAATCCATACTGAGCCCAAGAGCGTCGGTGTGTGACTCCGGAAATATATACGGAGATTTACAATTACCCCTACACTGTATACAGCTGTATGCTTCTGATATAGTTTCTTTTTTCTGCTTTTTATATTCTGGTCTAATCCATACTGAGCCTGAGAGCATCTGTGTGTGACTCCGGAAATATTTACGGAGATTTACAATTTTCCCCTATATGATATACACCTGGTATCTTCCGATACAATACCCTTTTTCTGCTTTTTATATTCTGGTCTATTCCATACGGAGAATGAGAGCGTCTGTGTGTGACTCCGGAAATATATACAGAGATTTACAATTACCCTACACTGTATACAGCTGTACGCTTCTGATACAGTATCCTTTTTCTGCTTTTATATTCTGGTCTAATCCATACTGAGCTGAGAGCGTCTGTGTGTGGCTCCGTAAATATATACGGAGATTTACAATTTTCCCCTATTCTATATACATCTGGTATCTTCTGATACAGTTTCCTTTTTCTGCTATTTATCTTCTGGTCTAATCCATACTGAGCCTGTGAGCCTCTGTGTGTGACTCTGGAAATATATACGGAGATTTACAATTACCCCTACACTGTATACAGCTGTACGCTTCTGATACAGTACCTTTTTCTGCTTTTTATATTCTGGTCTAATCCATACTGAGCCTAAGAATATAAAAAGCATAAAAAGGGTACTGTATCAGAAGATACCAGGTGTATATAGTATAGGGGAAAATTGTAAATCTCCGTATATATTTCTTGAGTCACACACAGCCACTCTTAGGCCGGCGTCACCTGGCGAGTTTGATGCGAGTTAGTCGCACGATTTTCTCGCATCAACACCCGGTACGGGCGCCTGCTCTCGGAGCCGAGTGTACGGCAGCATGTATTTCTAAGCCGCCGTACACTCGGCTCTGAGACCGGGCGGCCGTGCCGGGTGATGATGCGAGAAAGTCGTGCGACTAACTCGCATCAAACTCGCCAGTGTGACGCCGGCCTAAATCTGTGTGTGACTGCGGAAATATATACGGAGATTTACAATTTTCCCCTATACTATATACACCTGGTATCTTCTGATACAGTACCCTTTTTATGCTTTTTATATTCTGGTCTAATCCATACTGAGCCTGAGAGCATCTGTGTGAGTCCGAAATGTATACGGAGATTTACAACTACCTCTACACTGTATACAGCTGTACGCTTCTGATACAGTACCCTTTTTCTGCTTTTTATATTCTGGTCTAATCCGTACTGAGCCTGAGAGCGTCTGAGTGACTCCAGAAAAATATACGGAGATTTACAATTACCCCTACACTGTAAACAGCTGTACGCTTCTGATACAGTACCCTTTTTCAACTTTTTATATTCTGGTCTAATCCATACTGAGCCTGAGAGCATCTGTGTGTGATTGCGGAAATATATACGGAGATTTACAATTTTCCCCTATAATATATACACCTGGTATCTTCTGATAGTTTCCTTTTTCTGCTATTTATTTTCTGGTCTAATCCATACGGAGCCTGAGAGCGTTTGTGTGACTCCGGAAATATATACGGAGATTTACAATTACCCCTACACTGTATACAGCTGTACGCTTCTGATACAGTACCCTTTTTCTGCTTTTTATATTCTGGTCTAATCCATACTGAACCTGAGAGCATGTGTGTGTGACTCCGGAAATATATACGGAGATTTACAATTACACCCACACAGTATACAGCTGTACGCTTCTGATACAGTACAATTTTTCTGCTTTTTATATTCTGGTCTAATCCATACTGAGCCTGAGAGCGTCTGTGTGTGACTCCGGAAATATATAGGAGATTTACAATTTTCCCCTATCTATAAAACCAGGTATCTTCTGATACAGTAACCTTTTTCTGCTTTTTATATTCTGGTCTAATCATACTGAGCCATGAGAGCTCTGTGTGTGACTCCGGAAATATATGAGAGATTTACAATTACCCCTACACTGTATACAGCTGTACGCTTTTGATACAGTACCCTTTTCTGCTTTTTAATTCTGGTCTAATCCATACTGAGCCAGAGAGCGTCTTGTGTGACTCAGAAATATATACGGAGATTTACAATTTTCCCTATACTTATACACCTGGTTCTTCTGATACAGTACCTTTTTCTGCTTTTATATTCTGGTCTAATCCATACTGAGCCTGTGAGCATCTGTGTTGACTTACGGAATATATATACAGGATTTTACAATTACCCCTATAACTGTAATACAGCTTGTATACGTTCTTCTAATTACACGTACCTTTTTCATCCTTTTTTTATATTCTGGTCTAATCCATACAGAGCCTGAGAGCGTTTGTGTGACTCCGGTATATATACGGAGATTTACAATTTCCCCTATAATGTATACACTGTACTTCTGATACAGTTCCTTTTTCTGCTTTTTATATTTCTGGTCTAATCCATACGAGCCTGAGAGTGTCTGTCTGTGACTCCGGAAATATATACGGAGATTTACAATTACCCCTACACTGTATACAGCTGTTGCTTCTGATACTGTAACCTTTTTCAGCTTTTTATATTCTGGTCTAATCCATACTGAGCCTGAGAGCGTCTGTGTGTGACTCCGGAAATATATAAGGAGATTTACAATTTTACCCCTATACTAATACACTGGTACCTTCTGATACAGTACCCTTTTTCTGCTTTTTATATTCTGGTCTAATCCATACTGAGCCTGAAAGCGTCTGTGTGTGACTCCGGAAATATATAGGAGAATGTTGTCACCCCAGTTAAAAAGCAGGTTGCTGTACGAACAGTACCTATTCATGGATTGTAAAATGATCTGTCAGAATCCATAAATAGTGAGAATTGTTGTAATTCCAAATTATGGAGATACAATCCCCTATCGACATATAAATCTTTGCTTTTGATTCAGTTCTTTTAAGTCGGTTTATGACCATCAGGTTTCCATACGAGCCTGTGGGCTCATCGTTGATCAGTGTAACTCTCAGTAAATATATACTATTTTACAGAATTAATCTATGATATTTATCAGCCTCTTCTTTTTGAGTACATTGCATGTTGTCCTCTTTTTTATTCTGGATTTAACTCCATTCTGGCCTGTAGATTTTATTGACAGCGAGAACTATATACAGAGATTACCTTTCTCACTCACAAGTTAAGAGGTAGTTTCAGTACTTTCTTTTTCAGCTTTTTGCATTGTGTGCTGTCTTATGGGTTGGAGTGGCTCTGGGTATGGACTCAGTACTTAGACGGGGGATTGAAAGTTTCCCCTATGTGATTTGCGCCGGTGGTCGCCGAACAGTGCTTCCTTATTTCAGGCTATATATTCTGGTCTAGTATCATACAGTCTGATCAGAATGTGTCTTGAACCTCGGAAATATATTTTGGGGAGGATTAATACAGTACCCCGACCACGAACAAAGCTGTGTTCCATGATCCTGCTGCGCATTTTGCAGCTTTTTATATTCTGGTCTAACCCATACTGAGCCTGAGAGCGTCTGTGTGTGACTCAGGAAATATATAAGGAGATTTACAATTTTCCCCTATACTATATACACCTGGTATCTTCTGATACAGTACCCTTTTTCTGCTTTTTATATTCTGGTCTAATCCATACTGAGCCTGAAAGCGTCTGTGTGTGACTCCGGAAATATAGTAGGAGAATGATGGTGTGCACACAGTCTAAATAAGCGAGGTGCAAGTGTAACGGAACAAGTCCTAATGTATAGGGATGTGTAAAACACTGCACTCTCTACAGGAATTCCATGCAAAATAGTGAGAATTTATTAATACAATCAACAAATTAGGGAGCACAACAATCATATAGGCGACATATAAATCATTTGACTTTTCGACTCTCCCAAGTCTTAATCATAAGTCGGTTGGTCATGACCCACTGCAAGGTTTGCCGTGACGTGGCAGTGGGCTTCATACAGTCTGATCAGAATGTTAAACTAAGAACCTCATGTTCATATATATATATTTTTGCCGAGAGGCATTAGATCATTGTATGATTTTTGGAGGTGCAGTCCTCTCTCTTTTTTGAGCACATTGCATGTACTGTCCTTTTTTTTCCTTTGGATGTGTACTCCTCCCATTTGGCACATGTGATTTTAATTAGCAGGAGACTGCATAGTAATGGGTCTAGCCCTTTTCTGCTCTCACTGAAGTGCTAGAGGAAGGTGAGTTTCAGTACTCCTTTCATTTTTGGTGTGGGTGCCGTGTGGCGGCCATTGTTGCTGTGGCTTTGTGGTGGTGGGGCAGTGCGGTCTGGAGTCATGGGGACTCAGTCTTGCAGCACGGGTGCTGTGGGGCAACAGGCCGTCTGCCCTGCTGGTGCATTTGCGCGGTGGCGGTGGTCGCCGCACGGCTCCGCTCCGTTAGGGTTGGTCAGGACCAACTACGAGGTTTGCCGTGACGTGGCAGTGGGCTTCATACAGTCTGATCAGAATGTTAAAATAAGAACCTCATGTTCAGTTATATATATTTTTGCCGAGAGGCATTAGATCAGGGGTCCCCAACCGCCGGGCCACGGAACAAAACGCTGGTCACACATGGAGCCGGCGGCTGCAGCACTGTAGTGACAGCTACAGCCACCGGCTTCAAGAAGACTCAATACTCACCTTCCGTCGCAGCATCCCTGTCGGCCGCGTCCGCTTCATCCAGCGCTGAGCGGTGACGTAGTACCGCTCATTAAGGTCATGAATATGGACGTGACGCCACTCCCATAGGCGTGGCGTCCATATTCATGACCTTAATGAGCGGTACTACGTCACCGCTGCACACAGGAGGAAGCTGCCGCGGCCGACAGGGATGCAGGGAAGTTCAGTGACGGAGTGAGGAGGGTAAGTATGGGGGAGGACGGGAGAGCCCAGCCATGCATACCAGTGTGGGAGCGGAGCCATGTATACTAGAGTGGGAGCGGAGCCATGTATACCAGTGTGGGAGCGGAGCCATGTATACCAGGGTGGGAGCGGAGCCATGTATACCAGAGTGGGAGCAGAGCCATGTATACCAGTGTGGGAGTGGAGCCATGTATACCAGTGTGGGAGCGGAGCCATGTATACCAGTGTGAGAGCGGAGCCATGTATACCAGTGTGGGAGCGGAGCCATGTATACAAGGGTGGGAGCGGAGCCATGCATATCAGTGTGGGAGCGGAGCCATGTATACCAGTGTGGGAGCAGAGCCATGTATACCAGTGTGGGAGCGGAGCCATGTATACCAGTGTGGGAGCGGAGCCATGTATACCAGTGTGGGAGCGGAGCCATGTATACCAGGGTGGGAGCGGAGCCATGTATACCAGTGTGGGAGCGGAGCCATGTATCATCAGTGTGGGAGCGGAGCCATGTATACCAGTGTGGGAGCGGAGCCATGCATACCAGGGTGGGAGCGGAGCCATGCATACCGGTGTGGGAGCGGAGCCATGCATACCAGGGTGGGAGCGGAGCCATGTATACCAGTGTGGGAGCGGAGCCATGTATACCAGGCTGGGAGCAGAGCCATGTATACCAGGGTGGGAGCGGAGCCATGTATACCAAGGTGGGAGCGGTGCCATGTATACCAGGGTGGGAGCGGAGCCTTGTATACCAGGGTGGGAGCGGAGCCATGTATACCAGGCTGGGAGCAGAGCCATGTATACCACGGTGGGAGCGGAGCCATGTATACCAAGGTGGGAGCGGTGCCATGTATACCAGTGTGGGAGGGGAGCCATGTATACCAGGGTAGGAGCGGAGCCTTGTATACCAGGGTGGGAGCGGAGCCATGTATACCAGGGTGGGAGCGGAGCTATGCATACCAGTGTGGGAGCGGAGCCATGTATACCAGGGTGGGAGCGGAGCCATGTATACCAGTGTGGGAGTGGAGCCATGTATACCAGGGTGGGAGCGGAGCCATGTATACCAGTGTGGGAGCGGAGCCTTGCATACCAGGGTGGGAGCGGAGCCATGCATACAAGGGTGGGAGCGGAGCCATGCATACAAGGGTGGGAGCGGTAGCCTTGCATACAAGGGTGGGAGCGGAGCCATCTATACAAGGGTATGCAACCCCGACCATAGCCCCGCCCCCTTATGACCAAAGCCCCACCCCTGCCACACCTCCATCCCCGCCCTGCTGGGCCATGGAAAAATGGACTTGCTTGAAGCTGGTCCCTGGTGCAAAAAAGGTTGGGGACCACTGCATTAGATCATTGTATGATTTTTGGAGGTGCCGTCCTGTGTCTTTTTTGAGCATATATATGTGTATATACATATATACAGGTATGGACTGGGGCTGAAATTTAGCCCTGGCATGTGAAATCAGAAAGGCCCACGCTGTCCCCATCCATGAGCACCAGATGGGATATATTACCTGGATGGAGGAAAGCAAGATTTATTACATGACCAACATTTCTAATGATACTCGTGGCCTGCTGGAGTAAGTGACGGAGTCAGCGACTTTGTACTCTGTCACAACTCTTAACAGTATGGGTATCTTGAGAACACCGATTCTGTTAACTACATAGCAGACAAGGTAGCTCACGACCAGACAAGCCCTTTTGGCATTTGCCAGAATTGCTAGATGGCCAGTCCGGCCCTGCACATATATTTTGCATGCATGTTTTAAATAGTATTGTCTTTGGTGGCACTTTCTGGAGGTGGCACAGAGTTGACCTCCGGCTAGCTCTCCGTACACTCAATTTTATTCACATCCTAACGACATGAGTAACAATTTCTACAGGGGGCATGTGTGGCGCCCCTGAGGGTTCAGTCGCCACAGAGGTGTTTCACCTCATCCAGAGGTGTGACACCCCACTCCCAGGTAAGGAGGGAGCACCCCTAGGACTCCAACACCTGCATCCAACACACACCATATCAGCTGGGCATATGGACGTACCCTACGGGAGGATGATCTCATCCCAGGCTGGTTAGCAAGGGGTGTATGGATGGGTGGAGTTAGCAGTAGCTGAATAGGAGGACAGAAGTTAAGCAAGGAGCAGCAGCACTTTGTGTGAGGAGATTGTGAGGAGAGCTCAAGCTGATTGGAGCTCGTCCCCTAAGAGGAGAGAGAAAGAGACTGAGGAGCTTCTGGAGAAGTCAGCAAAGAGGCCCTTGGGCACGGACAGTGAATTCTCCATCCGTGGCCCTTTCCGGGATCGGAAGGACCAGGCCATTAGGGAACCGGCCCCTAGACTAGTGGGAAACCTTCAGACCCCGCTAGCAAGCCGACGGCGGTGATCACTTTATGGGTCATTGCTACCAACCACCAGCACCATTTCCAGGAAGGAAGCTACATAGGGCCAAGGACGCACAGAATTAATCTGTTACCCGACGGGGTCCGCAGCTTCTGGATTGGAAGACTGCTTGGTGAGGTGCTAGGGAGAGAGGAGTGGAATAGCACGGAGAGAGAGAGACGGCCAGGAAAGGACACACACAGAACGGGAGTCCTGGGCAGGTGCGATCAAGTTACCTGGGGGTTGCTGGATCCCTCGCCCGGAGGACACAGTACCAGGCGGGCATCTGTCTTGCTGGCAACAGACTGTGAGTAAAATCTTGAAACTGCACTTAGACTGTTTCCCGGAGTTATTTCAGCGACGCACATCTCTCTCTGCTGCATTCATCAGTATCATTCCCAAATATAACATCTACCTGCCCTGGAAGAATACAACCTCACCTGTGGGAGGTTTACCAACTAGCTGCATAATATCATCTCTTCCAGAGGACCTGCACCGCATAGCTGGTCACCCTGACCGGTTAACACAGGTGGCGTCACGAACATTACGACAAACTTGTCATTCCCCTGTAAATATATTTCCCTTTTTGGTGAGTGCCCAGGGCCACGGACTGGGTCGTCGCCACCGTGGCATCCCCCTTAGAAGTTAACGGGCTCGGTACTAAGTACCCCACGGCTCTGGCGGGCGACTCACATACATATCTGAAGCACTGTGTACAGGTGGCAAAGACATAGATGGTACTTAAAAGGAATCTGTCACCCCATTTTTGGAGTATGAGATACGGCCACCTCCATCAGGGGCTTATCTACAGCATTCTGTAATGCTGTAGATAAGCCCCCGATGTCACCTGTAAGAGAAGAAAAACGAGTTATATTATACTCACCCAGGTGCGGTCCGCCGTCCGGTCCGATGGGCGTTGCGGTCTGGTTCGGCGCCTCCCATCTTCTAGCGAAGCCGGCCTCTTCTTTCCGTCCAGTAGCGGCTCCTGCGCAGGCGCACTGATCTGCGCTGGTGAGGGCAGAGCAGAGTACTGCAGTGCGCAGGCGCCGGACCTCTCTGACATTTCTCGGTGCCTGCGCTCAACAGGGCATATCAGTGCGGCTGCCCAGGAGCCGCGACGGGACGGATAGAAGAGGCCGGCTTCGCTAGATGGGAGGCGCTGAACCGGACCGCGACGCCCATCGGACTGGACGGCGGACCGCCCCTGGGTGAGTATAACTCGTTTTTTCTTCTCTTTCATGTGACATCGGGGGCTTATCTACAGCATTACAGAATGCTGTAGATAAGCCCCTGATGGCGGTGGCCGCATCTCATAGTCCAAAAATGGGGTGACAGATTCCCTTTAATACAAGGAGCACAGCTTACAGGAATAAAGAAAATATCTATGTTACATTCCTGTCCCGGATTTCTTGGGCTTGGCTTCCTTCACCTTCATCTTCTGCTCTCTGTTGTGCTCCAAGTCCACTTTTTTGAACAGTTTGAAGTTTCGTCTCTTGGGGTAAAAAAACAAAATCGCAACAATGATGAATGGCCGCTGCGGGAAAGGGTTATTAGGGGAAATTGTGTTTTTTCTTTTATTATTTATTTCATATTATTAGAGGCCATGTTTTTCTTCTGGATGATAACTTTATGCAGTGTTATAGGTCTGTGGCTTGTGCTGACTCTTCACAACATGGCTGACAAGACTCACTATTTTCACCACAGACATACTATCACTGCATTACTACTCCATAACCGCAGCCTCTGTTAAACGAACAAAATGTAATAAAGTTTTGTGGGGAAAAATAACGGACAAAAAAAATGCTAATTTTTCCGAGGATTTTGGGAATTGTAGTTTTTATGTCAGTTACTTCGCACAGCGGCGACGAGCAGAAAAACTTAAATTCCCATGATTCAACGAGAGCGGCTCGGTGTAGGGCGTCAGCCAATCAGACTAGAGAAATGGAAAAAGTGCTCGTCTGGCGAGAGACAGACTCCACGCATGCGCAGAGTGATCCGGGGCAGGTAAGCTGCAGCGCAGGAGCTGGGAGATGTCAGTGTGTGCAGGTGGTGGTTGTGGAAGGAGGTTGCTCTGCAGAGAGCTGCGTGATCCGGTATCAGTGTGCTAGAGTCGGTGCATAGGGTGGTATGCTGGTGTGGTACTACAAGTCCCACACTGCAGGGTCTGCTTTGTGCATAGCTCTAGTGTACAGTTGCTCTTTTTACCTGATCACATGCACATTAGTTGTTTGCACTTTGCATCATCTTATTCACAAAAAAAACCATGGCACTAACATATAAGTCAGTGTAGCTGACATGTTTTGGAGTTTAACCCCTTTGGACTGGGCTGTTTTTTGTCCATCCCCCTGAAAGGCTTAGTACAAGTTATGTTTTCCCTTCGAAAAGGTGCCATGGTACGGACCGGCATTGTCCTCGGATTCCTCTATGGAGCGGGGGTCCGTCAGCTTCTTGGCATTTTTGCTTTCTTGGTTTCCCACCCCAAAATTTAGTCAATTTGAAACAATAAACTGTATAAGGCTTTGGGCACACTGGATTGTGTTTTTGCAACAGAAACTGAGCAAAAAGTCTCCAAATTCTCCTGGAGAGAACAAAACTGCAACTTTACTCAGTTTCTGTTAAAAAAAAATAAAAAACTCTAGGAAACTCTCCAAATTCATTTCTATTGCAGTTCGTCAAAACAGCTCCAGAAGAAAAACTAAATAGGAGCGTTTCACCGCAGTTACATTGTCAAGGGACCTCAGTTACAAGTCGCTGACAATGGCAACAGAGCAAACGTTCACACTAAATTCCAAAAATGTTTGTGATGCATTGGAAACAATAAACTGTATACGGCTATCACACTAAGCGAAAAGCCCCAAATGCTCCCTAAAGACCTCCACCAAAAACACCTCAGTGCGTGGAAACGTTTCCTATTTATTTCTATTGCTGTTTTTCAAAATATCTTCAAGAAAATAAAAACTCCAAACACCAGGGCTGTGGAGTCAGTAAGCCAAGCCTCCGACCTCAATTTCCTAACTCCACAGCACTGGTCACTACTGAGCATGTACATAAAGTGCAGCACAGATTCATCTCATCTACACTCCACAGCATCGGTCACTACTGAGTCATGTACATAAAGTGCAGCACAGATTCATCTCATCTACGACTCCACAGCATCGGTCACTACTGAGCATGTACATAAAGTGCAGCACAGATTCATCTCATCTACGACTCCACAGCACTGGTCACTACTGATCATGTACATAAAGTACAGCACAGATTCATCTCATCTACACTCCACAGCATGGTCACTACTGAGCATGTACATAAAGTGCAGCACAGATTCATCTCATCTACGACTCCACAGCATCGATCACTACTGAGCATGTACATAAAGTGCAGCACAGATTCATCTCATCTACGACTCCACAGCACTGGTCACTACTGAGCATGTACATAAAGTGCAGCACAGATTCATCTCATCTACGACCCACAGCATCAGTCACTACTGAGCATGTACATAAAGTGCAGCACAGATTCATCTCATCTACGACTCAACAGCACTGGTCACTACTGAGCATGTACATAAAGTGCAGCACAGATTCATCTCATCTACGACTCCACAGATCTCATCACTGAGCATGTACATAAAGTGCAGCACAGATTCATCTCATCTACGACTCCACAGATCGGTCACTACTGAGCATGTACATAAAGTGCAGCACAGATTCATCTCCTCTATGACTCCACAGCACTGGTCACTACTGAGCATGTACATAAAGTGCAGCACAGATTTTCATCTACGACTCCCAGCATCGGTCACTACTGACATGTACATAAAGTGCAGCACAGATTCATCTCTCTATGACTCCACAGCATCGGTCACTACTGAGCATGTACATAAAGTGCAGCACAGATTCATCTCTCTATGACTCCACAGCATGGTCACTACTGAGCATGTACATAAAGTGCAGCACAGATTCATCTCATCTACGACTCCACAGCATCGGTCACTACTGAGCATGTACATAAAGTACAGCACAGATTCATCTCACTCTAACTCCACAGCACTGGTCACTACTGAGCATGTACATAAAGTGCAGCACAGATTCATCTCATCTAGACTCCACAGCATGGTCACTACTGAGCATGTACATAAAGTGCAGCACAGATTCATCTCCTCTATGACTCCACAGCACTGGTCACTACTGAGCATGTATATAAAGTGCAGCACAGATTCATCTCTCTATGACTCCACAGCATCGGTCACTACTGAGCATGTACATAAAGTGCAGCACAGATTCATCTCCTCTACGACTCCACAGCACTGGTCACTACTGAGCATGTACATAAAGTGCAGCACAGATTCATCTCATCTACATCTCCATAGCACTGGTCACTACTGAGCATGTACATAAAGTGCAGCACAGATTCATCTCATCTACGACTCCACAGCACTGGTCACTACTGAGCATGTACTAAAGTGCAGCACAGATTCATCTCATCTATGACTCCACAGCACGGTCATACTGAGCATGTACATAAACTGCAGCACAGATTCATCTCATCTATGACCCACAGCATTGGTCACTACTGAGCATGTACATAAAGTGCAGCACAGATTCATCTCATCTACGACTCCACAGCACTGGTCACTACTGAGATGTACATAAAGTCAGCACAGATTCATCTCATCTAGACTCCACAGCACTGGTCACTACTGAGCATGTACATAAAGTGCAGCACAGATTCATCTCCTCTATGACTCCACAGCACTGGTCACTACTGAGCATGTACATAAAGTCAGCACAGATTCATCTCATCTACGACTCCACAGCCTGGTCACTACTGAGCATGTACATAAAGTGCAGCACAGATTCATCTCATCTACGACTCCACAGCACTGGTCACTACTGAGCATGTACATAAAGTGCAGCACAGATTCATCTCATCTACGACTCCACAGCACTGGTCACTACTGAGCATGTACATAAAGTGCAGCACAGATCATCTCATCTACGACTCCACAGCACTGGTCACTACTGAGCATGTACATAAGTGCAGCACAGATTCATCTCATCTATGACTCCACAGCACTGGTCACTACTGAGCATGTCAAAAGTGCAGCACAGATTCATCTCTATGACTCCACAGCATGGTCACTACTGAGCATGTACATAAAGTGCAGCACAGATTCATCTCACTACGACCCACAGCACTGGTCACTACTGAGCATGACATAAGTGCAGCACAGATTCATCCTCTATGACTCCACAGCACTGGTCACTACTGAGCATGTCATAAAGTGCGCACAGATTCATCTCATCTACGACTCCACAGCACTGGTCACTACTGAGCATGTGCATAAAGTGCAGCACAGATTCATCTCATCTACGACTCCACAGCACTGGTCACTACTGAGCATGTGCATAAAGTGCAGCACAGATTCATCTCATCTACTCCACAGCACTGGTCACTACTGAGCATGTACATAAAGTGCAGCACAGATTCATCTCTCTAGACTCCACAGCATGTCACTACTGAGCATGTACATAAAGTGCAGCACAGATTCATCTCATCTACGACTCCACAGCACTGGTCACTACTGAGCTGTACATAAAGTCAGCACAGATTCATTCATCTACGACTCCACAGCACTGGTCACTACTGAGCATGTACATAAGTGCAGCACAGATTCATCTCATCTATGACTCCACAGCACTGGTCACTACTGAGCATGTACATAAAGTGCAGCACAGATTCATCTCATCTACACTCCACAGCACTGGTCACTACTGGCATGTACATAAAGTGCAGCACAGATTCATCTCATCTACGACTCCACAGCACTGGTCACTACTGAGCATGTACATAAAGTGCAGCACAGATTCATCTCATCTACGACTCCACAGCACTGGTCACTACTGAGCATGTACATAAAGTGCAGCACAGATTCATCTCATCTACGACTCCACAGCACTGGTCACTACTGAGCATGTACATAAAGTGCAGCACAAATTCATCTACGACTCCACAGCACTGGTCACTACTGAGCATGTACATAAAGTGCAGCACAGATTCATCTACGACTCCACAGCCCTGGTCACTACTGAGCATGTACCTAAAGTGCAGCACAGATTCATCTCATCTACGAGTCCACAGCATTGGTCACTACTGAGCATGTACAAAAAGTGCAGCACAGATTCATCTCAACCACATCTCCACAGCATCGCTCACTACTGAGCATGTACATAAAGTGCAGCACAGATTCATCTCAACTACGACCCCACAGCACTGGTCACTACTGAGCATGTACATAAAGTGCAGCACAGATTAATCTCATCTACGACTCCACAGCACTGGTTACTACTGAGCATGTACATAAAGTGCAGCACAGATTCATCTTATCTACATCTCCACAGCACTGGTCACTACTGAGCATGTACATAAAGTGCAGTACAGATTCATCTCATCTACGACTCTACAGCACTGGTCACTTCTGAGCATGTACATAAAGTGCAGCACAGATTCATCTCATCTACAACTCCACAGCACTGGTCACTACTGAGCATGTACATAAAGTGCAGCACAGATTCATCTCATCTACGACTCCACAGCACTGGTCACTACAGAGCATGTACATTAAGTGCAGCACAGATTCCTTTCATCTACGACTCCACAGCATCGGTCACTACTGAGCATGTACATAAAGTGCAGCACAGATTCATCTCATCTACGACTCCACAGCACTGGTCACTACTGAGCATGTACAAGTGCAGCACAGATTCATCTCATCTACATCTCCACAGCACTGGTCACTACTGAGCATGTACATAAAGTGCAGCACAGATTCATCTCATCTACGACTCCACAGCACTGGTCAATACTGAGCATGTACATAAAGTGCAGCACAGATTAATCTCATCTACGACTCCACAGCACTGGTCACTACTGAGCATGTACATAAAGTGCAGCACAGATTCATCTCATCTACGACTCCACAGCACTGGTCACTACTGAGCATGTACATAAAGTGCAGCACAGATTCATCTCATCTACGACTCCACAGCACTGGTCACTACTGAGCATGTAAATAAAGTGCAGCACAGATTCATCTCATCTACGACTCCACAGCACTGCCTCACTACTGAGCATGTACATAAAGTGCAGCACAGATTCATCTCATCTCCGACTCCACAGCACTGGTCACTACTGAGCATGTACATAAAGTGCAGCACAGATTCATCTCATCTACGACTCCACAGCACTGGTCACTACTGAGCATGTACATAAAGTGCAGCACAGATTCATCTCATCTACGACTCCACAGCACTGGTCACTACTGAGCATGTACATAAAGTGCAGCACAGATTCATCTACGACTCCACAGCACTGGTCACTACTGAGCATGTATATAAAGTGCAGCACAGATTAATCTACGACTCCACAGCACTGGTCACTACTGAGCATGTACATAAAGTGCAGCACAGATTCATCTACGACTCCACAGCCCTGGTCACTACTGAGCATGTACCTAAAGTGCAGCACAGATTCATCTCATCTACGAGTCCACAGCACTGGTCACTACTGAGCATGTACAAAAAATGCAGCACAGATTCATCTCAACCACATCTCCACAGCATCGCTCACTACTGAGCATGTACATAAAGTGCAACACAGATTCATCTCATCTACGACTCACAGCACTGGTCACTACTGAGCATGTACATAAAGTGCAGCACAGATTAATCTCATCTACGACTCCACAGCACTGGTCACTACTGAGCATGTACATAAAGTGCAGCACAGATTAATCTCATCTACGACTCCACAGCACTGGTCACTACTGAGCATGTACTGTGAGACAGTGAGAGCGTATGTATTGAATGGGGTGTACATTTCACAGGTACTTTGCTGACTTGTATGAGGGAAATGTGTGCCTTTGTAAAACTAGTGGTGGAGAAAGGTCATTACACCATCCATTCAAGTACACGTTTGCAGCTCAAACCTGTGGCCACTCAGGTATTGATTAGGAAGCCAGAAGTAGGTGCTTGGGAGCACAGTCAGAGAGCTCATTCAGTCTGGACAAGGGGTCCAGACACAGAAGGTGTCTCCAAGAGTGTGGGAGCTGTCTTTAGCCCGGACACAGGGAGGTGTCCTGGCACAAGGAAGCAGTCTCTAAGAGTGTGAGCTATCTCAGTCTGGGTGCAGGAAGTACCCGGACACAGGAGTAGTCGCAGTGAGAATCCGTGCGAATAGCGACTGAATAGGAGGTGACCTCTCTCAAGTCTGGACATTGGAGTTGCCTTCAGACATAAAGAGGAGTGTCTGTGAAACTCCATACTGGTAACATATATCATATGTGTTGTTTTGGGCACAGACTGGTAGAGTCTGGGTCCCGGATAGAGAGGGCCATCTATCTAAGTGTAATTAGAGGCTAGACAAGCCCAGGTTTTCTGTTTATGATTTGTTTTTATCTGTGTGCTGTGGACTTTAATAAAACTGGTTGCGGCCAGTTTTCACCAAACTGCTGTCTGAATGAACTGTTTTCATGCCATTCTGTCTACCCAGACAGCGATCCTAGAGCTAAACCCCCCGGAAAGGCTACAATTGGCGGAGAATGCTGGGCAGCGCAGGGCCTGGTACAGTTAGTGCTGGAGTGTGTATGCAGCACAGTGGCGAGAGACAGCATTAAAGGTGAAGTCTATTGAAATAGCAGCAGAAAAAAAAAAAAAAGTGTGTGTCAGCAGAAACGTCTGTTTGGAGCAGTCTTGGAGAGACAGTGGCCCTGATAGGGTCTGCAGAGAGAAAATGTATGCACAGCAAAGCTGAACTTGTTGTGAAAATGACTGTGGAATGTGCAGCAGCAAAAGAAAAGTTTGTGGAGCAGTCTTAAAGAGACAGTAGCCCTAATAGACTTTGCAAAGGAAAAAAAAAAAGTGTTTGCACAGCAAGGCTGAATTTTCTGTGGAAAAAAGCTGTGTAGTGTGTATGTCTTGACTGAAGTCTGCCGTTGTGAAGACAGAGAAGTCTGACAGCATGGAAGACGAGTGTGGATACAAGCATCTTGCTGTGACTCAGTGGGGTCACGAAGGCATCTTGCTGTGACTCAGTGGGGTCACGAAGGCATCTTGCTGCAACTCGGCGGGGTTGTGAAGATTGTCGTCGCACTCAAATCCAGTTGTGCTGTGGCTCGGCGGGGCCACGAAGATTTTTTTCAAGGGAAAGCGGTGAAGTTCTGGTGTGAACAGTGCTCCGCGATGGCTGTGAACGGAGCAGCGAATGGGTCTGACAAGTCGGACCGCATATTTGAGAAATGTCTACTGGACATGCAACTGGACATGGTGCGGGAACCATGGGCACCGTATGGAATGGCGGCAGTGGACCATTCTATGGACTCTCCGGGGGTGCCAGTGTTGTCACAGAGTGCCCGGGGAGGTGGTAAGAGATGTTGTGAACTGAGTCCTAAGACTGCTGCTGATTTTTTGTGTAAAAATTACCCTGCCGGTGTGGTTGTTAAAAAGGGGGCGGAGTCTAAAAAAGGGGCGGATTTTCACAAGAGTGTAGAGTGTGGAAAAAATGAAAATTGTTACTGGTGGTGGGCTGGACCTCCTAAAAATGACAATGTGACCATTGATAACGGGGTAGCTCCAGTAGAAGGGGGTGACGTCAAAGTGGGAGGTGACCTGTTAGTCCACAACACCATGGGGAGTGACACAGACCCTGTAGCTGACTGGGACACTATGAAAGTAAAAAGTGAGTTCAGTCAGGAGAGGCTAGACGAGGGAAGAGAGTCCTCCTCTCGTCGTAGACGGCGCAAGGCCACAAAAAGGTTGTTCCGGTAGTACTCGCTGAAAATGGAAATGAAGAGAATGTAGTACTGTCTGCCTATGCTTCAAGTGTGGATTCTCCTTTAGAGGTAGAAGAGAGGTGGCCAGTCAGGGCCAAGAGCTAAAAAACTATTCGGCTGCAGTATCAGAGTGACATGCTGCAATTATGTGAAAACCTGGAGGACGTGTCCTCAGACCAGCGAGATCTAAAAGGAGGCAACGAGGAAGTTATCCTGTGGCAGAATATGTTCTTTGCCATTAAAGAGGACCTCCGCAAAATCAAGGAAGAGGTTTTGCAGTTGAAGCGTGAGAAGGAGGCGCTGCAGGATGGAGTTTCTGGAAGTGAACAAATCCTAGAACGACTGCGCGAACAGCTCAACCAGGAGCTGTGTGACTCCAAGAAGGAGTGTGATGAACGCAGTAGGGAACTGCAACAGATGAAGAAAGAGTATGTGGATCTCCTCAGGGTCAAAGAAAAACTAGAAGAGGATAAGATGGATGCAGAGCAAATGCGCCAGGTGGTTGAGACCACTCTGCAGGACACCCGTGATGAAAATGGTGATCTGCGCAGAAAGACCCTAGGTCTGGAAGCTCAGGTGAAGGAGCTACAGATGTCCTGTGATACTCTCCAGAAGGCGGAGATGCGCCTTAAGGAAAAGCTCAGACAGATGGAAGCTGAGCGGGAAAAGATGGAGGAGTCCCTCAGAGAAGCTACAGACCAGGGCCAGGAGTTGGCCACTGGAAATGAGAGGTGTAACGCAGATACTTCCTCGAGTGCTGTGAGTTCGGATGATTCGGTGGATGTCGGAGCCGAGATCAAGGAGCTCAAGGAGTGGTTACAAGCCCACTGGACGCAAGAGAAGCTTCAGAGACGGGCAGCTGAGAGGCGAATGGCGGAACTAGAGGAAGAAGTTCTCGCGCTTAAAAGTCGCCTGATACAGTGTCACTCGGTGAACAAGGCCTCCTTGGAGAAAGAAAAGGGCAAACACGTTGCACTCGCTCCCTTTGGCCAGAAGATAGACCTGAGGAGAGCTAAGAGTGTGGTAACGGAAGATAAATATGAAAGGGAAGTGGTCCGGACGGAAATTCACGAAATTGTAGCTGTGAGTCAGCTCAGAAGAAGTGTAAAGGGGGAAGAAGCTGAAAGTCAGTTGTCCCTGAACCCTGAGCTGATTGATCGTCTGGAAACCACTGGTGAGACAGAAACGTGTCGGTACAAGTGCCTCGTAGATGTACCCGAGGACTTGAGAGAAGAATGCACCCGTGAGTCTGTGCATGAAGCGTTTAAGAAGGCCGTGGGAGCCTATAAGGTGTACTCAACCTCAGGAGCTAAACAGCTGGTGGTCTTGTCCACGACTGAAGTTACAGTGAAGAGGGTGGCAATCCTAAGTGACATGCACTGGCGATGTATTCGCACAAAGCGGTTTCTCCGGTTGAAGACAGAACAAACCGTTAGACAACTAAAGCTTATGAGAAAAGCTCACAGTCTACAGGAAGAGGTCATCCGGGTGCCTCATATTCTGGTGAGAAAGCTGATCGGGAGAAATGGCCGAGCCATGCAGATAATGGTGAAGAAGTCTGGTGTGGTGAAAGTAAGCAGTCCCACGTGATCGTCGGACTGGATACCAGATGAAGACGGCATGGTGTCATCTACGCTATAGGAACAGAAGAAAGTCTGGAATATGTGCGCATGCTGGTGGCGTACCGTGTGACCTACCTGCGAGAGGTAGAACAATTGAATCTCGCTAGACAGCGAGTAGATAGACAGCATCATCTGAGCAGCAGAAGATGGCAGCCATCTAAGAATAGTGAGACCCGACAGAGAAAGGGCCCCCTAAATAACAGAACAGCTAAGGCTGAAATTAGGGACCTTTCAAGATGTCCTGAGGGTAGTGGGCGTGGGTTTAGAGGTAGTGAGACCTCCAGTAACTCAGGTTTGAGAGGCCCACACAGACGACTCGATAGAGTACAGGACAGTACGGAGTCTAACCGGACCTTAGATACCCAGGCAAGACCTGACAAGGTTACGATTGACCACTGGGAGCGAAGGGGAGACCTGACAAGGTTACGTCCCAGAAAAAGTGACTGGACGAAGTCTGTGACAATGACAGACGGTAGGTCCCTAAGGAATGAGCGAATGTCATTGACTAATATTCCGGGGCTGAACAGAGCAAGGGACAAGTACATGGTCTCTGTGTGAACTGTGGGTTGAGGTGATTGGATATATTATGTGTTCAACCCCACAAGCTTAAACTTATGTGATGATCATGATGATGATAATGATGATGATGATCATAATGATGATGATAATGATGATGATACTGATAATGGTAATGACCGTGATAAAGATGAAATTCCTTTGCAGGTGATGTTGGGAGACGAGTATGGTGGTTCTCGGGAACCAAGTGTCCCTGACCTATATAGAAGTATAGTGCTGAGGCAGTGTTCGGAGTTCACTGTCTCTTTGGGTTGTTGACCAGCCCTCCGGTCTGGATGACCACCCTCCGGTCTGGAGAAGAGGGAGGGGATATGTGAGACAGTGAGAGCGTATGTATTGAATGGGGTGTACATTTCACAGGTACTTTGCTGACTTGTATGAGGGAAATGTGTGCCTTTGTAAAACTAGTGGTGGAGAAAGGTCATTACACTATCCATTCAAGTACAACGTTTGCAGCTCAAACCTGTGGCCACTCAGGTATTGATTAGGAAGCCAGAAGTAGGTGCTTGGGAGCACAGTCAGAGAGCTCATTCAGTCTGGACAAGGGGTCCAGACACAGAAGGTGTCTCCAAGAGTGTGGGAGCTGTCTTTAGCCCGGACACAGGGAGGTGTCCTGGCACAAGGAAGCAGTCTCTAAGAGTGTGAGCTATCTCAGTCTGGGTGCAGGAAGTACCCCGGACACAGGAGTAGTCGCAGTGAGAATCCGTGCGAATAGCGACTGAATAGGAGGTGACCTCTCTCAAGTCTGGACATTGGAGTTGCCTTCAGACATAAAGAGGAGTGTCTGTGAAACTCCATACTGGTAACATATATCATATGTGTTGTTTTGGGCACAGACTGGTAGAGTCTGGGTCCCGGATAGAGAGGGCCATCTATCTAAGTGTAATTAGAGCTAGACAAGCCCAGGTTTTCTGTTTATGATTTGTTTTTATCTGTGTGCTGTGGACTTTAATAAAACTGGTTGCGGCCAGTTTTCACCAAACTGCTGTCTGAATGAACTGTTTTCATGCCATTCTGTCTACCCAGACAGCGATCCTAGAGCTAAACCCCCCGGAAAGGCTACAGTACATAAAGTGCAGCACAGATTCATCTCATCTACGACTCCACAGCACTGGTCACTACTGAGCATGTACATAAAGTGCAGCACAGATTCATCTACGACTCCACAGCACTGGTCACTACTGAGCATGTACATAAAGTGCAGCACAGATTAATCTACGACTCCACAGCACTGGTCACTACTGAGCATGTACATAAAGTGCAGCACAGATTCATCTACGACTCCACAGCCCTGGTTACTACTGAGCATGTACATAAAGTGCAGCACAGATTAATCTCATCTACGACTCCACAGCACTGGTTACTACTGAGCATGTACATAAAGTGCAGCACAGATTCATCTCATCTACATCTCCACTGCACTGGTCACTACTGAGCATGTACATAAAGTGCAGCACAGATTCATCTCATCTACGACTCGACACCACTGGTCACTACTGATCATGTACATAAAGTGCTGCACAGATTCATCTCATCTACGACTCCACAGCACTGGTCACTACTGAGCATGTACATAAAGTGCAGCACAGATTAATCTCATCTACGACTCCACAGCACTGGTCAATACTGAGCATGTACATAAAGTGCAGCACAGATTCATTTCATCTATGACTCCACAGCACTGGTCACTACTGAGCATGTACATAAAGTGCAGCACAGATTCATCTCATCTACGACTCCACAGCACTGGTCACTACTGAGCATGTACATAAAGTGCAGCACAGATTCATCTCATATATGACCCCACAGCCCTTGTCACTACTGAGCATGTACATAAAGTGCAGCACAGATTCATCTCATCTACGACTCCACAGCACTGGTCACTACTGAGCATGTACATAAAGTGCAGCACAGATTCATCTCATCTACGACTCCACAGTACTGGTCACTACTGAGCATGTACATAAAGTGCAGCACAGATTCATCTCATCTACATCTCCACAACACTGGTCACTACTGAGCATGTACATAAAGTGCAGCACAGATTCATCTACGACTCCACAGCCCTGGTCACTACTGAGCATGTACCTAAAGTGCAGCACAGATTCATCTCATCTACGAGTCCACAGCTGTTGTGAATGGACTTGAAATGAGTTCTGAGCAGAGGCTCCCTCTGGTGGTTACAAGCGGTACTGGACTGTCCAGTGAAGATTGTGAGGAGTGGGAATCAGGTGTTACTGACTGGTCTTATATAAGGAGTCGCCTTCCCATCAGGGTTGCCGGTGATCAATTGTTCTGGTCTCAATCCTTGAGTCCTGTTTCCTTTGTAGCCTGCTGTGTCGTGTCTGCATCTCCTGCTAACAGATAAGACATTTTCTTCTTTTTGTTTTAGTGCTTGATTTTTGCATTTTTGTCCTGCACTTCTGTGGGGGCCTTCAGGGTCCCCTCCGGGGCTTTTGCCCTCTCAGTTTAGTTCAGCCACTGATGTTTGTACTTTTGCTTTTTCCAGTTTTTTCAGTGGCTGCTGTTTTGATTTTGTTACACCAGAGAACTAATTTAGGTGGTAGAGGTCGTGTGATCTCAGGTGATTTTGAAATTAGTAGAGTTGGTGCTTTTCAGGGTTTTTTGGGATTGCAGTAAGTGCCCTTCCTTTCCTTTTCTATTTAGGTAGTTTGGGCCCCAACGTTTGCTCATACTATTTTCTGTCTGTGTCAGTATTTCTTCTTGTCTAACCGCCATTACATGTTTGGGGGCTTTCTATGTTCTTTGGGATCTGCTCCGGGGCAGATAGCTTTCCTCTTTCTATCTTTAGGTGTAGTTAGTTTCTCAGGCTGTGACGAGGCGTCTAGGACCAACGTAGGAACGCTCCACGGCTGCCTCTAGTTGTGGTGGTTAGTCAGGGTACTGCAATCTCATAGATTCCAACTGCTCTGGTGTATTGCCTTTTTTTACCTGCACTCCTCAGCTACCGAAACATAACACACAGCATTGGTCACTACGGAGCATGTACAAAAAGTGCAGCACAGATTCATCTCAACCACATCTCCACAGCATTGCTCACTACTGAGCATGTACATAAAGTGCAGCACAGATTCATCTCAACTACGACCCCACAGCACTGGTCACTACTGAGCATGTACATAAAGTGCAGCACAGATTCATCTCATCTACATCTCCACAGCACTGGTCACTACTGAGCATGTACATAAAGTGCAGCACAGATTCATCTCATCTACGACTCCACAGCACTGGTCACTACTGAGCATGTACATAAAGTGCAGCACAGATTCATCTCATCTACGACTCCACAGCATTGGTCACTACTGAGCATGTACATAAAGTGCAGCACTGATTCATCTCATCTATGATACCACAGCACTGGTCACTACTGAGCATGTACATAAAGTGCAGCACAGATTCATCTCATCTATGACACCACAGCATCGGTCACTACTGAGCATGTACATAAAGTGCAGCACAGATTCATCTCATCTACGATTCCACAGCATTGGTCACTACTGAGCATGTACATAAAGTGCAGCACAGATTCATCTCATCTACATCTCCACAGCACTGGTCACTGCTGAGCATGTACATAAAGTGCAGCACAGATTCATCTCAACTACGACTCCACAGCACTGGTCACTACTGAGCATGTATATAACGTGCAGCACAGATTCATCTCATCTACGACTCCACAGCATTGGTCACTACTGAGCATGTACATAAAGTGCAGCACAGATTCATCTCATCTACATCTCCACAGCACTGGTCACTACTGAGCATGTACATAAAGTGCAGCACAGATTCATCTCATCTACGACTCCACAGCACTGGTCACTACTGAGCATGTACATAAAGTGCAGCACAGATTCATCTCATCTACGACTCCACAGCATCGCTCACTACTGAGCATGTACGTAAAGTGCAGCACAGATTCATCTCATCTACGACTCCACAGCACTGGTCACTACTGAGCATGTACATAAAGTGCACCACAGATTCATATCATCTACATCTCCACAGCACTGGTCATACTGAGCATGTACATAAAGTGCAGCACAGATTCATCTCATCTACGACTCCACAGCACTGGTCACTACTGAGCATGTACATAACGTGCAGCACAGATTCATCTCATCTACATCTCCACATCACTGGTCACTACTGAGCATGTACGTAAAGTGCAGCACAGATTCATCTCTTCTACGACTCCACAGCATCGGTCACTACTGAGCATGTACATAAAGTGCAGCACAGATTCATCTCATCTACATCTCCACAGCACTGGTCACTACTGAGTATGTACATAAAGTGCAGCACAGATTCATCTCATCTATGACCCCACAGCCCTGGTCACTACTGAGCATGTACATAAAGTGCAGCACAGATTCATCTCATCTATGACCCCACAGCCCTGGTCACTACTGAGCATGTACATAAAGTGCAGCACAGATTCATCTCATCTACATCTCCACAGCACTGGTCACTAATGAGCATGTACATAAAGTGCAGCACAGATTCATTTCATGTATGACTCCACAGCATCGGTCACTACTGAGCATGTACATAAAGTGCAGCACAGATTCATCTCATCTATGACTCCACAGCACTGGTCACTACTGAGCATGTACATAAAGTGCAGCACAGATTCATCTTATCTACGACTCCACAGCACTGGTCACTACTGAGCATGTACATAAAGTACAGCACAGATTCATCTCATCTACATCTCCACAGCAGTGGTCACTACTGAGCATGTACATAAAGTGCAGCACAGATTCATCTCATCTACATCTCCACAGCACTGGTCACTACTGAGCATGTACATAAAGTGCAGCACAGATTCATTCATCTACATCTCCACAACACTGGTCACTACTGAGCATGTACATAAAGTGCAGCACAGATTCATTTCATCTACATCTCCACAGCACTGGTCACTACTGAGCATGTACATAAAGTGCAGCACAGATTCATCTCATCTACGACTCCACAGCACTGGTCACTACTGAGCATGTACATAGAGTGCAGCACAGATTCATCTCATCTACGAGTCCACAGCACTGGTCACTACTGAGCATGTACATAGAGTGCAGCACAGATTCATCTCATCTACGACTCCACAGCACTGGTCACTACTGAGCATGTACATAAAGTGCAGCACAGATTCATTTCATCTACATCTCCACAGCACTGGTCACTACTGAGCATGTACATAAAGTGCAGCACAGATTCATCTCATCTACGACTCCACAGCACTGGTCAATACTGAGCATGTACATAAAGTGCAGCACAGATTCATCTCATCTACGAGTCCACAGCATTGGTCACTACTGAGCAGTACATAAAGTGCAGCACAGATTCATCTCATCTATGACCCCACAGCCCTGGTCACTACTGAGCATGTACATAAAGTGCAGCACAGATTCATCTCATCTACATCTCCACAGCACTGGTCACTAATGAGCATGTACATAAAGTGCAGCACAGATTCATTTCATCTATGACTCCACAGCATCGGTCACTACTGAGCATGTACATAAAGTGCAGCACAGATTCATCTCATCTATGACTCCACAGCACTGGTCACTACTGACATGTACATAAAGTGCAGCACAGATTCATCTCACTCCAAATCACTTTACTACTACAAGAAAAAGCACACGTTCATTCATTAGCCACAGATCTCATCTACGTACAAAAAGGCCAAAAGACAAATTACTAATCTCACAGATTCCTACGAATTACAAAATCACACGATTATTCCCCAAAAAAAAAAAAAAAAAAAAAAAAAAAAAAAAAAAAAAAAAAAAAAAAAAAAAAAAAAAAAAAAAAAAAAAAAAAAAAAAAAAAAAAAAAAAAAAAAAAAAAAAAAAAAAAAAAAAAAAAAAAAAAAAAAAAAAAAAAAAAAAAAAAAAAAAAAAAAAAAAAAAAAAAAAAAAAAAAAAAAAAAAAAAAAAAAAAAAAAAAAAAAAAAAAAAAAAAAAAAAAAAAAAAAAAAAAAAAAAAAAAAAAAAAAAAAAAAAAAAAAAAAAAAAAAAAAAAAAAAAAAAAAAAAAAAAAAAAAAAAAAAAAAAAAAAAAAAAAAAAAAAAAAAAAAAAAAAAAAAAAAAAAAAAAAAAAAAAAAAAAAAAAAAAAAAAAAAAAAAAAAAAAAAAAAAAAAAAAAAAAAAAAAAAAAAAAAAAAAAAAAAAAAAAAAAAAAAAAAAAAAAAAAAAAAAAAAAAAAAAAAAAAAAAAAAAAAAAAAAAAAAAAAAAAAAAAAAAAAAAAAAAAAAAAAAAAAAAAAAAAAAAAAAAAAAAAAAAAAAAAAAAAAAAAAAAAAAAAAAAAAAAAAAAAAAAAAAAAAAAAAAAAAAAAAAAAAAAAAAAAAAAAAAAAAAAAAAAAAAAAAAAAAAAAAAAAAAAAAAAAAAAAAAAAAAAAAAAAAATTTTTTTTTTTTTTTTTTTTTTTTTTTTTTTTTTTTTTTTTTTTTTTTTTTTTTTTTTTTTTTTTTTTTTTTTTTTTTTTTTTTTTTTTTTTTTTTTTTTTTTTTTTTTTTTTTTTTTTTTTTTTTTTTTTTTTTTTTTTTTTTTTTTTTTTTTTTTTTTTTTTTTTTTTTTTTTTTTTTTTTTTTTTTTTTTTTTTTTTTTTTTTTTTTTTTTTTTTTTTTTTTTTTTTTTTTTTTTTTTTTTTTTTTTTTTTTTTTTTTTTTTTTTTTTTTTTTTTTTTTTTTTTTTTTTTTTTTTTTTTTTTTTTTTTTTTTTTTTTTTTTTTTTTTTTTTTTTTTTTTTTTTTAGATGAAACTTACTAAGTGCAGCACGATCATCTATTACGATCCACAGCAGTCACACTGGATGTCTAAAGTGAGCACAGTTCATATACACCCAGCACTGTCCTACTGAGCATGTACATAAATGCAGCACAGATTATCTCTCACACCACAGCACGGTCATAGAGATGTACATAAATGCAGCACAGTCATTCTCTACATCCCGCATGGGCATACTGAGCATGTACAAAGCAGAAATTCATCTACTACGATCAGCACTGGTCACTTTCTGACATGTAATAAATGCGCACAACATCTATCTACACTCCCGCACTGGTCACTTGGATGTACATAATGCAGCACAGATATCACTACGATCCACGCACTGGTCACTACGAGCAGTACATACAGGCAGCACAATACTATCTACGACTCACAGCATCAGTCCTACTGAGATGTATAAATGCAGCGATTCTCATTACATCCACAGCACTGGTCCCTGAGCTGAAAAAAGTGCCAATTCTCATCCGACCACGACTGTCTAGAGCATGTACAAAAGTGCAGCACAGATTATCCACGACCCACGCTGGTCTTGAGCTGTACATAAGTCAGCACAGATTCATCTTCCTCCCCCAAGCATCAGTCACTTGACATGTAATAAGTCAGACGATTTATCTCATCTACGTTTCACACATGCAACTGAGAGTAATAAGGCGCCGATTCATCTCTCTACCCCACGTAGGTATAAGAGTATGTATAAGTGCAGCACGATTATCATCTCATCCACGATCAGTATATGAGCTGTCATAAGTCAGCACGATTCATCTCATCCATCTCCAATGGTCACTACTAGTGTAAAAAGTCAGCACAGATTCCTATCTCGTCACAGCACTGTCACTAGAGCAGTACATAAGTGCAGCACAGTTTATCTCTCACACTCCCGACTGTACTAGAGCAGACATAAGTGCACACAGATTCATCTTCTAGATCCACACACGGTCACTTGGCATGTACATAAAGGCAGCACAGTTCTCATTACATTTCCCACATGGTCATCGACAGTACTAAGTGCAGCACGTTCATCTCACTCATCACACACTGGTCATAGAGCTGAATAAATGCGACAGATTCATTCATTACACCCCAGCTCGTCATACTGAGCATGTACATAAGTGAGCACGATTCATTCATTAACTCCACAGACTGGTCAACGACAGTACATAAGGCAGCACAGATTATCTCACAGATCCACGCATTATACTGAGATGTTATAAAGTGCAGCACATTCCAAATTCAAAAAAATGCAGCAACAGATTCATCTCATCTACGACTCACAGCACTGGTCATACTGAGCATGTACATAAATGAGCAAAAGATTCATTCATTAGATTCCACAGCACTGGTCACTACTGAGCTGTACATAAAGTGCAGCACAGATTCATCTCATCTACGACTCCACAGCACTGGTCACTACTGAGCATGTACATAAAGTGCAGCACAGATTCATCTCATCTACGACTCCACAGCATGTCACTACTGAGCATGTACATAAAGTGCAGCACAGATTCATCTCATCTACACTCCACAGCACTGGTCACTACTGAGCATGTACATAAAGTGCACGCACAGATTCATCTCATTACGACTCCACAGCACTGTCACTACTGAGCATGTACATAAAGTGCGCACAGATTATCTCATCTACACTCCACAGCATGTCACTACTGAGCATGTACATAAAGTGCAGCACAGTTCATCCATCTACACTCCACAGACTGGTCACTACGAGCATGTACATAAGTGCAGCCACAGATTATCTCATCTACGACTCCACAGCACGGTCACTACTGAGCATGTACTAAGTGCAGCACAGTTCATTCATCTACATCTCCACAGCACTGGTCACTACTGAGCATGTACATAAAGTGCAGCACAGATTCATCTCATCAGACTCCACAGCACTGTCACTACTGAGCATGTACATAAAGTGCAGCACAGATTCATCTCATCTAGCTCCACAGCACTGGTCACTACTGAGCATTACATAAAGTGCAGCACAGATTCATCCATCTACGACTCCACACACTGGTCACTACTGAGCATGTACTAAGTGCAGCACAGATTCATTCTCATCTACGATCACAGCATGGTCACTACTGAGCATGTACATAAAGTGCAGCACGATTCATCTCATCTACAACCACAGCACTGTCACTACTGAGCTGTACATAAAGTGCAGCACAGATTCATCTCATCTACATCCACAGCATGGTCACTACTGAGCATGTACATAAAGTGCAGCACAGATTCATCTCATCTACGACTACAGCACTGGTCACTACGAGCATTACATAAAGTGCAGCACAGATTCATCTCATCACGACTCCCACACTGGTCACTACTGAGCATGTACTAAAGTGAGCACAGATTCATCTCATCTACCTCCACAGCACTGGTCACTATGAGCATGTACATAAGTGCAGCACAGATTCATCTCATCTACGACTCCACATGCATCAGTCACTACTGAGCATGTACATAAGTGCAGCACAGATTCATCTCATCTACAACTCCACAGCATGGTCACTAACTGAGCATGTACATAAAGTGCAGCACAGATTATCTCATCTACGACTCACAGCACTGTCACTACTGAGCATGTACATAAAGTGCAGCACAGATTCATCTCATCTACACTCCACAGCACTGGTCACTACTGAGCATGTACATAAAGTGCAGCACAGATTCATCTCTCTCGACCCACACATCGGTCACTACTGAGCATGTACATAAAGTGCAGCACAGATTATCTCATCTACTTTCCACAGCACTGGTCACTACTGAGCATGTAATAAAGTGCAGCACGATTCATCTCATCTACGACTCCACAGTACTGGTCACTACGAGCATGTACATAAAGTGCAGCACAGATTCATCTCATCTACGACTCCACAGCATGAGTCACTACTGAGCATGTACATAAAGTGCAGCACAGATTCATCTTCATCTACATCTCCACAGACTGGTCACTACTGAGCATGTACATAAAGTGCAGCACAGATTCATCTCATCTACGACTCCACAGCACTGGTCACTACTGAGCATGTACATAAAGTGCAGCACAGATTATCTACTACACTCCACAGCACTGGTCACTACTGAGCATGTACATAAAGTGCAGCACAGATTCATCTCATCTACGACTCCACAGCACTGGTCACTACTGAGCATGTACATAAATGCAGCACAGATTCATCTCATCTACAATCCACAGCACTGGTCACTACTGAGCATGTACATAAAGTGCAGCACAGATTCATCTCATCTACACTCCACAGCACTGGTCACTACTGAGCATGTACATAAAGTGCAGCACAGATTCATCTCATCTACGACTCCACAGCATGTCACTACTGAGCATGTACATAAAGTGCAGCACAGATTCATCTCATCTACACTCCACAGCATGGTCACTACTGAGCATGTACATAAAGTGCAGCACAGATTATCTCATCTACGACTCCACAGCTGGTCACTACTGGCAGTAATAAGTGCAGCACAGATATTCATACATCCACGACTGTACTAATGAGCATGTACAAAGGCACAAGATTCATCTCATCTACGACCCACAGCACTGGTCATACTGAGCATGTACATAAAGTGCAGCACAGATTCATCTCATCTACACTCCACAGCACTGGTCACTACTGAGCATGTACATAAAGTGCAGCACAGATTCATCTCATCTACGACTCCACAGCACTGGTCACTACTGAGCATGTACATAAAGTGCAGCACAGATTCATTCATCTACGACTCCACAGCACTGGTCACTACTGAGCATGTACATAAAGTGCAGCACAGATTCATCTCATTACATACACTCTCACAGCAGACATGGTCACCCTACTGAGCATGTACATAAAGTGCAGCACAGATTCATCTCATCTACGACTCCACAGCACTGGTCACTACTGAGCATGTACATAAAGTGCAGCACAGATTCATCTCATCTACATCTCACAGCACTGGTCACTACTGAGCATGTACATAAAGTGCAGCACAGATTCATCTCATCTACGACATCCACAGCACTGGGTCACTACTGAGCATGTACATAAAGTGCAGCACAGATTCATCTCATCTACACTCCACAGCACTGGTCACTATGAGCATGTAATAAAGTGCAACAGATTCATCCACTAACTCCACACATGGTCACTAGGCAGTCTAAGTGACACAGATTCATCTCATCTACACTCCACAGCACTGGTCACTACTGAGCATGTACATAAAGTGCAGCACAGATTCATCTCATCTACGACTCCACAGCACTGGTCACTACTGAGCATGTACATAAAGTGCAGCACAGATTCATCTCATCTACGACTCCACAGCACTGGTCACTACTGAGCATGTACATAAAGTTGTGATGAACGGGCACACAGTCCGCCACACGGTAGCCCGGGGGTCACGGCTTGTGATCCCACCTCTGCCACCACATGTGATGGAACGTGCACACACACGACGGCTGCTGCCGTCCGACCCAGTAAACTGCAGGGATTTATAATTATCCCACTTCCACTTAGGAACTTGCAGCTCTCTGGCGCCCCCCTTACCCTCAGGTCAGTCAGGGAACTGCACCTAGGAAAATTGGTCGCCAGACGGGTCACTTGGATGTGTGCTAGCTATTGGGCACGCTGCAGTGAGGGAATTATAATTACTCCTGGCTGCAGCCAGGCAGTACCCTTATAAACCCCGCTCCGTCACTGCCAGCGTCACCCAATAGATTAACACTTTACACCCCTTCCTTTTAGCTGCCACCAGCTACGGCTTTTGATGAACAATTTATCAAGAGGGTCCGTAGCAACCCCAAAACAGTAGCGTAGTGCTTCAGGCACATGCAAATTCGTTTATAGAGCAGGAGAAACAAACTAATAAATTTATAGGTTTATTCCTTAAAAAACAGGCAGTGCTTATATAATATAAAAAGATGTAACAACCTGAGACAATATCGTTATATACAGATGCAGTTATAAAATAAAATAGGATTACAGATGAAAATCACTCACATGGTAGTTACAGGCAAGACAAGCCAGGCTGGGGAAGGAGCCACACTCATAGTTCATTGGTAGATCTCTTACTCAGGACATCCCAGCAGAAAGTGCCTAAGGAACTTCACTGCAAGACTTATGCATGTCAGCTTCTGACCTCACAAAAGGGGCTGGTTTTCTGGCCACCTCCCCTGGCTGCAAGCTATGGTTTGAGCTCTGCAATATCATAAGGTCCATAACTCGTCCTGTGAACCTAGCAGAATAACGGCAGACCTATCAATGATCTTACTCTAAAATGACGGTTCCAATGAGCCCACACTTGGGTGGGCTAGTACATGGGGCACCCGAGAATTCCATTTCTCGGGTTCTGTTGGAGTTACGGGTTTACCAGTACCACGGGAACGATGCCCGTCGGCGCCATGGTTCAACACAGTAACTTTCGTGTTTCTAGCGAATGCTCCCACCGTGTTATTAACCAAAAGAGAATGAATTCTCCAAAATGGCTGCTATAGGAAGAAAGCACGTGGGCAGACAATGAAGGACCCCTGCGGTGAAGCGGCAAAACTTCCAGCACTGGTAGCTCAGGTTACACTGAGCTTGACTGCAGGTTGACAGGGGGGAAGGGAAGCGTGAGCTGCAGAGAAAAGGAGGGAGGGGTAGTTTGCCCTGTGCTTGCAAACGGTGGGGGTTGTAGTTCTAGCAACAGCACGAGACATGAAGCTTGCAATATCATCACACCTCCCCCCCTTAGAGGGCGCTACGGAGGCATGACCTCTCGTTAATCCGCCATGCGCACCTCAGCGGGTTCGCCACGTCGGGACAACCCATCAGCATTCCCATGATCACTGCCTTTCTTGTGGTGTACGGCAAAATCATACTGCTGCAGGGCAAGGCTCCAGCGTAGCAACCTACCATTGGTTCCGGACACTGTGTGCAGCCAGCTCAGAGGGTTGTGGTCGGTGACCACCTTGAAGGTGCGCCCGTACAGGTAGGGCTGCAAACGTTGCAGGGCCCAGACCATGGCCAGGCACTCCTTCTCGATGGTGGAGTATGCCACTTCCCTTGGCAGAAGTTTCCGGCTCAGGTACAACACGGGGTGCTCCTGGTTCCCCGAATCAACCTGGCTGAGTACAGCACCGAGGCCAAATTCGCTGGCGTCAGTCTGTACCAGGAATGGCCGACTGCTGTCGACGGCTTTCAACACTGGAGAGCTGCACAGGGCTGTTTTCAAAGCTCGGAATGCCGCCTCACAGCCATCTGTCCAGTTGACTGTTTGGGGTAGACCGCCCTTGGTGAGGTCCGTCAAGGGTTTTGCAATGGCGCTATAGTTCGGTACGAAACGCCTATAGTACCCTGCAGTGCCCAGGAAGGACTTCACCTGCTTTTTGGTCCTGGGGTGGGCCAGGACACGATCGCGTCCACTTTCTCGGGCTCTGGACTCATGGAACCCCCGCCTACCCGGTGCCCCAGGTAGTGGACCTCCCTCATGCCCATCTGGCATTTTCCCGGCTTGATGGTCAGACCTGCCTGGTGAATACGCTTGAGCACCTCCTGGAGATGCTGAAGGTGTTCCTCCCAGGTGGAACTGAAGACGGCAATGTCGTCCAGGTACGCCACAGCGTACTTCTCCAGTCCCTGAAGCAGGTGGTTGACCATCCGCTGAAAAGTGGCAGGGGCATTCTTCATGCCGAAAGGCATGACCGTGGACTCGTACAGTCCAAAAGGGGTGATAAAGGCGGATTTCTCCTGCGCCGCAGGGCTCAGGGGAATCTGCCAGTATCCCCGGCTCAAATCCATGATGGATATGTACTTGGCATTCGCCAACCGCTCCAGCAGATCCTCGATGCGTGGCATTGGGTGCGCATCAGAGGTAGTGATGGCGTTGAGCCCCCTGTAGTCCACGCAGAACCGGGTGGTCCGATCCTTTTTTGGCACGAGAACTACAGGTGAGGCCCACGCGCTTTTGGACGGCCGGATCACCCCCAGCTGCAACATCTCATGGATCTCCTGGCGCATGATCTGCTGCACTTCCTCAGAGATCCGATAAGGTGTCCGCCGTAACGGGGCGTGATTCCCGGTGTCCACCTCGTGGACTGCCAACTCGGTCCTTCCGGGTCGGTTCGTGAACTCGGCCCGGAAGGGTTCCAGAGTGGTCAGCAACTGCAACCGCTGGGAGACGGTTAGCGAGGCATTTACCTCCATGTCCTCAATGGACCCATTGGCATTAGCTTGGGCCAGCATGTCTAGGAGGGGATCCTCTTCCCCGTCCTCGGGCAGATTGCAGACCGGTAGGACGCAGGCTTCACGTTCGTGATGGGCCTTCATCATGTTGACGTGAAAGGCCTTGCGCCTACCCCGAGTGTGGTCAAGCGTGACCACGTAGGTGGCTGGGTTGAGCTGTTGGTGCACGACGTACGGGCCTTCCCAGGCTGCCTGAAGCTTATCCTTTGGTACGGGGACCAGCACCCACACCTTTTGACCCACCTGGTAGGTCCGCTCCCGGGTGTTCTGGTCGTACCAGTGCTTCTGGTCAGCCTGAGCCTGCGTCATGTTGTCATGCACCAACTGCGTCAAGGTCTGCATCTTGTCGCGGAAGCGCATGACATAATCCACGATGGACACTTCCGTGGGGTTTGGCTATCTTCCCAGGATTCTCTTATCAACCCAAGGGGTCCCCGGACTCGCCTACCATACAGGAGCTCGAAGGGGAGAACCCCGTCGAGGCCTGCGGGACTTCTCTGTAGGCAAATAGCAGGTGTGGGAGGTACCGCTCCCAATCGCGTCCCTGGGTCTCAACCAGCATGCGGAGCATCTGTTTGAGGGTACCGTTAAAGCGCTCACACAAACCATTGGTCTGTGGGTGATACGCACTCGATACCATACGCGTCACCTGCATTTTGCTGCAGAGAGCCTTCATTAGGCAAGACATAAATTGGGTCCCTTGATCGGTAAGCATCTCCCTGGGAAATCCTACCCGTGAAAAGATGGTCACCAGTGCATCTGCCACCTTATCTGCCCTAGTTGAGGACAGAACTACCGCCTCCGGGTAGGTACGTAGTCTACCACAGTCAGGATGTATTGCTTTCCAGAGCTGCTGGGGACGGCCAGCGGGCCCACAATGTCCACCGCGATCCTCTGGAAAGGCTCCTCTATCACTGGCAACGGGATCAGGGGAGCCTTAAGAGCAGGCCCCGCCTTCCCCACTTTGACAGGTGATACAGGAGCGGCAGTAGTTAGTCACATCTGTCTCCATCTTGGGCCAATAGAAGTGTTGAGACAGCCGTGCCTTAGTTTTGCTAATCCCCAAGTGTCCAGCAAGTGGAATCTCATGGGCAATCCTCAACAACTCACCTCGGAACTGGTGCGGGACGACCAGCTGTTTTTCCCTCAACCACTCCTTTTGGGAACCTCCGGGTACTGTCTCCCGGTACAACCTTCCTCGTTCCCAGAACACCCTCTCCTTATCAGTCACGGAGGTGGGCGTCTCGGCGAGGTCCCTCAAGTTCCCCAGGCTCGCATCTGAGTGCAGAGCGGCCTGGAACTCCTGGCTGGAGGCAGCCAGAAGTGACGTCAGGGTTCCTTCCTCACTGGGACCCTCTGGGACCGGCTCTGGGTCCACCTCTGGTTCAGTCTCTCCTGTAGCGGAGGAGGGTCCAGATGGCAGGGCGCTACCTGCGATCCGGGCACTCTGACTGCGGGTGACAGCAGCTA
This sequence comes from Oophaga sylvatica, assembly GCA_033576555.1. Lineage (NCBI taxonomy): Eukaryota > Metazoa > Chordata > Amphibia > Anura > Dendrobatidae > Oophaga > Oophaga sylvatica. The sequence continues at coordinate 524,188,551 of JARQOD010000001.1, forward strand.
CATATGCAGTCTCCCCGGGGATTTCTATAGACCCATCAGCCTGCGCTGCTATGGGCTCTACCTCCCCATCCACCCCCAACACTTCAGGAGCAGTGCTACTTATGGACCAGTTACCTTCCTCGGTGGCACTGGTCAGTGTCATGGCGTCACCTTCCTCCCGGTTCCCATGCACCTCCCCATTTCCTTGAGCACTGTCGCTTGCTCCTGCTAGGGGTTCCTCAGCCGTCTCACTCCGCAGAGCGACGGGACTGAACGCTCCTGTACCTGTGGACACATCTACCACTTCAGAGAAAGGGTTAACAGATTCAGATGGCACAGATACATCACTATCAACATCAGTCCTAGGGAAAGAAAGGTTATCAGTTGCATCATCACTTCGCAAAGTATTAGCAGGTAACACAATCAGTTTCCCATCATCAGCAACATCAACATCATGGTTAACGTTAACCTTATCATCAGATTGGGAAGGGGTGTCAGGGACATAGTACGCCACCATCCTCCCCAGATCAGTCCCCAATAAAACATCAGTGGGCAGGTTTTCGGACACCCCCACTTCCTTCACCCCGCTCCCGGCACCCCAGTCAATGAAAACTCAGGCTATCGGCAAGGGGTAGTGGACGCCCCCAATCCCTGTGACAGTTAAGGTTTTCCCCGGAATCAACTCTCCAGGGGCCGCCAGTTCGGGTCGGATGAGGGTTCGTTCAGCCCCGGTGTCCTTGAGGCCTGTAGCAAGACGGGCCCCCACGCGGACAGGCTGCACGTTGTCATCAACCCTCCCCACCACACCACCCACCAAAAGAACAGAGGCGTTGGGCCCGGAGGCCTTGGCTGGGGGTTCTTCTGCCTCTCCGGACAGGTGGCGCTGATGTGTCCAGTCCTTTTACAGGAGAAACACTGGCGGGGGTCTGATGTAGGCCTGGCGCTGGCAGAGGGGATAGTGCCTCCAGAGGGACGACTGGCAGGGGCACTGGGGTTGTTGCAGGCTTACCCCCTCCCCAGCGGGTGGCGACGGGCTTCCGCACCTCGGGTTTCCGGTTGGCCTCATAGCTGTCGGCGATCCGGGCTGTTGTGACCGCGTCCTCTGGTTCTCGGTCCAGGATGAACTGTCGGACCTCAGCTGGGCACAGATGCAGGAACTGGTCTTTGATCATCAGGTCTTTCAGCTCCTCATAGGTGTCAACTGACAGTCCATGGATCCACTGGTCAAAGTGGTTCCTGAGTCCTTGCACCACATCGCTATAACTGTCGTGTGGGCCACGTTGGAGGTTCCGGAACTTCTTTCGGTATACCTCAGGGGTTAGCTGGTACTTGGCAATCAGGGCCTGCTTGATGGCCTCATAGTCACTGTCTTGATCTGGCGCGAGGGAAGCGAACGCCTCCAAAGCTTTGCCCTTCAGCCCGGGGGTCAAGTACCTGGCCCATTGGTCGGCAGGCAGCCGGTACTGTCTGCAGACTTTCTCAAAGGCCCGCAGAAAAGTGTCCAAGTCTCCTTCCTTTTCCAGCACGGGAAAGTGCTCCGGCCGGGGCTTGGGACTCTGAGAGCTGCTGGGTGTACCGCTCTGGGCTGTGGAGGGCATTGCCCCTTGTCGGCCTCCGTCAGGCTGTGGCTCTGGCCCCCCTCGGCTGCCTCGCCTCAGCCTCTCGCTGTTTGGCCTCTCGCTGGTCGGCTCTCTCTTGAGCTTGCTGGATCAGCCTCAGGCGTTCTTCCCGGTTGTCAGCGGTGAGTCCCTCCAGGGCCGCCTGCAGGTAAGGGTCCACCTCTCTCTGGGTGTAAGCAGTCAGGGGTTGGGCCTCTGCTCCTGCGGCACCACCTTGGCTTGGGCCGGCTCCTGCGCCCGCCACGCTCTGATGCTCGCCCAGCTCCTTCAGGGCCTGGACCAGTTGGCCTTTGGTTCGGTTCGTGTGGACAAGGCCGTGGTACTTGCAGATTCCCACAAGAGTGTCCTTGCTCTGCTTTTCGAACCAACTTGCTCCTATGGTAGCCATGTTTGCCAAATAAAAGATAGGATAGAAAAACAAAGAGAAGGGAGGGTAACCGCAAGTACACACAATTGTCTCAGGACTAATAAACACTGAGTCTGTTCTCCAAAACTTTAGCTGCAGGGTCGCTGAAGAACCGTGCAAGTTTTTTAGTGAATGGAATGATTGCTCAAACCAGATCACTAATGCTCTATAATCCCACCGCTCTGCCACCAATACGTGATGAACGGGCACACAGTCCGCCACACGGTAGCCCGGGGGTCACGGCTTGTGATCCCACCGCTGCCACCACATGTGATGGAACGTGCACACACACGACGGCTGCTGCCGTCCGACCCAGTAAACTGCAGGGATTTATAATTATCCCACTTCCACTTAGGAACTTGCAGCTCTCTGGCGCCCCCCTTACCCTCAGGTCAGTCAGGGAACTGCACCTAGGATAATTGGTCGCCAGACGGGTCACTTGGATGTGTGCTAGCTATTGGGCACGCTGCAGTGAGGGAATTATAATTACTCCTGGCTGCAGCCAGGCAGTACCCTTATAAACCCCGCTCCGTCACTGCCAGCGTCACCCAATAGATTAACACTTTACACCCCTTCCTTTTAGCTGCCACCAGCTACGGCTTTTGATGAACAATTTATCAAGAGGGTCCGTAGCAACCCCAAAACAGTAGCGTAGTGCTTCAGGCACGTGCAAATTCGTTTATAGAGCAGGAGAAACAAACTAATAAATTTATAGGTTTATTCCTTAAAAAACAGGCAGTGCTTATATATATAAAAAGATGTAACAAACTGAGACAATATCATTATATACAGATGCAGTTATAAAATAAAATAGGATTACAGATGAAAATCACTCACATGGTAGTTACAGGCAAGACAAGCCAGGCTGGGGAAGGAGCCACACGTCATAGTTCATTGGTAGATCTCTTACTCAGGACATCCCAGCAGAAAGTGCCTAAGGAACTTCACTGCAAGACTTATGCATGTCAGCTTCTGACCTACAAAAGGGGCTGGTTTTCTGGCCACCTCCCCTGGCTGCAAGCTATGGTTTGAGCTCTGCAATATCATAAGGTCCATAACTCGTCCTGTGAACCTAGCAGAATAACGGCAGACCTATCAATGATCTTACTCTAAAATGACGGTTCCAATGAGCCCACACTTGGGTGGGCTAGTACATGGGGCACCCGAGAATTCCATTTCTCGGGTTCTGTTGGAGTTACGGGTTTACCAGTACCACGGGAACGATGCCCGTCGGCGCATGGTTCAGCACAGTAACTTTCGTGTTTCTAGCGAATGCTCCCACCGTGTTATTAACCAAAAGAGAATGAATTCTCCAAAATGGCTGCTATAGGAAGAAAGCACGTGGGCAGACAATGAAGGACCTCTGCGGTGAAGCGGCAAAACTTCCAGCACTGGTAGCTCAGGTTACACTGAGTTGACTGCAGGTTGACAGGGGGAAGGGAAGCGTGAGCTGCAGAGAAAAGGAGGGAGGGGTAGTTTGCCCTGTGCTTGCAAACGGTGGGGGTTGTAGTTCTAGCAACAGCACGAGACATGAAGCTTGCAATATCATCACAAAAGTGCAGCACAGATTCATCTCATCTACAACTCCACAGCACTGGTCACTACTAAGCATATACATAAAGTGCAGCACAGATTCATCTCATGTACGACTCCACAGCACTGGTCCACTCTGAGCATGTACATAAAGTGCAGCATAGATTCATCTCATCTACGACTCCACAGCACTGGTCACTACTGAGCATGTACATAAAGTGCAGCACAGATTCATCTCATCTACAACTCCACAGCACTGGTCACTACTGAGCATGTACATAAAGTGCAGCATAGATTCATCTCATCTACGACTCCACAGCACTGGTCACTACTGAGCATGTACATAAAGTGCAGCACAGATTCATCTCATCTACAACTCCACAGCACTGGTCACTACTGAGCATGTACATAAAGTGCAGCACAGATTCATCTCATGTACGACTCCACAGCACTGGTCACTACTGAGCATGTACATAAAGTGCAGCACAGATTCGTTTCATCTACATCTCCACAGTACTGGTCACTACTGAGCATGTGCATAAAGTGCAGCACAGATTCATCTCATCTACGACTCCACAGCACTGGTCACTACTGAGCATGTACATAAAGTGCAGCACAGATTCATCTCATCTACACTCCACAGCATCGGTCACTACTGAGCATGTACATACAGTGCAGCACAGATTCATCTCATCTACACTCCACAGCATCGTCACTACTGAGCATGTACATAAAGTGCAGCACAGATTCATCTCATCTACAACTCCACAGCATGGTCACTACTGAGCATGTACATAAAGTGCAGCACAGATTCATCTCATCTACGACTCCACAGCACTGGTCACTACTGAGCATGTATATAAAGTGCAGCACAGATTCATCTCATCTACGACTCCACAGCACTGGTCATTACTGAGCATGTACATAAAGTGCAGCACAGATTCATCTCATCTATGACTCCACAGCACTGGTCACTACTGAGCATGTACATAAAGTGCAGCACAGATTCATCTCATCTACATCTCCACAGCACTGGTCACTACTGAGCATGTACATAAAGTGCAGCACAGATTCTTCATCTACGACTCCACAGCACTGGTGACTACTGAGCATGTACATAAAGTGCAGCACAGATTCATCTCATCTACGACTCCACAGCATCGTCACTACTGAGCATGTACATAAAGTGCAGCACAGATTCATCTCATCTACACTCCACAGCACTGGTCACTACTGAGCATGTACATAAAGTGCAGCACAGATTCATCTCATCTACAGACTCCACAGCACTGGTGACTACTGAGATGTACGTAAGTGCAGCACAGATTCATCTCATCTACGACTCCACAGCACATGTCACTACTGAGCATGTATTAAAGTGCAGCACAGATTCATCTCATCTACAACTCCACAGCACTGGTCACTACTGAGCATGTACATAAAGTGCAGCACAGATTCATCTCATCTACGACTCCACAGCACTGGTCACTACTGAGCATGTACATAAAGTGCAGCACAGATTCATCTCATCTACGACTCCACAGCACTGGTCACTTACTGAGCATGTACATAAAGTGCAGCACAGATTCATCTCATCTACGACTCCACAGCATGGTCACTACTGAGCATGTACATAAAGTGCAGCACAGATTCATCTCATCTACGACTCCACAGCATCGGTCACTACTGAGCATGTACATACAGTGCAGCACAGATTCATCTCATCTACGACTCCACAGCATCAGTCACTACTGAGCATGTACATAAAGTGCAGCACAGATTCATCTCATCTACACTCCACAGCACTGGTCACTACTGAGCATGTACATAAAGTGCAGACAGATTCAGCTCATCTACATCTCCCAGCACTGGTCACTACTGAGCATGTCATAAGTGCAGCACAGATTCATCTCATCTACGACTCCACACACTGGTACTACTGAGCATGTACATAAAGTGCAGCCAGATTCATCTCATCTACGACTCCACAGCACGGTCACTACTGAGCATGTACTAAAGTGCAGCACAGATTCATCTCATCTACATCTCCACAGCACTGGTCACTACTGAGCATGTACATAAAGTGCAGCACAGATTCACTCATCTACATCTCCACAGCACTGGTCACTACTGAGCATGTACATAAGTGCAGCACAGATTCATCTCATCTACGACTCCACAGCACTGGTGCACTACTGAGCATGTACATAAAGTGCAGCACAGATTCATCTCATCTACGACTCCACAGCATCGTCACTACTGAGCATGTACATAAAGTGCAGCACAGATTCATCTCATCTACGATCTCCACAGCACTGGTCACTACTGAGCATGTACATAAAGTGCAGCACAGATTCATCTCATCTACGACTCCACAGCATCGGTGACTACTGGGGCATGTACTTAAGTGCAGCACAGATTCATCTCATCTACGACCCACAGCATCTGTCACTACTGAGCATGTACATAAAGTGCAGCACAGATTCATCTCATCTACAACTCCACAGCACTGGTCACTACTGAGCATGTACATAAAGTGCAGCAACAGATTCATCTCATCTACGACTCCCAGCACTGGCCACTACTGAGCATGTACATAAAGTGCAGCACAGATTCATCTCATCTACGACTCCACAGCACTGGTACTACTGAGCATGTACATAAAGTGCAGCCAGATTCATCTCATCTACGACTCCACAGCACTGGTCACTACTGAGCATGTACATAAAGTGCAGCACAGATTCATCTCATCTACACTCCACAGCACTGGTCACACTGAGCATGTACATAAAGTGCAGCACAGATTCATCTCATCTACACTCCACAGCACTGGTCACTACTATCATGTACATAAAGTGCAGCACAGATTCATCTCATCTACACTCCACAGCACTGGTGACTACTGAGCATGTACATAAAGTGCAGTACAGATTCATCTCATCTACGACTCCACAGCACTGGTCACTACTGAGCATGTACATAAGTGCAGCACAGATTCATCTCATCTACAACTCCACAGCACTGGTCACTACTGAGCATGTACATAAAGTGCAGCACAGATTCAGCTCAACTACAAGCCGAGATTCTTAGATTATGAGCAGAACAGACATTTATAGAACATTTTATAACCTTCCAAAATTCTTATGAAAACATTTACATCACATCCTGCATTGTACTACTGTACCCAATGGATTATATATTTTAGGAGTCGGACCATTTTACTCCAACTCCACAGCCCTGCCAAAAAACAACCTCTAAAAAGTGTTGCCATATTCGTGTTGTCAAGGGAGTGTAGTTCCATAGATTACCTTCCAACATTTGGAGTAAAGTCCTTCCACCTTAACAGCATGCAACGTGACACTGGATACAATGATAAATACTCTTCTAAATAGTGTCCTCGCCGTTGTTTCAGTGTTGATGTTGGAGATTTTTCTTTTGTCTTTTGTGATGAAGCTGGCAAAAGATAAAAATGGGTGTCTACAGCTTGGGACGCAATAGACAAGTCCTTACACAAGTCCATGAAGGGAAAAAAACTCTTTTTTCATACTAAGTTCCCTAAATGTTCTGATGCATCTGAAACGATATACCGTATAAGGCTATCTTCACACTTTTGATCAAGGGTTTTTTTTTAGCAGAAAGTGAGCGAAAAGTCTCCAATGCCTCCTGAAAAACTCCTCCAAAAAACTCCTAAAAAACTGGCCCCATAAAAGAAGTATTTCGCCGCATTCGTCTTGTCAGGGAGTGCAGTTGCACAAGTCACCAGTCCTTCTACCCTGTGTTAACAAATACTTATCTGATAAATGTCTCCTCATTTCAGTGTTGATCTTCAGAGGTGTTTCTTTTTTGTGGTGATGATGGCACAAGATAAAACGGGTGAATTTTTTTAAATTTGGTTATCACTTTGCCTGCTGTGAGAGGTGTTTTTTTAAAATCCTGGATTGAAGGAGCCTAGCTGTATATTCAGCTCAGAAGCATACCAGTAATTGGAGTATTCACATCGGGCACGAGATGGCAGCAGCTTGACATTTTAATAAAAAAAACTATACATTAGAAAACGTTCAGCACTTCACCAGCTCAGTTCAGGGAGTTGCTCCAGAAGGTCTAAAGTGTTTCCCTGATGATATCATGGAGGGAGCCTCCGTCATGTCGGTAGCCGAGGTTCCCCGTTGTAGTGGAACGTACATATTGATGCCAGCACCAATTTTATTTTGATAACTTATCTTAAAGGGGTTGTCCAGGTTGAGCACGAAAGTCTGCAGTCTCAGTGCGCACTGTGTACAATGTGAGGATTCACAAGTCTGCTGTCAAATAGAGCAACTGCAGAATTTCTTTTCAAACCTGGACAACCCTTTTAAAAGGGATTCTCCCATCAGGATGTCATGGGGCTGCATCCTCCTTTTAGAAGCCAGTGAGAAAACCTCATACTCAGAACTAACTCTCAGGTTGTCTACGTTTTACATGGAAGACCATTGTCCCAGCTACCCCCATGTAATCCTACTTGCCTATAGCCACCGGTAATACAGGGACAGTGGGGGCCAGTTTGGGGTGATCTGATCTAAGTCCTACCCCTTCTGCAGCCTGAACTTGCCCGAATTTCCCAGGACTATTTGTGAAAATGTAAAGGAGTCCTGCAAAAAGCTTCAGGTCTGTGGGACTAAGCTGGGATTTTCTAGACCAATCAGCCATATGCCAGTGGTCGCATTGGTTGCTTGTGCATGAAAGTGGTTGCTGATGTCTCATAAAGGGTGTAGTTTTCACACTGGACCACAAACCTTTTTTGGTGGACCAGCTGCGAGAATTTAAAGGGGTTACTCCCATTTTTACATGTGGGTGTTGTCGAATAGTACATGTAAAAACAAACACTTTTGCAATTTACTCCTTTTAAAAATGTATACCCGTTCTTGAGATATTAACACTTTTCTGCTGTTTACAGCTCGTTGCCTAGGAGACCGACCACTGTTGCTGTTTATCTTATAAGCACAGCACTGAAGCTAGCGGAGATTAGGAGGTGACAGCACACAGCTGAAATCTCATCTATCTTCAGACATAGTTACAAGCTTGTAAGCAAAGCACATTGGCCATTGATGGTAGAGAACAGTGATGGTCGGTCTCCAAGGAAACAAGCTGTAAACGAAAAGAAAAGTATAAATATCTCAAGAACTGCTGAAAATGTTATGAAACAGTAAATCGCAAAAGTGTTTGATTTTTCAAGCACTATCCAACAATACCCACTTATGAAGAAGGAAGGACCCCTTTAAATAAGGTACCTGGATTATATCTCTAGGCCCCTGCCCTAGCTCTGATTTCTGCACTTCTCTGGATTTTTCCTACTCTTTTGCAGAGACCTAATCATGGACCAGGGTGTGACGCCTAAATGTGACTCTGACGATAAAGCAAGCACAAGCGTGCCCGAGGCCGAGCCTGACCACATCACAAGTGAGTGAGTAACTTCCAGACCATTGTTCCGAACTGTCAATATTGCCCTCTCTTCCCTGTATGTAATGCCAGTCTTTGTTGCCAAGTGGGCAGGGCTGTCATCAACTCGTCCATGTGGGTGTCTTCTTTATGAACATACCCATTTGGATAACACTAGATTTATATAGACGAGGCCTTGGTGATGGGGCCTTCATCACTGGGAGGCAGTGGGCGCCCAGATAAACATGCCCTCAAGATCTTACCTGGCACTGTAGACATTGGCAACATCATTTAAGAACGAGCTATTGCCAGTTCATGGGTCGTTTTCTCTTGAATTTATTCCACTGCTCCCCTGAATATTCTTTTGTTAATTTTTGTTAAATTCTCCAAATTGCCCAGTGTTATGTCTTTTAATTTAGTGTTAATTTTTATGGTTTTCATCAAGGGGTGGTGCTCACAGAGTAAAACTGCCTAAGGACACACTCCAGAGGATCCTGTGAGCTATGCACTTTTGCTAAATACTATAAAAATGATCACTGAGACCCATATCGTATGGCGGATTTAAAACAATAAATAAACAGCGGATTACTCTGGAGAGATGTGGGATTAAAATCAAAATTGGCCACTTTTGATCTGATGACAGGCCTTTTTTAGGTGGGAAAATTCATCGATCTAAGCCACCAACTAGTCTCTGTTGTTAGAGGCAGGTGTTGGCTGTATAACACACCCAGCCCTGCCCTCTGTGGAGCAAGCTCGGCACTTGAATTAGGACATACTATTATGTCCTATGTTAGAAAAATGTCAAGTTCATGGATGTATTTTCTTTATATTGAATATCCAGTAGAGCTATGTATATACCGCGGTACAAAGACTATATAGCAAAGTATTTGCCAAGCACCTGCTCCAGCACCGCATCTTGATTTATAGCGTAAGCTCTGATACAAGTGTGAATGAAGCCTTAATGAGTAACTACATTTTTTATTATTTAATTGTTGATCATCCTTTTGCATAGTTCTGAATCTTTATAATATACTGTACTCTGTTACCTTATTTTGCGCCTTCATTTTTTAAACACCATGCTGAAAGTGCTGGTTTAACTGCCGAGTTCATGCTCTTTTAGAAGCTGCTTTGAACTGCTGCTCTAGCAAGATGCCCTAGTCAAACAATATTTACAAACCCTTCCCTTATTTCTTGTTTAAGCATGGGGGAGAGGAGCAGAGAAGCTCAGGCAGGGTGGTAAAGAGTAAGTGAGTACAGATTCTTGCTAGAGCAGCAGTTCAAGGCAGCTTCTAAGGGAGCTAGGCAGTAAAAACAGCATTTTCATTATGGTATTTGGGACAAAGGAAGGAAAAAACTGTTACTTTGAAATTTGCCTATTTCAAAGTATAACAATCAACTTTTAGCCACAAATTACCCAAAATGGCAGGAGCCATTTTTGTTCTTTTTCCAGCGTTAGATTTTCAAGCGCCATTAAAATTCACATTTCTGAAGAGTTCCATTCAGTATTTCTTTGCTGTCTTTCATGTACATATGTAACTATATTACTATACAGTATTGAGGATCTATTGAGAATAATGAGTAGTAAGAGGAGATTTTTCCTGGCTATTTAGATGAGGGTACTCATACAGGATGGGGAGCGATTTATTCTAGTCAATCAGAAAGAGCCACTAGATTCTCCTATCAAGAAAACCGTGTCCTCATCTCAAAGTTGGTGGAGCACTACCACCAGATAATCGGCCAGAGGGCTTCAAAAGTACCAAAGTCGAAGAAGAAGGTTCTGTGGCTTAGTATTACTGATGCCGTGGGCCCACCCTTGCGCAGTGTAGATGTCTGCAAGAAGAGATATCACGATAATAAGAGACATGTGAAAAAGAAATTGGGGAAAGCCGAAAACTATAAGAAGCTGAATGGGAAAGAACCGGCAGGTGACATGGAACTCGCCGACTACAAGAAGTAACTGAGAAAACTTGTAAGCTCTGAAATGACAGACAGTGTCAAGATCAAAGGATACATAGATACCGGCCTTTTTTCAGGTAAAACATCATATTCTTTTTTTTTTATCCCCTTTAAGTGGGTGTTTCCTTCTTATTAAGTAAAGGCTAATCTCTAGGACCCCCCTCTAGAATCTTATCGGAGATATCGTCAGCTTATACGGCGTGAATACCCCTTTGATTTCACTTTCTAAGCAGAATTGCTTGTAATACCCCCTCCTAACCACATGGAGCGCTGTTACGGAAAATGAGCTACATAGATGATTCTATATTGTAATGTGCCACCTGTTGGTAAAAAATGTTGGTGCAGTAAAGTGATTTCTCCGCAGTACAAAAACACATGATGTTTGAGGATCAGAAAAAATAGTTGAAAGTATTTAAAAGATAAATCTATGTTGATGATGTCCTCCATAGATTTCCTGTCCTATTGAAGCCCATGTCAGTGCGTTTATGCCAGTCTAACTTTTTTTATTGTCCTCATACTTTTAAAATTAAAAAATGATTAGCTCCGTAAGAGAAAAATAATGAAACTTTGTGTGCGTGCGGCTCTAGTGCAGACCTATGTGTCTCCATGGGGAAAACAAAAAGCAAGACACAAAAAACAAATATCCTAAAATAAAATAAAAAAATATAAAAATATATTGCAAAATATGTGTCTCCATGGTAACAGACTTCATACAGAAGCTTTTGTATTCTGATTTTTAGCCATACTAACTTTTTATCTCATGTATCACGGTGAGGATTGCAAGAGAACTCACCAGTGCAATCTCCCAGAAGACGAGTGCAGAAGTAAGCTTCAGGCTCCTAGGAACGCAGGGTGAGCAAGGCAGGAGAGAGATGGTTTCAGGGCCTGAATCACCTGACAGTTGAGGGACGTGGCTTCAGCTCCAGGGAGCTAGAAGCTGAGGGAAAACTCCTAGAAAGGTAACTACGGGACAAAGTTACCCAGGGGCACAGACAGAGACGTAAATCTGAACAAGCCAAGGTCAAAGCACGAGAAGACAGTATAGTACCAAGGATGAGACAGAACGGATAGTCGGGGACAGGCAGAGGTCAAAACCAAACAGACAGCGAAGGTACAGAAACAGAATCCAACAAGCAGTATCCAGAGATCAGACCGAGTCAAAACCAAAGTATCAGGCAAACCAGAACACAGCACAAACACACTCGGGGTCAACACACTCTGCCAAGGGCGAAAGTATAACTGACAGGGATTGGAGCTTCCTAGGGCTATAAGAAGCTCTCCCCGAACCAAGGAGAGGCCACAATAATAAGCCCCAGGTGTGCAGGTAAGAGCTTGCACTGGGATCAAAACCTTAACCCCCTAGCGTGCAGGTCAACCCTGCACTGGGATCATGACAGTACCCCCCTCTCAACGGGGGGCCTCTGGACCCCCAGGGCTTGCCCGGGAACCTGGCATGGAAAGCCCGAACCAGGCAATCCGCATGCATCTAACGGACCGGCACCCAGGATCTGTCCTCCGGTCCATACCCCTTCCAATGAACCAGGTACTGTACCGACCGCTGCACCAACCTGGAGTCAACGATATGCTCAATCTCATATTCCATGTGTCCCTCAACCAAAACAGGAGGAGTAGCGGACTCGGACTCCCCCGGACTGCCTCAAAAGGTTTCAGTAGGGATTTATGGAAGACGTTAGGGATCTTGAATGAGACTGGAAGACACAACCTGTAAGCCACTGGATTGATCTTTTCCACAATCTTGTATGGGCCAATGAACTTGGGGCCCAACTTGGCTGATGGAACCTTCAACTTAATGTTTCGCGTGGAGAGCCAAACTTTCTCTCCAACCCGAAACATAGGACCTGGTGTTCTTTTCCTGTCAGCGAAAAACTTGTACCTGCCTTGAGACCTGGATATATTCCGCTGGACCTCCGACCATGTATTCTTTAATCGCTGAATAGACCCCTCTGCCCTGGACACCCAGAATCCAAACGAGAAAACTCACCAAAATGAGGACTAAAACCATAATTGATCAGGAAAGGAGACATACCAGTAGATTGGCTCACCCGACTATTGAAGGCGAATTCCGCCAAAGGCAGTACATCACACCAGTCATTCTGTCTTGCAGAAGTCAGACATCTGAGGATCTGTTCCAGAGACTGATTAGTGCGTTCCGTCTGACCATTGCTCTCAGGATGGTATGCAGACAAAAAAGACAGAGACATCCCCAATTTCTTGCAAAAAGCACGCCAAAACTTTGCCACAAACTGCACTCCACGATCAGACACCACATTCAGGGGTACCCCATGCAACCGGATAACATGCTGTACAAACAATCTGGACAAAGTCTCAGCTGAGGGTAGTGCGGATAAGGGTACAAAATGAGCCTGCTTCGAAAACCTGTCCACCACTACCCATACCACCGTATTGCCCTTGGATGAGGAAGATTAGTAATAAAATCCATGGACAAGTGAGTCCATGGCCTTTCGGGAACTGCCAAGGGCATCAGTTCCCCAGCCGGCCGGCTATGTGAGTTTTTAGAACGAGTGCAGACCCCACAACCAGAAACAAATTTTTTTATGTCAGAGCTAAGAGTAGGCCACCAAAAGATCCTAGCCACCGCCCGACGTGTGGCAGATATACCAGGGTGAGCACTGAGCTTGGATTCATGGAACTCCTGGAGGAGTTTAAGCCGAAGCTGCTCTGGGACAAACAACTTACCCCCTGGCTTGGCAGCAGGGGCCAGAGACTGGGCCCCCTCAATCTCCTGTTCCAACTCAGACGAGACCACTGCCAACACAACCCCAGGGTGAAGAATGGAGGAAGGTGGCTCAGGGGGAGACACCGGATGAAAACTGCGAGATAAGGCATCAGCCTTGATATTCTTTGACCCCGGACGAAACGTAATAGTAAACTGAAAACGGGAAAAAAAAAGTGACCAACGGGCCTGTCTGGGTGTTAGTCTCTTAGCAGACTCAATATATGATAAATTTTTGTGGTTGGTAATCACAGTAACCGAGTGACTGGCCCCCTCCAAAAAGTGCCTCCATTCTTCAAACGCTAACTTGACCGCAAGAAGCTCTCTATTGCCAACATCGTAATTTTCTCAGCAGCAGAGAATTTCCTGGAAAAAAAAGCACATGGCCTGAGGTTGGTCAGAGTGGCAGGACCTTGGGACAACACAGCACCCACCCCCACCTCAGAGGCGTCCACTTCCACAATAAATGGTTTGGACGGATCTGGCTGTACCAACACCGGAAGAGTCATAAAGCATTTTTTCAGACTAGCAAAGGCCTCTTTTGCGAGCGAGGACCAATTTTTCACATCCGGACCTTTGCATGTTAAATCAGTGAGTGGTTTGACCACCTGCGAAAACCCCCGAATAAATTTGTGGTAGTAATTGGCGAACCCCAAGAAGCGCTGGAGCCCTTTAAGATCTCGGGGTTGTACCCAATCCGCAATGGCCTGCACCTTCTTGGGGTCCATACGAAAACCCTCACAGGACACAATCAATCCCAAAAAAGATAATTCTTGAACAAAAAACACACACTTCTCCAATTTAGCAAACAGATGATTTTCCCTAAGTCTTTGGAGAACAGTTTGTACATGATTCATATGAGAATGACTGTTGGGGGAATATATCAGAATATCATCTAAGTAGATAACAACAAAACGACCAATGAGATCAGAAAACACCACGTTGATGAAATTCTGAAATATGGCGGGAGCATTGGTAAGACCAAACGGCATGACTAAATTTTCAAAAAGTCCCTCGGACGTGAGGAACGCAGTTTTCCATTCATCCCCCTTCCTGACCCTTATCAAATTATATGCTCCCCGAAGATCCAGTTTAGAGAACCATTTTGCCCCTGATAGTTGGTTACATAAATCAGGAATCAACGGAAGGGGATACGTATTTCGTACAGTAATCTTATTTAATTCACGAAAGTCGAGACAGGGACGTAGACCGCCATCTTTTTTCTTCACAAAAAAGAACCCCGCCGCCACAGGTGAAACTGAGGGACGTATGTGTCCCTTGCGAAGACTTTCAGCAATATAATCCTTCATAGCTAAGCGCTCAGGTCCAGACAAATTAAACAGGCGGGCTTTAGGTAGTTTAGCCCCCGGGACTAACTCGATGGCGCAGTCAAAGGTCTATGTGGCGGCAACGTCTCGGCCTCGCTTTCTGAGAACACATCTTCGAAGTCTTTCAGGTACTCCGGAATACCTTCCAGCTCGACAGATGACACAGACACAGATTTAACAGGTTTAACCAGCAGTGCAGATTCATAACATAACTTAAGGTACTGCACACTAAACAATCCCGCTAGCGATCACGATACGACACATACTAATGCGATCGCTAGCGGATTGTTTCTATATCGCTAAGTGCGGCCACATTTAGCGATATAGTTAACGACGCTATCGCCGTAGCGATCTTCTTAACGACTTTAGCGGTACAAAAGTACCGCTAAATCGCTAAGAAAAGGTGCCACACTAGCGATATATACTTACCCAGCGGGAGCGCCGACGAGAAAATAGGTCCGGAACGATTCCAGCGACGAGCGAGATCACAGCAGGAAGCTCGTCGCTGGCAGATGCCGCACTGAACAACATCGCTAACGGGATCGCTAAATAGTGACGTTTTTTAGCGATCCCGTTAGCGATATTGTTCAGTGTGGCATACCCTTAAGAATCATTAAACCCCCATTGAACAATCTCCCCCGTTTTCCAGTTAATAACTGGGTTATGGCGTTGTAACCAGGGCATGCCCAACACCAACCCTGCTGGTAGATTGTCCAGAACAAAACAACTTAATTTTTCCTCGTGAGCAGCGCCCACTCTGAGCGAAAACAAGTCAGACATAAAGAGAATTCCCTCTTTTGTGAGGGGGGAGGAGTCAATGGCCACCACCTTGATCGGAGTCTTAAGCCTAGCTGTCCCTATCTTGCAGCGTGTGACCAATTGAGAGTCAATCAGATTGATGGATGACCCGCAGTCCACAAAGGCTGTAGAGGAAAAAGAATAACCGTCCACTAACAGTTCCACATGAAGCAACACCTTAGAGAATGAGGAAAAGTGTACCTGAGGGTCTGAGTAGTCTCCTCGCTGACTACCCAGACCTAGTCGTTTCCCGCCGACCGGGTTGAGGACGGCAGACAGGACACTCCTTTTTCCAATGTCCAGCTTTACCGCAGTAGAAGCACAACTGTTCTTCCCGACTGCGTTTTCTCTCCTTTTCCTTCAGAGTGATAGCGCCCACATCCATGGGCTCAGAGACAGTCTCTTTTCCACTGGGGAACAATGTAGTCTCCACCTGCATCACCCCTCTGGCCCGCAACCTGCGGTCCATCCGGACGGCCTGGGTCATGGCGTCCTCTAGAGAGTTAGGTGGGGGGTGTAACGCCAAAGCATCCTGCAACCGCTCGGACAAGCCTCTGCGAAATAGTCCTCGGAGGGCGGCGTCCTCCCAAGAAATCTCTGCGGCCCAGCGGCGGAACTCAGTACAAAACCACTCGGCCGAGTGCTTCTCCTGACAGACGCTCATCACCATGTCCTCTGCCAATCGCACTCGGTCAGGCTCATCATATATGTGCCCGAGGGCCTCAAAGAATGCATTCACCGACACTCTCTCAGGGGCAGTGGGAGGAAGGGAAAATGCCCATGCTTAATAAAGACATAATGACCCCTACCCTCTGACTTTCATCCCCAGAGGACCGTGGTCTCAAACTAAAGAAAAGTTTGCAACCCTCCATGAAGATCCTAAACTCCTTTTTGTTCCCAGAAAAGAAGTCAGGCAGTTTAACAGGTGGTTCTGAGGACACCAGCGCAACATCACTCGCCATAGCCCTCAGAGAACCAGCAGATAAAGCCCCCTGCACAGTCTCAGAAACCTGCCGCTGTGAACACGACAGCGCTTGCTGTTCCAGAGATAAATCCTGAAACATCTGACTCAGATTTTTCATCTGTTCGGACAGCGACTGTATGGGATCCATAACTCTCTGCCCAACCTGTGCCCCAAACACAGCCGTGAAGCAAAAAAAAAAAAAAAAAAAAAAAAAAACTTAGTGGTCAGTTATAATATCACGGTGAGGATTGCAAGAGAACTCACCAGTGCAATCTCCCGGAAGACGAGTGCAGACGAAAGCTTCAGGCTCCTAGGAACTCAGGGTGAGCAAGGCAGGAGAGAGATGGTTTCAGGGCCTGAATCACCTGACAGTTGAGGGACGTGGCTTCAGCTCCAGGGAGCTAGAAGCTGAGGGAAAACTCCTAGAAAGGTAACTACGGGACAAAGTTACCCAGGGGCACAGACAGAGACATAAATCTGAACAAGCCAAGGTCAAAGCACGAGAAGACAGTATAGTACCAAGGATGAGACAGAACGGATAGTCGGGGCCAGGCAGAGGTCAAAACCAAACAGACAGCGAAGGTACAGAAACAGAATCCACAAGCAGTAGCCAGAGAATCAGACCGAGTCAAAACCAAAGTATCAGTTCAAACCAGAACACAGCACAAACACACTCAGGGGTCAACACACTCTGCCAAGGGCGAAAGTATAACTGACAGGGATTGGAGCTTCCTAGGGCTATAAGAAGCTCTCCCCGAACCAAGAAGGCCACAAAATAAGCCCCAGGTGTGCAGGTAAGAGCTTGTACTGGGATCAAACCTTAACCCCTAGCGTGCAGGTCAACCCTGCACTGGGATCATGACATCATGCTTTTATTTTTGACCAATTGTTTTCCAAACCTACTGTAAGTACATTAGATAAAAGCAGGAGACTGCATATGTGACCGCAGATAGTCATACTACGCCGGAGACATAGACATGCTGTAAAAATAAATGTACTGGGCAAAAAATAATATGTATTATCAAAAATATCTGAAATAAAAACTGTATTTAACCTCTTTTTATATATATCACAAGTTGGGTGCAAACATATAGAGCCGCCATCTTTGTGCTCCAGTTGCCTGATATTGACGTCTTAATGCGATGATGGTCCTCTGGGAGCTGAAAAATACATTGAAAAATAAATATATTTTAAGCTTAAATCATAATTTTTTCCTATCCATAAATACAAGATAAGCACACTTGGTTTCCATTCATTTGAAAAAGTCAGATTTATCAGTGTATAACATTTTAAGTGCATGCTATAAATATTGTAAATAATAAATAATATACTATTTATTTATCAACTCACCAAAATAATGTGATTTAAAATGCATCAAAAAGTTCTATGTACCCCAAAATGATACTGCAAAAAGCTCCATCAGTAGAAAGATAAAAAAATTGTGGGTCTCAGAAAATGGCGATACAAAACAATTTTTTTTTCATAAGTCAGTAGTACACGTGAAAACTAAAAAAAACTTTGTAATATATCTTATCAGAGAAATCTTCTTCTTTTTCCTCCTGGACTGATCATTCATTCTCAAAATTCTCAATTCACAGCTAAAATCAGTGAACACAGACATCTTGTTACTGAGATAGAAGATGACAGTTAGTCCTTACAAAGTTCTATGGAGAACTGTAACTGTTTCAGGAGAACTTGCAGCAGATTGTCTCTCTAGCTCTGCTCACTCCTTCATAGAATTCTAAGATCAACAACTATCATCTCCTATCTTAGTAATGGGAAAGTCTGGTTCACTGAATACAGATTTTACCTGTGAATGCAAAGTCAAAGGTCAGTCCAGGAGGAGAAAGAAGCAGATTTCTCTGATAAGATATATTACACAGTTTCTTATTTCATCTGTACTATTGATTTATAAAATAATAAAGTCACATTTACACTTTAAGATTGCATAGACATGTGATGCATTGGTGGAAATATGAAGTGTCCACATGTGCCCTAAGTCCAGTTCAGTTGAAAGGCTGGAGATCCGTGTATTGCGGTTGAATTACAGATATACTGCGGTCGTCTGAAAGCCATAGACTCCCAGTCCAGGCTCCACATATTTTCTACTCTGTTTGATAAGAAATATCCATTACTTATACTTTAAACCTTCTGCTGCACTAGTGTGATCGCTCCAGTGGGCATCACCCTTCCTGACATCCTTTTTTTTTGTGCTCTCAGTGGGCGTATGAAGTAGTTGGACAAGTTTTCTGAAAAACTACTTTGCAAAAGAAATAGCCCCTACTTATTCTTTGAACCCCGTGCCTCTCTTGCGTCATCACTCCAGTGGGCATCACTCTTCCTCGTTTCCCTTTTTGTGCGCTTCCTTGGCATATGAAGTACAGTACAGACCAAAAGTTTGGACACACCTTCTCATTTAAAGATATTTCTCTATTTTCATGACTATGAAAATTGTACATTCACACTGAAGGCATCAAAACTATGAATTAACACATGTGGAATTATACATTACACTTTACAAAAAAGTGTGAAACAAGTGAAAATATGTCTTATATTCTAGGTTCTTCAAAGTAGCCACCTTTTCTTTGATGACTGCTTTGCACACTCTTGGCATTCTCTTGATGAGCTTCAAGAGGTAGTCTTCCAACAATCTTGAAGGAGTTCCCAGAGATGCTTAGCACTTGTTGGCCCTTTTGCCTTCACTCTGCGGTCCAGCTCACCCCAAACCATCTCGATTGGGTTCAGGTCTGGTGACTGTGGAGGCCAGGTCATCTGGCGTAGCACCCCATCACTCTCCTTCTTGGTTAAATAGCCCTTACACAGCCTGGAGATGTGTTTGGGGTCATTGTCCTGTTGAAAAATAAATGATGGTCCAACTAAACGCAAACCGGATGGAATAGCATGCTGCTGCAAGATGCTGTGGTAGCCATGCTGGTTCAGTATGCCTTCAATTTTGAATAAATCCCCAACAGTGTCAGCAGCTGTGTGTCCACCAGACTTCTGCACAAAACAACTGTTAATTCATAGTTTTGATGCCTTCAGTGTGAATTTACAATTTTCATAGTCATGAAAATACAGAAAAATCTTTAAATGAGAAGGTGTGTCCAAACTTTTGGTCTGTACTGTAGTTGGACAAGTTTTCTGGAAAACTGCCAAAAAAATAACCATCACATATACATTTAACCCCCTGCTGCACTAGTGGTATGCTCCAGTGTGCATTGCCCTATCTGACATCCTTTTTGCTCTCACTTGACTTATGAAGTAGGACGCCAATAATAGCATAATTCCTAGGAGTATTTGGTCTAGAATTGAGTTTTTCCTTTTGCTCTTTCGTTTAGAAATGTTTCATGACCTGATGGGCTTTGGTGCATCTCCTAAGCACACAGTCGACAGTGACTTTGGCTCTACATCTTCTGGTAATTACAATACTTGAGTTCTCCTTTAGGAGTTACTCATGGAGTCATCAATACTAAGTTCTCGTTTTCTCAAATTCCTAGATGAGAATCAAGAAATAATTGTTACCAAAGTGGATTCTCAAGATGTTGAAGAAATCTCTTTGATGGAGAAACGTTCACCAGCAGGGAATGTTACAGGATAAAAGTGATTTGGACAATGTAGACTGTGAAGCTTCGCCTGATGAAACAATAAAACCTGAAGAATGTTCACATTGTCAAGGTAAAGCTCTGCAAGAACTGAACAGTACTGTAGTATACAACCCTTACATGCTGAGGTGGTGGCTATGAATGACATGGTGGTTCTTCAAGCTACCAATCAAGAGAAAGCACTAGAAGAAACTGCACACCATCGAGAAGAGACTGCCCGTTATCGGGCTAACTGTCATGTGTGCATTGCCACGAAGATCGTCGCGGTTGCACATTTTGACTTCTCACAGCTGAGCTGCTGTTTCTTTGTGTTTGGCGGCTAGGGAGTTAATTCTGTCTGTGCTCGGTGCTGGGACTGGGTGCAGTTTCTCCGGCTGCAATTGATTATTTGTTGATTGGTTTCCTTTGAATTCCTGGTTGTCTGCTTGGGAGTTGCCAGTGAAACCTTCATGCAGACCACAGATAGGAATGAATCTGTATAGACTTTAGTTGTGAGCTCCTTAGTTTTTCTAAGCTCAACTTGGTTAGAGTTTATTTCCCAGACCATTTATGTTCCTTTGGTGTTTGAGTGTGTATGCAAGCGAGTATTATCCTGTCTGTCTTATATGTCTAATCTGTGTATTTAGCTAAGATCAGCCCATATCCCTTTGGTGGTAGTCAGGATCCTTCTTAGGACTGATTACAGGGTTCAGGGTCTGATAGGAGACAGGGTTAGGTTGGTGACTTGGACCTCTGAACCATTATCAGTACCTCCAAGGTGAGGGATTAGTTAGGACCCCAGTTTAGGGTCAGGTTAGATCCCGGTCCACCTCTTTCCTGTTTCAGCTCATCAAGTCCTCAAGATTAACCCTGAGTTCAGCAGACATCGTGTCAGGTAAATCTATTCTATACTTACATGCTGATGTTGCTATACTAGTTGTTGTATAGAGTGTTGTTCCTGTATTAATAGTTTACTGACATTGTATACATATCATTAGACAGCGTGACATTTTCACTGGCCATAAAAATTATCTCCAGTTACCATGGATCCAGTAGCCCAGCTGGCTCTGCAGTTGCAGGGATTATCCATGGAGCTGACGGACATTAAGTCCAAAGTTTTGTCTCCCCTGGAGCAAACCAGAGTTGAACCTAAGGTTGCTCTCCCGGACAGGTTCACTGGTGGGCGAGACAAATTTTTCACCTTCCGGGAGGCATGTAAATTGTATTTTCGGCTTCGGCCTCGATCATCAGGGAGTGAGGAGCAGAGAGTGGGAATTGTTATCTCACTTCTGCAAGGGGACCCTCAATCCTGGGCATTTTCCCTTCCTCCGGGATCCCCGGCTCTACTGTCTGTAGATCAATTTTTTACTGCCCTGGGATTGGTATATGATGACCCAGATCGGGTCTCTCTTGCTGAGACAAAATTACGTAAGATACAGCAGGGAGATCGTCCGCAGAGGAATTTGCTTCTGAGTTTCGTAGATGGGCCACAGATACTCAGTGGAATGACCCAGCTCTTAGGAGCCAGTTTTGTCATGGGCTTTCTGATAAATTAAAAGACGTTTTGGCTCAGTATGAGTCTCCTCCTTCTCTGGAGGCTGCTTGGCCTTAGCTATCCGTACTGATAGACGGCTTCGGGAGAGGGGTGAGGTAACCCCACTCCCTGTTGTTTCTCCACCTACCACTAAAGTCCCTTATGTTGAGGTTCCCCTTGTCTGTTCGGATGAGCCTATGCAGTTGGGAGGGACATCATTTCGTAGGAGGGGATTGGCGGTACGCCGCAGGACTAGAAGATGTTTTTTCTGCGGGAAAGAGGGACATTTTGTTGGAGAATGTCCATCCCGTGCCTTGTTGAGCCAAAAGTCGCCGGAAAACTGTTAATCCCAGGTTGTGTGGTGGACGACAACCTGGGAGTATGTATTTCATCCGCCAGTTCTTCTCAGTTCCTTGTACCAGTGGAGGTGGTAGTTGGTACGAGAGTGGAGAGATTGTCTGTTCTTCTTGATAGTGGTTCCGGGGCTAATCTGGTTGACGCTCAGTTTGCTCAGGCTCAAGGTATGCATCTGAGTGTATTTGGTCAAACCGATCCCTATATTCTCCATTGACGCCAGGCCTCTCGGCCAAGGTAGCTTTGTTCATGAGGTTCATAACATTGACCTTCGGGTAGGGGCAATACATAGGGAACAATTATCTTGTTATGTGTTGGAGGGTCTACCTACTCCCATTGTGTTGGGACTTCCTTGGTTGGTTAAACATAACCCTGTGATTAATTGGCAGTCCAGAGAAATAAGCCAATGGGGTGAGTTTTGCAAAAGCAACTGCATGAACACAGTCATCAGTGCGGTCGTGCCTAGTACATTGCCTCCTTTTTTGGAGGATTTTGGGGATGTTTTCTCTGAGGAGGGGTGTCAGGAGTTGCCTCCTCATCGCGTGTATGACTGCTCTATTAATCTCCTTCCTGATGCTAAGTTGCCTAAAGCTAGGTTGTATAATCTTTCTGGTCCTGAGAGGCAGGCTATGAAAGATTATATTTCTGAAAGTCTGGCCAAAGGGCATATTAGACCTTCATCTTCCCCAGTAGCCGCGGGGTTCTTCTTTGTGAAGAAGAAAGATGGAGGCCTACGCCCTTGCTTGGATTTCCGCGAACTTAATCGGATTACTGTTCGAGATCCGTATCCACTCCCTCTTATTCCTGATCTCTTCAACCAAATTGTTGGCGCCAAATGGTTTTCTAAATTGGATCTCAGGGGGGCGTATAATCTGATTAGGATAAAAGAGGGGGATGAGTGGAAAACGGCGTTTAACACGCCGGAGGGACATTATGAGAACCTAGTCATGCCTTTTGGTCTGACTACTGCACCAGCAGTATTCCAACATTTTGTTAATGACATTTTTCGTCAACTTGTGGGGCTGTTTGTGGTTGTATATTTGGACGACATTTTAATTTACTCGCCAGATCTTGTGTCTCATCAGGAGCATGTGAGACAGGTGTTGCAGATCTTGCGAGACAATAAATTATACGCCAAACTGGAGAAGTGTGTATTTGCCGTTCAGGAACTTCAGTTTTTGGGTTTTTTGGTGTCAGCCTCCGGTTTCCGTATGGACCCTGAAAAGGTGAGAGCAGTGCTTGAATGGGATCAGCCAGGGGATCTTAAGGCTCTGCAGCGTTTTTTGGGGTTTGCTAACTACTACCGGAAATTTATTTGTAATTTCTCATCTGTCGTCAAACCTCTCACTGACATGACAAGAAAAGGGACGGATTTTTCTAAATGGTCGGACAAAGCTTGCCAAGCCTTTTCCTCTTTGAAGAAATGTTTTGCTTCGGCACCCGTTCTCATCCAACCAGATGCATCTCAGCCGTTCATTGTGGAGGTGGATGCGTCTGACGTAGGGGTGGGTGCTATATTGTCCCAGGGTCCGTCCCCTGGTAAATGGCATCCGTGAGCTTTCTTTTCTAAGAAATTGTCGTCCGCCGAAAGGAATTATGATATCGGCAATAGGGAACTTTTGGCCATTAAGTTAGCTTTTGAAGAATGGCGTCACTTTTTGGAGGGGGCAGTCCACCCGGTTACCGTTATTACTGATCACAAGAACCTGTTGTATTTGGAATCCGCTAAGCGTCTGAATTACAGACAAGCTCGATGGTCGTTGTTTTTTACCAGGTTTAATTTTGTCGTCACTTATCGCCCGGGGTCTAAGAATGTAAAGGCTGATGCCTTGTCTCGCAGTTTCCCAGGGGCCGGGAAAACGGATGACCCGAGTCCTATCCTTCAGGAGGGGGTGGTAGTGTCGGCTGTATTTTCTGAGCTTGAGGAGGAGGTGTTAGAGGCTCAGGGGGACGCCCCTGCAGGACCTCCAGGGAGACTGTTTGTCCCAAATCTGTTGAGACAAAAGGTTATTGAGGCACATCATAATTCTGCTCTAGCAGGACATCCAGGGAGTAAGGCTACTTTAGATCTCCTTTCTCGCCGGTTTTGGTGGCCTAATGCTAATAAAGATGTTATAACTTTTGTCGCGTCATGTGGGGTGTGTGCTCGCTCTAAAACCCCTCATACCCGTCCGTCTGGGACCCTTTTACCCTTGAAACTTCCGGAGCGTCCATGGACTCATTTATCTATGGACTTCATTACGGACCTTCCTCCGTCGTCAGGGAATACTGTCATACTGGTGGTTGTTGACAGGTTCAGTAAGATGGCACATTTCGTTGCTCTTCCTGCACTCCCTAATGCTAAAACTCTGGCGCAGGTGTTCATTAGGGAGATCGTTAGACTTCATGGGTTGCCTTCTGATGTGGTGTCAGATGGGGGTCTCAGTTTGTGTCCAAATTTTGGAGGGCATTTTGTTTACGTCGGGGGATGCAATTGTCATTTTCCTTGGCTTTTCATCCGCAGACCAATGGTCAGACAGAGCGTCTGAATCAGAGCTTAGAGACATATCTCCGGTGTTTTGTCTCAGAGAACCAAGAGGACTGGTCTTCTTTCTTGCCTCTGGCAGAGTTCGCTCTTAACAACAGGCGGAGCGAGTCCACTGGTAAGTCCCCGTTTTTTGGGGCATATGGTTTTCATCCCCAGTTTTGTACTTTCAATGGGGGGGGCCCTTCTGGGGTTCCTGAGGAGGAGCGTTTCTCGTCGTCACTTGCTTCTGTGTGGAGAGGTGTATTGAATAATCTGAGTGCGATGGGGAACCGTTACAAACGTATGGCTGATAGGAGGAGAGTTTCTGGTCCAGATCTGAATGTGAACGATCTGGTATGGTTGTCTACCAGGAATATAAAACTTAAAGTGCCCTCCTGGAAACTGGGTCCCAGATTCATCGGGCCGTACAGGATCAGTTCCATAATTAATCCTGTGGCATTTCGTCTGGACCTCCCTCCTACGTTTAAAATTCATAATGTGTTCCACAAGTCATTACTTAAAAGGTATGTGGCACCAGTCATACCGTCACCTCTACCTCCTCCTCCTGTGTTGGTCAATGGTAACTTGGAATTTCAAGTATCAAAGATCATTGACTCACGTCTGAATCGCCGGTCCCTTCAGTACTTGGTGCATTGGAAGGGGTATGGTCCAGAGGAGAGGACGTGGGTCCCTGCGTCTGATGTTAACGCAGATCGTTTGGTTCTGACCTTCCACAGAACTCATCCGGGCAGGCCTGGCCCTGAGGGTCCGGAGGCCCCTCGTAGAAGGGGGGGTACTGTCATGTGTGCATTGCCACGAAGATCGTCGCGGTTGCACATTTTGACTTCTCACAGCTGAGCTGCTGTTTCTTTGTGTTTGGCGGCTAGGGAGTTAATTCTGTCTGTGCTCGGTGCTGGGACTGGGTGCAGTTTCTCCCGGCTGCAATTGATTATTTGTTGATTGGTTTCCTTTAAATTCCTGGTTGTCTGCTTGGGGAGTTGCCAGTGAAACCTTCATGCAGACCACAGATAGGAATGAATCTGTATAGACTTTAGTTGTGAGCTCCTTAGTTGTTCTAAGCTCAACTTGGTTAGAGTTTATTTCCCAGACCATTTATGTTCCTTTGGTGTTTGAGTGTGTATGCAAGCGAGTGTTATCCTGTCTGTCTTATATGTCTAATCTGTGTATTTAGCTAAGATCAGCCCATATCCATTTGGTGGTAGTCAGGATCCTTCTTAGGACTGATTACAGGGTTCAGGGTCTGATAGGAGACAGGGTTAGGTTGGTGACTTGGACCTCTGAACCATTATCAGTACCTCCAAGGTGAGGGATTAGTTAGGACCCCAGTTTAGGGTCAGGTTAGATCCCGGTCCACCTCTTTCCTGTTTCAGCTCATCAAGTCCTCAAGATTAACCCTGAGTTCAGCAGACATCGTGTCAGGTAAATCTATTCTATACTTACATGCTGATGTTGCTATACTAGTTGTTGTATAGAGTGTTGTTTCTGTATTAATAGTTTACTGACATTGTATACATATCATTAGACAGCGTGACACTAACAAGCTCAAACTTCTCATGGAAGCCAATGAAATTGCAGCCAAAAGGCTTTCAATGGAATCTTCCTCGGAGACAAACTCTCACTGTCATAATCCGACTCTTCAGATGCGGAAAAAAGGAGCTGAGCAACTTATGAAGGAGTACCTTACGTACAAGAGGTGGATCTTCTACTTCACAAACTCGGAAAGGGGGAAAATTATAAGGAGCTGACTTTTTCATTATTAAGGGCATTATGATTTGTTACATGTTGACTTAGTATTAGTATTCCAACTTTTCCCGACTGAATCGTATATATGTCCTTTCAACTGAATGGGCCGTATTTTACTGTAACTCTATAAAAAATATATCTGTTGCGGTTGCTTGTTTTCTGTCATTATTATTTTCTCATACCTGCTGTATCCCACATATTCATCATTATCAGTCTGTATTTGTGTTGTCGTCTGACTTAATGGCGTCTGTTGGCAAAGATCTGAAAAATGCCATGGCTCCTCTTATAGCAGAACTTAGCCTTTGACAAGTTACACCAGGTTCTGAGCATCTATTGCGATTATCAACAGCTCAGAGATGTGATCAGGTCTAGTATTCCTAAAGGGCTAAGTGTCCATTGGATGGGTGCTAAGTAGTGTTGAGCGATACGATACCGCAAGTATCGGGTATCGGCCGATATTAGCTCTATCGGACTTTCGATACTTAGTTCCGATATTTTCGTCTTATCGGATACCGGAATCGGAATTGTCACTGTCACTGTCAGTGTCCGTCAGTCGGGTCTGTCAGGAGTCAGCGGCACTTACCTGGCAGAAGATCTCCGGCGGTCACGGGCTGGACTGCTTGATGGCCGCCATCATCTTTCCCCGGCGGTCACATGCAGTTTCTCGCGATAACTGCAGTGACTGCTGGGTAATCCCGGCCGTAAAGCAGTCAGTCCGATGACGTCACCGCCGGGGAAGCAGGTAATCAGCTGTGCTGCGTCGAGATGACAGGCTCTGCCTGTCATTGCGATGTAGCAGAGCTGGATCGTCGTGGGACCCTCGTTACTATGGACTGCGTCGGACAGGTGGTATACTGTTGGTTTGTTTTTTTTCTTTTTTTACAGGAGATCGATGGCGTCGCAGGAATGAGAGTATAATAAAAGAAATGAAAACTGTGTTGTCTCTTTTATTTCATTAAAATACTTTTTTCTTGCTGTGTCTTTTTTTTTTATACATTTAAAAACTTTGGGATTAATAATGGATCGGTGTCTTATTGACACCTCTCCATTATTAACCGGGCTTATTCTCACCGTGCAATCAACGGTGACATTAACCCCTTATTACCCCACTTGCCACCGCTACAGGGCAGTGGGAAGAGCCGGGTAAAGTGCCACAATTGGCACATCTTTTGATGCGCCAAATGTGGGGCTGCTGTAGCCTGGAATATATATAATATAATGCAGGAGGTATGTCAATCATCAAAAACATATTTATAATTAAACCTCAAAATGAATTCTTTATTGATTAAAAACTATTTAAAGGTAAACACCCCAATCATGAAAAAACAAAACACACCAAGCAAAAAAAAAGTGTACAAAAAACCCAATAAAAGACTAAGGGTGGGCTAAACAAACCCTAGTATAGATCCTAGGCTGATATCTACCTTGCCGCGGAGGTTGGCACCCTAGGGGGAACGATGGTTTTGGCGCCCCCGCTCAACGTAGTCTGTCCCTAGGTGCCCTATTAATTACTAGTGCCACTAAGGGTACCTCTACCCAGATGCTAAGGGGGCCCCTATAGATAAACAATGATAATGGCTGGCACTAATAGGACCCTAATCCCCTTATAATAAAAACATGAAATGAGGGGCAAAAATGGGACATTATAAGACCGTTGCCGATGATACCCAATCGGTTGATAATGGACCGACAGCAATATATACAATTATTTAAAGAAGTTGCATAAAATTCACCTCCGGTCGTTATCACTTTAAGTGAATTAAATTTATAGTGAAAAAAGCAACTATAAATATTTTTGTCAATTCTAACAAATATTTCTATTGATATGGCTCATATTGCAAACAAATGAGAAACATCACGATAACCATTTCTCAAAAAAGGCCACAATCGCCAAATAGAATGACAATAGGAATTGCTGGTATCATGATTTGATATATACGGTACTTATCTGCCCATTGCCCCTCATTCAAACATCAGAACGCCTCAACGCGTTTCGCCCATCTGGCTCATCAGGAGGCTTGTGTAGTGACAGCATGTGCCAAGGTGTATAGCGATATAGACGCCGATGCCCTGTATCTCCGCTTTTTAAAATTACCGCCATGGACACTCCCATCTGCGTCACGGACCGGAAGTTCCACATTAGCATATTAACATATCAATGTCCCTGTTGCTGATGATAATGTTATATTGTTCAAAATCGATATTGACTCGATGTACGACCTTTATTATTAATACCAATCTCTATATCCCTCATATTATTGTGAAATTAAATCAACAATGATAGGGACAGCGTCTTTACTGTGGGTGCCGATACCTCATTTCCGGTACATCACCGGACATGACGTGTAACCCACTCGATTCAGTACGGGCCCATATTGCGCATGTCACCTGTTACGGAAGAAAACAGAGCACTTCCGGGTTATCCTCCATTATACACCCGGAACTATGCAGCTTAATAGAATTAGATGCCGTCCGCATTGCGCATGTCCAAACGTGTATTTCGGAGTTTTTGAATGCAGTATTAAAAAATCATTGTTTGGTCATTTGAACTGCATTTGTAAGACAGGTATATTATGATGTCGATTTATGGGTAAGTATCTAAGAGTCTCATTTACCATCAGCCATCCGTCGATAATTCATTAATAGAATGATAATAATACCATAGAGTTCTATAGTCAGGCATTATCACAATTTATTTAAATAATGGATAGCCCATACTCAGCAGGGACATACAATGCGGTTTCGGAGAAATAATGATAAGTAAATGATCCATAAATAATCATGGGTCCACCACTTAGATCAGTGGAACAAAGAACAACATCTGAAATGGACCAATTCTGTACAGTTGCCCAATGAATCCATCATTGAGAAGAAGGCTAGTATTAAACAAAACAGGCATATGATATTTGTTCATTAATGCCTTTGGGCACTAACGACTCCATTCTGAACGTCCACTCGCATTCCCTTCTTAAGATAGTCTTATCAATGTCACCGCCTCTAGGGTTACTCATGACAACTTCAATTATCATAAACCTGATCTCATCTAAGTCACCATTGTGGCAACTCCACATATGTTTTGCCAAGGGGGTATCTCTTTTATTACGTATATCGCCCACGTGTTCCCCGACTCTCCTCCTAATTCCCTTTTTGTTTTCCCAATGTAATCTTTGGGACACGAGCAGGTGGCCATATAGACCACCCCAGTCGATTTGCAGTTAGAAAAATTTCTCTGGTAAAAAGATTTACCCGTGGAGGAGCTCCGGAACACTTATTTGGCTGCATTAATCTACAGAACTGGCAATTACCACATCTATAAAAACCACAGGGTCTCCTATCCAGCCAAGTCCCTGTAGCTTTAGGCCTCCGATATTGGCTGTGTACCAACATATCCTTTAAGGATCGCCCCTTTCTAAATGTAACCAGGGGACGGTCCCCTATCACCCCTTTAAGATCTGGATCCATTTTGAGGACATCCCAATGTCTTGTGAGAATTTCCCTAATCATACGATGTTGCTGATCATACGTTCCAATGACCCTGATTTCATCAGTTAGTGTCTCCTTCCTGCATTTCTGCAATAGGGATTTTCGATCTTCTTTCTTAGCAAACTCTAAAGCAGCATTAATGACATGTTCTGGATATTCTTTCTCCCTAAACCTATTAAACATGTCTCTTGATTGACCTTGGAAGGTTCTGAGATCGGAACAGTTCCTCCTAAGACGGAGGAACTGTCCTTTTGGGATTCCTCTCTTCAATGGGACAGGTGATGACTGCGCCAATGTAAAAGGCTGTTGGTACTAGTGGGTTTCCGGTAGATACTGGTAGCCAATCCCCCATTTCCCTCCTTGTAGATGATTATATCCAAAAATGCAATCCTATCTTTATTTATCTCTGATGTGAAACTAAGTCCAATCCCATTGATATTCAATTCACTAACAAACGTATTAAATTCATCCTTTGTCCCTGTCCAAACAATCAGAATATCATCTATATATCTATACCAGATAGATATTTTTTCTTGCCACCAATTGTTTTCACCTCCAAATACCACGGTACTTTCCCACCAGCCCAGGAACAAGTTCGCATACGATGGGGCACAAGAATTCCCCATTGCTGTTCCCTGAGCTGGTGGTACTGTTTCCCGTTGAACGTAAAGATATTGTGTGTCAAAAGAAATTTCAAGATGGACAGGACAAATCCATTATGTTCACTACATGTAACAGATCTTTGCCTCAGATGGTATTCAACTCCCTGTATACCGCATGAATGTGGGATGTTACTGTACAAGGCCTCCACATCTATTGATGCTAACCATGCCCCTTCTTCAATGTGGAGCCCCTCTAATTTTTGCAAGAGGTCAGAAGTATCTCGAAGATAAGAGGGCAATGATATCACAAAAGGATGTAGAATCTTGTCAACATAGACTCCACAATTTTGAGTCAGGGAATGGACTCCTGAGACAATAGGTCGCCCCTTCAAAGGATTAAGGCCCTTATGTATCTTAGGTAAGGTGTAAAAAGTTGCCATTACTGGATATTTCGGTAACAAGAAATCGTATTCGTTTTTTGAGATTAGTCTACCTACAAAGGCTCCATCCAACAATTGTTTTAGTTCATTTCTAAAGAGTGGGGTAGGATCCTGCTCCAAAATCTCATATGTACTACTATCCTGGAGTATAGTTAGACACATTTTACAATAACCCCCATGATCCAAAATGACCAGATTTCCCCCTTTATCCGAGGGTTTTATAATTATCTGGTCATTTTTTCTCAGAATTTCCAGGGCTATTTTCTCCTCTTCAAGGAGATTATCTCCAAGACCTTGATCATATGTTCTTATCTTTTTGAGGTCCCTTTCAACCAATTGTAGAAAAATATCTATATTATCCACGTACGTCTGTGGTGGCATGCGATCACTTTTATTTCTCAGACCAGTGAAGGGGCCTCTACCTTCAATTGAGTTGGCTTCATTTTCACGTAAAAGGCCCATCAGGGCCTGATAACCCTCCAAATCATCTCTACATAATCCTTGCTGATAACATTCCTCAAGGCTATTGTGTAGAAAGAATTTCTTCCATTTCAATTTTCTACAAAATAAGTTCATATCTTTAACCCACTCAAAACAATTATAGCGGTTTGTTGGTACAAAATTAAGACCTCTGGACAGGATGCTAAGATCATTATTTGACAGGGCACACGAGGAGAGGTTAACAATCTGTCCCCTCATTAGTTGTATTTTGTTCTGAGGTAATATCCTGTCCTCGCCCCCTGTTCCAAAAAAGAGGTAGAAGAGGAAGAGGAAGGCATAGCTGATAAGGGTGCTGGAGCAGGTGTTGGGACAGAGGCACTGTATCTCTCCTCTCTCCCTCCTCTCCCCCTGTATCCCCCTCTTCCCCTCCTCCCATATCTCCCCCTTGTGTTTTGCCATCTTTGTTTGGGTATAGCACCCCCAAATGAGTATATTCCTCCAGTAGAGGTATCGGTCCTCTCTGTATCTGAGGTATCGATGTCTGATGATGAGGGTTCAGACTGTCTTTCCCTCTGAAAATTGAAAATATTATTCTCAGAGAAATCTTTCAGATCTCTCTGAAATTGTAGATGTTTCCTCTCTTTTATCAAAGATTGATATTTCTCAATTGATGTTTGTAGGAGCCCTTCCCTCCTATTGAAATCTGAATCTGATTTGTGTTTAAGGACACGTTCAATAAGTTTATTCAAATTCACAGTACACTTATCAAATACCTTCTTCTCTTCATTCAATAAGATTTGCATGAATCTCAGGGATGACTCAATAGATTCCTTCATCCATAAGTTCATCAAATCCGGAGAGGCAATTCTTGGGGATGGGTTAATATTAATTCTTAAACCTCTTGGAATAATTCGATTTTTTAAATAATTTTCCAATGTTCTAATTTCCCACCATGATTTGAGATATTCTTTATATCCCCCATACACCTCATTGAAAAGATTTTTTAGAGTTAGAGGACCTGTACCATTCTCTTGTATACCACCAACGTTAAATGCCTGATTGGCGTCTTCTAGCCATAGATCAGAATTAATAGGGCCTGTCAAGAAACTGGCCATAACAAACTTGAATTACAATGGAATATTTTATATAATATAATGCAGGAGGTTTGTCAATCATCAAAAATCATATTTATAATTAAACCTCAAAATTAATTCTTTATTGATTAAAAACTATTTAAAGGTAAACACCCCAATCATGAAAAAACAAAACACACCAAGCAAAAAAAAAGTGCACAAAAAACCCAATAAAAGACTAAGGGGTGGGCTAAACAAACCCTAGTATAGATCCTAGGCTGATATCTACCTTGCCGCGGAGGTTGGCACCCTAGGGGGAACGATGGTTTTGGCGCCCCCGCTCAACGTAGTCTGTCCCTAGGTGCCCTACTAATTACTAGTGCCACTAAGGGTACCTCTACCCAGATGCTAAGGGGGCCCCTATAGATAAACAATGATAATGGCTGGCACTAATAGGACCCTAATCCCCTTATAATAAAAACATGTAATGAGGGGCAAAAATGGGACATTATAAGACAGTTGCCGATGATACCCAATCGGTTGATAATGGACCGACAGCAATATATACAATTATTTAAAGAAGTTGCATAAAATTCACCTCCGGTCGTTATCACTTTAAGTGAATTAAATTTATAGTGAAAAAAGCAACTATAAATATTTTTGTCAATTCTAACAAATATTTCTATTGATATGGCTCATATTGCAAACAAATGAGAAACATCACGATAACCATTTCTCAAAAAAGGCCACAATCGCCAAATAGAATGACAATAGGAATTGCTGGTATCATGATTTGATATATACGGTACTTATCTGCCCATTGCCCCTCATTCAAACATCAGAACGCCTCAACGCGTTTCGCCCATCTGGCTCATCAGGAGGCTTGTGTAGTGACAGCATGTGCCAAGGTGTATAGCGATATAGACGCCGATGCCCTGTATCTCCGCTTTTTAAAATTACCGCCATGGACACTCCCATCTGCGTCACGGACCGGAAGTTCCACATTAGCATATTAACATATCAATGTCCTGTTGCTGATGATAATGTTATATTGTTCAAAATCTATATTGACTCGATGTACGACCTTTATTATTAATACCAATCTCTATATCCCTCATATTATTTTAAAAAGCGGAGATACAGGGCATCGGCGTCTATATGGCTATACACCTTGGCACATGCTGTCACTACACAAGCCTCCTGATGAGCCAGATGGGCGAAACGCGTTGAGGCGTTCTGATGTTTGAATGAGGGGCAATGGGCAGATAAGTACCGTATATATCAAATCATGATACCAGCAATTCCTATTGTCATTCTATTTGGCGATTGTGGCCTTTTTTGAGAAATGGTTATCGTGATGTTTCTCATTTGTTTGCAATATGAGCCATATCAATAGAAATATTTGTTAGAATTGACAAAAATATTTATAGTTGCTTTTTTCACTATAAATTTAATTCACTTAAAGTGATAACGACCGGAGGTGAATTTTATGCAACTTCTTTAAATAATTGTATATATTGCTGTCGGTCCATTATCAACCGATTGGGTATCATCGGCAACTGTCTTATAATGTCCCATTTTTGCCCCTCATTTCATGTTTTTATTATAAGGGGATTAGGGTCCTATTAGTGCCAGCCATTATCATTGTTTATCTATAGGGGCCCCCTTAGCATCTGGGTAGAGGTACCCTTAGTGGCACTAGTAATTAATAGGGCACCTAGGGACAGACTACGTTGAGCGGGGGCGCCAAAACCATCGTTCCCCCTAGGGTGCCAACCTCCGCGGCAAGGTAGATATCAGCCTAGGATCTATACTAGGGTTTGTTTAGCCCACCCCTTAGTCTTTTATTGGGTTTTTTGTACACTTTTTTTTTGCTTGGTGTGTTTTGTTTTTTCATGATTGGGGTGTTTACCTTTAAATAGTTTTTAATCAATAAAGAATTCATTTTGAGGTTTAATTATAAATATGATTTTTGCTGCTGTAGCCTGGTATTATCAGGCTGTTGAGGGCCAAAATCCATGGGCCTTGACAGTCTTTTAATACCAGGCCGCAGCAGTCTGCATTTTACTTGGCTGGTTAACAAAAATAGGGGGACCCCTACGCCGTTTTTTTTTCGAGGGGATCCCCTATTTTTGTTAACCAGCCAAGATATGCAGACTGCTGTGGCCTGGTATTATCAGGCTGGCAAGGTCCATGGATATTGGATCCTTACCAGCCTGAAAAACCAGGCCTCAGCAGTCTGCTTCATCTGGCTGGTTAACAAAAATAGGGGGGACCCCACGCCAAATTTTTTTCGAGGGGATCCCCTATTTTTGTTAACCAGCCAAGATATGCAGACTGCTGTGGCCTGGTATTATCAGGCTGGCAAGCAGGGTCGGACTGAGGCACCGGGACTCCGGAGAAACCTACGGTGGGCCCCAGCTCCTGCGTGGTGGGCCCTGATTTGAAAGGATTGGTCGCGGGGCAGAGGGGGCGGTGGCCCCGGGGCCCTCGCTCTGAGGGGGCCCACCCGGAGCTGCGATACAGTTACATTCTGCGGCAGAGCAGGGAGAATCGCTCTCCCTGCTCTGCCGCCCGGAAGCTATGGGGCCTGAACAGGCGTTGGGGGGGCCCGGTGCCAGCAGTGGGCCCTCCACCCATCATCGGAGGGTCAACTGTATCGGCATCCAGCCGATAAAGCTGAACGCATGGAGAGAGAAGGAGCGAGCGCTCCTTCTCTCCCATAATCCCCCTCTCAGCGTATTACAGCGGGCGCAATAACATCACCTGCCGACGCCCGCTGTCAGATGCTGAGAGGGAGAACAGTGAGCAGCACAGGAGCCGGGAGGTGAGTTTTTTTTTTATTTTTTTTTTAATGGGGGTGCAGTCGAGTCCTGGCTGGAGAAGTCGTCATGTCGGTGTGGGCCAGATGGAAAAGACATGAAAAGTGAACAATTCCATTAGAAAGAACATCAGCGGTAAGTCATTATCTGTACCTGTGCTGTAATCTATATGTTCTGTAGGACTGGTATTATTTAACACAGACCATATGGCGGTAATATCAATATTGGTCTTTTTATATATAGATTATTTTGGCCAACAGCACGGTCATTTGCTGAGGTTCTCTGATGATGGGCCCACTCAGAAGTTTTGCCCCCACTAAACCAAAACCCTAGCTACGCCTATGGCTCTCTCTCTAGTCTTTCTTTCTCGCTCTCTGTTCTTTTTTCTCTCTGTTCTTTCTTTCTTTCTTTTCTTTCTTTCCTCTCTTTTTTTCTCTGTTTGTTCTTTCTCTCTCGCTGCTCTTTCTTTCTTTTCCTCAGTACCAGCCACTGTGCCCTCATTACCAGTCAGTGTGATCAGCAGTGCTAAATGGTTACGCTTGGGGCGAGGATATGGGTGTGATTAGCTGTGAAATGGGTGTTGTCGGGGCGTGGCCTAAAATTTTCAGCGGCGCGCAACACGCGCCGCAGCCTTTAATCCTCTTTCCTGTCTTCCAAATTTGGGAGGTATGCTGTATGACCTCCCTACAACTTCTGGCCATGCTCCTGATGAGCTCGACGGATGGTCTCGTGAGGGATCTCCTCCCACACCTGGACTAAAGCATCCACCAACTCCTGGACAGTCTGTGGTGCAACGTGGCATGGCCTAAAATTTTCTGCAGCATGCACAGCGTGCCACAGCCTTTGTCCCTCTTTCCCTTATTCAAAGGTTGGGAAGTATGATGGTGGGCCCCAAGAATATATTTTCTCTGGTGGGCCCAAGGTACTCCAGTCCGACGCTGCTGGCAAGGTCCATGTATGTTGGCTCCTTAACAGCCTTAAATACCATGCCTCAGCAGCAGGGGCGTACATATAAATCATGGGGCCCCATAGCAAAAGTCTGAATGTTCCCCACCCCCCCAAAAAAAAAACCCAGAGGCATTTGTAAATGTAAAGTGCCAGCACAGTGAGGGAAGTTGAGTCGCACAGAGACAGGGGTTTTGGGGGTACTCGGCACCGATCACGTCGACTTCTATGGGGGATGTCACGAGTAGCACAGCTCGGTCCGTGACCTGGGCGATCACTGGAATGTGGGATATTTCCAGGGGATGATAGAATGTTCGTGTAGTTTGTCGTGACGCCATCTGTAGTACCTGGTCAGGGTGTCCAGCGCTGCTGTGCAGGTCCTCTGGAAGGGATGGTGTAGTGCAGGTAGGTGAAAAGTCTTCTACAGGTAACACGCTATCCTTCCAGGGCAGATAAATGTGAGATAGAGCAATGGTGCAAAGTGATGTAGCAGAGTGGACTATGCGACGTAGTAAGAAAGCAGGAAACACTTCAAGTTAAACGTTGCATAATAAAATTTTTAATAATAACATTACAAAAGTGCAAATGGCTTATATTATGTGACATGTTTTGTTACTGTTCATACCCTTGATATGTGTTATACATGTGTGTTAATAAATACATATTCAACAAAAGTGCAAATAGCATTAGTGCCGAAGTTCGTGGAGACTTCTTAGGACTACCCCCACCGGGGTAACTTCACAGTGTCCTTTACTTGTGCTTGTGGAGGACCCGCTCCAAACCTCCAACTGTGGTCTTGGGTGGGCTGCAAGACTTTCCTTGAGCAGACCTCACTTTCGGCCACACCAAACGGGTTTTTAGTTTCTGAGGTAGTTGAAAATAGTGCACAGTAAAGTTTTTTGTAAAACCAAGATGGAGCACCGAAGTGCCAACTATTTACAGAAAAGTTTGTGAGCCAGTACAGTTCATGGCTTCAAAGTTCAACATTTTCATTACAGTGAAACACCATTACCCAACCTGGGTATATTAAGGCAACAATAAACTTGTTCTTCTGAACATTCACCCGTCCGGGTACATCAAACCATTACCCAATCTGGGTATATTAAGCAACAATAAACTTCTTTTTATGAATATTCACCCGTCCGGGTACATCAATAATTTAACTATTTACATACAGAGACCCTGTCCGGGTTATTTAGACTTCTTTGGCTGGCCTCTTCCAGGTACCACCTGGTACTCTTCTGGAGCTTGCCAAACATCCGTGACAGGAGGGTCCACCCAACGAAAAAATAGGAACAGCATCCAATCCAGGTGAAGTATAACAAGTCTTTATTCAGCCACCATAAAATACGACGTTTCGGCCATTTTCAGGCCTTTATCAAGTATCATACTTGATAAAGGCCTGAAAATGGCCGAAACGTCGTATTTTATGGTGGCTGAATAAAGACTTGTTATACTTCACCTGGATTGGATGCTGTTCCTATTTTTTCGTTGGACTGTTGTTCATTTGGATCCTTGAACGCCTGAACGTGCATCCGTGCTAACTCCCGAGTGCTGTCAGCTGCTTGAATACTTGAGGAGGGTCCACCCAGACCTGATGACGTCGTGTGGCCTGTACAGTGACGTCGTGACCCGCTATCTGGGTCTGTGTGGCCACCTCTTTCATCTCCCTCCGGGTCTGGACCCCTATGTCCCGGACTGAACGAACCCCAGGGGGCCTAACAGGCGCCGGGTACGGGCCAGCTATCATTATCATGTCCATAGCTGGGGCTGCTGAGGAGACCACTGAGGGAGGCTGGGGAGATTTACGGCGTGGGGTGGGCACTTGTGCAGAGGCCTGGTTGGGGGAGGCTGAAGGCTCGTAGGGTCTGTCAGTTTCCTGACACTCTGGGGAGTAGGGGTCGCACCTGGTAACATTTAGGGCGTACCTTCCATTGTAACCCCAGTGTCGGGTGTAAGTCACCAAGTCTCCTGGCAACAGGTCCCTCCCCGGGTGTCTTTCTGGGAGGTGTGTTATGTTACGGTAGCTGAGGAGTGCAGGTAAAAAAGGCAATACACCAGAGCAGTTGGAATCTATGAGATTGCAGTACCCTGACTAACCACCACAACTAGAGGCAGCCGTGGAGCGTTCCTACGTTGGTCCTAGACGCCTCGTCACAGCCTGAGAAACTAACTACACCTAAAGATAGAAAGAGGAAAGCTATCTGCCCCGGAGCAGAACCCCAAAGATAATAGAAAGCCCCCAAACATGTAATGGCGGTTAGACAAGAGGAAATACTGACACAGAAAGAAAATAGTATGAGCAAACGCTGGGGCCCAAACTATCTAAATAGAAAAGGACAGGAAGGGTACTTACTGCAATCCCAGAAAACCCTGAAAAACACCAACTCTACTAATTTCAAAATCAACTGAGATCACACGACCTCTACCACCTAAATTAGTTCTCTGGTGTAACAAAAACAGCAGCCACTGAAAAAACTGCAAAAAGCAAAAGTACAAAACACAGTGGCTGGACTAAACAGAGAGGCAAAAGCCCCCGGAGGGGACCCAGAAGGCCCCACAGAAGTGCAGGACAAAATGCAAAAATATTGCAAAAACACAAAATAAGAAATTGTCTTATCTGATAGCAGGAGATGCAGACACGACACAGCAGGCTACAAGGGAAACTGGAAAGAAGGATTCAGACCAGAACAATTGATCACCGGCAACCCTGATGGGAAAATGATTCCCTTAAATAAGACCAATCAGTAACACCTGATTCCCAATCCTCACTAGTACCGCTTGTAACCACCAGAGGGAGCCTCTGCTCAGAACTCATCTCAAACCCATTCACAACAGAGGTGAGCCTCCACGTCCCGCCGGGTTACAAAAACTTCTAAATAAAGTCCAGGCTCCTGGATGAAGCCCCAACCACCTTTTAACTTAAAGTTCCGTACTGCAGCCTTACGCCGCGGCTCCCTCACCGTACTTTTATCCTTTCTCATACGTGCCTTCTCTGCCAGGTCCTTCTCCAGGTGACGTTGCCGAAGCTTTTGGGATTCTCGCTGCTCCCTTTGTCGCTCTGCTTCCCGCTCCGACGTCTCCACTCTTCCTCCTGACGCCGGTTGTAATTCTCCTCCACCAGCATCTCCATGTCTCCACCACCAGCTTACGATGTACGGTTTGCAGCAGCTCTCCTGGCACCCGCCAGTCCTGGCGGCGCTCACCTGCGGCGGAAGCAGCCGGCTCTGGAACAGATGACGGTTGGGGCTCCGGTACAGGCAGGTAGAGCTCTGGTGCCTGCGCGGCCTCCTCCATGAGGACGGGTGTCGCTTCTTCTGCCTCAGCGACGGGGGCAGACAGCGGGATCTGGGGTGCTGGTGCGGCGTTTTCTGCAGGAACGGGTGCCTCCACTGTGATACTGGCAACCGGTTCAGATTGCAAGGGCTGGGATGCCCGCACGGCCTCCTGTACTGGAACGGGTGCCTCCACTGAGATACTGGCAACCGGTTCAGATTGCAAGGGCTGGGATGCCCGCACGGCCTCCTGTACTGGAACGGGTGCCTCCACTGAGATACTGGCAACCGGTTCAGATTGCAAGGGCTGGGATGCCCGCACGGCCTCCTGTACTGGAACGGGTGCCTCCACTGAGATACTGGCAACCGGTTCAGATTGCAAGGGCTGGGATGCCCGCACGGCCTCCTCTACTAGAACGGGTGCCTCACCTTCCGGTACAGACACTTCAGGGGGTAAGAGGGATTGGCGCCGCTCCAATTGTAGTTTTAGGGCCCGCCAGCTCGCTTCCATCCTGGCGACCTCCTCCCGGTGCCGGGCCAGGTCTCTCAGGGTATCCTCCGCTTCTTCCAGCGTAGGAGGGTTTCCAGGCCGGGTGCCAAACGGTGGCTCCGTGGCGATCGGGTCGCTTCCGTGGGGGAGAGCTCTGACTCCTCCATCCCTTCCCACTTCTGCTCACATCCATTCGCCATCTCAGCAAAGTCACATGTGTCATTAGCATCAGGAGAGGCGACATCTTTTGTAGGGAGGCGGGACCTTCGCGTTTGTTTACGCCCACTGAGGAGGATGAGGAGGCGGAACTCCAGAGCTGTGGGGCACTATCTTACATTGCAGTAACATTTAGAGTGTGCGGACATCGTTTTCGCGCCACGGAGTGAGTGTACACCCACGACAGCACGCCCTTATTCTTCACCTGTGCCTCGTGGCGCAGATATGACGGAAAAATGGCAAATACAGTCTATGATGATTTTTGCAATTCTCAAGCAAAAAAACAGTTCAATTAAGGCACACAGGACTCGCTTATAGCGAGCTTCTGAATCCTGTTCGCTGGGTGCGATGCAACATCTCTGTGGCGACTGGACCCTCGGGTGCTTCTGTCTTTTCACAAATGCCGGCTTTACCCGGCAATTGAATCAGAGGCTATTTTACTATGTAGAAGTGAATAAACTATAAATATATGTATATATATATGTCACAATGACATGTATATATATATATATATATATATATATATATATATATATATATATATAATGTATTCTAAGTGTGTATATTTTGTGTTTACAAGAAAAGAAAGTGTTTTTTTTAGTTGCGATATTTTGTTCCCATAGACTTACATGGGACTTCCGGTATCGGAATCGGATATCGCCGATATTTAGTGATATCGGCGATACCATTCCGATCCGATATTTTTAGATATCGAGCAGTATCGCTCAACACTAGTGCTAAGTTACTAATCCCACAAATCTTGAGAAACTGGCTCGGGGTAGTCCTGTCTGAATGCAGTTTGGGCGTGTGCACCTCTGCTCCATTCTTGATCTATCAGACTGCTAGAGATGCCCAAGAAAAACAGAGATGCACATGCTCCGCTCCTTTCAGATGGGCCTCTAGCGAAAAGACGGAAGAAGAGTGTTCTTAGAACTAAACATAGCATTAAGACTACTTTTTAAAAGGAAAATGTCACAAGAAAATGACCTGTTGTCCTCTGGATAGGTGATAACTTGTTGGGTGTCCAACTGCTGCGGATTGCTGGGTGTCCAACCAATTGGCAGGACATTTTATTCTCAATGGAAAACTTTTATTCCCGTTACAAAGTGAAGCGGCCGTACAGATGTCCATACATTCTCTGATAACAATGATACCTGGTGATGAAATCTGTTTTGTGATTGTTGTTTAACCTTTATTTTCAGTTGAGTTGTTCGTGCTTTGGGTGGAGCTTTATGTGGTGCTCTGCTTACATATTCATCTGTAGGGCTTATGACAGGTCACTGATCCCTCAGTGACCTTCCCCCTATTTTACATACTGCATTTTCTATTGTGGGGTTAGAAAAAAAATTACACTCCGCAAAATTCATGAAGGTTCTCATTGGAACAATAGCAATCTGTCACACAATTAAAAGTGGCCAGATTTTGCTCTTGTTTTATTT
This sequence comes from Oophaga sylvatica, assembly GCA_033576555.1. Taxonomy (NCBI): domain Eukaryota; kingdom Metazoa; phylum Chordata; class Amphibia; order Anura; family Dendrobatidae; genus Oophaga; species Oophaga sylvatica. The sequence continues at coordinate 524,230,269 of JARQOD010000001.1, forward strand.
TGTCTACTGCCCTGAGTATTTGCAAATAAGTAAGATCCAGTATATGCCAGAACAAGATAAGGAAGGACAGATGAGAACAAAAAATAATATTTCATCAGCTCGTGTTTAGAGATTGGAAGTGATAGATCATTATTACCCGCTTCATTACCCTTAAGGTACTGCCACACTACACAATCCCGCTAGCGATCTCGTTAGCGTCGCATACTAATGAGATCGCTAGCGGGATTGTTTGTATATCGCTGAGTGCGGCTTAACTTAGCGATATCGTTAAGGACGCTATCGCGGTTAGCGATCTCCTTAACGACTTTAGCGGTACAAAAGTACCGCTAAATCGCTAAGAAAAGGTGCCACACTCAGCGATATATACTTACCCAGCGGGAGCGCCGACGATGAAATAGGGTCCGGAGCGATTCCAGCGACGAGCGAGATCACAGCAGGAAGCTCGTCGCTGGCAGCTGCCGCACACTACAACATCGCTAACGGGATCGCTAAATAGTGACGTTTTTTAGCGATCCCGTTAGCGATGTTGTTTAGTGTGGCATACCCTTTACATTTTTTTTTTCTCTTCCATTTTTGCTTTGCTTTCATCCACAATTTTTTTTTTATTTTCTCATCAACATAGGTGTATGAGGTGTTGTGTTTTAAGTTAGTAAACTTGCAATTTTTACACTGGCCACTGGGGGGCTTTTTCATACTAATGAGCCTCCTTTTCAGGAGGCTCATTATCATCAGAGGCAGGATTATAATTAGTGTTAACACCTCTATACACACAGCCGATAACACAATATCCACCAATCACAATAGGTGTTGTCACAGCTGACCCTGCTCCACTCACTTCCCCATGTACTTCGCACACACTCATTAGATGTTTCAATACAAAAGATAGGGTCGGGTTCCCATCTTTGTGGCTAATGTAAATGTGTTATTTCCTGAAACAGCAGGAAGTTAAAGTCTAAAAATAATCCAGTGATCGTGAGGAAAATTGCAAGATTTATATTTGTTATTTTAAATACAAATTGTCTTATGTAGAACCAACAATCTTTATTTTGCTTACAAGATGTGGTTGATTCCATACAATCCATTATTGCTATAATGTTTCGGTCTAATAGATGGACCTCATGTGTGAGCATAAATAAGATATAAGGTGAGTTAAGTTATTGATCATCCAGTCAGAACTTTTTGGTCAATAGTCGGTGCAATAATGACATTTATTGTATTGAATTCATGTATAGCCAATGTTTTTAATTTGTAATTTTTGTACTTTCATCCTAACAGAAGCCATGGTACCCAATGGACGAGAGTCACCATCCGATGAAGGCAGAAAAGATAAACATAGTTGTACTCCTCACCGGTTAAGGTGCCGCAAGTCGAGCAAACAAAAAAACCTGGAGATAAATTTGAGTAAAGAATCTGTTTACTGTAAGAAAACAGACGATGTCTTAGAGAACACAAGTTCTTCAGAAAATGAAGAAGAAAGTCAACCCGAAGACAATGAAGAAAGGAACCAAGGCAAACCACGTCTACGTAGCTCGACTATCAAGTCGAAATATAAGAGTGAAAATAGTAACAAAGATTCTCTGGAGATCTCAAAATGTACTATCCCTTACACTCCCTACAAGGGGCAGAAAACCTACATCTGCACCGAATGTGGGAGAAGCTGCATCTCAAGTTCGCACCTTGTCATACATCAGAGGTCCCACACCGGAGAACGACCTTACTCCTGTAACGACTGTGGAAAAAGTTTTGCCCGGAAGTCTTCTCTGGTCATCCACGAAAGAATTCACACAGGAGAGCGTCCGTACACCTGCACTCATTGTGGGAAGAGTTTTACTAGCAGCGCCACACTCTCCACTCACATACGGATCCACACCGGAGAGAGACCTTATGTCTGTTGGGAGTGTGGGAAAAGTTTTACCAGTAACTCTTCTCTGTTTATACATAACAGGACACATACGGGAGAGAAGCCATACATATGTGTGGAATGTGGAAAGACTTTTTCATGCACATCCGCTCTCGTCATACACAAGAGGTCTCACACGGGGAGAAAGCCATTCACCTGTGAAGACTGCGGAAAAAGTTTTGCTGATAACTCTCGACTTGTAAAACATAAAGCTGCTCATACAGGAGATTGGGCATTTGTCTGTACTGTGTGCGGGAAAGGATTTACTTGTTACTCCAACCTCAATGTCCACCAGAGGTCACATACGGGAGAAAGGCCATATGCCTGTAACAAGTGTGATAAAAGGTTTGCTCTCAATAGAGATCTTGCCCGCCATCAGACAACCCACACTGGTGAGAGACCCTATGCTTGCTCTGATGTGGCAAGTGTTTCACTCGTAAGGCTCACCTAACCACCCATGTCAAAATCCACTTACGTGTAAAAGCAGTAAAGGTGACTGAATGAGCAATGTTTTTCAACAAAATTTAGTAAGCCCGCATGTGAACCCATGATGCCGACTGACTTTCTTTCAAAGCATAACCAAATAGGTCATAAGTCCAATGGTACATAGTTGTGAACATCACACATCCTTTACAAATACTGCATAACCTAATATGATGTATCACAGTACATGAGACAAAAAGAATAGTCATGCCTGAAAGTGATGGCACCCTTGAAATTGTTACAGAAAATGAAGTTTTTCTCCCAGAAAATTATTGCAATTACACATGTTTTGTTATACACATGTTTATTTCCTATGTGTATATTGGAACAACACAAAAAAGAGAAAAAAAGGCAAATGAAACATAATTTCACACAAAACCCCCAATATAGGGAGGACAAAATTGTTGATACTTTTCCAAAATTGTGGGTAAATATCTTTGTTTCAAGCATGTGATGCTCATACAAACTCACCTGTGGCAAGTAACAGGTGGGAGCAATATGAAAATCACACCTGAAACTAGGTTAAAAAGGGAGATGGTTACTCAATCTTTGCATTGTGTGTCTGTGTGTGCCAAACTAAGCATGGAGAACAGAAAGAGGAGAAGATAACTGTCTGAGGACAGTTGAACAATATCACCAATTTGCAGGTTATAAGTCCATCTCCAGAGATCTTGATGTTTCTTTGTCCACAGTGCGCAATATAATCAAGAAGTTTACAACCTATGGCACTGTAGCTAATCTCCCTGGATGTGGACGACAGAGAAAATCTGATGAAAGGTTGCAACACAGGAGAGTCCGTGGTGGATAAGCGGCCCAAATGAAGTTCACAAGAAATTCAAGCTGTCCTGTATACAATTTCTTTTAGATACAATTTCGATCAGTTTCATATATTACCATGTACAGATGAAATGTCCCTAATCCTTGTTTGGCATATGTAAAGATTTTCTTTTAGCACAAATGCCTCCAATATAAAATTCAGACTCCATGATATGTATCAAACACAGGAGCAGCCAATTCCAAATGCGCTGACTTGGGCCACATTTTGGAGAAAAACACCCCCCTTTCTCAAGCATGATTGTGTGCAAGGCATCATGAAATCTGAAGACTACCAAAGGATTTTGGTTCACAATGTAGTGCCCAGTGTCCGAAAGCTGGGTTTGCATTCTAGGTCATGGGTCTTCCAGCAGGACAATAATTATCAAACATACTTCAAAAAGTACCTAGAAATGGATGGAAACAATGCGCGGGAGAGTTCTGAAGTGGCAGCAATGAGTCCGGATCGAAATCGCATTGATCACCTGTGGAGAGACCTGAAAATTGCTGTTTGGAGAAGGCACCTTCACATATGAGAGACCTGGAGCAGTTTGCAAGAGAAGAGTGCTAAAAAATTCTAGTTGAGAGATGTACAGTCATGGCCAAAAGTTTTGAGAATGACACAAATATTATATTTTCACATGATCTGCTGCTCTCTGGTTTTTATGTGTGTTTGACAGATGTTTTTATCACAGACAGAAATATAATAATGGCAAACATATGAGTAACAAAAGCTTATATTGGCAGTTAGAATGAGTTAATGCAGCAAATCAATATTTGCAGTGTTGACCCTTCTTCTTCAGGACCTCTGCAATTCTCCCTGGCATGCTCTCAATCAACTTCTGGACCAAATCCTGACTGATAGCAGTCCATTCTTGCACAATCAATGCTTTCATTTTGTCAGAATTTTTAGGTTTTTGTTTGTCCACCCGTCTCTTGATGATTGACCACAAGTTCTCAATGGGATTAAGATCTGGGGAGTTTCCAGGCCGTGGACCCAAAATCTCTGTTTTGTTCCCTGAGCCATTTAGTTATCACCTTTGCTTTATGGCAAGGTGCTCCATCATGCTGGAAAAGGCATTGTTGATCGCCAAACTGCTCTTGGAGGGTTGGGAGAAGTTGCTCTTGGAGGACATTCTGGTACCATTCTTTATTCATGGCTGTGTTTTTAGGCAAGACTGTGAGAGAGCCGATTCCCTTGGCTGAGAAGCAACCCCACGCATTAATGGTTTCAGGTTGCTTAACAGTTGGCATGAGACAAGACTGGTGGTAGCGCTCACCTTGTCTTCTCCGAATGAGGCGTTTTCCTGATGTCCCAAACAATCGAAAAGGGGATTCATCAGAAAAAATAACTTTACCCCAGTCCTCAGCAGTCCACTGCCTGTACCTTTTGCAGAATATCAGTCTGTCCATGATGTTTTTTCTGGAGAGAAGTGGCTTCTTTGCTGCCCTCCTTGAGACCAGGCCTTGTTCCAAGAGTCTCCGCCTCACAGTGCGTGCAGATGCACTCACACCTGCCTGCTGCCATTCCTGAGCAAGCTCTGCACTGCTGGTAGCCCGATCCCGCAGCTGAAACACTTTTAAGAGACAGTCCTGGCGCTTGCTGGTCTTTCTTGGGCGCCCTGAAGCCTTTTTGGCAACAATGGAACCTCTCTCCTTGAAGTTCTTGATGATGCGATAGATTGTTGACTGAGGTGCAATCTTTCTAGCTGCGATACTCTTCCCTGTTAGGCCATTTTTGTGCATTGCAATGATGACTGCACGTGTTTCTTTAGAGATAACCATGGTTAACAGAAGAGAAACAATGATGCCAAGCACCAGCCTCCTTTTAAAGTGTCCAGTGGTGTCATTCTTACTTAATCATGACAGATTGATCTCCAGTCATGTCCTCATCAACACCCACACCTGTGTTAATGGAGCAATCACTGAAAAGAGGTTAGCTGGTCCTTTTAAGGCAGGGCTGCAATGATGTTGAAATGTGTTTTGGGGGATAAAGTTCATTTTCTAGCCAAATATTGACTTTGCAAGTAATTGCTGTTAAGCTGATCACTCTTTATAACATTCTGGAGTATATGCAAATTGCTATTAGAAAAAGTGAAGCAGTAGACTTTGTAAAAATTAATATTTGTGTCATTCTCAAAACTTTTGGCCATGACTGTAAGAAGCTTGTTGGTGGTTATAGGAAGAGATTGATCGCAGTTATTTATTCCAAAGGGTGTGCAACCAAATATTAAGGTGAGGGTGCCAACAATTTTGTCCGGCCCATTTTGGGAGTTTTGTGTGAAATTTTGACCAATTTGCTTTTTTTTCTGTTTTTTTTTGTGTTATTCCAATACACACGAAGGAAATAAACATGTGTAACAAAACATGTAATTGCAATCATTTTCTGGAAGAAATACTTCATTTTTTGGAATAACTTAAAGGGTGCCAACACTTTTGGCTGTGACTTTATATGTTTCATAAACTTTTCAACTATTTTGTCACTTCAGTCATCATTAAGTTGTTTGCCTCCATGATACTGTGCAATATGACCATTAGATGTAAATTCTATGTCTCCATGTTGGGCGTCTTGAGGCTTATTTTTAGATATGTTCTTAATAATAATAATCTGTATTTTTATATAGCGCTAACATATTCCGCAGCTCATTACAGTTTGCACACATTATTGTCTCTGTCCCCGATGGGGCTCACAATCTAGATTCCTTATCAGTATCTTTTTTTTTTTTAGGAGTGTGGAAGGAAACCGGAGTACCCGGAGGAAACCCACACAAACTCCTTGCAGATGTTGTCCTTGGTGGGATTCGAACCCAGGACTCCAGCGCTTAAAGAGAACCTGTCACTAGTTTTGGCCGATATGAAGTAAGGCCACCACCTTTCAGGGATGATATACAGCTTTCTATAATGCAGTATATAAGAATCCAACACGAGCTGTAAGCGAAGAAAAATAACTTTTATTATACTCACCTGCGGGGTGGTCCAGTCTGAGGGGTGTCGCTGGTCTTGGTCCGGCGTCTCCCATCTTCTTACGATTGCCGTCCTTCTGCTTGGTTCGTGTGGATGACGAGCCCCTGCATCATCCACAGAAGTCTCCTAGGCATCGCACTCCTGCGCAGGCGAACTTATCTGACCTGTTGAGGGCAGTGCAAAAGTACTGCAGTGTGCTTGCGCCTGGGCCCTTTGACCTTTTCCAGCGCCTGCACACTACAGTACTTTGCTGTGCCCTCAACAGGTCAGAAAAGTACGCCTGCGCAGGAGTGCGGTGCTGAGGAGACGCGTCATCCACACGAAACAAGCAGGAGGGTGGCATCACAAGAAGAATGGAGGCGCTGGACCAAGACCAGCGACACCCCTCGTACCGGACCGCCCCGCAGGTGAGTATAAAAAAAGTTATTTTTCTTCTCTTACAGGTCGGTTGGGGGCCGATATACAGCATTATAGGATGCTGTATATCAGCACCGAAAGGTGGTGGCCTTACTTCATATTGGCCAAAACTGGTGACAGGTTACCTTTAAAAGCATGAACTTATCACATGGACCATCACATTTCAGTTGTAGCCAAGGTAACTGCAATGGGGCCCAAGGACTGAGGAGGACCCTTTCAGATGCCCCAATTTTTGCTCCTTTCAGTGGTGCATTTTGTCCTATTCAGTGCTCTTATTTGGATTCACGAGATCATTAAACAACATTACTTGATGGCTGCTCAATTGGGAACTCATTCCTCACCATCGTCCTCCATGAATTCTAGGTACACCCTACTTTCCAGTTGATCAATTCAGAAAAACCACAATGAATGCATTAAGTTAAAGTTTATGTCACGTTTATCTACGCGCAATTATTGAATGTTAGTTCAAGTATTGAGTAGAGATGAGCGGTGTTCGAAGCGAACTGTTCGCCAATCTCAAATTCGAGCTGTTTTGGGCGGTGTTCGAATCGTTCGACGAACCCGAACAATTTGGAAAAAATTTGGCTGTTCGAGGTTATGTTCGATAACTGTTTGTGCACCTAAATCGTCACTGGATTTTTTCACAGTTATGCTGAGAATCACTGTTAATACACATTTTGAGTGTCCAGCGTGGCGGGGGAGGGGCATGGCATGGATCTCTGCAGAGATAATGAAGATCTCCATTTTTTTTTCTCTTTCCCGCATTTCCAGTGAGCGGTGCAGTCTGTCAGCCTATCAGCAGCGCACACGGAGCGAGGTGCTTTTTTTTCACACAAGCAAGGGCATGTGTCATTGGCTGTGTATTTCACATGTCCTTGCCCTATAAGACCCAGCCATTTCCCCCCTCGCCACCATTTTCTCACTGCTGCAGCTCAGTGTTAGACGGTACTGCTGCTGTTAGCGCTATATTGTGTGTGCATTGTGCAACTGCGACTTGCAAGCGAAATAGCTGCGAAATAGAGAGGAAGGTTTAGGGAGTAGGGACTAGTTCGAAATTGCAGCCCTTTTGTGGGCTACGTTACATCAGTTCCTAGCAGTTTTAGCAGGCAGGTCTGTGCTCACTCTTAAATAGACAGATAGGTCAACTTGGGACAGTGACTATTTGTAATTGCAGCCCTTTTCAGTGCTAGGTTACAGCAGTTGCTATCACTTTTTGTCCGCTACACCAGCGTTCAAATCACTCCTAATTATTCGCTGCATCTATCCTGTTCAATAATTGTGTGCATAGTAGCAGTGTGTGCTACAGTCATGGCCAGAAGTTTTGAGAATGAGACAAATATTAATTTTTACAAAGTCTACTGCTTCACTTTTTCTAATGGCAATTTGCATATACTCCAGAATGTTATAAAGAGTGATCAGCTTAACAGCAATTACTTGCAAAGTCAATATTTGGCTAGAAAATTAACTTTATCCCCCAAAACACATTTCAACATCATTGCAGCCCTGCCTTAAAAGGACCAGCTAACCTCTTTTCAGTGATTGCTCCATTAACACAGGTGTGGGTGTTGATGAGGACATGGCTGGAGATCAATCTGTCATGATTAAGTAAGAATGACACCACTGGACACTTTAAAAGGAGGCTGGTGCTTGGCATCATTGTTTCTCTTCTGTTAACCATGGTTATCTCTAAAAAAACACGTGCAGTCATCATTGCAATGCACAAAAATGGCCTAACAGGGAAGAGTATCGCAGCTAGAAAGATTGCACCTCAGTCAACAATCTATCGCATCATCAAGAACTTCAAGGAGAGAGGTTCCATTATTGCCAAAAAGGCTTCAAGGCGCCCAAGAAAGACCAGCAAGCGCCAGGACCGTCTCTTAAAAGTGTTTCAGCTGCGGGATCGGGCTACCAGCAGTGCAGAGCTTGCTCAGGAATGGCAGCAGGCAGGTGTGAGTGCATCTGCACGCACTGTGAGGTGGAGACTCTTGGAGCAAGGCCTGGTCTCAAGGAGGGCAGCAAAGAAGCCACTTCTCTCCAGAAAAAACATCATGGACAGACTGATATTCTGCAAAAGGTACAGGCAGTGGACTGCTGAGGACTGGGGTAAAGTTATTTTCTCTGATGAATCCCCTTTTCGATTGTTTGGAACATCAGGAAAACTCCTCATTCGGAGAAGACAAGGTGAGCGCTACCACCAGTCTTGTCTCATGCCAACTGTTAAGCATCCTGAAACCATTCATGTGTGGGGTTGCTTCTCAGCCAAGGGAATCGGCTCTCTCACAGTCTTGCCTAAAAACACAGCCATGAATAAAGAATGGTACCAGAATGTCCTCCAAGAGCAACTTCTCCCAACCCTCCAAGAGCAGTTTGGCGATCAACAATGCCTTTTCCAGCATGATGGAGCACCTTGCCATAAAGCAAAGGTGATAACTAAATGGCTCAGGGAACAAAACATAGAGATTTTGGGTCCATGGCCTGGAAACTCCCCAGATCTTAATCCCATTGAGAACTTGTGGTCAATCATCAAGAGACGGGTGGACAAACAAAAACCTAAAAATTCTGACAAAATGAAAGCATTGATTGTGCAAGAATGGACTGCTATCAGTCAGGATTTGGTCCAGAAGTTGATTGAGAGCATGCCAGGGAGAATTGCAGAGGTTCTGAAGAAGAAGGGTCAACACTGCAAATATTGACTTGCTGCATTAACTCATTCTAACTGTCAATATAAGCTTTTGTTACTCATATGTTTGCAATTATTATATTTCTGTCTGTGATAAAAACATCTGTCAAACACACTTAAAAACCAGAGGGCAGAAAATCATGTGAAAATATAATATTTGTGTCATTCTCAAAACTTTTGGCCATGACTGTACTCATTCTATTAGAGCATGTATACAAAGCTCCACCAGCCTAAAAAAAAATTCTATCTGCATGTTGCCTGGACACTAATTTTGGGCATAGTAGCAGTCTGTGGTACTCATTCTATTAGGCCATCTATACTAAGCTACACCAGCGTTCAAATCACTCCTAATTATTTGCTGTATCTAGCCTGTACAATAATTGTGTGCATAGTAGCAGTGTGTGCTACTCATTCTATTAGGCCATCTAAACTAAGCTACACCAAAGTTTAAAAAAAAAAGAATTTTTATCTGCATCTTGCCTGGACAATAATTTTGGGCATAGTAGCAGTCTGTGTACTCATTGTATTAGGTCATCTATACAAAGCTCCACCAGCATTGAAATACTCATAATTTTTTGCTGCATCTTGCCTGTAATATAATTGTGGGCATAGTAGCAGTCTGTGGTACTCATTGTATTAGGCGATCTATACAAAGCTCCACCAGCGTTGAAATACTCATAATTTTTGCTGCATCTTGCCTGTAGAATAATTGTGGGCATAGTAGCAGTCTGTGGTACTCATTGTATTAGGCCATCTATACAAAGCTCCACCAGAGTTTAAAAAAAAAATAATTTCTATCTGCATCTTGCCTGTAGAATAATTGTGGGCAGAGTAGCAGTCTGTGGTACTCATTGTATTAGGCCATCTATACAAAGCTCCACCAGCATTGAAATACTCATAATTTTTGGCTGCATCTTGCCTATAATATAATTGTGGGCATAGTAGCAGTCTGTGGTACTCATTGTATTAGGCCATCTATACAAAGCTCCACCAGCGTTGAAATACTCATAATTTTTGGCTGCAACTTGCCTGTAATATAATTGTGGGCATAGTAGCAGTCTGTGGTATTCATTCTATTAGGCCATCTATACAAAGCTCCACCAGCGTTGAAATACTCATAATTTTTGGCTGCATCTTGCCTATAATATAATTGTGGGCATAGTAGCAGTCTGTGGTGCTCATTGTATTAGGCCATCTATACAAAGCTCCACCAGCGTTGAAATACTCAATTTTTTGCTGCATCTTGCCTGGACAATAATTTTGGGCATAGTAGCAGTCTGTGGTACTCATTGTATTAGGCCATCTATACAAAGTTCCACCAGCCTTATAAAAAAAAAGAATTTCTATCTGCATGTTGCCTGGACAATTTTTGGGCATAGAAGCAGTCTGTGGTACTAATTGTATTAGGCCATCTATACAAAGCTCCACCAGCCTTTTTAAAAAAAAAAAAATCTATCTGCATGTTGCTTGGACAATAATTTTGGGCATAGTAGCAGTCTGTGGTACTCATTGTATTAGGCCATCTCTACAAAGGTCTACCAGCCTTAAAAAGAAAAAAAAAAATCTATCTGCATGTTGTCTGGGCAATAATTTTGGGCATAGTAGCAGTCTGTGGTACTCATTGTATTAGCCCATCTATACAAAGCTCCACCAGCCTTATAAAAAAAAGAATTTCTATCTGCATGTTGCCTGGACAATAATTTTGGGCATAGTAGCAGTCTGTGGTACTCATTCTATTAGGCCATCTATACAAAGCTCCACCAGCGTTCAAATACTAAGAATTTTTTGCAGCTATCGTTTTTTGTGCAAACAACTCCACAGTTGTCAATTAGGTAACCACCAAAATGAGTGGCAAAAGGCCTGCTGCTGGTGGAAAGGGGAATAGGCGTGTTGTGAAGGGAAAAAAATGTTGTGTCCGTGGGGTAGGTGTTAAAGGAACAGTAACATCTGCAGAAGAAAGACCATCTTCCAGCCAAACTAAGATGTCTACTTCTTTAGTGGACAATGTGGTACGATCCCTTATGGGCACGCCCATCGCTACAAATTCCAGATGAGGCACAAAAAAAAAAGGTGCTTCAACAGATATCAAGTGCTCCTTTAGTTCGGATCCCCACCTCAACTTCAACAACACAAAAACTCCAGTCCTCAGAGGTGTCACCCCAATCGCACTTGCTTCCTCACAGCTCCCAAGTCTCCAACTGCCTGTCTGAGTATGGGGTAGAACAGATAGTTGAGTCTGCAGAGTTGTTTACTCATGCTATAGCCTGGGAATCAGCTTCTGTGAATCCAGACGAGGAAATGATCTGCACTGATGTCCAGAATGTTTATGAGTCGGATCCAGGACCAGATGAAGAAGGTTCTGAGCATAATGTAGACCCTCGTTCCCAAACTGTAACTCCTGTTGGTGGAGACAATGAGGAAGACGATGATGAGACTCAAATACCTGATGTGAGCGACAACTTGAGTTTTGTGTCAGGGCAGGAAGAGGTTGGCTCTGAGGACGACGGGCGTGAGAACACACAGGGTGATGATGACAAGGTTGTAGATCCCACTTACTGTCAACCCACAGTCAGACAGTCGATGAGGTCAGCAGAGGAGGTGGAGGAGGATTCGAGTGACGACGAGGTCAGGGTGCGCCTTCCTGGACAGAGACGTAGTACTGGAAGCACGTCACCAACTGCATTCTCAACCACAACTCTGCTTCTGACCACAAGTCAAGGTGGCTCTTCAGGTCGCATGGGTTCTAAGCCTTGAATAGCCTGGGCATTTTTTAACATCGATAAGGATGACCCAACTCGTGTTATCTGTAACATTTGTGACCAAAAGCAAAGTAGAGGCCAAAAAATCCATAGTTTGAGTACTTCATGCATGAACCGTCACATGGATATGAAGCATAAGTTGCAGTGGCAAGCTCACTGTGCTACAATGCGGCCTAGCGGGCCGGCCCAACCACCGTGTGCCCCATCTTGTGCATCCGCGACCGTGGCCTCTTCATCCTCTGTGACTGGGGGGCAGCAGTCAGACCTGTTTTGAGACTCAAACCTGGCACCTCTTTACCAGCAACAGCCAGTCAGATTGGCAGGTCATCAGTTCATTTGGAAGTGGAAACACCAGCTAGTGTTGAGCGCTCTCCGACATCGAGAGCACCACCTTTGGATCAAGGCAACCTAACTTTTGCGCTTGCATCTTCCTCACAAACCGTCAGTTGTCCGGGGACACCCTACTCAACCCCGTCTACGCACAACAGCCAGCCCTCGGTCCCTCAGATGTGGACAAGTAAAAGACCATTTCCTCCTAGCCATGAGAAAGCTAAGAGGTTGAATTTCACCATCTGCAAGCTCTTGGCTACAGAAATGCTGCCTTTCCGCCTTGTGGACACAGAGGATTTTCGAGACCTTATGTCCGTCGCAGTGCCCCAGTACCAAATGCCCAGTCGGCACTACTTCTCAAAGAAAGGTGTGCCTGCGCTCCACCAACATGTCGCACACAACATCACCGCTTCTTTGAGAAACTTAGTGTGTGACAGGGTGCATTTCACCACAGACACTTGGACGAGTAGGCATGGACAGGGGCGTTACATGTCGCTGACTGGGCACTGGGTAACTATGGTGACAGCAGGACAAGGGGCTGCTGTCCAAGTCTTGCCGTCCCCACGAGTTGTGCGTCAATCCTCTTTATCTCGAAGTTCCTTCACTGCTTCTGCCTCCTTAACCTCCTCTCGGTCCTCCACCTGCACCCAAAGCCTGTCTGGTCATGCCATGGGCTTTCTAACTGCGCAGAAGGGATCCTGCAGCACACCTCCTTGCTATGCTGGCAGAAGGGCTCAACGTAATCAGGCGGTTTTTACGTCGAAATGTCTGGGAAATGTGAGTCACACAGCCGGGGCAATGTCACACACGTGCCTTGTATGGCTCACGTGTTGAACCTGGTTGTCCAGCAATTTTTAGCCCACTATCCCGGACTACATGGCCTTCTGCAGAGGGCACGGTCGCTGTGTGCTCACTTCCGCCGTTCATATCTCGCAGCTCAGCGACGTACATCTCTACAGAAGTCGTTGGGCCTGCCACTTCACCGGCTAAAATGCGATGTGCCAACATGGTGGAATTCAACTCTGCACATGTTGCAGCGACTGTGGCAGCACCAACAAGCCCTGGTGCAATACGTTCTGAATTATAGCCTGGGCCAACGAGATCCAGAGGTGGGGAAAATCACGCTGGAGGAGTGGTCTCAGATCAGGGACCTATGCACCCTTCTGCACAGTTTTGAAATGGCCACGAAGATGTTTAGTGCTGACGATGCCATTATCAGCATAATTATTCCGGTGATTTACATGCTGGAGCAGATGTTAAACAGAATTCGGAGTCAGGTGGTGGAACAAGAGGAGGTGGAGGAACTAGAGGAGGAGGAGTTGTATGCGGAAGGGCTAACATCTGCAAGGTTCAGACGGTCGGCTGCACCAAGGCGGCTGGCATGGGAGGGTGGGGGAGAGGGATTAACCAGGGCACATGGTAGCAGCCAAACTAGTGAGGAAGGTGCAGGAGCCCAGGAAGACGTGGAGGACGAACTGGCGATGGGCATGGAAGACTCATCAGCTGAGGGAGACCTTGATCACATTTCTGTTGTGGGAGGTTGGGGGAAGAGAGGGCAGAGGAAGGAAGCATGATTCGTACCTCGCCACCAACACAACAGGGACTTGGTGCTCCTGGATGCGCAAGACACATGAGTGCCTTCTTGCTGCACTACCTGCAACATGACCCTCGAATTGTCAGAATTCGAAATAATTCTGACTACTGGATAACCACACTGTTAGATCCCTGGTACGAAACTAAATTTGCCAAAATAATTCCTGCCATAGAAAGGGATTCACGCATGCAGGAGTATCAGCAGAGACTGTTGCAGAATCTTACATGTGCTTTTCCACAAAACACCAGTGGTGCACATAGTGAATCTCACAGTTCTAACTTGCCAACCGTGGGACTGTCGAGTCTACAGCACTCAAACCGTAACAGAAACACAGTATCTGCTGGTGTTCACAGCAATTTTGCGGAATCCTTTCACTAGTTTTTTAGCCCATCCTTTGCAAGGCCACAGGAGACAAGAAGTCAGACACATAGTCAACGCCTAGAGACAATGGTACAGGAGTATCTCCAACTGAACATCGAAGCCATGACTGTGTCACTGGACCCTTGCTCTTTTTGGGCTTCCATTCTGGATAAATGGCCAGAGCTCGCCACTCACGCCTTGGAGATCTTGTCATGCCCCGCAGCCAGCATTCTCTCTGAACGTGTGTTCAGCGCTGCTGGTGGTGTGCTGACAGATAAGCGCACGCGGCTGTCCACTGAGAATGTAGACACTCACGTTCATAAAGATGAACAAATCATGAATCCGCAAGGACTTTTCTACCCCTGTGTCATCCTGGGGAGAGTAAAAGCTTGAGGATTTGGTAAAATCACCTCACCAAACGTTTTAAGCTTTAAAATTGATAATAATTTGTAGCTGCATCTAGGCCGGAAAATAATTTTGGGCCTGTAGCAGTGTGTTACTCATTCTAATAGGCCATCTATACTAAGCTCCACCAGCTTTCAAATTAATAATTTTTAGCCGCATCTTGCCTGTAGAATAATTTTGGGCCTGTAGCAGTGTGTGGTACTCATTCTAATAGGCCATCTATACTAAGCTCCACCAGCTTTCAAATTAATAATAATTTTTAGCTGCATCTTGCCTGTAGAATAATTTTGGGCCTGTAGCAGTGTGTGGTACTCATTGTATTAGGCCATCTATACTAAGCTCCACCAGCTTTCAAATTAATAATAATTTTTAGCTGCATCTTGCCTGTAGAATAATTTTGGGCCTGTAGCAGTGTGTGGTACTCATTCTAATAAGCCATCTTTACTAAGCTCCACCAGCTTTCAAATTAATAATAATTTTTAGCTGCATCTTGCCTGTAGAATAATTTTGGGCCTGTAGCAGTGTGTGGTACTCATTGTATTAGGCCATCTATACTAAGCTCCACCAGCTTTCAAATTAATAATAATTTTTGTTCTCTCTGAACGTGTGTTCAGCGCTGCTGGTGGTGTGCTGAGTCTGACAGATAAGCGCACGCGGCTGTCCACTGAGAATGTAGACAGACTCACGTTCATAAAGATGAACAAATCATGGATCCGCAAGGACTTTTCTACCCCTGTGTCATCCTGGGGAGAGTAAAAGCTTGAGGATTTGTTCAAATCACCTCATCAACCGTTTTAAGCAACTCTGGGGCAATTGATGCTACTTAAGTGGTGTCTGTGCCCCAAATTTTTGGAAAAAATGGAGACTCTTTTTGGAGTCCCCTTGCTGTGTTTTACGTGACGTTAACATAGTCAATTACAGGTGGGTTGGGTCTTTCCCCACCCCGCTTTTAACCGTAAGAAACTACATACACTATGGCTTAGGTTAACACAGATGGTTGAGTGTGAAGACTAGAGCTGTTTACTCATACCGGCTGTAGATATAATTACAAATTTTTTACTGCATCTAGCCCAGACAATAATTTTGCAACCAAATTCAGATAGACGGTTTCAAAGGAGCGCCAGGCTGGCGATAAAGGCAGAAAGAGATTAAGGTTGTCCGCTGCAGCTCCGGCCGGTACCTCAAGAGAGGATCAGACATAAGTGATGATAAAGCAATCCGGTCATAACGAGCGCGAGGGACACAATTCAGCTGATATTAAAAAGTCTTAATTTATTGATATCCACAACGCATTTCAACGGAATAGCTCCGTCTTCCTCAGGTGGCAGTTATACATAGAATGGAGTAGGAAAGCTATATAAAGGTGGAGCAGCAAATGAAAATTAAAAGGCAATTAATCAGAACACCCACATGATTAAAAATGCAAATATGACTGCAAAAAAAACCAAACAGATAAATTGAATAAAACCAACCTAAAAATGACATAAAAACAATGTACACAAGGAAAAATAAATGAAAATAAATAAATAAATCTCAAAATGCATATATTACGTGACTTTTTCAATAGTGAGGTTTAACCCCTCAGGGCCAGTGTACATGTTTAAAAATCCAGAAACTCTCCCTTCTTATTAGATTATTATACTGATCAGGCATATCATCTGGTATCTGGTCAATAACAGTGAGTTTTAACAAATTCAAATTCTTTTGGTGCACTAGGGAGAAATGTTTTGAGAGACTGTGTAGCATGAACCCATTTCGGATATTTTGACGTGCTTGTTGAGCCTTGCATGCATCGTCTGTATCGTCCGACCGATGTACTGCAACCCACAACCGCACTCAATTAAATAAATAATGTAGCACGATTGGCAATTGACATGACAGTTGATTTTAAAACTGGTGCCTGTGGTACGAGATTGAAATTCTTGCACCCCATTCATAATAGAGACGCAACATAAACACTTAGAGGTCCTACATGCAAAACAACCCGGATTAGAATTTATCTGGGTTGCAGATGAAGATAAGGACTTGAGAGTTGTGTTGCTGGGGGCAACTAGATTTTGAAGAGTTCGGTTTTTCCGAAAAATCGACAATAATTTTGGGCCTAGTAGCAGTGTCTGCTAGTCAGCGGATTAACCCAGCTGTTAAGCAAGCTACACCACCTGTACTTTGGACACTTAATTTTTTCAAAGGAAATGCTTCGGGCCCCCGGGACAATCAGTGAAGAGCATCGGGGAGGCACCCCAAGGCACAGGGGCTGTGAGTGGCGGTAGGACGCCTTGCGGTGGACCGCCAAGCTCGATCCTTATAAAAGCTTTTTAACTGCAGCAGCTTTACTGGACCTGGCATTACCGCGGCTGCTGGCATGAGACTTGCCCTCCAATAGATCCTTGTAAAAGGATTTAAAGTGTACTCATTCAAATTAGAGACACAATTTAAATAAAAAAGATTAGACCTGCCTCCACTGCAGGGGGCTCGCTCGACCCACCAGCGGACAGGCACCAGATTGGGAGAGGGGAGCTGGCCGTCAGGATCCACCGCAGCTCTGGCACAAACCCGGCGACACGCAGGTCGCACGGGCAGGAACGGACTGGCCGTGTCGGCTTGCCACTTTTTTGGTTTTAGAAGGGCATGACATGCCTATATCTGTGTCTCCCCTCCTTTTACTCCTCCACCTCTTTTCTTTTCGCATGACTATATGTACTTGTCACTTTTCCATGTGTTAGTTGTGTCTTGTGAGCAATTTGTCAGCTTTTGGACACCTTTGAAGTGTTTTCTATGTGTTTTCTATGTGTTTCTATGTGTTTTGGTTTGCCTGCCATTGGTTTTAACGGTGTTCGACGAACTGTTCGTCGAACAGTTCGTCGAACACACGGCTGTTCGGCGAACCGAACTCGAACACTACGGGGGTGGCTTATCACTAGTATTGAGTTCTTGGGATGGTGACTCTAGACTAAGGCTTCATAGAGAGATATTTTGCTCCTTTTCCCAAATCTTCCGTTTTAAGGGTCTACTCATCTGTTCTTTACCAAGACTTCTATTGACTCAATGCTGTAACAACTTCCTTTGGCATCCATAGCAGCTTTTGAAAAGTAAGATATCATGATTCAGTTTGCTAAAAATTCTGTGGGATCAACCATCTATAAGTGGTTTCTCGGCTTCGGGCAACCCCTACTGGTTAGAAAGGCCCTTTGACAATAAACATCAAGACCCCTCAATAGCACCAAAATAGCAGAAACAAATATTAAAATGCCATCTTATAGCAGAAATGTGTGTTACTTAACATAACTGAGCTTATTCCATAAAAATGGGATGTAGACTTCATTTGCGCTGCTGATTCCAAAAAGGATTCGAAGACAGGTAAGAATTGCGGTTTATGGTCAATATGTTTCAAAGTCAAACTGACTCCTTCCTAAAAACCACATGTGAAGTTCATGTTTTTTGGTATATTCCTCATACATCCGTGGATGATGCAGCAGCTGACATTTGTGCAATAATAGTGGTTGTATCACACACAATCCTATCAGGTGAGCAATTTACTCAATTATTCACCCACTGTATTACATGGATAAGACCCTATTGCGCTTTGCTATACCTTTATAATAGCTGAGCTTATCAGCAGAGACAAGTTTGTAACTTGTCACACGAGAGCTGAGTTTGCAAAATCACATGGTAACAAGCTGCTATGTTTCCTAATTACTGTCACAAAGGTGTCACATCCCCCAGGAAGACCTGAAGTTAGACTGTTACATCGGGTAATGATTCCCAGGTCTTCTTTAGAGATGGTGGGATTCATGTCCTATTTTAAATGGATTTCCTTTCCTTCAGTGCTGAGAGGGTTAAGGACTCTCTGCTGGCTGAGACCATACAGCCTTGTTGTTCTCAGCTGCAACTACTTATCATCTACTCCCTCTATATATACTAGCTTTGGGCATTTAGTCCCTGTCAGTGAAAGATTCGACTTCCTGTGCAGAGTGCTAAAGCTAAGTGGTTGTAGTAGAGTTATTGTGGTAGTGACCTGTGGTTTGTTGTAGTACATGTGAGTTTTTCTCCTGGTCCCTGTTCTTATTTAGTTTATTCCTCCCTGTCCCTATCCTACTCCCTATTGTTGGTTAGTGGTTTTATATGATAGAGGTTTTCTGTTATCCCTGCTTTGTCTTTTGTTTCTTGTTTACATTACATTTCTGTGCCTTGCCTTAAAGGGAATCAGTCAGCAGGATTGTGCACAGTGACCTACAGACAGTGTCAGGCACAGTTATACTGATTAAAATGATACCTTGGTTGATGAAATCAGTCTTGTGGTTGTTTCTTAATTTTTATTTTCAGTTTTGTGTTAATGAGTCGCTCGTGCTCTATGGCGGGGTTGGATGGGGGGGTCTGCATGTGGTGCTCTAATTAGGTATTCATAATGCAGACTGCTGACAGGTCACTGATCCCTCACTGACCTGCCCCCTAGTTTACATAATGAATACCATCACATACTGAATTAAAAAAAAAACGCTTCTGCAGGCAGGTGCCAGCTGTGGCACCTGCGCTACAGCATAATCGCATGGTTGCTGTGCACTTAATCCCTTTTGCTGATTTAACTGAGCGAGGGGAAAAAAAAAAGTCAATTTGAAAATGGCGCCTGCGCAGTAGCAGCATGTTAGTATAGAGATCCGATAGCTGCTGTTGAGCAGGCGCTGGCAGCGCCATCTTGATGTCCTCCAATATGGCGCTGCCTGCGCAGTGGCAGCTATCCGCGATCTCTGAGATCTGCTACGGTGCAGGCAGCACTATCTTGGAGCAGGACAATATTTTTTCTTCTCCAGCAAGATAGCTCCGCCGAAGCCTGTGCAACAGTAGCTATCAGATTTCTATACAAACCGATAGCTGCTACTGCGCAGGTGCGGCGGGCGCCTTTTTCAAATTGACTATTTCCCTCACTCAATTAAATCAGCAAAAGGGATTAAGTGCACAGTAACCATGCGATTATGCTGCAGCGCAGGTGCCTGCAGAAGCATTTTTTTTTAAATAGTATGTGATGGTATTAATTATGCAAACTAGGGGGCAGGTCAGTGAGGGATCAGTGACCTGTCAGCAGTCTGTATTTTGAATACCTAATTAGAGCACCACATGCAGAACTCTCCTCCATCTCGGCCTTAGGGCACGAGCATCTCATTAACAGAAAACTGAAAATAAAGATTAAAAACAACCACAAGACGGATTTCATCAACCAAGGAATCATTTTAATCAGTATAACCTGACACTGTCTGTAGGTTACTGTGTATCCTGCTGACAGGTTCCCTTTAAGGGGTCGGGGAGGGGACAGATCAGGGTTTAACAGGAGTTAGTTTAGTAAGGTCGGAGACCCTGGCCTCTCTACCATCAAGAGTACCTCCAGGAGAGAGATAGGGTCCCTGTTCCAGGGACAGTTTGAGGACCCTTTTCCTTACTGAAGACCATCACATGACTGCCTGAGCAAGCCTTAAAAAGCTTTGGGTGATTATAGAAGAGATATCTGCCAGGTTATCATAGTTACCTGGCATGTACCGGTGCAAAGGGAGCCAGCCATTGGGATGGGAGAAAGGTCTGGCTCTGTAGCTAGGACAGGTATCAAGTAAGAGTAGTAACCACTGCATATACTAATTCCTCAATCCTAAGTCACTTGTTCAGTTGTCACCAGTGGCGGATTAAGAGTAACCATAGCCCTGAGCAGTTTAGAAGGTGTGCCATCCCAGTGACATGATGTATCACGTGACATGTCACATGATCCCCTTTGATAAAGCATGTGATAGGTCATGTGAGTAACACTCAAGCGATCTGGTGCACATCTGTTAGATGGGAAACAGACAGAGATGGTAGCGTGCAAAATTTTCCTTATGCATAACATAGCATTATAAATTTCTCAAGGCCACATGAGAGAATGTGACTGTTGTGGAGGCCGAACCAATAGGCTGAAATTAATTCTGCTCAATATTATTATAGTAATTATAATTATTGTTTTACATTATTTGTATGACTTAATATTGAGCACAATTAAGTATGCTGACATTCACAAAATGACAAGGTGGGATATGGTGTGCTGTATCATGTTAGCAACTGAAAAAAATAGGTTTTTTTACTATTCAACAGCTCTGCACACAAATGAAGTTCACCGCCACTAAATGACAAGGTTGATTTCACAGCCACACAGGACACTAGCTATCTAAACTATTTGACTTGGAAACAACCACCTAGGTAACTAGCTAAAATCTATCAGCACCCAGGACCAGCGTCAGAAGCAGCCTCTCTGTGTAAAGTTAGAAAAAAATTTTACAAGCACGCCGCTCTCCCCATTCCCTCAAACGCTTGCACCCAGCTCATCATACACCACCGTTATCCTAGCCAAAGTGCTAAAAATACTTCAGTGGTAACACAAATTTTTTCCCGCACTTTTTACCGAATGTTACTGATTTTTCCCAATTTTAAGAAAATTTGTTTGTGTTTGCGAATCCGAATGTGCCATATTCATGCTGAATTTATGTTTGGCGATTGTTTTCTGAATAAATTCGCTCATTTCTCTTGCTAAAAGATTAGCTTCACACATGCGTCTTCTAATTGTCACAGTCCTCACAGGTAATTTATGATGTTCTGTGATCATCCTGGAGCTGATCATTGGCTGAGCCTCTGCCATTTTGGCTATTCTTCCATCCATCTGAATGGTAGTCTTCCGTTTTCTTCCACGTCTCTCTGGTTTGGCTTTCCGTTTTAAAGCATTGGAGATCATCTTAGGTATCTTTCACATATCAGTTTTTTGACGTCAGTCACAATCCGTCGGCTTGACAAATCCGTCGCAGAGTGTGAAAAACTAATGCGATGGATCCGTTTTTTCGACGGACCCGGCTAGCGGATCCATTGAAAAAATGGATCTATCGAATCCGTTTTTTTCCATCTGTTTCTTCCGTTTTTCGACGGATCCGTTTTTAACCCCTTCATGACCCAGCCTATTTTGACCTTAAAGACCTTGCCATTTTTTGCAATTCTGACCAGTGTCCCTTTATGAGGTAATAGCTCAGGAACGCTTCAACGGATCCTAGCGATTCTGAGATTGTTTTTTCGTGACATATTGGGCTTCATGTTAGTGGTAAATTTAGGTCGATAATTTTTGCGTTTATTTGTGAAAAAAATGGAAATTTGGCGAAAATTTTGAAAATTTTGTAATTTTTATTTTATTCTGTTAAACCAGAGAGTTATGTGGCACAAAATAGTTAATAATAACATTTCCCACATGTCTACTTTATATCAGCACAATTTTGGGAACATTTTTTTTTGTTAGGAAGTTATA
Organism: Oophaga sylvatica; assembly: GCA_033576555.1. Taxonomy (NCBI): domain Eukaryota; kingdom Metazoa; phylum Chordata; class Amphibia; order Anura; family Dendrobatidae; genus Oophaga; species Oophaga sylvatica. Next base: position 524,252,277 of record JARQOD010000001.1, read on the forward strand.
AGGGTTAAAAGTTGACCAGCGATTTCTCATTTTTACAGCAAAATTTACAAAACCATTTTTTTTAGGCACCAACTCACATTTGAAGTCACTTTGAGGGTCTATATGACAGAAAATACCCAAAAGTGACACCATTATAAAAACTGCACCCCTCAAGCTACTCAAAACTACATTCAAGAAGATTATTAACCCTTCAGGTGCTTCACAGGAACTAAAGCAACGTGGAAGGAAAAAATGGACATTTTAATTTTTCCAACAAAAATTTTCTTTTAGCATCAATTTTTTCATTTTTATATGGGCATCAGGATAAAATGGATCCTAAAATTTGTTGGGCAATTTCTCCTGAGTACACAGATACCTCATATGTGGTCATAAACCACTGTTTGGGCGCACGGCAGGGCTCAGAAGGGAAGGAGCGCCATTTGACTTTTTGAATAGAAAATATGCTGGAATATTTAGCGGTTGCCATGTCGCATTTGGAGAGTTCCTGTGTGCCTAAACATTGGAGCTCCCCCACAAGTGACCCCATTTTGGAAACTAGACCCCCTAAGGAACTTATCTAGATGCATAGTGAGCACTTTGAACCCCCAGGTGCTTCACAAATTGATCCGTAAAAAAAAGAAAGTACTTTTTTTTCACAAAAATTTTCTTTTAGCCTCAGTTTTTTTCATTTTCATATGGGCAACAGTATAAATTGGATCCTAAAATTTGTTGGGCAATTTCTCCTGAGTACACAGATACCTCATATGTGGTTATAAACCACTGTTTGGGCGCACGGCAGGGCTCAGAAGGGAAGGAGCGCCATTTGACTTTTTGAATAGAAAATATGCTGGAATATTTAGTGGTTGCCATGTCGCATTTGGAGAGTTCCTGTGTGCCTGAACATTGGAGCTCCCCCACAAGTGACCCCATTTTGGAAACTAGACCCCCTAAGGAACTTATCTAGATGCATAGTGAGCACTTTGAACCCCCAGGTGCTTCACAAATTGATCCGTAAAAAAAAGAAAGTACTTTTTTTTCACAAAAATTTTCTTTTAGCCTCAGTTTTTTTCATTTTCACAGGGGCAACAGTATAAATTGGATCCTAAAATTTGTTGGGCAATTTCTCCTGAGTACACAGATACCTCATATGTGGTCATAAACCACTGTTTGGGCGCACGGCAGGGCTCAGAAGGGAAGGAGCGCCATTTGACTTTTTGAATAGAAAATATGCTGGAATATTTAGCGGTTGCCATGTCGCATTTGGAGAGTTCTTGTGTGCCTAAACATTGGAGCTCCCCCACAAGTGACCCCATTTTGGAAACTAGACCCCCTAAGGAACTTATCTAGATGCATAGTGAGCACTTTGATCCCCCAGGTGCTTCACAAATTGATCCGTAAATAAAAGAAAATACTTTTTTTTCACAAAAATTTTCTTTTAGCCTCAGTTTTTTTCATTTTCACATGGGCAACAGTATAAATTGGATCCTAAAATTTGTTGGGCAATTTCTCCTGAGTACACAGATACCTCATATGTGGTCATAAACCACTGTTTTGGCGCACGGCAGGGCTCAGAAGGGAAGAAGCGCCATTTGACTTTTTGAATAGAAAATATGCTGGAATATTTAGCGGTTGCCATGTCGCATTTGGAGAGTTCTTGTGTGCCTAAACATTGGAGCTCCCCACAAGTGACCCCATTTTGGAAACTAGACCCTCCTAAGGAACTTATCTAGATGCATAGTGAGCACTTTGAACCCCCAGGTGCTTCACAATTGATCCGTAAAAAAAAGAAAGTACTTTTTTTTCACAAAAAATTTCTTTTAGCCTCAGTTTTTTTCATTTTCACATGGGCAACAGTATAAATTGGATCCTAAAATTTGTTGGGCAATTTCTCCTGAGTACACAGATACCTCATATGTGGTCATAAACCACTGTTTGGGCGCACGGCAGGGCTCAGAAGGGAAGGAGCGCCATTTGACTTTTTGAATGGAAAATATGCTGGAATATTTAGCGGTTGCCATGTCTCATTTGGAGAGTTCCTGTGTGCCTAAACATTGGAGCTCCCCCACAAGTGACCCCATTTTGGAAACTAGACGCCCTAAAGAACTTATCTAGATGCATAGTGAGCACTTTGAACCCCCAGGTGCTTCGCAGAAGTTTATAACGCAGACCGGTGAAAATAAAAAATCATTTTTTTTTCTCAAAAAATGATTTTTTTAGCCCACTATTTTTTATTTTCACAATGGTTACAGGAGAAATTGGACCCCAAAAGTTGTTGTCCAGTTTGTCCTGAGTACGCTAGTACCCCATATGTGGGGGAGAACCACTGTTTGGGCACACGTCAGGGCTCGGAAGGGATGTAGTGACGCTTTGAAATGCCGACTTGATGGAATGGTCTGCGGGCATCTTGTTACGTTTGCAGAGCCCCTGATGTGCCTAAACAGTAGAAACTCCCCACAAGTGACCCCATTTTGGAAACTAGACCCCGCAAAGAACTTATCTAGATGTGTGGTGAGCACTTTGAACCCCCAAGGGCTACACAGAAGTTTATAACGCCCGGGCATGAAAATAAAAAAATCATATTTTTTCCACAATCAGGATCTTTTAGTCCCCAATTTTTTTATTTTCCCAAGGGTAACATGAGAAATTAGACCACAAAAGTTGTTGTCCAATTTGTCCTGAGTATGCTGATATCCCATATGTGGGAGAAAACTACTGTATGGGCACACGTCGGGGCTCGGATGGGAAGTAGTGACGTTTGAAATGCCCACTTGATGGAATGGTCTTCGGGCGTCATGTTACGTTTGCAGAGTCCCTGATGTGCCTAAACAGTAGAAACTCCCCACAAATGACCCCATTTTGGAAACTAGATCCCCCAAGGAACTCCTATAGATGTGTGATAAGCACTTTGAATCTCCAAGTCCTTCACAGAAGTTTATAACGCAGAGCCGTGAAAATATAAAATCATTTTTTTCCACAAAAATAATTTTTTAGTCCCCAATTTTTTTTCCCAATGTTAACAGGAGAAATTAGAACCCCCAAAGTTGTTGTGCAATTTTTCCCGAGTACGCTGATACCTCATATGTGGGGATAAACCACTGTTTGGGCATACGTCGGGGCTTGGAATAAAGGGAGCACTGTTTGACTTTTTGAACGCAAAATTTGCAGGAATCAATGGTGGCGCCATGTCGCTTATGGAGACCCCCTGATGTGCCTAAATAGTGGAAACCCCTCAATTCTAACTCCAACCCTAACCCCAACACACCCCTAACCCCAACCCTAACCCCTACACACACCTAACCCTAACCCCAACACACCCCTAACCCTAATCCCAACTCTAACCATAAACCTAACCACAAGCCTAACCCTAATTCCAACCCTAACCCTAATTCCAACCCTAACCCAAATTCCAACCCTAACCCTAATTCTACCCTTAACCCTAATGCTAACCCTAGTTCTAACCCTAAGGCTGGGTTCATATTGCGTTTTACCAGCCCGTTCAACACGTAGCGTTGACCGGCTGGTAACGGTATAGCATAACGCGATCGCGTTATGCTATACCCGCTAGCGCAGATGAATCAGCAGATAATCAGCCGCGGATCCGCAGCAAAATCCTCCGCGGATCAGCAGCAAAATCCGCCGCGGATCAGCAGCAAAATCCGCCGCGGATCAGCAGCAAAATCCGCCGCGGATCAGCAGCAAAATCAGCCGCGGATCAGCAGCAAAATCCGCCGCGGATCAGCAGCAAAATCCGCCGGGGATCAGCAGCAAAATCCGCCGGGTAAAATCCCTCAGCAGCCAAATCCGCCGCGGATCAGCAGCCATATCCGCCGCGAATCAGCAGCCAAATTCGCCGCGGATAAGCAGCGAAGTCCGCAGCGACATCCGCCGCGGATCAGCAGCGAAATCCGCCGCGGATCAGCAGCGAAATCAGCCGCGGATCAGCAGCGAAATCCGCCGCGGATCCGCAGCGAAATCAGGCCGCGGATCCGCAGCGAAATCAGCCGCGGATCCGCAGCGAAATCAGCCGCGGATCCGCAGCGAAATCAGCCGCGGATCCGCAGCGAAATCCGCCGCGATCCGCAGCGAAATCCGCCGCGGTCCGCAGCGAAATCCGCCGCGGATCAGACGCGAAATCCGCCGCGGATCAGCAGCAAAATCCGCTAGGAAAAAAAAAAAAATTCTTTATTTTATTATTTGTCCCTACCTATGACAGGGGGGGTTCATTTACTTTTTTTTTTATTTTGATCACTGTGACAGTTTATCACAGTGATCAAAATAAATTTTTGTACAATGGAGGGCGCACTGCGCATGCGCCGGCCGGCGGGCGCACTGCGCATGCGCCCGCCATTTTCCAAGATGGCGGCGCCCACGAAGAATCCCGGGCAGCCGCCGGGACGGATCCAGGGACGTCGGTGGACCGGGAGAGGTGAGTAGGGGGCGTCGGAAGGTGAGGGGGGGGGAATCGGTAGGTGGGGGCAGCGGATCGCAGGAGCAGGGGAGCAGACAGTGACGGCGGTGACCGATCGCTGCCATCTTTCGATGGCGGCGGCCGATCACCGCCGTGACTTGGTGTGGGGGGGTCAGATCTTGGTGTCCAGCCATGGCAGATGCTTTTGCAGCATCGGCCATGGCTGGATTGTAATATTTCACCAGTTTCATTGGTGAAATATTACAAATCGCTCTGATTGGCTGTTTCACTTTTAACAGCCAATCAGAGCGATCGTGGCCACATGGGGGTTAAGCCAACCCCCCTGTGGTGATGCAGTAAGGGTCCTGTTACTGCGGGTCGGGTGACCTTTCAGTGACCCCGGTCTCCCGGCCCGCAGGAACATGATTTATAGCATGACATCGGCGTCATGGGTCGGGATGGCACAGGTTTTCATGACGCCGACGTCGGCGTCATGGGTCGGGAAGGGGTTAAAAACACCCACAGACAGATAGACAGTTCTGTAGATAGATAGAATACATAGATATATAAATATATGAAAATACAAAAAATGTGGCTTTTATTTCAGACCCACATGGCAGGCGACGTTTTGGCTCATACAGAGCCTTTATTGAGCAGTGAATCAATTACAACAGTGAATATATATAGCAGTATAACAATTGCTCTAAATTATTTCATAAAGTGCAAATCACATCAAAATACAACTTTTCATAAGGAGGACGCCAAGTTAGCCATTATCGGCATATATTATCTTCTACTATGCATGTTCCTTAACCTCATGACCTTAGCAAACCCCCTCGGCTATTGTGGCATTTCATAGTGCACATGCGCACAGCGTGTTTTCAGGTACTTCAGCGCCATATTGAGCAAGGCATACAGAATAAGGACTTCCAGTGTGACGCTCACCATTTGCCATTTTCTTTATTTTTCTCTGCGCTTGCGCCATTCACAAACATTTGCATCTCAACGCCATTAATAAAATATATTGTTAACCTCATACATCTTGTTTCTTCAAGTTTATATAAATGCTTATGCCAAACATATTTTCATCTATTACGGAGCCCAAGGGGTTTACCATATTTTAACCATCCAGGTATACCTGATGATCCCTTATTCAGGTGACCTCCTGTAACCTCATGGTTTCCTCGGGTGACTCCTAAGTCCGCCAAAACTAAGGTGTCTCAACCAAGGTCTATACAGTTATATGAAAAAGTTTGGGCACCCCTATTAATCTTAAGCTTAATGTTTGATAAAAATTGGTGTTTTTGCAACAGCTATTTCAGTTTGATATATCTAATAACTATTGGACACAGTAATGTTTCTGCCTTGAAATGAGGTTTATTGTACTAACAGAAAATGTGCAATCTGCATCCAAACAAAATTTGACAGGTGCATAAGTATGGGCACCCTTATCATTTTCTTGTTTTAAATACTCCTACCTACTTTTTACTGACTTACTAAAGCACCTTTTTTTGTTTTGTAACCTCATTGAGCTTTGAACTTCATAGCCAGGTGTATGCAATCATGAGAAAAGCTACTTAAAGTGGCCACTTGCAAGTTGTTCTCCTGTTTGAATCTCCTCTGAAGAGTGGCATCATGGGCTCCTCAAAACAACTGTCAAATGATCTGAAAACAAAGATTATTCAACATAGTTGTTCAGGGGAAGGATACAAAAAGCTATCTCAGAGATTTAACCTGTCACTTTCCACTGTGAGGAACATAGTAAGGAAATGGAAGAACACAGGGCCAGTTCTTGTTAAGGCCAGAAGTGGCAGGCCAAGAAAAACATCAGAAAGGCAGATAAGAAGAATGGTGAGATCAGTCAAGGACAATCCTCAGACCACCTTCAGAGAGCTGCAGCATCAACTTGCTGCAGATGGTGTCACTGTGCATCGGTTAACTATACAACGCACTTTGCACAAGGAGAAGCTGTATGGGAGAGTGATGCGAAATAAGCTGTTTCTGCAAGCACGCCACAAACAGAGTCGGCTGAGGTATGCAAAAGCACATTTGGAGAAGCCAATTTCTTTTTGGAAGAAGGTCCTGTGGACTGATGAAACCAAGATTGAGTTGTTTGGTCATATAAAAAGGCGTTATGCATGGCGTCCAAAAAACACAGCATTCCAAGAAAAACACTTGCTACCCACAGTAAAATTTGGTGGAGGTTCCATCATGCTTTGGGGCTGTGTGGCCAATGCTGGCACCGGGAATCTTGTTAAAGTTGAGGGACGCATGGATTCCACTCAGTATCAGCAGATTCTTGACAATAATGTTCAAGAATCAGTGACAAAGTTGAAGTTACGCAGGGGATGGATTTTTCAGCAAGACAATGATCCAAAACACCGCTCCAAATCTACTCAGGCATTCATGCAGAAGAACAATTACAATGTTCTGGAATGGCCATCCCAGTCCCCAGACCTGAATATCATTGAACATCTGTGGGATCATTTGAAGAGGGCTGTCCATGCTCGGCGACCATCAAACTTAACTCAACTGGAATTGTTTTGTAAAGAGGAATGGTCAAAAATACCTTCATCCAGGATCCAGGAACTCATTAAAAGCTACAGGAAGCGACTAGAAGCTGTTATTTTTGCAAAAAGAGGATCTACTAAATATTAATGTCACTTTTCTGGTGAGGTGCCCATACTTATGCACCTGTCAAATTTTGTTTAGATGCAGATTGCACATGTTCTGCTAGTACAATAAACCTCATTTCAAGGCAGAAACATTACTGTGTCCAATAGTTATTAGATATATCAAACTGAAATAGCTGTTGCAAAAACACCAATTTTTATAAAACATTAAGCTTAAGATTAATAGGGGTGCCCAAACTTTTTCATATAACTGTATATATTAACCCCTTGCTTTAAGGCCCATTCATAAAGGTATATGGATATATCCATATATATATTAATAAACATCGGCTTTGCTACTATTTATATCTATCCATAGATATATCCATATATCTATGGATACATCCATGGATATATGGATATATCCATAGATATATCTATGGATATATATAGATAAATAGTAGCAAAGCCGATGTTTATTAATGAACAATATGTTTTATTTTTAAAAAAAATGGCATGTGCTCCTGCGCAATTTTCAGCGCCAGAGGGGGAAAGCCAGGGGCCAATATTTAGCTTGGGAAGAGGTAATACCCATGGCCCCTTCCCAGGCTATGAATATCAGCCTGCAGCTATCTGCATAACATTTAATGGCTATAAAAATAGGGGGACCCCCTCAAAAAAATGACGGGTCCCCTGAAATTTTATAGCCAGAAAGGCTATGCAGACAGCTGCGGTCTGATATTCATAGCCTAGAAAGGGGCCATGGATATTGGCTACAAATACCAGCCTTCAGCTGCCCCAGAAATGGCACATCTCTAAGATGCCCCAATTCTAGCACTTAGCCCCTCTCTTCCCACTGCCGTGTAGTGGTGGCATATTGGGTAATATGGGGTTAATGTCACCTTGCTTTTGAAAGGTGACATTAAGCCCGGTTAATAATGGCGAGGTGTCAATAAGACGCCTATCCATTATTAATCTTATATTAATAAAGGATTAAAAAAAACACATAATAAAGTATTTTAATTAAATAAAACCACCTTTTTTCAAAATTTTTATTGTACGCCTATCCAGTCAAAGCCATCGATCACCTGCAAAAATTTTTAAAAAAACAGCGATATACTCCCTGTCCGACGTAATCCCTTTAATAACGATTGTACCATGATGATCTCCCTTATAGAGCTGTCCCATCAGCAGATGTGACCTCTCTGTAGGCCTCTGATGACACACTTACTGGAGATAACCCTCCCGCAGTGTGTCATCGGAGATAAGCCTCTCAATTGACGGCACTGCAGCGTGAGAAAATTCTCACCGCTGTAGTGCTGCAAAGTGACAGGTGAACTCTGGTGACCTGTCGGTGGCGGAGTGATACAATGTGGAGGATTATCTCTGTCATTGTATCACTGGAGAGCTGTTGCATTAGCTGATGTGACAGCTCTCCACGGGAGATCGACATGGGACAATCGTATTAATTGGATTTTATTGAACACAGGAAGTATATTGTTTCTTTATTATTTTAATTTTTATGGGTGATCCACGGCTTTGGGGATTAGGTGGAGATCGTGAGTATGGACTATATGTGTGTTTTTTTTTTTTTTTTTAACGTTCAACACGTTAGCCAGATGATGGGACTACTACTGTCCCATTATTGGCTAACGTGTCAATCAGTCACTGTGGCAGGCATAGCCGGATGGGACTTGTAGTCCCATCGGACGATGCCTGCATACACACACACGCAGGCCCCCGCACAGCTCCGCAGACCCCCCCCCACACACACACACGCACACACACATAGCCCGCACACACCATACACGCACACAGTGTCGGAGCATGCGCAGTTAAAAAATAGGAATCCGTTTCTGGACTCTGTCATTTGTCGGACAGCGATGGATCTGTTGCCCATAGGCTTTCATTCTAGCAAAAATCGGACTGCGACGAATCCGATTTTTCAACGTAGACAAAAAACGTTCCTATGTCCGTTATCTCCGTCCGACGGACTAGGAGTTTCTGACAGATCCGTCGAACGACGGATGAAACCTACAGCCATCAGTCGCAATCTGTCGCTAATACAAGTCTATGAGAAAAAACAGATCCAGCGGCATCAGTCGCCGTATCCGTTTTTTTCAAAATTCGACGGATTGTGACTGATGGGAAAAAACTGATGTGTGAAAGGGGCTGGACAGCCGATCATTGTCTGCATTTCTTTATAAGTATTACCCTCTACAATCAACTTTTTAATCAAAGTACGGTGTTCTGAACAATGTCTCGAATAACCCATATTTCTCAGGCTTTCATGGAGAAATGAATGCACAACATATCCTGGCTTCACCCTTAAAAAATGGCCACCTGATTCACACCTGTTTCTTCACAGAATGATTGACCTCACTAATTGAACTCCACACTACTATTATTTTGAACACTACTATATACAGTACAGACCAAAAGTTTGGACACACCTCATTCAAAGATTTTTCTGTATTTTCATGGCTATGAAAATTGTAGAATCACACTGAAGGCATCAAAACTATGAATTAACACATGTGGAATTATACATTACACTTTACAAAAAAGTGTGAAACAACTGAAAATATGTCTTATATTCTAGGTTCTTCAAAGTAGCCACCTTTGCTTTGATTAGTGCTTTGCACGCAGAAAAGGTGAACGGATGGACTCTACATGCCTGGTTCCCACCGTGAAGCATGGAGGAGGTGGTGTGATGGTGTGGGGGTGCTTTGCTGGTGACACTGTTGGGGATTTATTCAAAATTGAAGGCATACTGAACCAGCATGGCTACCACAGCATCTTGCAGCAGCATGCTATTCCATCCGGTTTGCGTTTAGTTGGACCATCATTTATTTTTCAACAGGTCAATGACCCCAAACACACCTCCAGGCTGTGTAAGGGCTATTTGACCAAGAAGGAGAGTGTTGGGGTGCTACGCCAGATGACCTGGCCTCCACAGTCACCAGACCTGAACCCAATCGAGATGGTTTGGGGAGAGCTGGACCACTCACCGCTTCAATTTTGAATAAATCCCCAAAGTGTCACCAGCAAAGCACCCCCACACCATCTGCGTGCAAAGCAGTAATCAAAGCAAAAGGTGGCTACTTTGAAGAATCTAGAATATAAGACATATTTTCAGCTGTTTCACACTTTTTTGTAAAGTGTAATGTATAATTCCACATGTGTTAATTCATAGTTTTGATGCCTTCAGTGTGATTCTACAATTTTCATACTCATGAAAATACAGAAAAATCTTTGAATGAGAAGGTGTGTCCAAACTTTTGGTCTGTACTGTATATATTTTTTGCTTTGTGTAAATGTCGAGTTTCTCCTGAAACCAGCATTATTTTTCTCGTGTTCTTGAGCCTCTGTTAGGACAGGGTCACACCTGCGAGAAACTCGCACGAGTCTCGCACCTCAATATCCGGCACTGCCGCCGGCACTCGGACTGGAGCGTTCCACTGCATGTATTTCCATGCAGCCGCACACTCCGGTCCCAAATGTTGGTAGCAGTGTCGGGTATTGATTGTGCGAGATTCGTGCGAGTTTCTCTCAAGTGTGATACCAGCTTTACAGAGATAAAGCCTTTTCTTCCCTTTTTACAAATATAGTGTTTTTAACCAAGTGCTCGTGGTTTTCAACTGTTCTCTATCGGAGTCTTCTTAAAGACCACACAGTTTTGCTAAAATATTATGTTTACTTATGAGGAAAAGAGGGCTAAGTCTCAAGAATTAGAGAAGTGCAAGATCAAAAATTAAACAATTATGTTTGCCCTTTGTCTCTCCTTAAAACACCATGCTCTAGTGCTGTTTCAATGTCCAGTTTAAGCTCCTTTAGAAACATTTTGTTGAGCAGCAGTTGAAAGGAGCTTCTAAAGAGGCTTGAACTAGGTACTGAAGCTGCACTATCCAGCAAAGCCACTAAAGGAGACTCAAGGTCTCCAAAAATTCAATATAAACAGCAAAAAAAAAAAAAAAAAAAGGAATATAAACAGCAAAAAAAAGGCAGCAACACTCACCTGCCCAGATCTCAGAACAAATGCACTACAGGATGCAGCCAGCCCATGAAGCAAGATGTTAGCAGCACAGGTGCAAAATGCCAGACTAAACAGCCACTCTCCACATACCCATCCAAGGAGGGGGTGACTGCCCAGTATACAATTGCACGATAGAAGCCCGCATAGGATGCCATTCACACAAGGATACTGCACAGTGTCTGGTTCACAGCCTATTAGTCACGCCCCTACTATTCGACTAGGCGGGCTGGCCAGTACACTCTCAATGCGCACCAGTGTGAACACCCCTCATGCGAGACCAGACGTGCCTGGGCCTGGCTGCACCCTGAAAAATAAAGTGCAAAAAATACAAAAAAAGTGGGGTATTAGTTAATATTTTGGCCAAAATACCGTCTGGTCTCGCATGAGGGGTGTTCACACTGGTGCGCATTGAGAGTGTACTGGCCAGCCCGCCTAGTCGAATAGTAGGGGCGTGACTAATAGGCTGTGAACCAGACACTGTGCAGTATCCTTGTGTGAACGGCACCCTATGCGGGCTTCTATTGTGCAATTGTATACTGGCAGTCACCCCCTCCTTGGATGGGTATGTGGAGAGTGGCTGTTTAGTCTGGTATTTTGCACCTGTGCTGCTAATATCTTGCTTCATGGGCTGGCTGCATCCTGTAGTGCATTTGTTCTGAGATCTGGGCGGGTGAGTGTTGCTGCCTTTTTTTTGCTGTTTATATTAGGTACTGAAGCTGCACTGCATTGTGATGTTTGGGAGAGGAGGCAGAATTAAGGGAAAGAAGAATATTACAAGATTTCATAATTTAACAAAGGCTGATCAATAATTATATATATTAAGTTATTCTTTAAATGCTGCAGTAACTGACACAGCCTATGGACAAAAGTGGCGCGGTTTTGTGACAAAACTTTTAATCAGAAGTGTAGAAAACAAAACTCACTATCTGTTAGCATTTTTGTGATGCTGTAATTTTTAGGTCCTATTGCCAAAATAAGAATCTTGACATACAGTATATACAAGTGGATATGTTGTACATGGGGGTAGCTTCCCTTGGTTTGCACCTAATTCACATTAGTCTGGATGTGCTAGTCAGGTTTTTGTGTCTTTTGAATGTTAGCTTACTGACTGAGCACTCTGCCCCCACCAGGTGGTGATTTTAATTACAGCGGGTCCCTACTTACCCATAAATGCAGGCATTACTGACAGAGGTGTCCACATTCACCCAGAAATTCAGATATCAGCCTAACAGAGGTATGTTCACATAGGTCAGGGACTCACCAGACTTGAGACCACCTTGACGATGGTTGGTGGGTAAATAATATTTGGCCAAATGTTATACTAAGAGTCTCAAATTTTTCCTTATACTCCAAAGCCGTATTGCTATTCAAAATTTCATGTATTCCATATTGTCATGCTTTAGTGTGATAGAGTGCAGCCTTTTTTTGTATGTTAAACACCAATACCATCAGGGAGTATTTGGATCCTTTCACATTTAGGTCTTCCAAAACGGAGGAGTGGACTGAGCTCGCTTCACATGCCTTGGAGGTTTTATCTGCCCGTCAGCCAGCGTTCTCTCAGAACGTGTCTTCAGCCCTGCTGGTGGTGTCCTGATGGATAAGCGCGTATGGTTGTCCCCTGAAAGTGTTGACTGCCTAACTTTCATTATGAACAAGTCATGGATCTCCAAGGACTTTTGCACCCCAATCGCTGACTGTACAGACTTAAGGGTATGCCACACTAAACAGCGTCGCTAACGAGATCGCTAAAATACGTCACTATTTAGCGATCTCGTTCGTGACGCTAACGTGTGTGGCATGTAGCAACGACGTGGCCCCTGCTGTGATCTCGCTGATCGTTCACTAGAGTTCTGGACCGTATTTAGATCGTTGGCGTCCCGCTGGTGAGCCTATATCGCTGTGTCTGGCACCTTTTGTAAGCAATGTGCGCTGTTTTTTACATCGCAATGACCGTTAAAGTCGTTAATGAGATCGCTAACCGCTTATGCGTCGTTAACGAGATCACTAAGTGTGGCAGCTACTAGCGACATTAAAACGATCACAAAAACGATCTCATTAGCTTGCGTCGTTATTGAGATCGCTAACGAGATCACTAAGGGTGGCAGTATCCCTTTAAATGATATTGCATTTTTTAGTGTGATGCATTAATGTCACGTAACTGCATTCCATGATATCTTTAGTGTCGCTTCTGTGGCTGCTGCTTATGTTAACATAAATTTGTGGAAGTGAGAACAGTCATGGTTGGTCTACATGTGAGATGAGGCGCCAGGGCCGTAGTCGTGGCTGAGACTAAAGGCTCTTGCACACCCTGGCATCCCGTCACATGCAAAGAATGTCCCATAGTCAGTGTACCTGTCTCTCTTCTCTTTGCACCTTCAGGGCCGTCTCTCCATGGCTTAGGATCCACTCCGGTCGCTTGTGTAAAGACAGAGACACAGTCCAGTTGCAACTCAAAACATAAAACTTAACGTTCTTCTTTTCGCAGCACATCCTTTCCAAGTACATCATCAGCATAGAGTTTCATACAGTCTTCACTCTCCACTTTCCCTGAGCTTCTTCCAACAGCCTCCAGTACTTTCCCGGGTCATACCGCCTCTTGCGGTAACTAAGCGTCCTCCCTGTTCAGACTCACTTTGGTTGGGGGTTCCCTTGTCCGTTTCGCACCAGACCTGAGGGCATCAGCCCATGCAATGATCTGCCACATGATGAGCGACCTGCGTCCCCGTACTGTTTCTGGCCCTCGCTTAACTTCTCCAACACTGATGTCACACTATAGCCAAAGCTGCACTTCTGGCCCTGTGGGCCCTGGATGGCTGGACTTCACATTAAACGTTGCGTGGTCCCTGTATAGCCCAGGCTCTAAGCCCACCTGACCTGCCCAGGTGCACCGGCCCTTACTGACTCTAATTCAGGAAATCCTCCTGCTTATACACAGTGACCCCTCCTATAGTTAACTATTTACAGTACTATCTTAAGTGGACTAACGTGCCCCATCTAGTGGCCTAATAAGGTTACTATGCTTTCACTAAAATATACCTATATATGGCAGCATTACGAGGCAACATTTTTACATAAAGACAAGAATATATAAAATACAAGTCACAAAAATATATACACTAATATGTACAGCACTAATACTTAACCGGGATGTGTTTGGGGAGCATACTGTAACAGTCCTTGTAACCCTTTACATTCATCTGCTGTGTTAGCTGTAGTGGAAGACGTGTCGGTCCCAATTATATTATTTATATTCTCGTGAAAGTTATTCCACTTCGGTGGTGTCAGGCCCTCATTTTTTAAAATGTGAACACTCCAAGTTGAGTGTCCATCTGCTGGATTAGGAGTAATGAAAGACCCGTTGGTCCCTTTTCTGACTGTTTCTACTGTGTTGAAATCCAGTTGGGTGTCCATCTGTTGTATTGTGTGTAGTGATAGACCTGTCAGTCCCTATTAGACTATTTCTACTGTGTTGAAATTGATTCCACTTTGTGATATCTGCCAATAATTTTGGAAATGTGAACACTCATGGTTGAGTGACCATCTGCTGGATTGGGTGTAGAGAAAGACCTGTTGGTCCCTATTAGACTATTTCTACTGTGGTGAAATTGATGCCACTTCTGTGGTGTAAGTCCCTCATTTCTTTAAACGTGAACACTCCTTGTAGGGTGTTCATATGTTGGATTGGGTGTAGTGAAAGACCTGTCGGTCCCTAGTCTACTATTTCTACTGTGGTGAAATTGATGCCACTTTGGTGGTGTCTGCCAATAATTTTTGGAAATGTGAACACTCCTGTTTAGGTCTCCTTCATGCGTGTTACCTGTACAGTAGGCCTTCGAGACCGTCAGGACTCCACTTCCTTGTACTCAACTACCCGTGTTACTATCCTTAAACTTTTCTGACAATGGTAGTCTGCAAAACTTTGTGCCACCTGAGTATGGCTCAGCATGAAAGCAGATAGAGGTGTTTCATGTGGTATCAGGGCTCCCAGCAAAGGGGCCCTACACCGATCCGTGTCCCACCTTGTCTTACTGTGACATTCATTGGAATGCTGTAAATGTTGTCCCAGACCCCAATACCACATGTCTAGCTGATTGCTGCAGTTCCATGCTGCAATTTGTACTGTGGGTGAATTGAGGCCACTTTCCTGGTGTCTGTCCCTCATGTCATGTGTTTTGGCAGCATTTGGGGCAATTCTAAGGTGTTGTGCATGCGTTTGTTTTTGCCTCCCATTGACTATAATGGCATTCGGTAATGTTCGGCGAATATTCGACAAATTGATTGGCGAATATTGCACATTCGGCGAACGTAATCCAAATTGAACATTGAAATATTCGCTCATCTCTAGTGGCGGGTAATACTTAAGATTGTTTCCTTCACCCCTCCCACCAACCAACCATGGGCAATTGAGAGGGGATCATTAGCCTCTACATCTCCTGGCTCTTGCGCATCCATCACCTCATCCTCCTCAATTTGTTACTTGGCTACTTCAACTAACAGTTTACCTGGTACTGTGAGCCCCCCTACCATGGCACCTGTCTGTGCGATGACAGATGCTTATGATGGCATTGTCAGCACTAAACATCTTAGTAGCCATTTCAAAAGTGTGCAGAAGGGTGCAGAGGATTTGCACCATGTTCGTACTGCGTTGGCCCAGTCTATGCAAAAGGACATACAGCACCAGGACTCCTCACTGGTGCCACAGTCGCTACAAGATTTTGTAGAGTTCAATTTCACTGTGTCGGAACATCATAAATCAAGCAGTTAACCGGTAGGCCGAAAGACCTCTGTAGCGATGCAAGTCGATAACCTGTGGGGTGCATTCAGCAGAAGTGAGCACACAGCGACTGTGCTTTCTGCAGCACTGCATCCAGGCCAGGATAGCGACGGAGAAAGTTGCTGTAACACCAGGTTGAGGCATGAAAGGCATGTGTGGGAGGTTTCCCCGGCGTAGGGCCGCCACTAGGTTTACACCGTTATCGCACACGTTCTTCCCTGGCTCCAGGTTCAGTGGAGACAGCCATTGCTCTAACTTGGCCTGGATAGCTGTCCACAACTCTTGAGCTGTGTGACTGCGATCTCCAAGTCATATTAATTTGAACACTGCTTGATTGCAGTGAACCATGGCTGCCCAGTTTGGAGGTGAAAGGGATTCTCTCTCCACTGTTGGAACTCATGTCTGACTAATGGAGAGGTTGAGGGCACAGGCAGAGGCCCTAGAGTTGGTGGAGGAGCCAGAAGCTGTGGAGGAACTGTTAGATACAGAGGTTTGTCCTGCAAGCATTGGGGATTCAAAGACTTGTGGTGCAGCCCCTTGATTGCCTGCCCCCACAGCCGTCAGTCACCCAGTGCCCAGTCAGTGAGATGAGATGTAACGCCCCTTGCCATGTTTGCTCGTCCAGGTGTCAGTGATGAAATGCACCCTGGCAGACATAGATATTTTCAGGGAATAAGTTATGTTGTCTGCAACTTGCTGGTGTAGCGCAGGCACGTCTTTCTTAGAGAAGTACTGGAGACTGGGCAACTGGTACTGGGAAACTGCAACAGCCATCAACTTTCTGAAACCATCTGTATCCAGGCAGAAAGGCTGCATTTCTGTGGCTAACAGATTGGAGATGGTGGAGTTCAAGCTCTTAGCTTTGCCATATGTAGCAGGAAACATTTTTTTACTTGACTACAACTGTGGGACCGAGGGCTGGAAGCTGTGCTGAGAGAGGGTGGAGAAGGGTGAAGTGGACAAACTGCTGGACTGCGAGTGAGGTGCAGGCGGATATGTTATGGTGGATTGAGAAAGATGTGTTGTGCTAGGCGACACAAAATAGCAGGCATGTGCACTCCCATAACAGCTGACGAGCTATCACTCACGCCGACTGTGGGGTGTAAACAATTGAAGTTTCTGTGGCAATAGACTTGTGGGAGGAAGAAGCAGCAGATATGGATGATGGAATAGCCGGTGGATGGCGAGGCCGCTAGTCTGCATTTTAGCACAGTGAGATATCCAGACTAAGGCATGTTGATCACGCATGTGGAAGTTCTTGCATGTAGTCTTTACATTATTGCCATGTTTTCTTATACTGATTTTTTTTGTGCAAATTTGGCAGATAACGTGAGTTGGGTCATCCTATGCAGTCTCAAAAAAGGCCCAGGCTTGGCAACCCTTGCTGCCCCTGCGAACTGTACATTCGCAATCGGTGCTGGCCACAGTTAGAGTTGTGGCTGAGGATGCAGTACTTGTCATGGTTGCATTACTTCATGTCTGCATCCTCCTCATCTTTCTCTTCTTCCATCTCCTCTGCTGAGCTACTCGGCTGCATACCTCTGGGTTCACACCAAGTGGGATCTACAACCCCATCATCATCCTCTTTGTTTTCACACTCCTCACCCTGAGAATCACCCTCCTCCTCATTCACCACGGCCGCACTTTTCCCTACTTATGTTGTATGTACCCTTCCCCTCTTGTAACCAGCTGTTTCACAACCCTATGCACAAACCTGGAAGTCACCTTTCACTAATTATCAGTATTTATTGAATGATTTTGTGTGGCTTGACCACAGAATTAGCACAAAAGATTTTTGAATATAAAATGAGGTCTGTTGCAGGCACATAGGTAACTTTTTATTTATTAAGAAGAGCTTTTAGTATCAGAATATACGGTAAATAGTTTTTCTGAGAGGGCATGGTTTATGCCAAGGGCTAGACTAGTATATTCAGACCCCCATGTTAATATCAGACTCCAAATTCCCCAAATATTTAGAGCCCCTAAATTAAAATCTGACCAATATGTTCACACACTTTTTAATATCAGACTTCAGACCAAACCCTTTAAAAATGTTCACAGACCCATTTGATATTGATCAGACCCCAGATAAAATCCCCTAAATATTTCCAACCCCCTAAATACTGTATATCCAAATACCCATATTTCTAAGACCAAAACTCAGACCAAACTCCCTAAATATTCACAGGCCCTATACAATTACTGGATTCCAGATCAATCCCCCAAATATACCCTCAGCCCCTAAATTAAAATCAGACTGATATATTCAGAACTACCTTATTAACATGTTACTCCAGACCAAACCTCTTAAAATATTCAGAACCCCTAAATAAATATCAGTCCCCAGATAAAATCCCCTAAATATAACCAGCTTCTCTATATTATTCGGAACCCCCGAATTATATTCAGACCCATTTTGCATTTCAGACCCCAAATCCTCTAAATATAGTCAGACCCCTAATTTAATTCATACTCTAGACCTAAAGAAGAAAAATACTCAACCCCCAGAGACCTTCCTCATTTTTGGCTCGTCCCAGCCCTATATACAAGGCTTCTTCATTCATGGTCACCTGGACTTTGTTCTCCAACTTAGACTACATCCTCTTAATCCACCATTTGTTTGCATTGTGGGTTTGCCCCATAAAATGGGTCCTGCAAGCCTGGGGCTTATGCAAGTTTACAGAAAAGTGGGCTTTCCTGGGACATTTTGTGGGCAGCACCCTCAGGTAGGGCTTACAAGCGTCCTGTGAATGGTTGGATGTATGCAGCTCCTAGATCGGGTCTACAGCTTTTGAGCCCCTTTAGGGATGAGACAGATTTGCTTTCCGTCCAGATGCAGGGAAGCAAATTTCAGGAGCAGGTGCAAGTCTTGGAGGTGGAAAGCGGATTCCACGACTTGCTTGATTGCATGGCGGTCGGATAAGTGAGCTTGATTATATACATGCCTTCCCTAAGCCAGAATGGAGAGTCGAGTCACATGAATAAGTCATAAAATTCAGAAATGGGAGTGTCCCTTTAAATGTTTCTACTTCACATTTAACTATGTGTCATAGCATAGGAGGGTTTTATTAGACTCCCCCCCCCTACACCCACCTAATATCCTATGTATTGGTATAACTGTCAGGATACACTGCCACCTGTGGCTTTCCGCC
Source organism: Oophaga sylvatica (assembly GCA_033576555.1). Taxonomy (NCBI): domain Eukaryota; kingdom Metazoa; phylum Chordata; class Amphibia; order Anura; family Dendrobatidae; genus Oophaga; species Oophaga sylvatica. The sequence goes on from JARQOD010000001.1 coordinate 524,271,238, forward strand.
AGCACTAGCTGACGAGGCGCCTACTAGTGGCCATAACCTGATTTGGAAAAGTGTATGATCAGCTCATGTTCCCTTTCAACAAACTTTTGTCATAGCCTGAGCTATATGACATACAAACAACTTAGCTTTACTTTCACTCCCTCCTTCCCCATTTCTAGTGATGTCATGTCTTCAGCACTACAGCCATATACTAAGCTCAATGATCGGCTGCAGTGGTGACATCACATTGACAGCCCCACGTTGCAGCCAACCACAGGGCTTTGCGGCTCAAGCAATGTGGATGGCACAAGCCACTGAGCGCAGTGATTGGCTGCAGTGGTGATGTCATGTTGATAGCAGCACTACAGTCAAACCCTGCTTTAGCGGTTCTGTCAATGTAGACAACACAAGCTACTGAGTTCAGTGACTGACAACAGTGGAGACGTCATGTTGACAGCACTGCAGCTAATCACTAATTGATGAACCAATTCAAGCAAGACAATTCGCACCATTGCAATAACAGCAGCACTTGATTCGGCCGCCCCCCTCACACATAGCAAAACTTGTACAATCAACAGGCAGCCCTGGCTGACCAGCTTCACCAAAGAACTGAGACGGGCTTCCAGGGTTGCTGAGCGGAGATGGAAAAAATCCCACTCTGCCGAGCACCTAACCGCATACAAGCAGTCCCTCACCAGCTTCAAGTCCACGCTCACCGCTGCAAAACAAACTTACTTCTCATCTCTCATATCCTCCCTGTCTCACAATCCTAAACAGCCCTTCAACACTTTCAATTCTCTACTCCGTCCCCCAGCACCTCCTCCTTCTCCTCTCATTTCTGCTGAAGACTTTGCCTCTTTCTTTAAGCAGAAGATCGATACATCAGAGAAAGCTTTGGCCCACAGCCCCATTGCCCCTCTTAGCTGCTCAGCCCTCTTCCTCCAAAACCAACTTCTCCACCATGACAGAAGATCAGCTTTCTACCCTCCTATCAAGATCACACCTCACCACTTGCATGCTTGACCCGCTCCCATCCCACCTCATCCCTTGCCTCGCCACCGTCTTCACCCCTACTCTAACACACCTCTTCATCCTCTCACTTACAAATGATGTCTTCCCCTCATCCTTCAAACATGCCTCAATCACACCCATTCTCAAAAAGACCTCCCTTGACCCATCCTCTGTGTCTAGCTATCGCCCGATATCTCTTCTCCCTTATGCCTCAAAACTACTGGAACAGCATGTCGATCTTGAACTGTCCTCCCACCTCTCCTCCTGCTCCTGCTTCCGACTGCATCACTCAACTGAAACTGCCCTAACTAAAGTCACCAACGACCTACTAACCGCCAAGAGCAAGCGACACTACTCTGTCCTCCTCCTGGACCTGTCTTCTGCCTTCGACACTGTGGACCATTCCCTCCTGCTACACATTCTCTCATCTCTTGGCATCACAGGCTTGGCCCTATCCTGGATCTAATCATATCTAACAAACCGAGCATTCAGTGTCTCCCTCTCCCACACTACCTCCTCACCTCGCCCCCTGTCTGTCGGTGTCCCTCAAGGCTCAGTTCTAGGACCCCTACTCTTCTCCATCTACACCCTTGGCCTGGGACAGCTCATAGAATCCCATGGTATGCAGTATCATCTGTACGCCGACGACACGCAGATCTACCTATCTGGACCTGACCTCACCTCCTTACTGACCAAAATCCCACAATGTCTGCTATTTCTGCTTTCTTCTCTGCTCGCTTTCTAAAACTGAACATGGACAAAACGGAATTCATCATCTTTCCCCATCTCACTCTACCCCCCCACCAGATCTGTCCATCAACGTCAATGGCTGCTCACTTTCCCCAGTCCCGCATGCTCGGTGCCTCGGGGGGATCCTCGACTCTGCCCTCTCTTTCAAGCCACATGTCCAAACCCTTGCCTCCTCCTGCCGTCTCAAACTCAAAAATATTTCCTGGATCCGTGCATTCCTCGACCATGAAACTACAAAAACACTAGTGCATGCCCTCATCATCTCCCGCCTCGACTTCTGCAACTTCCTACTCTCTGGCCTTCCCTCTAGCACTCTGGCACCACTCCAATCCATCCTGCACTCTGCTGCCCGACTAATACACCTGTCTCCCCGTTATTCCCCAGCCTCTCCTCTCTACCAAGCCCGTCATTGGCTTCCTATCGTCCAGAGGCTCCAGTTCAAAACCCTAACCATGACCTACAAAGCCATTGTGATGATACCCTGGAATGGGAGCTCCATTTCTTATGCTGTTCTAGAAATTTCCTGCCCTACAACCCCCCAGCGTGTTTGGCCAGTACAGAGCTGGACTGGAAAATCAGTCCTTATCCTTGCTGCTGACAGCCCACAGTCTGCAAACCCCCTCCTTCTCTCTCCCTCTTACTCGCTCTTTCCTTTCGCCCCCACCTCAGGAATGTTCTTTGTCTCCTCAGACCTGCAGTCTGTCCTAGAGCACATAGTGGTAATCTAATCATCTGTCTATAATATGCCTTGAGATTATAACAGAGACACGGGAGCTGCTGTTCTGAAATGTGCTTCCATCAGGCATTGCTACCGCGGTACTGGTGAAATCGTAGCATCAACAGAACCAGAGAAATGGAATTCTCTGGTCCAGAGGGTAATATCTCATCCGAGTTTGGACTCGTTAGAACACAAATTTCAGAATAAGATCACTGATAGGTCTGCCATTATTCTGTTAAGTTCTCCCTCCGAGTTGTGGTATTTATAAGTTTCCAGAGCTTAAAACTGTAACTTCGAGCTATGGGAGGTGGCCAGAAAACCATCCTCTTTTGTGAGGTCACAAGCCAGGGGTATAAGTCTGCAACTAGACCCCTCTGGTCATTCCCAGCCTGAGATGACCTGACTGAAAGATCTCCAAATGAACTATGACGTGTGGCTCCTCCCCCAGCCTGCCATGATCTAAGTACCATGTGAGTTTTCACCTTTAACCCTGTTTTTATTTTAAATTGCATTGTACATAATTGTATTGTCTCAGCTTGTTACGTCTTTTTATACTGTATAAGCGCTGCCTGCATTTTAGGAATAAACATATAAAATTATTAGTTTGGTTCTCCTGCTCTATAAACGAATTAACACGTGCCTGAAGTAACTATGCTACTAATTCGGGGTTGCTACGGACCCTCTTGTTAAACTGTTCATTAAGAAAATCATAGCTGGTGGCAGCTAAAAGAAGGTGTGTAAAGTGTTGACCTATTGGGTGGCGTTGGCAGTGACGGAGCGGGTTTTATAAGTGTATTGCCTGGCTGCGGCCCAGAGTAATTATAATTCCCTCACTGCAGCATGCCCAATAGCCAGCACACATCCAAGCAGCCCGTCTGGCGACTAATTATCCCAGGTGCAGTTCCCTGACTGACCTGAGGCTAAAAGGGGGTGCCAGAGAGCTGCAAGTTCCAAAGTGGAAGTGGGATAATTATAAATCCCTGCAGATTATTCCTGACACATTGGGTCGGACGGCAGCAGCCGTCGTGTGTGTTTTATCGTCACATTGGGGGCAGTGGTGGGATCATAAGACGTGATACCCCGGGCTACCATGTGGTGGTCCGTGTGCCATTGTGCCGTTCATCACATTGGTGGCAGCGGTGGGATTATAGAGCATTAGGGATCTGGTCTGAGCAATCATTCCTCTCACTTAAAAACTTGCACGGTTCTTCCAGGGACCCTGCAGCAAATGTTTTGGAGAACAAACTCAGTGTTTACTAGTCCTGAGACAATATAAGTGTGTACTTGCGGTGACCCCCCCTCCTCTTTGTTTTCTATCCTATCTTTTATTTGGCAATCATGGCTACAAGAGGAGAAAGTTGGTACACACAAGCAGAAAAGGGAAACTCTTGCTGCAATATGCACGTACCGAGGCCTTGACCCCATGAGCCAAACCAAAACTCAACTGATCCAGGCCCTGATGGCACAGGACCACGCGGAGAGCGAAGAGGGCGCAGGAGCAGAGGCCCAACCCCTGAATGCTTACACCCAGGGCGGGTGGGACCCTTACCTGCAGGCAGCCTTGGCTCAACTCCCCACAGATGACCAGGACAGACGTCTGCAGCTGATCCAGCAAGCTCAAGAGAGAGCTGACCAGCGAGAGGCCGACCAGCGAGCCGAGCGCCAAGCCCAGCGAGAGGCTGAGAAAGCCCAGCGAGAGACTGAGGGAGCCCAGCGGGAGGCCGAGAGAGCCGAACGAGAAGCTCAGAGAGCCCATGAACTGGAGCTGCTCCGACAAGGGGCAATGCCCTCCACAGTCCGGAGCGGTGCACCCAGCAGCGTGCAGAGTCCGAAGCCCCGGCCATAGCACTTTCCCGTGATGGAAAAGGACTTGGGCACTTTTCTGCGAGCCTTTGAGAAAGTCTGCAGATAGTACCTAATGCATGATGACCAATGGGCCAGGTACTTGACCCCCGGGCTAAAGGGCAAAGCTCTGGAGGCGTTTGCTTCACTCCCGTCAGGCCAAGATGGTGACTATGATGCCATCAAGCAGGCCCTGATCACCAAGTACCTGCTAACCCCTGAGGTATACCGAAAGAAGTTCCGGAACCTCCAACGTCGCCCACACGACAGTTATAGCGATGTGGTGCAAGGACTCAGGACCCACTTTGACCAGTGGATCCATGGACTGTCAGTTAACACCTTTGAGAAGCTGAGGGACCTGATGATCAAAGACCAGTTCCTTCATCTGTGCCCAGCTGAGGTCCGACAGTTCATCCTGGACTGAGAACCAGAGGACGCGGTCAAAACAGCTCGGATCGCTGACAGCTATGAGGCCAACCGGAAACCCGAGGTGCGGAAGCCTGTCCGCCAGCTGGGAGGGGGTAAGCCTGCAACCAACCCCAGTGCCCCTGCCAGCCGTCCCTCTGGAGGCACTATCCCCTTTGCCAGCGCCAGGCCTACATCAGACCCCCGCCAGTGTTTCTCCTGTAAATGGACTGGACACATCAGTGCTACCTGTCCAGAGAGGCAGAAGAACCCCCCAGCCAAGGCCTCCGGGCCCAACGCCTCTGTTCTTTTGGTGGGTGGTGTGGTGGGGAGGGTTGATGACAACGTGCAGCCCGTCCGCGTGGGGGCCCGTCTTGCTACAGGCCTCAAGGTGTCACGCTGTCTAATGATATGACTACAATGTCAGTAAACTATTTATACAGGAACCACACTCTATATAACATATAGTTTAGCAACATAAGAATGTAAGTATAAAATAGATTTACCTGACACAATATCAGCAGAACTTAGGGTTAATCTTGAGGACTAGATGTGCAGAGACGATATCAGTTGAACTCAGGGTTAATCTTGAGGACTTGATGAGCTGTAACAGGAAAGAGGAGGACCGGGGTCTAACCTGACCCTACACTGGGGTCCTAACTAATCCCTTACCTTGGAGGTACTGATAATGGTTCAGAGGTCCAAGTCTCCAGCCTAACCCTGTCTCCTATCAGACCCTGAACCCTGTAATCAGTCCTAAGAAGGATCCTGATTACCACCAAAGGGATATGGGCTGATCTCAGCTAAATACACAGATTAGACATATAAGACAGACAGGATAGCACTCTCTTGCATACACACTCAAACACCGAAGGAACATAAATGGTCTGGAAAATAAACTCTAAGCAAGTTAAGCTTAAAACAACTAAGGAGCTCTCAACTAGAGTCTATACAGATTCATTCCTATCTGTGGTCTGCATGAAGTGTTTCACTGGCAACTCCCAAAGCAGACAACCAGAAACTTAAAGGAAACCAATCAACAAATAATCAATTGCAGCCGGGAGAAACTGCACCCAGTCCCAGCACCGAGCACAGACAGAATTAACTCCCTAGCTGCCAAACACAAAGAAACAGCAACTCAGCTGTGAGAAGTCAAAATGTGCAACCGCGACGATCTTCGTGGCAATGCACACATGACACAAGGACACCGGGACTGAACGAACCCTCATCCGACCCGAACTGGCGGCCCTGAAGAGTTGATTCTGGGGAAAACCCTAACTGTCACCGGGATTGGGGGCGTCCGCTGCCCCTTGCCGATGGCCCGGGTTTTCATTGACTGGGGTGCCGGGAGCGGGGTGAAGGAAGTGGGGGAGTCCGAAAACCTGCCCACTGATTTTTATTGGGGACTGATTTGGGGAGGATGGTGGCGTACTACGTCCCTGACACCCGTCCCCAATCTGGTAATAAGGTTAACGTTAACCATGATGATGATGTTGATGATGATGGGAAACTGAATGTGTTACCTGCCAATGCTTTGCGAAGTGATGATGCGACAGATAACCATTTTTTCCCTAGGAATGATGCTGATGATGAGGTATTTGTGACATCTGAACCTGTTAACCCTTTGTCACGCTGTCTAGCAGATGTATAAATATATAATGTCAGTAATCTATCAAGTGGGACAACATTCTATATAACATATAAATAGGTAACATTAACATATATATATTGCATAGTATTACCTGACATAATATCCTGTGGGTCAATACTGAATCCTTTTCACGCTGTCTCTGGCTAGAGGTGGACCGGGGTCTATGCTGACCCTAAACTGGGGTCCTGACTAGTCCCTCTACCTGGAGGTACTGTTAAAGGTACAGAGGTCCAGGCCACCAGCGTAAACCCTGTCTCCTATAAATCCCTGACCACTGTAATCTAGTCCTTAGAAGGACCCTGATTACCACCATAGGGAATGGACAGGTAAAGGTTAACAAACAGTATAGACAAACGAGACAGACAGGGGATAAAGTAAATACTGTCTTGCATACAACATTAAAACACAGAGGGAACACCAAAGGTCTAGGAGATAAACTATAAGCAAGGTGAGGAGAAACAACAAAAGAGCTCTTAGCTTAAGTCTTCTCAGAACCGATCCTATCTGCAGTCTGTATGAATGCTTTCACCGGCATCTAACCAGCAGACTGGCAGCTATATAAAGGAAGCTAATTAGAACATAATCAAAAGCAGCCAGGCGAGGCTGGACCTAGTCTTAGCAAAGAGCTAGGTAAAATTAACTCCCTCATTACCAAACACAAAGAAACAGCAACTCAGCTGCGAGAAGTCAGAATGTGCAATCGCGACAATCTTCGTGGCGATGCACCCATGACAGTACCCCCCCTTCTACGAGGGGCCTCCGGACCCTCAGGGCCAGGTCTGTCCGGGTAAGTCGTGTGGAAGGTCCGAACCAATCGATCTGCGTTAATCTCAGACGCAGAGACCCACGTCCTCTCCTCAGGACCATATCCCTTCCAATGAACCAAATACTGAAGGGACCGGCGATTCAGACGTGAGTCAATGATCTTCAACACTTGAAATTCTAAGTTACCATTGACCACCACTGGAGGAGGAGGTAGAAGTGACGGTATAACTGGCGCCACGTACCTCTTAAGCAACGATTTGTGGAATACATTATGGATTTTAAACGTAGGAGGGAGGTCCAGACGAAATGCCACAGGATTAATTATAGAACTGATCCTGTATGGACCGATGAACCTGGGACCCAGTTTCCAGGAGGGAACTTTGCGTTTTATATTCTTGGTAGACAACCACACCAGATCGTTCACACCTAGGTCCGGACCAGACACTCTCCTCCTATCAGACCTCCGCTTGAAACAGTTCCCCATAGCACTCAGACCATTCAGCACTCCTCTCCAAACTGAAGCAAGTGACGACGAGAATCGTTCCTCCTCAGGAACCCCAGATGGACGGGTATGTGGGGTCTTAGAGCGAGCACAAACTCCACAGGACGCGACAAAAGTTATTACCTCTTTATTTAAGTTAGGCCACCAAAACCGGCGAGAAAGGAGATCCACAGTTGCTTTACTCCCTGGATGTCCTGCTAAAGCAGAACTATGATGTGCCTCGATAACTTTTTGTCTTAACTGATTAGGAACAAACAGTCTCCCTGGAGGTCCTACAGGGGCGTCCCCCTGAGCCTCCAACACCTCCTCCTCAAGCTCAGAGCACACAGCCGACACCACCACTCCTTCCTGAAGGATAGGAACCGGGTCATCCGTCTTTCCGGCCCCTGGGAAACTACGAGATAAGGCATCAGGAAGCAATTTTATTGAGCAGTCATACGTGCGATGAGGAGGTAACTTTTGACACCCCTCCTCTGAGAACATCTCCCCAAAGTCCTCCAGAAAAGGAGGCAAAGTCCAAGGCACGACCGCACCGATGACCGTGTTCATGCAGTTATTCTTGCAAAATTCACCCCACTGGCTTATCTTTCTGGATTGCCAATCAATCACTGGGTTATGTTTAGCCAACCAGGGAAGTCCCAACACAATAGGAGTAGGAAGACCCTCCAGCACATAACAAGACAACTGTTCTTTATGTATTGCCCCTACTCGAAGGTCTATGTTATGAACAGCTTGTACAAAGCTACCTTGACCGAGAGGTCTGGCGTCAATAGAAAGTATAGGGATCGGTTTGGCCAATACACTCAGTTGCATACCTTGCACCTGGGCAAACCGAGCGTCCACCATATTAGCCCCAGACCCACTATCAAGAAGAACAGAAATCCTCTCAACTCTCGCACCAACCACCACCTCCGCAGGCACGAGAAATTGAGACGGACCTGGGACGAAATACCTACTCCCAGGTTGTCGTCCACCACACAACCTGGGATTAACAGTTTTTCGGTGACTTTTTTGCTCAATGAGGCACGGGAGGGACACCCCCAACAAAATGTCCCTCTCTCCCGCAGAAGAAACACCTTCTTGTCTTGCGGCGCACCGCCGATTCCCTCCTACAAAATGATGTCCCACCCAACTGCATAGGTTCCTCAGAACAGACCAGGGGAACCTCCATATAAGGGACTTTAGTAGTGGGTGGAGTAATAACAGGGGGCGGAGTTACCTCGCACCTCCCCCGAAGCCGTCTATCAATACGAATAGCAAGGGCCATAGCAGCCTCCAGTGACGGAGGAGAATCATACTGAGCCAAAACATCTTTTAATTTGTCAGATAACCCTTGACAAAACTGGCTCCTAAGAGCTGGGTCATTCCACTGAGTATCTGTGGCCCATCTACGGAACTCAGAAGAAAATTCCTCCGCCGGACGATCTCCCTGCTGTATCCTACGTAACTTTGTTTCAGCAAGGGAGACCCGATCCGGGTCATCATACACCAGACCCAGGGCAGCAAAAAATCGATCTACTGACTGGAGGGCCGGGGAGCCCGGGGGAAGAGAGAACGCCCAGGATTGAGGGTCCCCTTGTAAGAGCGAGATGACAATTCCCACCCTCTGCTCTTCACTCCCCGATGACCGAGGCCGCAGCCGAAAGTATAATTTACATGCCTCCCGGAAGGTAAAAAATTTGTCCCGCCCACCAGTGAACCTGTCCGGGAGAGCAACCTTAGGTTCAGATCTGGTTTGCTCCGGGGGGGACAAAACCTTGGACTTAATGTCCGTAAGCTCCATGGACAACCTCTGCAACTGCAGGGCAAGCTGGGCTACTGGATCCATGGTAGCTGGGGAGAATCTTTAGTTTTGGCCGGTGAAAATGTCACGCTGTCTAGCAGATGTATAAATATATAATGTCAGTAATCTATCAAGTGGGACAACATTCTATATAACATATAAATAGGTAACATTATCATGTATATATAGCATAGTATTACCTGACATAATATCCTGTGGGTCAATACTGAATCCTTTTCACGCTGTCTCTGGCTAGAGGTGGACCGGGGTCTATGCTGACCCTAAACTGGGGTCCTGACTAGTCCCTCTACCTGGAGGTACTGTTAAAGGTACAGAGGTCCAGGCCACCAGCGTAAACCCTGTCTCCTATAAATCCCTGACCACTGTAATCTAGTCCTTAGAAGGACCCTGATTACCACCATAGGGAATGGACAGGTAAAGGTTAACAAACAGTATAGACAAACAAGACAGACAGGGGATAAAGTAAATACTGTCTTGCATACAACATTAAAACACAGAGGGAACACCAAAGGTCTAGGAGATAAACTATAAGCAAGGTGAGGAGAAACAACAAAAGAGCTCTTAGCTTAAGTCTTCTCAGAACCGATCCTATCTGCAGTCTGTATGAATGCTTTCACCGGCATCTAACCAGCAGACTGGCAGCTATATAAAGGAAGCTAATTAGAACATAATCAAAAGCAGCCGGGCGCGGCTGGTCCTAGTCTTAGCAAAGAGATAGGTAAAATTAACTCCCTCATTACCAAACACAAAGAAACAGCAACTCAGCTGCGAGAAGTCAGAATGTGCAATCGCGACAATCTTCGTGGCGATGCACCCATGACACCCTTTCTCTGAAGTGATAGATGTGTCCACAGGTACAGGAGCGCTCAGCCATGTCGCTCTCCGGAGTGAGATGGCTGAGGAAACCCTAGCAGGAGCAAGTGACAGTGCTCAAGGAAATGGGGAGGAGCATGGGAACCATGAGGAAGGTGACGCCATGACACTGACCAGTGCCACCGAGGAAGGTATCTGGCCCATAAGTAGCACTGCTCCTGAAGTGTTGGGGGTGGATGGGGAGGTAGAGCCCATAGCAGCGCAGGCTGATGGGTCTGTAGAAATCCCCAGGGCGACTGCATATGTAGCTGCTGTCACCCGCAGTCAGAGTGCCCGGATCGCAGGTAGCGCCCTGCCATCTGGACCCTCCTCCGCTACAGGAGAGACTGAACCAGAGGTGGACCCAGAGCCGGTCCCAGTGAGGAAGGAACCCTGACGTCACTTCTGGCTGCCTCCAGCCAGGAGTTCCAGGCCGCTCTGCACTCAGATGCGAGCCTGGAGAACTTGAGGTACCTCGCCGAGACGCCCACCTCCGTGACTGATAAGGAGAGGGTGTTCTGGGAACGAGGAAGGTAGTACCGGGAGACAGTACCCGGAGATTCCCAAAAGGAGTGGTTGAGGGAAAAACAGCTGGTCGTCCCGTACCAGTTCCGAGGTGAGTTGTTGCGGATTGCCCATGAGATTCCACTCGCTGGACACTTGGGGATCAGCAAAACTAAGGCATGGTTGTCTCAACACTTCTATTGGCCCAAGATGGGGACAGATGTGACTAACTACTGCCGCTCCTGCATCACCTGTCAAAGAGTGGGGAAGGCGGGGCCTGCTCTTAAGGCTCCCCTGATCCCGTTGCCAGTGATAGAGGAGCCTTTCCAGAGGATCGCGGTGGACATTGTGGGCCCGCTGGCCGTCCCCAGCTGCTCTGGAAAGCGATACATTCTTACTGTGGTAGACTACGCTACCTGGTACCCAGAGGCAGTAGCTCTGTCCTCAACTAGGGCAGATAAGGTGGCGGATGCACTGGTGTCCATCTTTTCACGGGTAGGATTTCCCAGGGAGATGCTTATCGATCAAGGGACCCAATTTATGTCTCGCCTAATGGAGGCTCTCTGCAGGAAAATGCAGGTGACGCGTATGGTATCGAGTGCGCATCACCCACAGACCAATGGTGTAAGGTTCTTTGTACATGTTCTTGAAACTCAGTTTTCCGTCAGCCATTTTGCTTTCTGTCTTGCTGCAGCTATCTTGCCCTCAGTCAATATGGAGTTTTCAGCTTTCATGTTCCCGCCCTGATTCTCTCCCTCTTGCTTCTTAAGCAGCCACAGCTGAGCAATCAGTGCTTCAGAATCTAGCCTGCAGTGAACCTGTGACCTGACTCCTGGAAGCCTTGGACTATGTACTCCAGCTATTCCTACTGAGGAACTCTGAACACTTGTGGACTCTGGAACCCTGCTCTTTGAAAGATCCACGTTTACATGGACTTACGGTAACAGAGAAGAAGATCCTGAACCTGTTGTGGAGAGTGATTGCTGAGCTTAAGTTACTCTGGCCTGCTGTGTCTCCTGCTTCTGTATCTGCAAACTGTGTGACTATTTTTGCCACTTGTATGAAGTAATACAAGACCTTCTATATCAAACCTGTGTCTCATGTATTTTCATCGCACCCAAGCACAAGACGCTATATGAACTGTACTACATACATTACAAATGGTTTGTGTGAGCGCTTTAAAGGTACCCTCAAACAGATGCTCCGCATGCTGGTTGAGACACAGGGATGCGATTGGGAGCGGTACCTCCTACACCTGCAATTTGCCTACAGAGAAGTTCCGCAGGCCTCGACGGGGTTCTCCCCCTTCAAGCTCCTGTATGGCAGGCGAGTCCGGAGACCCTTGGGTTGATAAGAGAATCCTGGGAAGATGAGCCAAACCCAAGGGAAGTGTCCATCGTGGATTATGTCATGTGCTTCCGCGACAAGATGCAGACCTTGACGCAGTTGGTGCATGACAATATGACGCAGGCTAAGGCTGACCGAAGCACTGGTACGACCAGAACGCCCAGGAGCAGACCTACCAGGTGGGTCAAAAGGTGTGGGTGCTGGTCCCGTACCAAAGGATAAGCTTCAGGCAGCCTGGGAAGGCCCGTATGTCGTGCACCAAAAGCTCAACCCAGTCACCTACGTGGTCACGCTTGACCACACTCGGGGTAGGCGCAAGGCCTTTCACGTCAACATGATAAAGGCCCATCAAGAACGTGAAGCCTGCATCCTACCGGTCTGCAACCTGCCCGAGGACGGGAGGAAGACCCCCTCCGAGACATGCTGGCCCAAGCCAAGGCCGATGGGTCCATTGAGGACATGGAGGTAAATGCCTCGCTAACCGTTCCCCAGCGGTTGCAGTTGCTGGCCACACTGGAACCCTTCCGGGCCGTGTTCTCCAACCGACCTGGACGGACGAAGATGCAGTTCACGAGGTGGACACTGGAATCATGCCCCACTACGGCGGACACCTTATCGGATCTCTGAGGGGGTGCAGCAGATTATGCGCAAGAAGATCGATGAGATGTTGCAGCTGGGGGTGATCCGACGGTCCAAAACCGGGGGCCTCACCTGTAGTTCTCGTGCCTTAAAAGGATCAGACCACCCGGTTCTGCGTGGACTACAGGGGGTTCAATGCCATCACTACCTCTGATGCGCACCCAATGCCACGCATCAAGGATCTGGAGCGGTTGGCGAATGCAAAGTACATATCCATCATGGATTTAAGCAGAGGATACTGACAGATTCCCCTGAGCCCTGCGGCACAGGAGAGATCTGCCTTTATCACCCCTTTTGGACTGTACGAGTCCACGGTCATGCCTTTCGGTACGAAGAATGCCCCTGCCACTTTTCAGCGGTGGTCAACCACCTGCTTCAGGGACTGGAGAAGTATGCTGTGGCGTACCTGGACGACATTGCCATCTTCAGTTCCACCTGGGAGGAACACCTTCAGCACCTCCAGGAGGTGCTCAAGCGTTTTCACCAGGCAGGTCTGACCATCAAGCTGGGAAAATGCCAGATGGGCATGAATGAGGTCCACTACCTGGGGCACCGGGTAGGCTGGGGTTCTGTTATGAATGCGCTAGAGATGGTTTCTGAGCAGAGGCTACCTCTGATGGTTACAGACAGTACTGAACCTTTCAGCGAGGAATGGCAATCTGGGATCACTGACTGGTCTGATATAAGGAGGTTCCCTCCCATGATGGTTGCCGGTGATCAATTGTTCTTGTCTCAATTGTGGTTCCTGGTTCATTTGGAAGTTTGCTGAGTCTTGCCTGCATCTTCTGCTTTCAGATAAGATATTTTCTGCTTTTATTTTTGTGCTTGCTTTTGCATAGTTCCCTGCACTTCTGTGGAGGTCAGCCGGGTCCCCTCCTGGGGCTTGTGCTCTCTCAGTTTATCTGAAGCCACTATTATTTGTTCATTTGCTTTTTCCTGTTTTTTCATTGCTGCGGCTTAGTTTTGTTACACCAGAGATCTGATTTAGGTGGTAGAGATCGTGTGATCTCAGTGTTTTTGCAATCAGAAGAGTTGGTATTTTTTAGGGTTTTTTTGGATTGCAGTGAGAATAGTTTCCTGTCTAGAAATTGGGTCCCAGCGTTTGCCCATTCTATTTTCTGTCTGTGTCCGTGCTTCTTCTTGTCTAACCGCCATTACATGTTTGGGGGCTTCCTATTTTCTTTGTGGATCTGCTCCGGGGCAGTTAGCTTTCCTCTTTCTGCCTTTAGGTGTAGTTATCTCTCAGGCTGTGACGAGGCGTCTAGGATCAACGTAGGAACACTCCATGGCTACCTCTAGTTGTGTGGTTAGTTCAGGTTACTGCAATTCAATAGGTTCCAGCCTCTCTGGTGTATTGCCGTATTTGCTTTTTCTCCTCAGCTACCAAAACACAACAGGGTTCCATGAGTCCAGAGCCAGAGAAAATGGACGCGATCATGTCCTGGCCCACCCCCAGGACCAAAAATCAAGTTATGTCCTTCCTGGGCACTGCAGGGTACTATAGGCGGTTCGTACAGAACTATAGCGCCATTGCAAAACCCTTGACGGACCTCACCAAGGGCGGTCTACCCCAAACAGTCAACTGGACAGATGGCTGTGAGGCGGCATTCCGAGCTTTGAAAACAGCCCTGTGCAGCTCTCCAGTGTTGAAAGCCGTCGACAGCAGTCGCCATTCCTGGTACAGATCGACGCCAGCGAATTTGGCCTCGGTGCTGTACTCAGCCAGGTAGATTCGGGGAACCAGGAGCACCCCGTGTTGTACCTGAGCCGGAAACTTCTGCCGAGGGAAGTGGCATACTCCACTGTTGTGAATGGGTTTGAGATGAGTTCTGAGCAGAGGCTTCCTCTGGTGGTTACAAGCGGTGCTGGTCTGTCCAGTGAAGATTGTGAGGACTGGGAATCAGGTGTTACTGACTGGTCTTATATAAGGGAGTCACCTTCCCATCAGGGTTGCCGGTGATCAATTGTTCTGGTCTGAATCCTTCATTCCTGTTTCCCTTGTAGCCTGCTGTGTCATGTCTGCATCTCCTGCTAACAGATAAGACATTTTCTTCTTTTTGTTTTTGTGCTATATTTTTGCATTTTGTCCTGCACTTCTGTGGGGACCTTCAGGGTCCCCTCCGGGGGCTTTTGCCCTCTCAGTTTAGTTCAGCCACTGATGTTTGTACTTTTGCTTTTTCCAGTTTTTTCAGTGGCTGCTGTTTTGATTTTGTTACACCAGAGAACTAATTTAGGTGGAAGAGGTCGTGGATCTCAGGTGTTTTTGAAATTAGTAGAGTTGGTGCTTTTCAGGGTTTTCTGGGATTGCAGTAAGTACCCTTCCTATCCTTTTCTATTTAGTTAGTTTGGGCCCCAGCATTTGCTCATACTATTTTCTTTCTGTGTCAGTATTTCATCTTGTCTAACCGCCATTACTTTTTGGGAGCTTTCTTTTATCTTTGGGTTTCTGCTCCGGGGCAGATAGCTTTCCTATTTCTATCTTTAGGTGTAGTTAGTTTCTCAGGCTGTGACGAGGCGTCTAGGACCAACGTAGGAACGCTCCACGGCTGCCTCTAGTTTTGGTGGTTAGTCAGGGTACTGCAATCTCATAGATTCCAACTGCTCTGGTGTATTGCCTTTTTTGCCTGCACTCCTCAGCTGCCGAAACATAACAGTATCACCGGCCCAAAAATTGAAAATTGTATGGTACTCACAGAAGGGAAAAAATATTGTGAAAGAAAAAAGGTTGTCAGAGATTTTTTTTCTGTTTGTTGTTTTTTTTCCCTCTGTATCTCTGGGTGCTGGGGAGGATCTTTTCTCTCAATGGAGTTTGCACAGTTGTCTGGCCGTGTGGATCAGCTTGCCGCTGAGGTTCGGAGTATTGCTACCTATCTTGCTAGGTTGCCTGTTGTGGAACCTAGGATTCCCATGCCAGATTTGTTTTTAGGGGATCGAGCTAAGTTTCAGAATTTCAAAAATAATTGTAAATTGTTTTTTGCCTTAAAATCTAAGTCCTCAGGGAACGCAGCGCAGCAGGTTCAAATTATCATCTCTCTCCTGCGCGGCGATCCTCAGGATTGGGCTTTTTCCCTGACACCTGGGGATCCTGTTTTGAGTGATGTTGATGCATTTTTTCAGGCTTTGGGGTTATTGTACGATGAGCCTAATGTCACTGATCAAGCTTGAAAAAGCCTTGTTGGCATTAAATCAGGGTCTTGATGACGCTGAGTTATACTGTCAGAGATTCCGTAGGTGGGCAGTCCTGACCAAATGGAATGACGACGCTTTGGCAGCCCTTTTCCGGAAGGGTCTGTCAGATAATGTAAAGGATGTTATGGTGGGATTCACTGTCCCCTCTGGTCTCAATGATTCTATGTCATTAGCGATTCAAATTGACAGACGTTTGCGTGAGCGGAGAAGTATGCGTGGAATGGTGTTGCCTTGTGAACCAGCCTCTGAACCCATGCAGTGTGATAGAGTGGTGTCTGGGGCACAGCGTCATGAGTTTCGAAAGCGCAATGGGTTATGTTTCTACTGTGGTGATGCCTCTCATGCTATTTCAGTCTGCCCTAAGCGGGGAAGACGTTTTGCACGCTCAGTTGTCTTGGGTAGTGTTCAGACTAAGTTTTTATTAACTGTCACTCTGATATGCTCTCTGTCCTCATTTTCTGCTCAGGCTTTCGTTGATTCTGGAGCAGCTATTAACCTGATGGATTATGATTTTGCTAAACGTTGTGGGTTTCCCTTGATACCCCTACAGAAGTCTATTCCACTACTGGGGATCGATTCTACCCCTTTGGCTGAGAATAAACCCCAGTTTTCTACTCAGGTGATAATGAGGGTTGAACCTGATCACCAGGAGTGCTGCAAATTTTTGGTTCTGTATAATCTGCATGACATTATCGTGCTGGGTTTCCCTTGGTTACAGTCTCATAATCCTGTTTTGGATTGGAAATCTGTCTGTAACCAGTTGGGGCTGCCAATGTGTTAATACCAACACTCCTGTTTTTTCTGCCTCCCCCCAGGCTCAGGATGTTCCTGACTTTTTGTTTGATTTTTCTGATGTGTTTAGCGAAAGTAAATCTGCATCCTTGCCTCCGCATAGGAGCTATGACTGCGCTATTGAATTAGTGCCGGGTAGTAAATTCCCTAAAGGTCGCCTTTTTAACTTGTCTGTACCTGAACATGACGCTATGCGGTCTTATATCAAGGAATCATTGGAGAAGGGTCATATCAGACCATCCTCTTCACCCTTAGGTGCCGGTTTTTTCTTTGTGGCCAAAAAGGATGGTTCATTAAGGCCGTGTATTGATTATCGTCTCTTGAACAATATTACTGTGAAATATCAATACCCGTTACCCTTGATTTCTGACCTGTTTTCCAGGGTGAAAAACGCTACTTGGTTTACCAAGCTTGACCTCAGGGGGGCGTATAACCTTATTCGCATTAAGCACGGGGATGAATGGAAGACAGCATTCAATACCCCTGAAGGGCATTTTGAGTACCTAGTGATGCCCTTTGGGCTCACTAATGCTCCTTCCGTCTTCCAGTCCTTCATGAATGACATTTTCAGGGATTTTATGGACAAATTTCTGATTGTTTATTTGGATGATATCTTGATTTTTTCTAATGACTGGGACTCTCATGTGAAACATGTTCGAACTGTATTCCAGATTTTGAGAGAGAATGCTCTGTATGTGAAGGGATCAAAGTGTCTTTTTGGCGTACAGAGGATCTCATTTCTGGGATTCATTTTGTCCCCATCTGTTATTGAAATGGACCCGGTCAAGGTTCAGGCCATCTGTGATTGGGTCCAACCTACTTCATTAAAGGCTCTTCAGAGATTTTTGGTTTTGCCAATTTTTATCGTAAATTTATTGGTAATTTCTCGGTTATTGTTAAACCATTAACTGATTTGACCAGAAAGGGTTCTGATGTGGTGAATTGGCCTCCTAAGGCAGTCTCTGCATTTCAGGAACTTAAGCAGAGATTCACTTCTGCTCCTGTTCTACGGCAGCCTGATGTTTCTCTGCCATTTCAGGTGGAGGTTGATGCCTCTGAAATTGGGGCAGGTGCCGTTTTGTCCCAAAAAGATCCAGAGACCTCTAAAAGTAACCCTTGTGCCTTTTTCTCTCGAAAATTTTCTCCTACTGAACGTAATTATGACGTGGGTAATCGGGAGTTATTGGCCATGAAGTGGGCTTTTGAAGAGTGGAGACATTGGCTGGAGGGAGCCAAACATCAGGTGGTGGTCCTTATGGACCATAAGAATCTGGTCTATCTGGAATCTGCCAAGCGACTCAATCCTAGACAGGCCAGGTGGGCCTTGTTTTTCACACGTTTTAATTTTGTGGTTTCATTTCTTCCTGGCACTAAAAATGTTAAGGCGGATGCCCTCTCGAGGAGTTTCCTTGCGGACTCCCCTGAGTTATCTGATCCTTCTGTTATTTTGAAAGAGGGTGTAGTTCTTTCCGCCATCTCGCCCAATTTGAGACTTGCTCTGGAGGGTGTCAGGAGGATAGGCCCGAGTGCTGCCCTGTTGGAAAATTGTTTGTCCCGGACCAGTGGAAAAAGAGTGTGATGTCTGAGATTAATTGTTCCGCATTGGCTGGGCATCCCAGAATTTTTGGTACCAGAGACTTGGTTAGTCGGTCCTTTTGGTGGCCTACCTTGTCTCGTGATGTCAGGGAATTTGTGCAGTCCTGCGGGACTTGCTCTCGCTCCAAGCCTTCTCCCGCTCTAGTGGTTTGTTGATGCCATTGCCTGTGCCCAAGAGACCATGGATCCATATCTCTATGGATTTCATTTCCGACCTTCCTGTTTCTCAGAGAATGACCACCATCTGGGTAATTTGTGATGGGTTTTCCAAAATGATACATCTTGTGCCATTACCTAAGTTGCCTTCCTCCTCTGAATTGGTGCCATTGTTCCTTCAGCACGTGGTTCGTTTACACGGCATTCCTGAGAACATTGTGTCTGACAGAGGAGTCCAGTTTGTTTCCAGATTTTGGAGGACTTTTTGTTCTAAACTGGGTGTTCAATTGTCTTTCTCCTCTGCATTTCATCCTCAGACCAATGGTCAAACTGAGAGAACAAACCAGACATTGGAGACTTATCTAAGATGCTTTGTGTTTGCTGATCAGGATGACTGGGTCTCTTTTTTGCCTTTGGCTGAGTTTGCTCTTAATAATAGGGCTAGCTCTGCCACTTTGATGTCTCCATTTTTCTGTAATTCTGGGTTTCACCCTCGATTTTCTTCAGGACAGACGGAGGCTTCTGTCTGTCCAGGTGTTGACTCTGTTGTGGAGCGTATGCAACAGATTTGGGACCAGGTAGTGGAGAGGTTGTCCCTCTCTCAGGAGAAGGCCCAGCGGTTTGCTAACCGGCATAGGACTGATGGTCCTCGGTTTAAAGTGGGGGACTTGGTCTGGTTGTCCTCAAAGAATATTCCTATGAGAGTAGCATCTCCTAAATTTAAGCCTAGGTTCATTGGATCTTATAAGATCATGGAGATTATTAATCCTGTTTCTTTTCGTTTGCTTCTTCCAGGGACATTTAAGATCCATAACGTGTTCCACAAGTCCTTGTTGAAGAGGTTTGTTGAGCCAGTGGTTCCTGCTGCTGCGCCTCCTGACCCTGTTTTGGTTGAGGGCAATCTGGAGTATGTGGTTGAGAAAATATTGATTCTCGTTTTTCTAGACGGAAACTCCAGTATTTGGTTAAATGGAGAGGTTATGGTCAGGAAGACAATTCTTGGGTGTTTGCTTCGGACATCCATGCTAGGAGACTTATCCGTGGTATCATAGAACTCATCCTGACCGACCTGGTTGCTCAAATGAGGGTTCGGTGACCCCTCCTCAAGGGGGGGGTACTGTTGTGAATGGGTTTGAGATGAGTTCTGAGCAGAGGCTTCCTCTGGTGGTTACAAGCGGTGCTGGTCTGTCCAGTGAAGATTGTGAGGACTGGGAATCAGGTGTTACTGACTGGTCTTATATAAGGGAGTCACCTTCCCATCAGGGTTGCCGGTGATCAATTGTTCTGGTCTGAATCCTTCATTCCTGTTTCCCTTGTAGCCTGCTGTGTCGTGTCTGCATCTCCTGCTAACAGATAAGACATTTTCTTCTTTTTGTTTTTGTGCTATATTTTTGCATTTTGTCCTGCACTTCTGTGGGGGCCTTCAGGGTCCCCTCCGGGGGCTTTTGCCCTCTCAGTTTAGTTCAGCCACTGATGTTTGTACTTTTGCTTTTTCCAGTTTTTTCAGTGGCTGCTGTTTTGATTTTGTTACACCAGAGAACTAATTTAGGTGGAAGAGGTCGTGTGATCTCAGGTGTTTTTGAAATTAGTAGAGTTGGTGCTTTTCAGGGTTTTCTGGGATTGCAGTAAGTACCCTTCCTATCCTTTTCTATTTAGTTAGTTTGGGCCCCAGCGTTTGCTCATACTATTTTCTTTCTGTGTCAGTATTTCATCTTGTCTAACCGCCATTACTTGTTTGGGGGCTTTCTTTTATCTTTGGGTTTCTGCTCCGGGGCAGATAGCTTTCCTATTTCTATCTTTAGGTGTAGTTAGTTTCTCAGGCTGTGACGAGGTGTCTAGGACCAACGTAGGAACGCTCCACGGCTGCCTCTAGTTTTGGTGGTTAGTCAGGGTACTGCAATCTCATAGATTCCAACTGCTCTGGTGTATTGCCTTTTTTGCCTGCACTCCTCAGCTGCCGAAACATAACACTCCACCATCGAGAAGGAGTGCCTGGCCATGGTCTGAGCACTGCAACGTTTGCAGCCCTACCTGTACGGGCGCACCTTCAAGGTGGTCACCGACCACAACCATCTGAGCTGGCTGCACACAGTGTCCGGAACCAACGGTAGGTTGCTACGCTGGAGCCTTGCCCTACAGCAGTACGACTTTGCCGTACAACACAAGAAAGGTAGCGAACATGGGAATGCCGATGGGTTGTCTGGCGTGGCGAACCCGCTGAGGTGCGCATGACGGATTACCGACAGGTCATGCCTCCTTAGCGCACTCTAAGAGGGGGAGGTGTGATGATACCCTGGAATGGGAGCTCCATTTCTTGTGCTGTTCTAGAAATTTCCTGCCCTACACCCCCCAGCGTGTTTGGCCAGTACAGAGCTGGACTGGAAAATCAGTCCTTATCCTTGCTGCTGACAGCCCACAGCCTGCAAACCCCCTCCTTCTCTCTCCCTCTTACTCGCTCCTTCCTGTCGCCCCCACCTCAGGAATGTTCTTTGTCTCCTCAGACCTGCAGTCTGTCCTAGAGCACATATTGGTAATCTAATCATCTGTCTATAATATGCCGTGAGATTATGACAGAGACACGGGATCTGCTTTTCTGAAACGTACTTCCATCAGGCGTTGCTACCGCGGTACTGGTGAGATTGTAGCGTCAACAGAACCAGAGAAATGGAATTCTCTGGTCCAGAGGGTAATATCTCATCCGAGTTTGGACTCGTTAGAACGCAAATTTCAGAATAAGATCACTGATAGGTCTGCCATTATTCTGTTAAGTTTTCCCTCCGAGTTATGGTCTTTATAAGTTTCCAGAGCTTAAAACTGTACTTCGAGCTATGGGAGGTGGCCAGAAAACCATCCTCTTTTGTGAGGTCACAAGCCAGGGGTATAAGTCTGCAACTTGACCCCTCTGGTCATTCCCAGCCTGAGATGACCTGACTGAAAGATCTCCAAATGAACTATGACGTGTGCCTCCTCCCCCAGCCTGCCATGATCTAAGTACCATGTGAGTTTTCACCTTTAACCCTGTTTTTATTTTAAATTGCATTGTACATAATTGTATTGTCTCAGCTTGTTACATCTTTTTATACTGTATAAACGCTGCCTGCATTTTAGGAATAAACATATAAAATTATTAGTTTGGTTCTCCTGCTCTATAAACGAATTAGCACGTGCCTGAAGTAACTACGCTACTAATTCGGGGTTGCTACGGACCCTCTTGATAAATTGTTCATTAAGAAAATCGTAGCTGGTGGCAGCTAAAAGAAGGTGTGTAAAGTGTTTACTTATTGGGTGGCGTTGGCAGTGACGGAGCGAGTTTTATAAGTGTATTGCCTGGCTGTGGCCCGGAGTAATTATCATTCCCTCACTGCAGCGTGCCCAATAGCCAGTACACATCCAAGCGGCCCATCTGGCGACTAATTATCCCAGGTGCAGTTCCCTGACTGACCTGAGGCTAAAAGGGGGCGCCAGAGAGCTGAGAGTTCCTAAGTGGAAGTGGGATAATTATAAATCCCTGCAGATTATTCCTGACACATTGGGTCGGACAGCAGCAGCCGTCGTGTGTGTGTTTTATCGTCACATTGGTGGCAGCGGTGGGATCATAAGCCGTGATACCCCGGGCTACCGTGTGGCGGTCCGTGTGCCGTTCATCACAGCCATCCACAATCTGTCTCCTCCATACATCTGTGACTTGGTCTCCCGGTACATACCCACACGCAACCTTCGATCCTCTCAAGATCTCCTTCTCGACTCCCCCCTCATCTCTTCTTCCCACAACCGCAAACAAGACTTCTCCCGGGCACACGCAACCTTCAATCCTCTCAAGATCTCCTTCTCTACTCCCCTCTTATCTTTTCTTCCCACAACCGCATACAAAACTTCTCCTGTGCCTCTCCCATACTCTGGAACTCTCTGCCCCAACACATCAGACTCGCGCCTACCATGGAAACCTTCAAAAAGAACCTGAAGACCCACCTCTTCCGACAAGCCTACAACCTGCAGTGATCATCAGTCTACTGAACCACCGCACGACCAGCTCTATCCTCTCCGAGTGTATCCTCACCCATCCCTGTAGACTGTGAGCCCTTGCGGGCAGGGTCCTCTCTCCTTCTGTACTTGTGTGTGCCTTGTATTGCTCACGTTTACAGTATTTGTCTATATTTGCCCCTTTTCACATGTAAAGTGCCATGGAATAAATGGTGCTATAAAAATGTATAATAATAATAATAATAAATTGCGACACCTATGCTCGGCTTGTTTGTAAATATCCACTCCGTTTATTTGGCTGCCCAAATAGGACTCCCGGGTGCCCACTCGTAAAAAAACAGTTTCAAAGTCCATGCAACAGATAAGAGAAGAGGACCTGTTGAAGCGCTTGTGCGCGAAACGATTGTCCTCCAGCTTTTTGCTCCACTGAATACTCTCCTGGCCTGGATGTTTTAAATTGCCGCAATAAAAACTGAATTTTAAGGACGGTGAGTACCACTCTTCTCTTATCTGTTGCAAGGACTAATCACTGATTGAAGCTGCTCAGCCAATGTGGACAGAATAAGCTACTGAGCTCAGTAACTGGCTGCAGTGGTGATGTCACATAAACAGCACTGCAGGCAATCATCGAGCTCAGCAGTTCTACTCATGTGGATGGTACAAGCTATTGAACTCAGTGATTGGCTGCAGGGTTGCAAACTGTTGCGGCTGATCAATAGAGACCAGGGCAGCAGCAAAGAGGCAGCGTTGGACCCGGGGAGGGTCAGTAAAGCCCAGTTTGTTATTTTACAAATAACTGACCTAATGGGCAAATGTTGGTTGAAAAGGGAAACCACCCTTTAGAAGCTACAAAATGTATTGTAAAATTTGGATATTTTTTATGAATTTTTAACAGTTCTGTTTTAAATTCATGCAGATTTACTGGATGAAAACCTCGATGGTAACATCGAGTGCCATAAACATACAATAAGACAAGGAAAAATGAATTGGTAAATGATTTTAATATGCAAATTGCCTCTTCAAACAAAGAGGACTTGTACTCTATAGCGCCACCTGTTGGAAGTAGCGATCCTACAAGTCACAATCAACCCTTTAACGAGTCTTGTAATATGACTTAGGATAAAAGCCAAATCAGAATCTCCATAAACATTCTTCTCTTACTGATTGGGTTATTAAGTTTTAGACTTTTTTGGGGTTCCTAGAAATGAGTCCTAGATTCAGCCTGTGAATTCTAGAGATCAGTCCTAGATTCTGCCTGTGAATCCTAGAGATCAGTTCTAGATTCCGCCTGTGAATCCTAGAGATCAGTCCTAGATTCCTCCTCTGAGTGCTAGAGATCAGTCCTAGATTGCCCCTGTGAATCCAAGAGATCAGTCCTAAATTCCTCCTCTGAGTCCTAGAGATCAGTCCTAGATTCCCGAACCCTGATGGCCAAAGCTTCAACATCTGGAAGAATTCTCCATCTACATGAACCAAATTCATTATAATTGTGGCAAATAAAATTCTTATTTCAGCACAGGAGACAATTGTGGACATCATTTAATATATAAATATAATTAAAAAAAATTGAATTTTGTTTCAAATAGATAGGTCCTAAAGAATACTACACAGATATATTGGGTGTCACATCTCACAAAACGCAGATCCTTGTTGTGAACACGTTGGAGACGACTTCGGAGCTGGGGCTCCCTCCGGTGGTTGCTGAGGGTAATGAACCAATTGCTGAATGGCTTTCAGCTGGGTCCGATTGGTCTGATATAAGTGACCTAAACTCCCTTCAGCCTTGCCGGTAATCAATTGTTCTTCCAGGTCTTGGTTGGAGCTCAGCTTGCATTCCTGCTTCCATTCAGATAAGTGATTTGCTGTTTTTTTTTTCCTCTGGTTGGATTTTCCTTGCTGGTTTGCTGCATTGCAGTGGATTTCAGCCTGGTCCCCTTTTGGGGCCTGGCGCTGCATTTGTGCTCAGTTTGTGTTTGCTCTTTTGCTCTGTTCCTGTGTCACTTTTTATTTGCTGAGTTGCTGTGTGTTACACTAGAGATCTGATTTAGGTGGTAGAGATCGTGTGATCTCAGGTTTTTTGTTAATCAGAAGTGTTGGTATTTTTGTCAGGGTTTTTTTGGGTCGCAGTCAGAATTCTTTCCTATACTTTTCTATCTAGACAGAATTGGGCCCCAGCGTTTGCTCATTCTATTTTCTGTCTGTGTTCGTATTTTCTTCTTGTCTAACCGCCATTACATGTTTGGGGGCTTAATATTTCTTTGGGGGTTCTGCTATGGGGCAGATAGCTTTCATCTTTCTGTCTTTAGGTGTAGCTATCTCTCCGGCTGTGACGAGGCATCTAGGATCACCGTAGGTACGCTCCACGGCTACTTCTTGTGTTGCGGTTAGTTAGTTTCCAGCCTCCCTGGTGTATTGCTACTTTGGCTATTTTTTGCTATTTCTCCTCAGCTACCGAAACATAACAGTATTACCGGCCAAACTGAAAATTCTATGGTACTCAACAGAAGGGAAAAATAGAAAAAGGGGGAAAAAAAAGAAGTCAGAAAATTTTTTTTTTTTCTTTGTTGCATTTTTTCCCTCTTTTTCTCTGGGTTCTGAGGAGGAATTTTTTCTTTGTCCTCAATGGAGTTTACACAGTTGTCTGGCCGTGTGGAGCGGCTTGCCGCTGAAGTTCAGAAGATTACTGCCTATCTTGCTGGGTTGCCTGTTGTGGAACCTAGAATCCCCATGCCAGATTTATTCTTGGGGGATCGGTCTAAATTTCTGAATTTTAAAAATAACTGCAAGTTGTTTTTTGCCTTAAAGCCTAAATCTTCAGGGAACGCAGCGCAGCAGGTTCAAATTGTCATCTCTCTGCTGCGCAGCGACCCTCAGGATTTGGCTTTTTCCCTGACACCTGGGTATCCTGTTTTGAATGATGTTGAGGTGTTTTTTCAGGCTCTGGGGTTATTGTACGATGAACCTAATGTCACTGATCAAGCTGAAAAAAACCTTGTTGGCATTAAATCAGGGTCGTGAAGACGCTGAGCTGTACTGTCAGAAATTCCGAAAGTGGGCAGTCCTGACCAAATGGAATGATGATGCTTTGGCAGCCCTTTTTCGGAAGGGTCTGTCAGAAAATGTAAAGGACGTTATGGTGGGATTCCCTGTTCCCTCTGGTCTCAATGATTCTATGTCTTTGGCTATTCAAATTGACAGACATTTGCATGAGCGCAGAGGTATGCGTGACATAGTGTTGCCTTGTGAGCCAGCTCCTGAGCCCATGCAGTGTAATGGTGTGACTTCTGGGGTTCAGCGTCATGAGTTTCGAAAGCGCAATGAGTTATGTTTCTCCTGTGGTGACGCTTCTCATGCTATTTCCATTTGCCCTAAGCGGGGAAGACGTTTTGCACACTCAGTTGTCTTGGGTAGTGTTCAGACTAAATTTCTGTTGACTGTTACCCTGATTTGCTCCCCGTCCACATTTTCGGCTCAGGCTTTTGTTGATTCAGGAGCAGCTATTAACCTGATGGATTTTGATTTTGCCAAACGTTGTGGGTTCCCCATGATACCCCTGCGGAAGTCTGTTCCTTTGCTCGGCATTGATTCTACCCCTTTGGCGGAGAATAAACCCCAGTTTTCTACTCAGGTGATAATGAGGGTTGAACCAGATCATCAGGAGAGTTGCAAATTTCTGGTGTTGCATAATCTGCATGACATTATTGTACTGGGTTTCCCTTGGTTACAGACTCATTATCCTGTTCTGGATTGGAAATCTGTGTCTGTGACCAGTTGGGGCTACCAATGTGTTAGTGCTGACACTCCTGTTTTCTCTGCCTCTCCCCAGTCTCAGGATGTCCCTGACTTTTTGACTGATTTTTCTGATGTGTTTAGTGAGAGTAAGTCTGCGTCCTTGCCTCCTCACAGGAGCTATGATTGCGCTATTGAGTTAGTGCCTGTTGTAAATTTCCTAAAGGTCGCCTTTTTAATTTATCTGTACCTGAACACGATGCTATGCGATCTTATATCAAAGAGTCTTTGGAGAAGGGTCATATCAGACCATCCTCTTCACCCTTGGGTGCCAGTTTTTTCTTTGTGACCAAAAAGGATGGTTCATTGAGGCCATGTATTGACTGTCGCCTCCTGAATAAAATCACTGTTAAATATCAATATCCGTTACCCTTGATTTCTGACCTGTTTTCCAGAGTGAAAAGTGCTGGTTGGTTTACCAAGCTTGACCTCGGGGGCGTATAACCTTATTCGCATTAAGCACGGGGATGAATGGAAGACGGCGTTTAATACCCCAGAGGGGCATTTTGAGTACCTAGTGATGCCTTTTGGGCTTACTAATGCCCCTTCCGTCTTCCAATCCTTTATGAATGATATTTTCAGGGATTTTGTGGATAAATTTCTGATCGTTTATTTGGATGATTTCTTGATTTTTTCCAACGACTGGGACTCTCATGTGAAACATGTTCGGACTGTGTTCCAGATTTTGAGAGAGAATGCACTGTATGTGAAGGGATCAAAGTGTCTTTATGGCGTACAGAAGGTTTCATTTCTGGGATTCATTTTGTCTCCGTCTGTTATTGAAATGGACCCGGTCAAGGTTCAGGCCATTTGTGATTGGGTTCAACCTACTACATTGAAGCCTCTTCAGAGATTTTAGGGTTTTGCCAATTTTTATCGTAAATTTATTGGTAATTTCTCCTGTAATGTTAAACCATTGATTTGACCAAAAAGGGTTCTGCGTTTCAGGAACTTAAGCAGAGATTAATATCTGCTCCTGTTGTATGGCAGCCTGATGTTTCTCTACCGTTTCAGGTGGAGGTTGATGCTTCTGAAATTGGGGCAGGTGTCGTTTTGTCCCCCCGGAGACCTCTAAGAGTAACCCTTGTGTCTTCTTCTCTCGAAAATTTTCTCCAACTGAACGTAATTATGACATGGGTAATTGGGAGTTATTGGCCATGAAGTGGGCCTTTGAAGAGTGGAGACATTGGCTGTAAGGAGCCAAACATCAGGTGGTGGTCCTCACAGACCATAAGAACCTGGTTTATCTCGAATCAGCCAAGCGACTTAATCCTAGACAGGCCAGGTGGGCCTTGTTTTTCACACGTTTTAAGTTTGTGGTTTCTTTTATTCCGGGCACTAAGAATGTTAAGGCGGATGCCCTCTCGAGGAGTTTCTTTGCTTATTCTCCTGAGTTACCTGATCCTGCTGTTATTTTGAAAGAGGGTGTAGTTCTTTCCGCCATCTCACCCAATTTGAGACTGGCTCTGGAGGGGTGTCAGGAGGATAAACCTGAACGCTGCCCTGTTGGGAAACTGTTTGTCCCAGACCAGTGGAAGAAGAATGTGATGTCTGAGATTCATTGTTCCGCGTTGGCTGGTCATCCCGGAATTTTTGGTAACAGAGACTTGGTGAGCGGGTCCTTTTGGTGGCCTACTTTGTCTCATGATATCAGGGACTTTGTGCAGTCCTGTGGGACTTGCTCTCGTTCCAAGCCTTGCTCTCGCTCTAGTGGTCTGTTAATGCCATTACCTGTGCCCAAGAGGCCATGGACCCATATCTCTATGGATTTTATTTCCGATCTCCCTGTCTCTCAGAGAATGACCGTTATCTGGGTAATCTGTGATAGGTTTTCCAAGATGATACATCTTGTGCCATTACCTAAGTTACCTTCCTCCTCTGAATTGGTGCCTTTGTTCTTTTAGCACGTGGTTCGATTACATGGCATTCCGGAGAGCATTGTGTCTGACAGAGGAGTCCAGTTTGTTTCCAGATTTTGGAGAACATTTTGTTCTAAACTTGGTGTTCAGTTGTCTTTCTCCTCTGCATTTTACCCTCAGACCAATGGACAAACCGAGAGAACGAACCGGACCTTGGAGACTTATTTGAGATGTTTTATGTCTGCTGATCAAGATGACTGGGTCTCTTTTTTGCCTTTGGCTGAGTTTGCTCTTAATAATAGGGCTAGCTCTGCCACCTTGATGTCTCCATTTTTCTGCAATTCCGGGTTTCACCCTCGATTTTCTTCAGGACAGGCGGAGGCTTCCGTCTGTCCGGGGGTTGACTCTATTGTGGAGCGTATGCAGCAGATTTGGACCAGGTAGTGGAGAGGTTGTCTCTCTCTCCGGAGAAGGCCCAGCGGTTTGCCAAACGGCATAGGACTGATGGTCCTCGTTTTAAAGTGGGGGACTTGGTTTGGTTGTCCTCAAGAAATATCCCTATGTAGGTTGCATCTCCAAAATTTAAGCCAAGGTTCATTGGACCTTATAAGATCATGGAAATTATTAATCCGGTTTCCTTCCGTTTGCTTCTTCCAGGGACATTTAAGATCCATAACGTGTTCCACAAGTCCTTATTGAAGAGGTTTGTTGAGCCAGTGGTTCCTATGGCTGCACCTCCCGACCCTGTTTTGGTTAAGGGCAATTTGGAGTATGTGGTTGAGAAAATATTGGATTCTCGTTTTGCTAGACGGAAACTCCAGTATTTGGGTAAATGGAGAGGTTATGGTCAAGAGGACAATTCTTGGATGTTTGCTTCGGACTTCCATGCTAGGAGACTGATCCGTGCCTATCATCGAGCTCATCCTGATCGGCCTGGTTGCGCAAGTGAGAGTTCGGTGACCCCTCCTCAAGGGGGGTACTGTTGTGAACACGTTGGAGGCGACTTCGGAGCTGGGGCTCCCTCCGGTGGTTGCTGAGGGTAATGAACCAATTGCTGAATGGCTTTCAGCTGGGTCCGATTGGTCTGATATAAGTGACCTGAATTCCCATCAGCCTTGCTGATAATCAATTGTTCTTCCAGGTCTTGGTTGGAGCTCAGCTTGCATTCCTGCTTCCATTCAGATAAGTGATTTGCTGTTTTTTTCCCTCTGGTTGGAATTTCCTTGCTGGTTTGCTGCCTTGCAGTGGATTTCAGCCTGGTCCACTTTTGGAGCCTGGCGCTGCATTTGTGCTCAGTTTGTGTTTGCAATTTTGCTCTGTTCCTGTGTCACTTTTTATTTGCTGAGTTGCTGTGTGTTACACTAGAGATCTGATTTAGGTGGTAGAGATCGTGTGATCTCAGGTTTTTTGTTAATCAGAAGTGTTGTTATTTTTGTCAGGGTTTTTTGGGTTGCAGTCAGAATTCTTTCCTATATTTTTCTATCTAGACAGAATTGGGCCCCAGCGTTTGCTCATTCTATTTTCTGTCTGTGTTCGTATTTTCGTCTTGTCTAACCGCCATTACATGTTTGGGGGCTTCCTATTTCTTTGGGGGTTCTGCTATGGGGCAGATAGCTTTCATCTTTCTGTCTTTAGGTGTAGCTATCTCTCTGGCTGTGACGAGGCGTCTAGGATCACCGTAGGTACGCTCCACGGCTACTTCTTGTGTTGCGGTTAGTTTAGGGTTCTGCAACCCAGTAGTTTCCAGCCTCTCTGGTGTATTGCTACTTTGGCTATTTTTTGCTATTTCTCCTCAGCTACCGAAACATAACAGATCCTAATTGGTTTGTAACTGCCATGCTTGTGGGTCCAGACTGACAGGGGAGAGGAAGGAAAGACACAGACAATGTGCATTCAATTGATGACTTTATTATTTGACACCATTAAAAGCTGTAAAGTTTATGGTCAGTTTTAGTGGTGCACCGTGCTGGGTAGTTACATGCACAATGCTTTGTAGTTACATATACAGTTAGTGGGTGATTACATGCACAGTTAGTGAGTGGTTACATGCGCAGTTAGTGGGTGGTTACATGTTCAGTTAGTAGGTGGATACATGCGCAGTTAGTGTGTGGATGAATGCACAGTTAGAGGGTGGATACATGCACAGTTAGTGTGTGGTTATGTGCACAGTTAGTGGGTGGTTACATGCACTGTTACTGAGTGGTTACATACACAGTTAATGGGTGGTTACGTGCACAGTTAGAGTGTGGATACATGCACTGTTAGAGTGTGGTTACATGCACTGTTACTGAGTGGTTACATACACAGTTACTGGGTGGTTACATGCACAATTAGTGGGATTGAGCAGTTGAAGAAATTGGGTCCTCTTACTAGAGACTGAAAGTCTGTACATGTTCGTTGGAGGGTTAAGCTCAGCTGAAAATGGTTGACTACACCGTACGTGCTTCTTGGTGTAGGCTAACCCAGTTCATGTTACTTTTGTTTGTCTGGTTAATGTACTATGGTGCACTGCTACTCCCGTTTTCCCTGGGTGGGTTAAGGGTACAGATGGAGGGTGGATTCAGTAGATAAGCCAAGGTATCTGGCCCCGGCATTTTCACCTTCAGAAGTAACCCAGGGAACAGGGCGAGCTAGGGCACCCCCTAGCATTAGGGACACGGAAGGAGCCCCTGGTCCAGGGTCACCCGACAACAAAGTTGTGACAGTTACACTGTGTTGTTTAAGTGTTCCCTTTATTTTTTTGAGCAGTGTGTATATAGATTATATATATATATATATATATATATATATATATAGAAGTTGGAATCTTTCTGATCATATAAAATAAGATTTCTGATATGAAAGTTCCTCATATTTCTTCCTTCCTATTAAAAGCATATTTTCTTAAGGCCACCCTTATCTCCTTGTTCCTGAGACTATATATAATAGGATTGAATAACGGAGTGACAAAAGTGTATAGGAGAGACAGGACTTTATTAGCATTCAGTGAATTTCCATTCGATGGGACTACGTACAGAGAAACCAGTGTCCCATAAAACATACCTACCACGGTCAGGTGAGAGCTACAGGTGGAGAAAGCTTTTGGCGACCAGAAGTGGATGGGATTTTGAGGATGGTGATGAAGATATAAATGTAGGTCACAGTGATAAAAACAAGTGGAAACAATGTTAAGGGAGTAGCTAATAGTATATTTTCCAGAATCACTGCTGATGTATCCGAGCAAGAAAGCTTAAGAAGAGGAACTAAATCACAAAAGAAGTGGTCAATGATGCGAGGTCCACAGAAATCTTGTTTACTTGTCATGATAACAGTCACTAATGAAATAGTAAAGCCAAAGACCCAACATACAACGACAAGATGAATGCACAGATTGGGGTCCATGATATAGATGTAACGCAAAGGGTTGCAGATAGCCAGGTATCTGTCATAGGACATAACAGCAAGGAGAAGACATTCTGCAACTAAAGAAATACCAAAGAACTCGAGCTGAATGATGCATCCAGCAAAGGATATGGTGACACCATCATTCATGATGGCACATAACATCTTAGGAACGATATTGGTAGTAAACATGATGTCGAAAATTGAAAGATGTCCCAAGAAGAAGAACATTGGATGTTTGAGATTGGGAGATATTGACACCAGTATAGCGATCATTATGTTCCCAGATATTGTCACACTGTATAATATAAGAAATAGTAGGAAGGATGGGATTTTGAGGTTGTGGTGCATTTGTAATCCTATCAGAAATATGTCTTTAACTGTGCTGTGGTTGTCTTCATTCCTCTGCAGATATTAAACACAATGTTAGTATACTGAACATTTCTTCTGTAGACAACATCCAATAGTGACAAAATCATAAAACTCATTTGCTTCAGGCATCATCATGATCCTAAGAGGTATCTTAAGAATTGGAATCAGCAGAAAAATTATGTTTAAATTAGTTTTTTGTGTTTTAAGTACATTTATTTTGCTTTTAATGTTTGACATTTTTTTCATATCATGATCAGTGTTAAAATAAAAAAATAGAAATCTTCCAATTTTCACACTGGCCAATAGGGCTTTTTTAGATTCTTACTTTTTGTTATTTCAGGAAATCCTCACATACATTAGCAGCTTGAATCCCTAATTTTGCTAAATCCCTCATTTTAAGGGTTGGTCATAACTATTTTCTTAATCAAGTGAAAAGTTTCTTGACCTCATAGGTTATGACGTGGGAGAGTCTCCATTCTGCCACTTTTGTCCTGCATGGAAAGTTATGAAATTTTACAAATCACTTTATTAGGGAATATTTCTTAATTTCTGTAAAAAAAAAATGCAATTGTTTTCCAAACCGCTTATCTCTCCTTTCTACTTCTCTGCCTTCAACTGCATTGATATCACACCGGACTCAGCACCTGTATGTCACTATCTGGGCTGCTACAGGAGCTTGTTCTGATAAGCAGAGCACTACAAGGAGAGAGAAGCTGACCATCACTGCCATCATTTGTACTCCAAATAAGTATGTTATGATATCAGTGCTGCTAAAGGCGAGGAAATGGAAAAGCAGGCATTTGGAAACCACTCACATGCATTTTTTTTATAGTAATGAAGACAAATAAATGATAAATGATTTGCAAAGTTTCATAGCTTTCCATACTGAACAAAGAAAAAAAGTTATCTTTAAAGGGAACCTGTCAGCAGGATTGTGCTCAGTTACCTACAGACAGTGTCGGGTTGGCGCTGTTATACTGATTACAATTATATCTGGTGATGAAATCGGTCTTGGGGTTGTTTAAGCTTTGTTTGCAGTTTTGAGTTAATGAGATTCTCATGCTCCAAGGTGGCCTGTGGGCGGGTCTGTTGGCCGGTCTGTGGGCGGGGCTTTTTTCACTCTCTGGCCTCATTGCTATCCTTATGGGCTTAAATGACAGGTCAGTGAACCTTAGGGCCCCGTCACACATAGCGACACACCAGCGATCCCGACAATGATATGCACTTTTCAGGATCGCTGGTGTGTCGCTACATCATCGCTGGTGAGCTGCGAAACAGGCTGCTTAGGCAGCGATCAGGACAGCGACACTGCGGGTAACGTCTCTTAGTTACCCGCAGTGTACATTGGATACCAGCCCGCTGGTGCAAGGAGCTGGTAACCAAGGTACACATCGGGTTTCCAGGCGCTGCGCGGCACCTGGTAACCCGATGTGTACCTTGGTTACCAGCTCCTCTGCAGCAGCGCGCTGGTATCCAACGTGCACATCGGGTTTCCAGGTGCCGCCTGGCGCCTGGAAACTCGCTGTGTACCTTGGTTACCAGCTGATCGCTGGTCTCCTGCCTGCCACACGCAGCGATGCGTGCTGGCCAGCAGGAGACCAACAATCAAAAAAATGTCCAGGACATTCAGCGACGATCAGCGATACCCGGCAGGGGGGCTGATTGGCGCTGAATGTCACACAGCGATATCGCTGGGGAGATCGCTGTTGCGTCACAAAACTAGTGACTCAGCAGCGATCTCGGTAGCGAGATCGCTGTGTGTGACGGGCTTTAGGTGACCTGCACTTCTATTTTAAATACTGCTCTTGCGCATATAATACTGTGGTATTAAAAATTTTTTTAGCTCCAACAAAATGGTGGCAGCACTGGAGCAGACACAGTAGCTAGGGATGAGTGAATGTGCTCGGTGATACTCGGTCATCACTTGAGTATCATGGTACTCGGTTGTACTCGTTACTCGGGGAGTAATGGATGATGCAATATGCAAAACTTAAATTCCCACCTCACATTTTGGCACCTTGCTACAAAGCCAATAAGCATGGGGGATTGCCTCTGCGTCACTGTAATGTCATCTTGATTGTGGCTTTACTCTGAGTGGCTGGCTGTGTGACATTACCAGAGGTTATAAAACGACAGGCGCCACCTGGCTCGGCACACTGACGCCATTGCACAGCTCTGTGACACTTCATATTGGAGGGAGAGAATGCTTATCTAGGCCTGTGCGTGCACAGTATAACGAATCAGAGGACAGTAGTATTGATACTGGTGCTGAAACTGGGCCATCATAGTAACAGCTTTCAAAGGGCTAATCGCTTGTATCACATATAATCTGAATTTAGCCTAGGAAGGGATAATGAGTCGCAGGAGCACAGAGAGTGACAGAATCCAGTCTGTAAACATGGATTAGGGCTGTGCAGTCCCTTGCAAAACATATAGCTGCAGATATTTTTATGGGTGAAAATTTTTTATATCCTTTGATTCATTCCCGTGTCTGCTCCACATATTTCAAATCCCATATTTCAAATTACAGATTTCTAATTACACTACTGTGAATTAGACTAGAATTCTAGAATGCATTTGGCCACACATGAATCCTACAGCATTGTCATCATCACCTTGTGACTGAGATGTTCTTCTGTTCCCACAGGTATGAACTGCAAATTTCCCCATCTTTCCAGTGCTCCTGAATGCTCCCATGTGTATTGCTTTGTTCTATGGTATGAACTGCAAATTTCCCCATCTTTCCAGTGCCCCTGAATGCTCCCATGTGTATTGCTTTGTTCTATGGTATGAACTGCAAATTTCCCCATCTTTCCAGTGCTCCTGAATGCTCCCATTTGTATTGCTTTGTTCTATGGTATGAACTGCAAATTTCCCCATCTTTCCAGTGCTCCTGAATGCTCCCATGTGTATTGCTTTGTTCTATGGTATGAACTGCAAATTTCCCCATCTTTCCAGTGCTCCTGAATGCTCCCATGTGTATTGCTTTGTTCTATGGTATGAACTGCAAATTTCCCCATCTTTCCAGTGCTCCTGAATGCTCCCATGTGTATTGCTTTGTTCTATGGTATGAATTGCTCACCCATCTTGTATCCATAATTGTACTCCATTCTTATCTTCACCACACATCTGAATGGTCTGTGTAACCCCTCCCCCTTTTTATGACCTGTCCTTAACTCTGTACATCTGGCCTGGGCAGTCTCAGCCCACTTTCCAATCACACCTGATTGCCCTTAGCTGCAGATATATCAGTGCAATGGGTCTGCTCCAGACCCGTGTCTGCTACACATATTTCAAATCCCATATTTCAAATTACAGATTTCTAATTACACTACTGTGAACTAGACTAGAATTGGACTGGAATTTGGCTGCAAGGTAACATAATTTAAAACCACTATGTTTCAGTTTCTTTTCACTTTCACCCCCATCCTCCTTTCTTTCTTCCTATCTCCTGTAATCCCCCCACCTAGTAAGGAATTAGTCATTTCCCCCTCCATTCTCCCCACCCATCTCACCTCCTCCTCAGAACATACAATCCTTCTTACCAAGACACACACTGCCACATCATGTCTTATCCTGCTCCTACCTTCTAACGCTCTGTCTGCTACTCCTCATCGCTGGCGATGTATCCCCAAATCCTGGCCCTCCTCAACACATCCCCACACTCATTTCTAACACCCTGCCATGATCCTCCACACGTTTCTGCAACCATGATAACCTCATACCTATCCATCCACACTCCCCTCCCCCGGTCCCACTACCTGGAGCACTATGGAACGCACGCTCTGTCTGCAATAAACTGTCATTTATCCACGACCTCTTTATCACCAACAAACTCTCCTTCCTTGGCATCACTGAAACCTGGCTCACCCCCTCTGACACAGCCTCTCCAGCTGCGCTTTCCTATGGCGGATTCCATCTCTCTCACACCCCTCCCCCCAGCAACAAACGTGGTGGAGGGGTTGTCTGATACCTGCTCCTTTACCCCTATTCAACTTCCATCCTCCGCTGCTATTCCCTCGTTCGAGGTGCACTCCGTCCGCATCTATTCCCCCTCCAACCTCCAACTGGCTGTCATCTACCGCCCCCCGGAACTAGCCATCTCCACCTTTCTCAACCACTTCACCACCTGGCTACTCCATTTCCTCTCTGCTGACATCCCCACCATCATCATGGGCGATTTCAACATCCCCATTGACACTTCCACCCCGGCTGCCTCTAAACTTCTATCGCTCACGACTTCACTCAGCCTCACTCAATGGTCCTCTGCGGCCACTCACAAAGATGGTCACACGCTGGACCTGATCTTCACCCGCCTCTGTTCCCTCACTAATCTCACTAACTCCCCACTCCCCCTGTCTGACCACAACCTACTGACATTCTCTTCCCTCTCCTCTGTTAGTACGCATCCCCCACTTCACAAACTCACCCAGCCTCGCAGAAATCTCAAACACCTCAATTTACAATCGCTCTCTGAGTCCCTCATCCCTCTCACAGACATAGCCTCACTTAATGACACAGATGCTGCTGCCACATTTTATAACACCACAATAAAAGTCACACTTGATTCCGCCGCCCCCCTCACGCAGAGCATAACTCGTACAATCAACAGGCAGCCCTGGCTGACCGGCCTGACCAAAGAACTGAGACGGGCTTCCAGGGCTGCCGAGCGGAGATGGAAGAGAACCCATTCTACCGAGCACCTCAACGCATACAAGCAGTCCCTCGCCAGCTTCAAGTCCACGCTGTCTGCCGCAAAACAAACTTACTTCGCATCTCTCATATCCTCCCTGTCTCACAACCCTAAACAGCTCTTCAACACTTTCAATTCTCTACTCCGTCCCCCAGCACCTCCTCCCTCTCCTCTCATTTCTGCTGAAGACTTTGCCTCCTTCTTTAAGCAAAAGATTGATATGATCAGAGAAAGCTTTGGCCCGCAGCCGCCAATGCACCTCTTAGCCACTCAGCCCTGTTATTCCAAAACCAGCTTCACCACCATGACAGAAGATCAGCTCTCCACTCTCCTGTCACGATCACACCTCACCACTTGCGCGCTTGACCCACTCCCGTCCCACCTCATCCCTAACTTTGCCACAGTCTTCATCCCTACTCTCACACACCTCTTCAACCTTTCACTTACAAATGGTGTCTTTCCTTCATCCTTCAAACATGCCTCAATCACTCCCATCCTCAAAAAGCCCTCCCTCAACCCATCCTCTGTGTCTAACTATCGCCCGATATCTCTTCTCCCCTACGCCTCAAAACTACTGGAACAGCATGTATATCTCGAACTGTCCTCCCACCTCTCCTCCTGTTCCCTCTTCCGACCGCATCACTCAACTGAAACTGCCCTAACTAAAGTCACTAACGACCTGCTAACCGCCAAGAGCAAGCAACACTACTCTGTCCTCCTTCTCCTGGACCTGTCTTCTGCCTTCGACACCGTGGACCATTCCCTCCTGCTACAGATTCTCTCATCTCTTGGCATCACAGACTTGGCCCTATCCTGGATCTCATCATACCTAACAGACCGAACATTCAGTGTCTCCCTCTCACACACCACCTCCTCACATCGCCCCCTGTCTGTCGGTGTTCCTCAAGGCTCAGTCCTAGGACCCCTACTCTTCTCCATCTAAACCTTCGGCCTGGGACAGCTCATAGAATCCCACGGCTTGCAGTATCACCTCTACGCCGATGACACGCAGATCTACCTATCTGGACCTGACCTCACCTCCCTACTGACCAAAATCCCACAGTGTCTGTCTGCTATCTCAGCCTTCTTTTCTGCTCGCTTTCTCAAACTGAACATGGACAAAACAGAATTCATCATCTTTCCCCCACCTCATTCTTCCCCTCCACCAGACCTATCCATCAATGTCAATGGCTGCTCGCTTTCCCCAGTCCCGCATGCTCGGTGCTTTGGGGTGATCCTCGACTCTGCCCTCTCTTTCAAACCACACATCCAAGCCCTCGCCACCTCCTGCCGCCTCAAAATCAAAATATTTCCCGGATCCGCTCATTCCTCAACCATGAAACCACAAAAACACTAGTGCACGCCCTTATCATCTCCCGCCTCGACTACTGCAACCTCCTACTGTCTGGCCTCCCCTCTAGCACTCTGGCACCACTCCAGTCTATCCTACACTCTGCTGCCCGACTAATCCACCTGTCTCCCCGATATTCCCCAGCCTCCCCCCTATGCTAGGCCCTTCACTGGCTTCCTATTGCCCAGAGGCTTCAGTTCAAAACCCTACCCATGACATACAAAGCCATCCACAACCTTTCTCCTCCATACATCTGTGACATGGTCTCCCGCTACTTACCCACACGCAACCTTCGATCCTCTCAAGATCTCCTTCTCGACTCCCCCCTCATCTCTTCTTCCCACAACCGCAAACAAGACTTCTCCCGGGCTTCCCCCATACTCTGGAACTCCCTGCCGCAAAACATCAGACTTTCACCAACAACGGAAACCTTCAAGAAGAACCTGAAGACCCACCTGTTCCGACAAGCCTACAGCCTACAATGATCCTCAGTCTACTGAACCATCGCACGACCAGCTCTACCCTTTCCTAGTGTATCCTCACCCATCCCTGTAGACTGTGAGCCCTCGCGGGCAGGGTCCTCTCTCCTTCTGTACTTGTGTGTCCCTTGTCAGCACATGTTTATTGTACCTGTCTATATTTTCCATTTTCATATGTAAAGCGCCATGGAATAAATGGCGCTATATAAATGTGTAATAATAATAATAATAATTCATTGAGTATTACATGATTTGTGTTACTTTTTTGTGTTACATAACACTCCAAAAAAATCATTAAAAAATTTCCCTGGGTTAAATTTCTTACTAATGTACTGTTCTGTGTTCTGGATATTTTATTTAATATATAACACTCCAAAAAAAAGTTAAAAAATTTAGCGGGGTTAAATTAGTCATTCATGCAATATTCCATGGTCTGGGGTACATTTCCTGTGATCTATAAAACAGAAAAAAGCATTTAAATATTTAGTAGGGTTACATTTTCAGGTATGCAGTATTACACGTGGACTGGGGTACATTTCTGTGATTTATAACACTCTAAAAAAGTGTTAATTTTTTTACTGTATTCAATTAGTCATCCATACAGTGCAACATGCTTAGCCGAAGACAAAGATGGCAAAAGAACTTAAGACTCCCGAGGGAGTGAGCGGAGGAATATCGGAGCAAGAGGAAGCTGGCGCAACAGCAGAGGTGGCATGAGCCTTGTGTTCTTGATCCGGCTGATATCCCAAACCAAGGGGTGAACCTAGCCTCTCTGCTGCCTGAGGCGAACTGCAAAATGGCGCCCCCCTGTAGTCTATTTGAAACATCGATCTGTACACTTCTTCAGGGACTCAATGCCGCCTGAGGCGAAGTGATCAACTTGCTTCAATTTAGGTGCGCCCCTGGCCGGGGAACAGTGCTTACTGTAGCGCTTCTCCCCGGCGGCCGTCTTTGTGGTACTGATGCGGCACACAGTTGCCACACATATTACACACATGGACACGGATATCTCCACTAACGGTTTTTCCAGTAACAGAAATATCAGGATGTGTGAAACCAGCTTAAAGCCACATTCACACGTTCAGTATTTAGTCCGTATTTTACTTCAGTATTTGTAAGCCAAATCGGGAGTGGGTGAGAAATCCAGAAGTGGTGACGTGTTTCTATTATACTTTTCCTCTGATTGTTCCACTCCTGGTTTTGGCTTACAAATACTGAGGTAAAATACTGAACGTGTGAACGTGGCCTGATAGAGGGTTTCTTCTACTTCTGACTTCCCGCAGACAGAAGTTGCAGTCACAAGATGGCGCAGATAAAAAGTGGAGACGGTGACATTATACACAGGAGCTCTGTATATAGTGTACAGGTAATAGAGTGATTACCTATGAAATTATACACAGGAGCTCCATGCTCCATTCCGGCCCCTGTGTTCCATTCTGCCCCGTGGTACATTTTAGGCCACTCCCCGACCACACCCATTTCACAACTAGCCACACCCATATCCACGCCCCAATCGCACACATTTAGCACTGCTGATCACACTGATGGTACTGAGGACACAGTGGCTGGTACTATGGGCACACTGATGGTACTGAGAAAAAGAAAGAAAAACCAGAGAGAAAGAAAGAACAGAGCGAGAGAAAGGAAGAACAGAGAGAGAAAGAAGAGAGGAAAGAAAGAACAGAGAGATTAAGAAAGACGGAAAGAACAGGAGAGAGAAAGAAAAGAACAGAGAGAGAGAAAGGAAGAACAGAGAAGAGAAAGAAGGTAAGAAAGAACAGATAGAGAAAGAGAAAGAAAGACAGAGAGAAAGAAGAACAGAGAGAGAAAAGAAAGAACAAGAGAAGAGAAGAAGAGAAAGAAACGAACAGAGCGACAAAGAGGGGAAAGAAAGAAAGGACAAAGAGAAAAAGCAGAGAGAGAGAGAAAGGAAGAACAGAGAGAGAAAGAAAGAGGGGAAAAAAGAAAGAACAAAGAAAGAAAGAACAGAGAAAGAAAGAGGGGAAAGAAAGAAGAGAGAAAGAAAAAGGGGAAAGAAAGAACAGAGAGAGAAAGAAAGAACAGAGATAAAGAAAGAAAGAAAAAAAAAAGAAAGAGGTAAAGAAACAAAGAAAGAACAGAGAGAGAAAGAAAGAGGGGAAAGAAATAAAGAACAGAGAGAGAAAGAAGAGGGGAAAGAAAAAGAACAGAGAGAGAAAGAAAGAGAACAGAAAGAAAGAGGGGAAAGAAAGAACAGAGAGAGAGAAAGAAACAACAGAGAAAAGAAAGAAAGAGGGGAATGTTGTGAATGTTTTGGAAATGAATTCTGAGCAGAAGCTCCCTCTGGTGGTTACAAACAGTACTGAACCATTCAATGAGGATTGGCAATCAGGAGTCACAGAGTGGCTTGATATAAGGGAGGTTCCCTCCCATCATGGTTGCCGGTGATCAATTGTTCTTGTCTCAACTGTGGTTCCTAGTTCACTTGGAAGCTTGCTGAGTCTTGCCTCTTCTTCTGCTTTCAGATAAGATTTTTTCTGTTTTTGTTTTTGTGCTTACCATTTGCATATTTCTCTGCATTTCTGTGAGGTTAGCCAGGTTCCCCCCCCGGGGGGCTTGGGCTCCTCTCAGTTCCGCTGGAGCCACTGTTATTTGTTCATTTGCCTTTTCCAGTTTTTTCAGTGGCTGCAGCTAAGTTTTGTTACACCAGAGAACTGATTTAGGTGGTAGAGGTCGTGTGATCCCAGGTGTTTTTGCAATCAGTAGCGTTGGCATTTTTTAGGGTTTTTTTGGATTGCAGTGAGTATCCTTTCTATCCTTTTCTGTCCAGGCAGATTGGGCCCCAGCGTTTGCTCATACTATTTTCTGTCTGTGTCTGTATTTCCTCTTGTCTAACCGCCATTACATGTTTGGGGGCTTCCTATGTTCTTTGGGGATCTGCTTGGGGCAGATAGCTTTCCTCTTTCTATCTTTAGGTGTAGTTAATCTCTCAGGCTGTGAAGAGGCGTCTAGGACCAACGTAGGAACGCTCCACGGCTGCCTTTAGTTGTGGTGGTTAGTCAGGGTACTGCAATCCAATAGATTCCAACCTCTCTGGTGTATTGCCGTTTTTGCCTGCTCTCCTCAGCTACCAAAACATAACAGTATCACCGGCCAAACTGAAAATTGTATGGTACTCACAGAAGGGAAAAATAGTGTGGAAAGAAAAAAGTTGTCAGAGTTGTCAGATTTTTTTTTTTTTTCTGTTCTTGCATTTTTTCCCTCTTTTTCTCTGGGTGCTGAGGAGGATTTTTTTTCTCTCTCAATGGAGCTTGCACAGCTGTCTGGCCGTGTGGATCAGCTTGCCACTGAGGTTCGGAGTATTGCAGTCTATCTAGCTGGGTTACCGGTTGTGGAACCTAGGATTCCCATGCCAGATTTGTTTTTGGGAGATCGGGCCAAATTTCTGAATTTCAAAAGTAACTGTAAGTTGTTTTTTGCCTTAAAACCTAAGTCCTCAGGGAACGCAGCACAGCAGGTTCAAATTGTCATCTCTCTCATGCGCGGCGATCCTCAGGATTGGGCTTTTTCCCTGACACCTGGGGACCCTGTTTTGAGTGATGTTGATGCATTTTTTCTGGCTCTGGGGTTATTGTACGATGAGCCTAATGTCACTGATCAAGCTGAAAGAACCTTGTTGGCATTAAATCAGGGGC
Source organism: Oophaga sylvatica (assembly GCA_033576555.1). Taxonomy (NCBI): domain Eukaryota; kingdom Metazoa; phylum Chordata; class Amphibia; order Anura; family Dendrobatidae; genus Oophaga; species Oophaga sylvatica. The sequence continues at coordinate 524,313,319 of JARQOD010000001.1, forward strand.
TTGAGGACGCTGAGTTATACTGTCAGAAATTCCGAAAATGGGCAGTCCTAACCAAATGGAATGATGATGCTTTGGCAGCCCTTTTTCGGAAGGGGCTGTCAGAGAATGTAAAAGATGTTATGGTGGGTTTCCCTGCTCCCTCTGGTCTCAATGTTTCTATGTCATTAGCGATTCAAATTGACAGACGTTTGCGTGAGCGTAGAGGTATGCGTGGAATAGTGTTGCCTTGTGAGCCAGCTTCTGAACCCATGCAGTGTGATAGAGTGGCTTCTGGGGCACAGCGTCATGAGTTTCGAAAACGCAATGGGTTATGTTTCTATTGTGGTGACGCCTTCATGCTATTTCTGTCTGCCCTAAGCGGGGAAGAGGTTTTGCACGCTCAGTTGTCTTGGGTAGTGTTCAGACTAAATTTCTGTTGACTGTTACCCTAATTTGCTCCCTGTCCACATTTTCTGCTCAGGCTTTTGTTGATTCGGGAGCAGCTATTAACCTGATGGATTTTGATTTTGCCAAACGTTGTGGGTTTCCCTTGATGCCCCTACGGAAGTCTATTCCCCTACTGGGGATTGATTCTACCCCTTTGGCTGAGAATAAACCCCAGTTTTCTACTCACGTGATAATAAGGGTTGAACCTGATCATCAGGAGAGTTGCAAATTTTTGGTACTGTATAATCTGCATGACATTATTGTACTAGGTTTCCCTTGTTTACAGTCTCATAATCCTGTTTTGGATTGGAGATCTGTGTCTGTGACCAGTTGGGGCTGCCAATGTGTTAATGCCAACACTCCTGTTTTTTCTGCCTCTCCCCAGTCTCAGGAAGTTCCTGACTTTTTGACAGATTTTTCTGATGTGTTTAGCGAAAGTAAATCTGCATCCTAGCCCCCGCATAGGAGCTATGACTGCGCTATTGAATTCGTGCCTGGTAGTAAATTCCCTAAAGGTCACCTTTTTAACTTGTCTGTACCTGAACATGACGCTATGCGGTCTTATATCAAGGAGTCATTGGAGAAGGGTCATATCAGACCATCCTCTTCACCCTTGGGTGCCGGTTTTTTCTTTGTGGCCAAAAAGGATGGTCCATTAAGGCTGTGTATTGATTATCGTCTCTTGAACAATATCACTGTGAAATATCAATATCCGTTACCCTTGATTTCTGACCTGTTTTCCAGGGTGAAAAGTGCTACTTCGTTTACCAAGCTTGACCTCAGGGGGGCGTATAACCTTATTCGCGTTAAGCACGGGGATGAATGGAAGACGGCGTTTAATACCCCAGAGGGGCATTTTGAGTACCTAGTGATGCCCTTTGAGCTCACTAATGCTCCTTCCGTCTTCCAGTCCTGTCACGCTGTCTAATGATATGTATACAATGTCAGTAAACTATTAATACAGGAACAACACTCTATACAACAACTAGTATAGCAACATCAGCATGTAAGTATAGAATAGATTTACCTGACACGATATCTGCTGAACTCAGGGTTAATCTTGAGGACTTGATGAGCTGAAACAGGAAAGAGGTGGACCGGGATCTAACCTGACCCTAAACTGGGGTCCTAACTAATCCCTCACCTTGGAGGTACTGATAATGGTTCAGAGGTCCAAGTCACCAACCTAACCCTGTCTCCTATCAGACCCTGAACCCTGTAATCAGTCCTAAGAAGGATCCTGACTACCACCAAAGGGATATGGGCTGATCTTAGCTAAATACACAGATTAGACATATAAGACAGACAGGATAACACTCGCTTGCATACACACTCAAACACCAAAGGAACATAAATGGTCTGGGAAATAAACTCTAACCAAGTTGAGCTTAGAACAACTAAGGAGCTCACAACTAAAGTCTATACAGATTCATTCCTATCTGTGGTCTGCATGAAGGTTTCACTGGCAACTCCCCAAGCAGACAACCAGGAATTTAAAGGAAACCAATCAACAAATAATCAATTGCAGCCGGGAGAAACTGCACCCAGTCCCAGCACCGAGCACAGACAGAATTAACTCCCTAGCTGCCAAACACAAAGAAACAGCAGCTCAACTGTGAGAAGTCAAAATGTGCAACCGCGACGATCTTCGTGGCAATGCACACATGACAGTACCCCCCCTTCTACGAGGGGCCTCCGGACCCTCAGGGCCAGGCCTGCCCGGGTGAGTTCTGTGGAAGGTCCGAACCAAACGATCTGCGTTAACATCAGACGCAGGGACCCACGTCCTCTCCTCTGGACCATACCCCTTCCAATGCACCAAGTACTGAAGGGACCGGCGATTCAGACGTGAGTCAATGATCTTTGATACTTGAAATTCCAAGTTACCATTGACCAACACAGGAGGAGGAGGTAGAGGTGACGGTATGACTGGTGCCACATACCTTTTAAGTAATGACTTGTGGAACACATTATGAATTTTAAACGTAGGAGGGAGGTCCAGACGAAATGCCACAGGATTAATTATGGAACTGATCCTGTACGGCCCGATGAATCTGGGACCCAGTTTCCAGGAGGGCACTTTAAGTTTTATATTCCTGGTAGACAACCATACCAGATCGTTCACATTCAGATCTGGACCAGAAACTCTCCTCCTATCAGCCATACGTTTGTAACGGTTCCCCATCGCACTCAGATTATTCAATACACCTCTCCACACAGAAGCAAGTGACGACGAGAAACGCTCCTCCTCAGGAACCCCAGAAGGGCCCCCCCCATTGAAAGTACAAAACTGGGGATGAAAACCATATGCCCCAAAAAACGGGGACTTACCAGTGGACTCGCTCCGCCTGTTGTTAAGAGCGAACTCTGCCAGAGGCAAGAAAGAAGACCAGTCCTCTTGGTTCTCTGAGACAAAACATCGGAGATATGTCTCTAAGCTCTGATTCAGACGCTCTGTCTGACCATTGGTCTGCGGATGAAAAGCCGAGGAAAATGACAACTGCATCCCCCGACGTAAACAAAATGCCCTCCAAAATTTGGACACAAACTGAGACCCCCTATCTGACACCACATCAGAAGGCAACCCATGAAGTCTAACGATCTCCCTAATGAACACCTGCGCCAGAGTTTTAACATTAGGGAGTGCAGGAAGAGCAACGAAATGTGCCATCTTACTGAACCTGTCAACAACCACCAGTATGACAGTATTCCCTGACGACGGAGGAAGTTCCGTAGTGAAGTCCATAGATAAATGAGTCCATGGACGCTCCGGAAGTTTCAAGGGTAAAAGGGTCCCAGACGGACGGGTATGAGGGGTTTTAGAGCGAGCACACACCCCACATGACGCGACAAAAGTTATAACATCTTTATTAGCATTAGGCCACCAAAACCGGCGAGAAAGGAGATCTAAAGTAGCCTTACTCCCTGGATGTCCTGCTAGAGCAGAATTATGATGTGCCTCAATAACCTTTTGTCTCAACAGATTTGGGACAAACAGTCTCCCTGGAGGTCCTGCAGGGGCGTCCCCCTGAGCCTCTAACACCTCCTCCTCAAGCTCAGAAAATACAGCCGACACTACCACCCCCTCCTGAAGGATAGGACTCGGGTCATCCGTTTTCCCGGCCCCTGGGAAACTGCGAGACAAGGCATCAGCCTTTACATTCTTAGACCCCGGGCGATAAGTGACGACAAAATTAAACCTGGTAAAAAACAACGACCATCGAGCTTGTCTGGAATTCAGACGCTTAGCGGATTCCAAATACAACAGGTTCTTGTGATCTGTAATAACGGTAACCGGGTGGACTGCCCCCTCCAAAAAGTGACGCCATTCTTCAAAAGCTAACTTAATGGCCAAAAGTTCCCTATTGCCGATATCATAATTCCTTTCGGCGGACGACAATTTCTTAGAAAAGAAAGCGCACGGATGCCATTTACCAGGGGACGGGCCCTGGGACAATATAGCACCCACCCCTACGTCAGACGCATCCACCTCCACAATGAACGGCTGAGATGCATCTGGTTGGTTGAGAACGGGTGCCGAAGCAAAACATTTCTTCAAAGAGGAAAAGGCTTGGCAAGCTTTGTCCGACCATTTAGAAAAATCCGTCCCTTTTCTTGTCATGTCAGTGAGAGGTTTGACGACAGATGAGAAATTACAAATAAATTTCCGGTAGTAGTTAGCAAACCCCAAAAAACGCTGCAGAGCCTTAAGATCCCCTGGCTGATCCCATTCAAGCACTGCTCTCACCTTTTCAGGGTCCATACGGAAACCGGAGGCTGACACCAAAAAACCCAAAAACTGAAGTTCCTGTACGGCAAATACACACTTCTCCAGTTTGGCGTATAATTTATTGTCTCGCAAGATCTGCAAACACCTGTCTCACATGCTCCTGATGAGACACAAGATCTGGCGAGTAAATTAAAATGTCGTCCAAATATACAACCACAAACAGCCCCACAAGGTGACGAAAAATGTCATTAACAAAATGTTGGAATACTGCTGGTGCAGTAGTCAGACCAAAAGGCATGACTAAGTTCTCATAATGTCCCTCCGGCGTGTTAAACGCCGTTTTCCACTCATCCCCCTCTTTTATCCTAATCAGATTATACGCCCCCCTGAGATCCAATTTAGAAAACCATTTGGCGCCAACAATTTGATTGAAGAGATCAGGAATAAGAGGGAGTGGATACGGATCTCGAACAGTAATCCGATTAAGTTCGCGGAAATCCAAGCAAGGGCATAGGCCTCCATCTTTCTTCTTCACAAAGAAGAACCCCGCGGCTACTGGGGAAGATGAAGGTCTAATATGCCCTTTGGCCAGACTTTCAGAAATATAATCTTTCATAGCCTGCCTCTCAGGACCAGAAAGATTATACAACCTAGCTTTAGGCAACATAGCATCAGGAAGGAGATTAATAGAGCAGTCATACACGCGATGAGGAGGCAACTCCTGACACCCCTCCTCAGAGAAAACATCCCCAAAATCCTCCAAAAAAGGAGGCAATGTACTAGGCACGACCGCACTGATGACTGTGTTCATGCAGTTGCTTTTGCAAAACTCACCCCATTGGCTTATTTCTCTGGACTGCCAATTAATCACAGGGTTATGTTTAACCAACCAAGGAAGTCCCAACACAATGGGAGTAGGTAGACCCTCCAACACATAACAAGATAATTGTTCCCTATGTATTGCCCCTACCCGAAGGTCAATGTTATGAACCTCATGAACAAAGCTACCTTGGCCGAGAGGCCTGGCGTCAATGGAGAATATAGGGATCGGTTTGACCAATACACTCAGATGCATACCTTGAGCCTGAGCAAACTGAGCGTCAACCAGATTAGCCCCGGAACCACTATCAAGAAGAACAGACAATCTCTCCACTCTCGTACCAACTACCACCTCCACTGGTACAAGGAACTGAGAAGAACTGGCGGATGAAATACATACTCCCAGGTTGTCGTCCACCACACAACCTGGGATTAACAGTTTTCCGGCGACTTTTGGCTCAACAAGGCACGGGATGGACATTCTCCAACAAAATGTCCCTCTTTCCCGCAGAAAAAACATCTTCTAGTCCTGCGGCGTACCGCCAATCCCCTCCTACGAAATGATGTCCCTCCCAACTGCATAGGCTCATCCGAACAGACAAGGGGAACCTCAACATAAGGGACTTTAGTGGTAGGTGGAGAAACAACAGGGAGTGGGGTTACCTCACCCCTCTCCCGAAGCCGTCTATCAGTACGGATAGCTAAGGCCATAGCAGCCTCCAGAGAAGGAGGAGACTCATACTGAGCCAAAACGTCTTTTAATTTATCAGAAAGCCCATGACAAAACTGGCTCCTAAGAGCTGGGTCATTCCACTGAGTATCTGTGGCCCATCTACGAAACTCAGAAGCAAATTCCTCTGCCGGACGATCTCCCTGCTGTATCTTACGTAATTTTGTCTCAGCAAGAGAGACCCGATCTGGGTCATCATATACCAATCCCAGGGCAGTAAAAAATTGATCTACAGACAGTAGAGCCGGGGATCCCGGAGGAAGGGAAAATGCCCAGGATTGAGGGTCCCCTTGCAGAAGTGAGATAACAATTCCCACTCTCTGCTCCTCACTCCCTGATGATCGAGGCCGAAGCCGAAAATACAATTTACATGCCTCCCGGAAGGTGAAAAATTTGTCTCGCCCACCAGTGAACCTGTCCGGGAGAGCAACCTTAGGTTCAACTCTGGTTTGCTCCAGGGGAGACAAAACTTTGGACTTAATGTCCGTCAGCTCCATGGATAATCCCTGCAACTGCAGAGCCAGCTGGGCTACTGGATCCATGGTAACTGGAGATAATTTTTAGGGCCAGTGAAAATGTCACGCTGTCTAATGATATGTATACAATGTCAGTAAACTATTAATACAGGAACAACACTCTATACAACAACTAGTATAGCAACATCAGCATGTAAGTATAGAATAGATTTACCTGACACGATATCTGCTGAACTCAGGGTTAATCTTGAGGACTTGATGAGCTGAAACAGGAAGAGAGGTGGACCGGGATCTAACCTGACCCTAAACTGGGGTCCTAACTAATCCCTCACCTTGGAGGTACTGATAATGGTTCAGAGGTCCAAGTCACCAACCTAACCCTGTCTCCTATCAGACCCTGAACCCTGTAATCAGTCCTAAGAAGGATCCTGACTACCACCAAAGGGATATGGGCTGATCTTAGCTAAATACACAGATTAGACATATAAGACAGACAGGATAACACTCGCTTGCATACACACTCAAACACCAAAGGAACATAAATGGTCTGGGAAATAAACTCTAACCAAGTTGAGCTTAGAACAACTAAGGAGCTCACAACTAAAGTCTATACAGATTCATTCCTATCTGTGGTCTGCATGAAGGTTTCACTGGCAACTCCCCAAGCAGACAACCAGGAATTTAAAGGAAACCAATCAACAAATAATCAATTGCAGCCGGGAGAAACTGCACCCAGTCCCAGCACCGAGCACAGACAGAATTAACTCCCTAGCTGCCAAACACAAAGAAACAGCAGCTCAACTGTGAGAAGTCAAAATGTGCAACCGCGACGATCTTCGTGGCAATGCACACATGACAAGTCCTTCATGAATGACATTTTCAGGGATTTTGTGGATAAATTCCTGATTGTTTATTTGGATGATATCTTGATTTTTTCCAAAGACTGGGACTCTCATGTGAAACATGTTCGGACTGTGTTCCAGATTTTGAGAGAGAATGCTCTGTATGTGAAGGGATCAAAGTGTCTTTTTGGCGTACAGAGGATCTCATTTCTGGGATTCATTTTGTCTCCATCTGTTATTGAAATAAACCCGGTCAAGGTTCAGGCCATCTGTGATTGGGTCCAACCTACTTCATTAAAGGCTCTTCAGAGATTCTTGGGTTTTGCCAATTATTATCGTAAATTTATTTGGTAATTTCTCTGTTATTGTTAAACCATTGACTGATTTGACCAAAAAGGGTTCTGATGTGGTGAATTGGCCTCCTGAGGCAGTCTCTGCGTTTCAGGAACTTAAGCAGAGATTCACTTCTGCTCCTGTTCTACGGCAGCCTGATGTTTCTCTGCCATTTCAGGTGGAGGTTGATGCCTCTGAAATTGGGGCAGGTGCCGTTTTGTCCCAAAGAGTTCCTGAGACATCTAAAAGTAACCCTTGTGCCTTTTTCTCTCGAAAATTTTCTCCAACTGAACGTAATTATGACGTGGGTAATCGGGAGTTATTGGCCATGAAGTGGGCTTTTGAAGAGTGGAGACATTGGCTGGAGGGAGCCAAACATCAGGTGGTGGTCCTCACGGACCATAAGAATCTGGTTTATCTGGAATCAGCCAAGCAACTTAATCCTAGACAGGCCAGGTGGGCCTTGTTTTTCACACGTTTTAATTTTGTGGTTTCCTATCTTCCTGGCACTAAGAATGTTAAGGCGGATGCCCTCTCGAGGAGTTTCCTTGCGGACTCTCCTGAGTTATCTGATTCTGCTGTTATTTTGAAAGAGGGTGTAGTTCTTTCCACCATCTCGCCCAATTTGAGACTGGCTCTGGAAGGGTGTCAGGAGGATAAACCCAAGCGCTGCCCTTTTGGGAAATTGTTTGTCCCAGACCGGTGGAAAAAGAGTGTGATGTCTGAGATTCATTGTTGGCCGGTCATCCCGGAATTTTTGGTACCAGAGACTTGGTGAGTCGGTCCTTTTGGTGGCCTATTTGTCTCGTGACATCAGGGAGTTTGTGCAGTCCTGTGGGACTTTCTCTCGCTCCAAGCCTTGCTCTCGCTCTAGTGGTTTGTTGATGCCATTGCCTGTGCCCAAGAGACCATGGACCCATATCTCTATGGATTTTATTTCCGACCTCCCTGTTTCTCAGAGAATGACCGTTATCTGGGTGATTTGTGATAGGTTTTCCAAGGTGATACATCTTGTGCCATTACCTAAGTTGCCTTCCCCTCCAAATTGGTGCCTTTGTTCCTTCAGCACGTGGTTCGGTTACACGGCATTCTTGAGAACATTGTGTCTGACAGAGGAGTCTAGTTTGTTTCCAGATTTTGGAGGACTTTTTGTTCTGTTCTAAACTTGGTGTTCAATTGTCTTTCTCCTCTGCTTTTCATCCTCAGACCAATGGACAAACTGAGAGAACAAACCAGACATTGGAGACTTATCTGAGATGCTTTGTGTCTGCTGATCAAGATGACCGGGTCTCTTTTTTGCCTTTGGCTGAGTTTGCTCTTAATAATAGGGCTAGCTCTGCCTCTTTGATGTCTCCATTTTTCTGCAATTTTGGGTTTCACCCACGATTTTCTTCGGGACAGACGGAGGCTTCAGTCTGTCCGGGTGTTGACTCTGTTGTGGAGCGTATGCAGCAGATTTGGGACCAGGTAGTGGAGAGGTTTTCCCTCTCTCAGGAGAAGGCCCAGCGGTTTGCCAACCGGCATAGGACTGATGGTCCTCGGTTTAAAGTGGGGGACTTGGTCTGGTTGTCCTCAAGAAATATCCCTATGAGAGTTGCATCTCCTAAGTTTAAGCCTAGGTTCATTGGACCTTATAAGATCATGGAGATTTTTAATCCTGTTTCCTTTCGTTTACTTCTTCCAGGGACATTTAAGATCCATAACGTGTTCCACAAGTCCTTATTGAAAAGGTTTGTCGAGCCAGTGGTTCCTATGGCTGTGCCTCCTGACCCTGTTTTGGTTGAGGGCAATCTGGAGTATGTGGTTGAGAAAATATTGGATTCTCGTTTTTCTAGACGGAAACTCCAGTATTTGGTTAAGTGGAGAGGTTATGGTCAGGAGGACAATTCTTGGGTGTTTGCTTCGGACATCCATGCTAGGAGACTGATCCGTGCCTATCACCGAGCTCATCCTGACTGACCTGGTTGCACAAATGAGGGTTTGGTGACCCCTCCTCAAGGGGGGGGTACTGTTGTGAATGTTCTGGAAATGAATTCTGAGCAGAAGCTCCCTCTGGTGGTTACAAACAGTACTGAACCATTCAATGAGGATTGGCAATCAGGAGTCACAGAGTGGCTTGATATAAGGGAGGTTCCCTGCCATCATGGTTGCCGTGATCAATTGTTCTTGTCTCAACTGTGGTTCCTGGTTCACTTGGAAGCTTGCTGAGTCTTGCCTCTTCTTCTGCTTTCAGATAAGATATTTTCTGTTTTTGTTTTTGTGCTTACCATTTGCATATTTCTCTGCATTTCTGTGAGGTTAGCCAGGTTCCCCCCCCCGGGGGGCTTGGGCTCCTCTCAGTTCCGCTGGAGCCACTGTTATTTGTTCATTTGCCTTTTCCAGTTTTTTCAGTGGCTGCGGCTTAGTTTTGTTACACCAGAGAACTGATTTAGGTGGTAGAGGTCGTGTGATCTCAGGTGTTTTTGCAATCAGTAGCGTTGGCATTTTTAGGGTTTTTTTGGATTGCAGTGAGTATCCTTTCTATCCTTTTCTGTCTAGGCAGATTGGGCCCTAGCGTTTGCTCATACTATTTTCTGTCTGTGTCTGTATTTCCTCTTGTCTAACCGCCATTACATGTTTGTGGGCTTCCTGTGTTCTTTGGGGATCTGCTCCGGGGCAGATAGCTTTCCTCTTTCTATCTTTAGGTGTAGTTAATCTCTCAGGCTGTGAAGAGGCGTCTAGGACCAACGTAGGAACGCTCCACGGCTGCATTTAGTTGTGGTGGTTAGTCAGGGTACTTCAATCCAATAGATTCCAACCTCTCTGGTGTATTGCCGTTTTTGCCTGCTCTCCTCAGCTACCAAAACATAACAGGGGAAAGAAAGAACAGAGAGAGAAAGAAAGAACAGAGAGAGAGAGAGAAAGGAAGAACACAGAGAGAGAAAGAAATAAAGAACAGAGAAAGAAAGAACAGAGAGAGAAAGGAAGAACAGAGAGAGAGAAAGAAAGAACAGAGAGAAAGAAAGAGGGGAAAGAAAGAAAGAACAGAGAGAAAGAAAGAGGGGAAAGAAAGAACAGAGAGAAAAAAGGGGGAAAGAAAGAACATAGAAAGAAACAAAGAGGGGAAAGAAAGAAAGAACAGAGAGAGAAAGAAAAGAACAGAGAGAGAAAGAAAGAAAAAGAGAGAAGAAAGAAAGGAGAAAGAAAGAACAGAGAGAGAAAAAGAAAGAAAGGAGAGAGACAGAAAGAACAGAAAGAGAAATAAAGAACAGAGAGAGAAAGAAAAAGATTAGAGAGGCAAAGAAAGAACAGAGAGAGAGAAAGAAACAGAAAGAAATTAAGATTAGAGAGGGAAAGAAAGAACAGAGAGAAAGAAACAGAGAGAGAAAGAAAGATTAGAGAGGGAAAGAGAACAGAGAGAGAGAGAAAGAAACAGAGAGAGAAAGGTTCTATAAAGATACTATAGGTGTGAAGTCTGCCCACTGCAGGTCTGAACTGCAGGTAAGACAGCACCCCGAGAAACCCGAGACCCTTTACCCCTATACAGGGATCTGGAATTACAGTGAAGCCCAGGGGGAAGCTGCCTATGAGTGCAGTGGACCGGGGCAGGAAGGACGCTAGGAAGGAATAATAAACTGGACAGAAAGAATAGTGAGGAGTCAAGGTCATAACCGGGAGAGCAGTAAAGGTACAAAATCGGCAGGCAGTAGAAGAGTCAGAAATCCAGGCAAAGGTCAGAGATACAATAGCAAAAACGAACTAGCACACTGGGGAAACCAAGACTATATCTGGCAGCCTACAAGCCAGGCTTCAAGGCATTTGAAGGACATGGCTACCTCTCACAGGCTCACAGTCTGATGACTTCATCTGGACCGCCCCCAGAACCAGGCCAGATGGTGATGCATGACTGACACCAACCACTTCACCTCTGACAGAAGAGCAAAGCCTGTGCCCACCCGACGCCTGCGCAGGGACCCTTCATTGTCACCAACATTACCCACAGGAGAAACATGGCGATGCGCCGTGACAGAGGCTGGCGTCAAAGGAGCGGAACCATATGAGGATACCGCTCTCCTATCACCGGCACCACCAGCCGAAGGAGTCCGGCGCCTCCCAGCGATCGAGACAGGAACACCAGCCACTGAGTCCAACGGCGATGTGACAGTACCCCTCCCTCTAAGAGGGGCCTCTGGACCCTCAAAACCCAGTTTGTTGGGATGAAGGAGATGAAACTTCCTGATCAAACCCTTGGCATGGACGTTACTGGCAGGCACCCAGGACCTTTCCTCTGGACCATAGCCCTTCCAATGCACCAGATACTGCACAGATCCTCTCACTAAGCGGAAATCAAGGATCCTTTGGACTTCATATTCCAAAGCACCCCCTACCAAAACCGGAGGAGGAGGGGACTGGACAGGACGAATCGGGGAGCGATACAATTTGAGAAGGGACTTATGGAATACATTGGGCAGTTTAAATGATTGGGGGAGCTTCAGACGAAAGGCTACTGGATTAATCACCTCAATAATTTCATACGGACCAATAAACTTGGGACCTAGTTTGGCAGACGGCACTTTGAGCTTAATTTCCTGGTAGAAATCCAAACTTTGTCCCCAACTCCCAGGTACGGGCCCTTGGAGCACCGTCTATTAGCAGACGAAGCCTGTCTAGTCTGAGCCCCTTTCAAGTTTACGTTGACTTCTGACCAGATAGTTTTTAACTGGTCTACGGTCCTTTCTACCCCAGGGACATCTGACATCCTAGAAGAGAATGAACCAAAGCGCAGGTGCAGCCCATGATTACAGTAGAAAGGGGTAGTCTTGATGGACTCCTGGTACTGATTATTCATGGCATACTCTGCTAGCGGTAGGTGTTCCACCCAATTGGACTGATGCTCAGAGACATAACAACGTAGATTCTGCTCAAGCGCTTGGTTGGTGCGTTCGGTTTGACCATTGGTTTCCGGGTGATAGGCAGAGGAAAAGGACAATTCCATTCCAATTCGTTTACAGAATGCCCTCCAAAATTTCGAAACAAACTGGGTGCCCCTATCGGACACGATATTCACAGGAATACCATGCAATCGCACAACATGAGTAATGAATAGTTTGCTCAGGGTCTCGGAATTAGGTAATCCAGACAGAGGAACAAAATGACACTGCTTGCTGAATCTATCCACCACCACCCAGATACACGTCTTCCCTTCTGAGAGTGGTAGATCAGTAATAAAGTCCATGGAGATATGGCTCCAAAGACTCTCAGGAGCAGACAAGGACTGGAGCCACCGGCAGGGAGATTATGGGGAGACTTAGCGCGAGCACAGGTTTCACAGGCCAGTACATAGTCCTTACAGTCCTTTACTACAGTTGGCCACCAAAAATTCCTAGTTACAAGTCTGATGGTGTTTTTGATGCCTGGATGCCCTGCAAGGACGGAATCATGTGATTCCTTCAGAACTTGAATGCGGAATGTGGCCGGGACAAATAGTTTTTGGGGAGGAGTAATGTCAGGGGCCTGTTCTGGGGATCTACGGATTTCTTCCAGAGGATCCAAGGATACAGCTGAAATAATAATTCCCTTGGCTAGTATTGGAGTTGGTTCAGAGTCAGGGCCGGCTCCAGGTTTTTATGGGCCCCGGGCGAAAGAGTCTCAATGGGCCCCTATAACACAGACCACGATTCATGATGCACAGATACGGCAGAGAAATATAGGTATAGTACAATGCCAAGCACTTCTCTTCTTCCATTACATGACTGATATCTATTGTAAATTGTACAATAGCTCAAAAACTGCCAAATCCTCACAGCGCACAGTACAGACTGGACAGTACAGTCCTCCATACAATATTATGGGCACCACATAATCTCCCCCTCATCACCCATATAATACCCCATGCCAGATGTCACCCCTCCATCCCCCATATAATGCTCCATACAGAATCCTGTACCCAATATAACGAATATAATGCTCCATACAGGATACTGGTCCCTATATAAAGCTCCATACAAAATATGGAGCTCTCCTCTGCGCTGTGCTGCGTTCTGCACTGTTACGGCTCAGGAAAGGGCGCCGTGGAAAGACTCCCATCATCATCATTGCCTGCCCATTATCATCATCATTGCCTGCCCATTATCATCATCATTGCCTCCCCATCATCATCATTGCCTGCCCATCATCATCAATGCCTGCCCATCATCATCATTGCCTCCCCATCATCATCATCGCCTCCCCATCATCATCATCATCATCTCCTCACCATCATCATCATCGCCTCCCCATAATCATCATTGCCTGTCCATCATCATCAATGCCTGCCCATCATCATCGCCTCCCCATTATCATCATCGCCTCCCCATCATCATCATCGCCTCCCCATCATCATCACTGCCTGCCCATCATCATCAATGCCTGCCCATAATCATCATTGCCTCCCCATCAATATCATTGCCTGCCCATCATCATCACTGCCTGCCCATCATCATCAATGCCTGCCATAATCATCATTGCCTCCCCATCATCATCACTGCCTGCCCATCATCATCACTGCCTGTCCATCATCATCAATGCCTGCCCATAATCATCATTGCCTCCTCATCAATATCATTGCCTGCCCATCATCATCACTGCCTGCATATCATCATCAATGCCTGCCCATAATCATCATTGCCTCCCCATCAATATCATTGCCTGCCCATCATCATCAATCATCATTGCCTCCCCATCATCACTGCCCTCCCCCCACCACCATCACACATACAGCAGACACACACACACACAAAGCACCGCACTACATACACACACACTGATACACACAGAGACACATGCACAGACACACACACAAACATCTCACCTGTCCGGCGTCCGCGTGCTCACTGCCACAGCCGGCCGCTGAATGATGACGTCATTCAGCGGCGCTGCTGTGAAAGGAAGCGCCGGCGTCCTGCAGGCGCCCCCTGGAGCCCGGAGCTGCGGCAGCGGAGGCACGGGGAGAGGTGAGTATTGCGCCGGCTGCTGCCGGGGCCCTGAGCAAGCGGGGGGTGGCCCAGTGGCGGCACTGACACCGCTAACGGGCGCTGGGGTGCCCGATGGCGAGTGGGCCCCCCTGCCTGCTCAGGGCCCCGGCACTTGCCCGGGTGTGCCGGGTGCTGACGCCGACCCTGTTCAGAGTCCTCGACCTGTGAGGTGCAAAAACTTAGAGAAAGGGCATCAGCCCTTACATTTTTAGTACCGGGTCGAAAAGTAATAACAAAATCAAACCTAGAAAAGAACAAGGCCCACCTTGCCTGTCTAGGATTCAGTCTTTTTGCTGACTCCAAGTAGGTCAGGTTCTTGTGGTCAGTAATTACAGTGATCTTATGCTTGGCACCTTCGAGAAAGTGGTGCCAACAATTCCCGATTACCTATATCATAATTCCTCTCGGTGGCAGAGAATTTTCGGGAAAAGAAGGCACACAGACGAAGTTGAGTGAGGGATGCAGTGCCTTGCGATAGCACTGCTCCGACTCCAACTTCAGAGGAATCTACCTCTACAATAAAGGGGCGGTCCAGATCAGGCTGAACCAATATTGGGTTAGAGGAAAAACATTTCTTTAAGTTAGAAAATGCATGAAGTGCTTCAGGCTTCCAGTTAACCACATCGGCCCCTTTCCGAGTCAAATCAGTGAGTGGTTTGGCTATCTCGGAAAAACCTTTAATAAATTTACGATAGTAGTTAGCGAAACCCAGAAATTGCTGGGGTGCCTTTAGAGACTTGGGTTGTACCCATTCCTTAATGGGTTGAATTTTAGAAGGATCCATGCAAAACCCTTTAGCTGACAAAATATAGCCCAGAAACTGTATCTCCTCCATCATGAAGACACATTTCTCTAGAATGCTGTCTGAGTCTCTGGAGGACAAAGCAGACGTTTTGGACGTGCGTCCTAAGGTCAGAAGAGTAAATCAGGATGTCGTCCAAATAAACGACCACATAAACACCACTAATGTCTCTGAAAATCTCGTTCACAAAATTTTGAAACACTGCAGGTTCATTACTGAGCCCGAACAGCATAACGAGATACTCAAAGTGGCCGAGGGGTGTGTTAAACCTGGTCTTCAACTCATCTCCCTTTCTTATAAGGACAAGATTATATGCTCCTCGGAGGTCAAGTTTAGTAAACCAACGGGCTCCCAACAGCTGATTAGAAAAATCAGGAATGAGTGGATACTGGTTTTTCACAGTGATTGCATTTAACTCACGATAATCAATGCAAGGTCTGAGACCACCATCTTTCTTTTCCACAAAAAAGAAACCGGCCCCAACTGATGAGGTGGATGGTCTAATAAACCCTTTTCGCAAACTGTTTGCTATGTAGTCTTTCATGGCCTGATGTTCTGGACCAGAGAGATTAAATATTCTCCCCTTAGGGAGACGAGAATCCGGTACTAAGTCTAGGGGCAATCGTACTTTCTATGAGGGGGTAATTTCTCTGATTCCAATACAGAAAATACATCCTCATAACCTCTGAATGCATAGGGTACAAAGGGAGGTGTGACTTTAACTTGGTTCACTGATAGCGATATACAATATACGATATACAATTATCCTGACACTCTGGGCTCCAGCGCACGATATCACCCAAGTGCCAGTCAATGACTGGATTATGTTTGCGTAACCATGGCATACCCAGAATAACAGCGGATGACAAAAAATGACACATGTTCAGCATGTAACGATCCCACTGACATTGATACTTCCTCAGTGACAAACTCCACTCCATTCTGGACGATAGGAGTGCCATTAATCGCAGTGGTTTTAATGGGTGCATTAAGCCTTAGCAGTGGTACACCAAGATTCTTTGCTACCAGGAGATCTATGAAATTCCCTTCTGAGCCACTATCCACATAAGCCTCCACACACACAGATTTCTTCAGGTAAGACAAAGAAGAAGGTAAAAGGACTTTGGCCGCATCAGCGGGCAATACCTGGGCACCTGGGCAGGCATGGCCAGAGCTACCCAGGTGCTGATGTCCAGGGAGTGAAGGCTTCTGGCGTCCAGTATTCTCCCAGAGGTCTCCAGACTGTGGCTTGTGCAGCATGTTAGTAAGAGATAATGGGAGTGATCCTCCACAGGACTGAGCAAAGAAGCAGGACACAGGTGCTTTAGCAACAGAATAAGCTCAGAAAAGGAGAGGAAGGAAAAATAAAATTCAGGGAAAAGGTTAGGAAATGCTTTTATATACAGTACAGACCAAAAGTTTGGACACATCTTCTCATTCAAAGATTTTTCTGTATTTTCATGACTAAGAAAATTGTACATTCACACTGAAGGCATCAAAACTATGAATTAACACATGTGGAATTATATACCGGTACTTAACAAAAAAGTGTGAAATAACTGAAAATATGTCTTATATTCTAGGTTCTTCAAAGTATCCACCTTTTGCTTTGATTACTGCTTTGCAAACTCTTGGCATTGTCTCTTGATGAGCTTCAAGAGGTAGTCACTGGAAATGATCTTCCAACAGTCTTGAAGGAGTTCCCAGAGATGCTTAGCACTTGTTGGCCCTTTTGTCTTCATTCTGCGGTTCAGCTCACCCCAAACCATCTCGATTGGGTTCAGGTCTGGTGACTGTGGAGGCCAGGTCATCTGGCATAGCACCCCATCACTCTCCTTCTTGGTCAAATAGCCCTTACACAGCCTGGAGGTGTGTTTGGAGTCATTGTCCTGTTGAAAAATAAATGATGGTCCAACTAAACGCAAACCGGATGGAATAGCATGCCTCTGCAAGATGCTGTGGTAGCCATGCTGGTTCAATATGCCTTCAATTTTGAATAAATCCCCAACAGTGTCACCAGCAAAGCACCCCCCACACCATCACACCTCCTCCTCCATGCTTCACGGTGGGAACCAGGCATGTAGAGTCCATCCATTCACCTTTTCTGCGTCACAAAAAGACACGGTGGCTGGAAACAAAGATCTCAAATTTGGACCCATCAGACCAACGTACAGATTTCCACTGGTCTAATGTCCATTCCTTGTGTTCTTTAGCCCAAAAAAGTCTCTTCTGCTTTTTGCCTGTGCTTAGCAGTGGTTTCCTAGCAGCTATTTTACCTTGAAGGCCTGCTGCACAAAGTCTTCTCTTAACAGTTGTTGTAGAGATGTGTCTGCTGCTAGAACTCTGTGTGGCATTGACCTGGTCTCTAATCTGAGCTGCTGTAAACCTGCAATTTCTGAGGCTGGTGACTCGGATAAACTTATCCTCAGAAGCAGAGGTGACTCTTGGTCTTCCTTTCCTGGGGCGGTCCTCATGTGAGCCAGTTTCTTTGTAGCGCTTGATGGTTTTCGCAACTGCACTTCGGGACACTTTCAAAGTTTTCCCAATTTTTCGGACTACCTGATCTTCATTTCTTAAAGTAATGATGGCCACTCGTTTTTCTTTACTTAGCTGCTTTTTTCTTGCCATAATACACATTCTAACAGTCTATTCAGTAGGACTATCAGCTGTGTATCCATCAGACTTCTGCACAACACAACTGATGGTCCCAACCCCATTTATAAGGTAAGAAATCATACTTATTAAACCGGACAGGGCACACCTGTGAAGTGAAAACCATTTTCGGTGACTACCTCTTGAAGCTCATCAAGAGAATGTCAAGAGTGTGCAAAGCAGTAATCAAAGCAAAAGGTGGCTACTTTGAAGAACCTAGAATATGAGACATATTTTCAGTTGTTTCACACTTTTTTGTTAAGTATACAATTCCACATGTGTTAATTCATAGTTTTGATGCCTTCAGTGTGAATGTACAATTTTCATAGTCATGAAAATACAGAAAAATCTTTGAATGAGAAGGTGTGTCCAAACTTTTGTTCTGTACTGTATATCCAGAATATATGGCCTTATTTTTAGGGCCAGATATAATGTGACGTCCGCCCATTGCAGGTCTGAACTGCAGGTAAGACAGCACTGTTATGATTTGGTAGCTGAGGAGAGCAGGCAAAAACGGCAATACACCAGAGAGGTTGGAATCTACTGGATTGCAGTACCCTGACTAACCACCACAACTAAAGGCAGCCGTGGAGCGTTCCTACGTTGGTCCTAGACGCCTCGTCACAGCCTGAGAGGTTAACTACACCTAAAGATAGAAAGAGGAAAGCTATCTGCCCCGGAGAAGATCCCCAAAGAACATAGGAAGCCCCCAAACATGTAATGGCGGTTAGACAAGAGGAAATACAGACACAGACAGAAAATAGTATAAGCAAACGTTGGGGCCCAATCTACCTGGACAGAAAAGGATAGTAAGGACACTTACTGCAATCCAAAAAACCCTAAAAAATACCAACTCTACTAATTGCAAAAACACCTGAGATCACACGACCTCTACCACCTAAATTAGTTCTCTGGTGTCACAAAACTAAGCCGCAGCCACTGAAAAAACTGGAAAAGGCAAATGAACAAATAACAGTGGCTCAGATAAACTGAGAGGAGCACAAGCCCCGGAGGGGACCTGGCTGACCTCCACAGAAGTGCAGGGAACAATGCAAAAAGCAAGCACAAAAATAAAAGCAGAAAATATCTTCTCTGATAGCAGAAGATGCAGGCAAGACTCAGCAAGCTTCCAAGTGAACCAGGAACCACAGTTGAGACAAGAACAATTGATCACCGGCAACCATGATGGGAGGGAACCTCCCTTATATAAGACCAGTCTGTAACTCCTGATTGCCAATCCTCATTGAATGGTTCAGTACTGTTTGTAACCACCAGAGGGAGCTTCTGCTCAGAATTCATTTCTAACACATTCACAACAGTACCCCCCCCTTGAGGAGGGGTCACCGAACCCTCATTTGGGCAACCAGGTCGGTCAGGATGAGCTCTGTGATACGCACGGATCAGTCTCCTAGCATAGATGTCCGAAGCAAACACCCAAGAATTGTCCTCCTGACCATAACCTCTCCACTTAACCAAATACTGGAGTTTCTGTCTAGAAAAACGAGAATCCAATATTTTCTCAACCACATACTCCAGATTGCCCTCAACCAAAACAGGGTCAGGAGGCGCAGCCATAGGAACCACTGGCTCGACAAACCTCTTCAATAAGAACTTGTGGAACACGTTATGGATCTTAAATGTCCCTGGAAGAAGTAAACGAAAGGAAACAGGATTAAGGATCTCCAAGATCTTATAAGGTCCAATGAACCTAGGCTTAAACTTAGGAGATGCAGCTCCCATAGGGATATTTCTTGAGGACAACCAGACCAAGTCCCCCACTTCAAACCGAGGACCATCAGTCCTATGCCGGTTGGCAAACTGCTGGGCCCTCTCCTGAGAGAGGGACAACCTCTCCACTACCTGGTCCCAAATCTGCTGCATACGCTCCACAACAGAGTCAACACCTGGACAGACAGAAGCCTCCGTCTGCCCCGAAGAAAATCGAGGGTGAAACCCAAAATTGCAGAAAAATGGAGACATCAAAGTGGCAGAGCTAGCCCTATTATTAAGAGCAAACTCAGCCAAAAGCAAAAAAGAGACCCAGTCATCTTGATCAGCAGACACAAAGCATCTCAGATAAGTCTCCAATGTCTGGTTTGTTCTCTCAGTTTGTCCATTGGTCTGAGGATGAAAAGCCGAGGAAAAAGACAATTGAACACCAAGTTTAGAACAAAAAGTCCTCCAAAATCTGGAAACAAACTGGACTCCTCTGTCAGACACAATGTTCTCAGGAATGCCGTGTAACCGAACCACGTGCTGAAGGAACAAAGGCACCAATTCGGAGGAGGAAGGCAACTTAGGTAATGGCACAAGATGCATCATTTTGGAAAACCTATGACAAATCACCCAGATAACGGTCATTCTCTGAGAAACAGGGAGGTCGGAAATGAAATCCATAGAGATATGGGTCCATGGTCTCTTGGGCACAGGCAATGGCATCAACAAACCACTAGAGCGAGAGCAAGGCTTGGAGCGAGAGCAAGTCCCGCAGGACTGCACAAATTCCCTGACGTCACGAGACAAAGTAGACCACCAAAATGACCGACTAACCAAGTCTCTGGTACCAAAAATTCCGGGATGACCGGCCAACGCGGAACAATGAATCTCTGACATCACACTCTTTTTTTCACCGGTCTGGGACAAACAATTTCCCAATAGGGCAGCGCTCGGGTTTATCCTCCTGACACCCTTCCAGAGCCAGTCTCAAATTGGGCGAGATGGCGGAAAGAACTACACCCTCTTTCAAAATAACAGCAGGATCAGATAACTCAGGAGAGACCGCAAGGAAACTCCTCGAGAGGGCATCCGCCTTAACATTCTTAGTGCCACGAAGAAAGGAAACCACAAAATTAAAATGTGTGAAAAACAAGGCCCACCTGGCCTGTCTAGGATTAAGTCGCTTCGCTGATTCCAGATAAACCAGATTCTTATGGTCCGTGAGGACCACCACCTGATGTTTGGCTCCCTCCAGCCAATGTCTCCACTCTTCAAAAGCCCACTTCATGGCCAATAACTCCCGATTACCCACGTCATAATTACGTTCAGTTGGAGAAAATTTTCGAGAGAAAAAGGCACAAGGGTTACTTTTAGAGGTCTCTGGATCTCTTTGGGACAAAACGGCACCTGCCCCAATTTCAGAGGCATCAACCTCCACCTGAAATGACAGAGAAACATCAGGCTGCCGTAGAACAGGAGCAGAAGTGAATCTCTGCTTAAGTTCCTGAAACGCAGAGACTGCCTCAGGAGGCCAATTCACCAC
The DNA here is from genome assembly GCA_033576555.1 of Oophaga sylvatica. Classification (NCBI taxonomy): domain Eukaryota; kingdom Metazoa; phylum Chordata; class Amphibia; order Anura; family Dendrobatidae; genus Oophaga; species Oophaga sylvatica. The sequence goes on from JARQOD010000001.1 coordinate 524,334,380, forward strand.
ATCAGAACCCTTTTTGGTCAAATCAGTCAATGGTTTAACAATAACAGAGAAATTACCAATAAATTTACGATAAAAATTGGCAAAACCCAAGAATCTCTGAAGAGCCTTTAATGAAGTAGGTTGGACCCAATCACAGATGGCCTGAACCTTGACCGGGTCCATTTCAATAACAGACGGAGACAAAATGAATCCCCCAGAAATGAGATCCTCTGTACGCCAAAAAGACACTTTGATCCCTTCACATACAGAGCATTCTCTCTCAAAATCTGGAACACAGTCCGAACATGTTTCACATGAGAGTCCCAGTCATTGGAAAAAAATCAAGATATCATCCAAATAAACAATCAGAAATGTATCCACAAAATCCCTGAAAATGTCATTCATGAAGGACTGGAAGACGAAAGGAGCATTAGTGAGCCCAAAGGGCATCACCAGGTACTCAAAATGCCCCTCTGGGGTATTAAACGCCGTCTTCCATTCATCCCCGTGCTTAATGCGAATAAGGTTATACGCTCCCCTGAGGTCAAGCTTGGTAAACCAAGTAGCACTTTTCACCCTGGAAAACAGGTCAGAAATCAAGGGTAACGGATATTGATATTTCACAGTGATATTGTTCAAGAGACGATAATCAATACACGGCCTTAATGAACCATCCTTTTTGGCCACAAAGAAAAAACCGGCACCCAAGGGTGAAGAGGATGGTCTGATATGACCCTTCTCCAATGACTTCTTGATATAAGACCGCATAGCGTCATGTTCAGGTACAGACAAGTTAAAAAGGCGACCTTTAGGGAATTTACTACCAGGCACTAATTCAATAGCGCAGTCATAGCTCCTATGGGGGGGCAAGGATGCAGATTTACTTTCGCTAAACACATCAGAAAAATCAGTCAAAAAGCCAGGAACATCCTGAGCCTGGGGAGAGGCAGAAAAAACAGGAGTGTTTGTCATTAACACATTGGCAGCCCCAACTGGTCACAGACACAGATTTCCAATCCAAAACAGGATTATGAGACTGTAACCAAAGGAAACCCAGTACAATAATGTCATGCAGATTATACAGCACCAAAAATTTGCAACTCTCCTGATGATCAGGTTCAACCCTCATTATCCAAAAAAAGGTTGCACTCTATCGTGCCAAAGCAAGTCAATGTGAAATATGAAACATGAATAGCAATATGGCTTTTGAATATTAGAAAAAAATGAATGAGACGCTTTGCACAAAATTTGGCCAAATAATACCTGCCCATACACCAACGTCAAGGTGGTCTCAGAACGTATGGGTCCCTGCCTATGTGAACATACCTCTATTAGGCTGATATCTGAATTCCTGGGTGAATGTGGACACCTCTGTCAGTAAAGCTTGCCTTTTCTGGGTGAGCAGGAACCTGCTATAATTAAAATCACCACATGGTGATGGGCGGAGTGCTCGGTCAGTAAGCTAACATAGAAGTAAAAGAAAACTGACTGGCACATCCAAACCAGTGTGAATTAGGTGCAAACCAGGAGCAGCTACCTCCATAGACAATATACATAGACAATTTTTTTTTGTATATTGTCTATGGAGGTAGCTGCTCCTGGTTTGCACCTAATTCACACTGGTTTGGATGTGCCAGTCAGTTTTCTTTTACTTCTATGTTAGCTTACTGACCGAGCACTCCGCCCATCACCATGTGGTGATTTTAATTATAGCAGGTTCCTGCTCACCCAGAAAAGGCAAGCTTTACTGACAGAGGTGTCCACATTCACCAGGAATTCAGATATCAGCCTAATAGAGGTATGTTCACATAGGCAGGGACCCATACGTTCTGAGACCACCTTGACGTTGGTGTATGGGCAGGCATTATTTGGCCAAATTTTGTGCAAAGCGTCTCATTCATTTTTTTCTAATATTCAAAAGCCATATTGCTATTCATGTTTCATATTTCACATTGACTTGCTTTGGCACGATAGAGTGCAACCTTTTTTTGTATATTGTCTATGGAGGTAGCTGCTCCTGGTTTGCACCTAATTCACACTGGTTTGGATGTGCCAGTCAGTTTTCTTTTACAACCCTCATTATCATCTGAGTAGAGAACTGGGGTTTATTCTCAGCCAAAGGGGTAGAATCAATCCCCAGTAGGGGAATAGACTTCCTTAGGGGTATCAAGGGAAACCTACAACGTTTAGCAAAATCAAAATCCATCAGGTTAATAGCTGCTCCCGAATCAACAAAATCCTGAGCAGAAAATGTGGACAGGGAGCAAATCAGGGTAACAGTCAACAGAAATTTAGTCTGAACACTACCCAAGAAAACTGAGCGTGCAAAACGTCTTCCCCGCTTAGGGCAGACTGAAATAGCATGAGAGGCGTCTCCACAGTAGAAACATAACCCATTGCGTTTTCGAAACTCATAACGCTGTGCCCCAGAAGCCACTCTATCACACTGCATGGACTCAGAAGCTGGTTCACAAGGCAACACTATTCCACGCATACCTCTACGCTCACGCAAACGTCTGTCAATTTGAATCGCTAATGACATAGAATCATTGAGACCAGAGGGAGCAGGGAAACCCACCATAACACCTTTTACATTCTCTGACAGACCCTTCCGAAAAAGGGCTGCCAAAGCATCATCATTCCATTTGGTCAGGACTGCCCACTTTCGGAATTTCTGACAGTGCAACTCAGCGTCCTCAAGCCCCTGATTTAATGCCAACAAGGTTTTTTCAGCTTGAACAGTGACATTAGGTTCATCGTACAATAACCCCAGAGCCAGAAAAAATGCATCAACATTACTCAAAGCAGGGTCCCCAGGTGTCAGGGAAAAAGCCCAATCCTGAGGATCGCCGCGCAGGAGAGAGATGACAATTTGAACCTGCTGTGCTGCGTTCCCTGAGGACTTAGGTTTTAAGGCAAAAAACAACTTACAGTTATTTTTGAAATTCAGAAATTTAGCTCGATCCCCCAAAAATAAATCTGGCATGGGGATCCTAGGTTCCACAACGGCAACCTAGCAAGATAGGTAGCAATACTCCGAACTTCAGTGGCAAGCTGATCCACACGGCAAGACAACTGTGCAAACTCCATTGAGAGAAAAAAAAATCCTCCTCAGCACCCAGAGAAAAAGAGGGAAAAAATGCAACAAACAGAGAAAAAAAAAAAATTCTGACAACTTCCCCTTTTTCTTTTTCCTTTTACTATTTTTCCCTTCTGTTGAGTACCATATAATTTTCAGTTTGGCCGGTGATATGTTATGATTTGGTAGCTGAGGAGAGCAGGCAAAAACGGCAATACACCAGAGAGGTTGGAATCTACTGGATTGCAGTACCCTGACTAACCACCACAACTAAAGGCAGCCGTGGAGCGTTCCTACGTTGGTCCTAGACGCCTCGTCACAGCCTGAGAGGTTAACTACACCTAAAGATAGAAAGAGGAAAGCTATCTGCCCCGGAGCAGATCCCCAAAGAACATAGGAAGCCCCCAAACATGTAATGGCGGTTAGACAAGAGGAAATACAGACACAGACAGAAAATAGTATGAGCAAACGTTGGGGCCCAATCTGCCTGGACAGAAAAGGATAGTAAGGACACTTACTGCAATCCAAAAAACCCTAAAAAATACCAACTCTACTAATTGCAAAAACACCTGAGATCACACAACCTCTACCACCTAAATTAGTTCTCTGGTGTCACAAAACTAAGCCGCAGCCACTGAAAAACTGGAAAAGGCAAATGAACAAATAACAGTGGCTCAAATAAACTGAGAGGAGCACAAGCCCCCGGAGGGGACCTGGCTGACCTCCACAGAAGTGCAGGGAACAATGCAAAAAGCAAGCACAAAAATAAAAGCAGAAAATATCTTATCTGATAGCAGAAGATGCAGGCAAGACTCAGCAAACTTCCAAGTGAACCAGGAACCACAGTTGAGACAAGAACAATTGATCACCGGCAACCATGATGGGAGGGAACCTCCCTTATATAAGACCAGTCTGTAACTCCTGATTGCCAATCCTCATTGAATGGTTCAGTACATTTTTTGTAACCACCAGAGGGAGCTTCTGCTCAGAATTCATTTCTAACACATTCACAACACAGCACCCCGAGAAACCCCGAGACCCTTTACCCAAGGGATCTGGAATTAAAGCGAAGCCCAGGGGGTAGCTGCCTATGAGTGCAGTGGACCGGGGCAGGACGGACGCTAGGAAGGAATAATAAACTGGACAGAAAGAATAGTCAGGAGTCAAGGTCATAACCGGGAGAGCAGTAAAGGTACAAATCGTCAGGCAGTAGAAGAGTCAGAAATCCAGTCTAAAATTAAAGTCAAAACCAGGCTGGCAGCAAAGGTACAAAATCGGCAGGCAGTGGAAGAGTCAGAAGTCCAGACTAAAGTTAAAGTCAAAACCAGGCGGGCAGCAAAGGTACAAAGTCGGCAGGCAGTAGAAGAGTCAGAAATCCAGGCAAAGGTCAGAGATACAATAGCAAAAACAAACTAGCACACTGGGAAACCAAGACTATATCTGGCGGCCTGCAAGCCAGGCTTCAAGGCATTTGAAGGGCATGGCTACCTCTCACAGGCTCACAGTCTGATGACCTCATCTGGACCGCCCCCAGAACCAGGCCAGATGGTGATGCATGACTGACACCAACCACTTCACCTCTGACAGAAGAGCGAAGCCTGCGCCCACCCGACTCCTGCGCAGGGACCCCTTCTTTGTCACCAACATTACCCACAGGAGAAACATGGCGATGCGCAGCGACAGAGGCCGGCATCAAAGGAGCGGAACCATATGAGGATACCGCTCTCCTATCACTGGCACCACCAGCTGAAGGAGTCCGGCTCCTCCCAGCGGCCGAGGCAGGAACACCAGCCACTGAGTCCAACAGCGACGTGACAATAGCAGCCCGGCTCCCATTGTAGTGCTCACCTGAGCCTCCCGATGCAGGACATATCATGATCCGCTCACATGGCCGACATCCCCGATTCCAAGGCGATCCCGCTGTCTGCACTGTTTGAGGAGGACACAGTGATGGATCTGAAGCATTCCCTGAAGTTCCTCCATGGTTCCGTCACAATCTCCTCCCGAAATTACCTAATTTCCAGTCAGCTTCCAGCACATCACTTCCGGTGGAACGTCACGTGCAAGTTTTAAAGTGCTCCTCGGGGCTCCGCCATGTACTCCTGTGTCCATGGGAAAAGTAAGCTCCCGGCAGGGACAGCGGGGCAGACTCTCAAAATCGGGACTGTCCAGCTGGATCTGGGATGGTTGGGAGGTATGAATGCTCCCCACAATACACCGACCTCGTACACGCACGGCTCCGCACACCTCATACACACACTGCTCCGCACCACACAACTCATACACACACTGCTCCGCTCAGCACAACTCATACACATGCCGCGCCGCACTCCTCATTCACATGCGGCTCCGCTCACCTAGAACACACAGGGCTCCGCACACCTCGTACACACGAGGCTCCGCTCCGCACACCTCGTACACACAGGGCTCCACACACCTTGTACACACACGGCTCTGCTCCGCTCCACCTCGTACAAACACGGCTCCACACACCTTGTACACACACGGCTCTGCTCCGCTCACCTCGTACACACACGGCTCCGCTCCGCACACCTCGTACAAAGGCGGCTCTGCTCTGCACACTCATACACGAGGCTCCACTCCGTACATCTTTTTACACACACAGCTCTGCTACATCCACCCTGTAAACCCCTCCTGACCCCTCACATAAACTTCCGCTCATCCAGCACCATGACAACCAGCACAGCAGAGTCCTGCATACACTGAGGGCAGCCCCTGATCATATGACACCTGACTCCTCTCCTCCTGTGACCTAATCATAGGTCCTGTGCGCACAGAGCAGCAATTTGTGAGTAACAGGAGCAAATGCAGGAGATAAGAATCTGCCACCCCTGCTATTCAGGGAGGCAGCGTCGCCTGAGGCAGAATGCTCAACTCGCCTCATAGTAGGTGCGCCCTGCCCGAACCCACCAAAGACCAAACCCAGGCTGCATCCTTTACCACTGGGGTTCTTGCTGACTGCAGAATGGAGAGCCAGGATTCAGGAATGGGTGAGCAGACTGTGGGGCCTAGGCTGGTCAGAAGAGACAAGGAGGCAAGCCAGGACCAGGTGTGACAAATGTTATAGGGCCATATAGGCGAAAGGTTGGCATCTCGGGGGTGATAGTTAACAGAATTTCCAGACTCGAAGACGCACCATTTTCCTCACAAATTTTGGCGTGTAGTCCGGATGTATATGCTGTGGATGGTGGGGTGGTGAAGCAGCAGCAGCAGACGAGGTGTCATAGGAGGCAGGAACCGGCTGCTGCCGGCTAAAGTGTGTGCTCGCTGTTAAAGAAAAAAAAAAATTCACTGCTCCCTCCCTACGCCCATAATCACTTCCACCTCTATGCAATGAAGCCAGTGCCGAGAGGTGGGAGGGACTATGGGTGTAGGGAGCAGTGAATATTTATTTCTCTTCGATAGCGGGCACGCTTTAGCCACAGCCATCGGCTCTGCAGCAGTTGGCGATCACGTGTGCTCGCTATTAAAAAGTTAGACTATGTGCACACGTTCGGGATTGCCGCGGAAATTTCCGCTGCAATCCCGCACCTCCCTGCTATGGGGAAATACGCATTTTATAGGTATGCGTTATTCCTGCTAAAAACTAGCATTTTGCAAGCGTGATTAGCTTGCAGAATGCTAGCGTTTTCCAAGCGATCTGTAGCATCGCTTGGAAAACTGATTGACAGCTTGGTCACACGAGTCAAACATAGTGTTTGACTCGTGTGACAAACTTTTTACTATCGATGCTGCCTATGCCGCATCAATAGTAAAAAGATCTAATGTTAAAAACAATAAAAAATTGTGATATTCTCACCTTCCGGCGTCCCCGCAGCCTTCCTGGTCCTCGCGATGCTCATGGCTACTCCCGTTCACAGGGATGCTTAGCGACAATGACCCCAGATGACGTAGCATCACGCGAGACAGCTACGTCATCTGGAGTTATTGTCGCAAGGCATCACTGGGAACGGGAGTTGCCGGGAGCGTCGCTGAGGAGCGGGAAAGCAGCGGGGGCCACTGGAAGGTGAGAATATCACTATTTTTTAATTTTAATTATTGTTTTACCAGGGATATGGGTACCGTCCGCACATGAACCGCTTACTTTGCGCATGGTGGGCATAGCCACATGCGGAAAAGTAATCGGTTCAATGCATTCCTATGGCGGCGTAATCGTTGCGATTCTGGAAAAAAGAATGAACATGCAGGAAAAAAACGCAGCATGTGCACAAAAATTGCGGAATGCATTCTATTAATAGGATGCTTAATGCGGCAAAAACGCTAAAAAAATGCGAATAACCCTGAACGTGTGCACACAGCCTTAAAAAAAAATGAATATTCACAGAGAGTGAAGAGAAGTTAATATTAATTTTCTTTAGTAGCAGGCACAGATGATCACCCAGCTGCTGCAGGAAGCCGGTGACTGTGGCTAAAAGTGTGCCTGCTATTAAAGAGAAATGAATATTCACTGCTCCCCACGCCCATAGTCTGAACATGGGAGAAGTGAGTATTCCGTCAGCTGTCCTCGGCTTGTAAGCAGCGCATGATGTCACTGCCATGCGCTGCTTACAAGCATAAATCAGCTGCTGGCATTAGAACAGGACGCTGTGAGGGAGCGCAGCAAAGGTAAGTAGAATGGTTTATTTTTTTTTTTCATGTTTTTCTCATGAGGGCTATGCATACCAGGATAGGGATGAGGTGGCCATGTGTAGGTTCAGCCAGGACTGTAGTCGTGGCGAGGAATCCGGGGCAACGGAAGTCCTGGCTTCCCCTCACATAGATATGACAGTTTTCGGTCAGCTACCTGTCGCTTTCTCCAGCTCCCCCTCAGGGCTTTCTGTTATGCCTGCACATTCTCTCAGATGATGTGGAACAAACAGAGTCACTGTCCCGTTCAATACTTGAACAATCAACTTTACTGTTTCCTTTACACAGTGCATACATCTTCACTCCAACATCAGCATCAGGGTTGGCAATAGACATTTTCTCCTCTGTCTCTGTCCCTCCTCGCTCCCACTTAAGCCCGCTTCTGGGACAGACCGTGCTCTCCGATCTTTCAGCATCAACTCTGCTCAGTCTTACTCCAGTTGGAGACCATCTTAACCGCTTCGCCCCGGTCTCAAGAATATCCACAGATCAAATAAGCCGCCACATTCTGAGTGACCTGCCCGTACTGCTTAGTCTTTTTTTGGCAACTGCAGACCCACTAATTCTGCACGGTCAGCACTTCTCCTGGGGTTACTCCCTGATGAGATACTGGCCCGAATTCTGTATGACTGGGCCCTTGACTTTAATGTTATGGAGCCAACCGCTCTGTCAGGGGCTCCCGCCCAACTGATTCAATTCCAGATGCTCCATGGCTTAACAGCTGGTAGCCCCTCCTACTTTAACTATTTACAAGCACTAACCCCATTTAGTGGGCAAACTAGGGTACTACACTTTCCCTATCTATATAACAGTGTCCAATGTTATACTCCTTGTATATATACATGTTATATGTCCATGCATACTAGGATGGAGATGAGGGGACCATGTATACAGACTAGGGATGAGGGGACCATGTATACCAGGATGGGGATGAGTGGATCACGTATACCAAGATGAGAATGAGGGGAACATGCATACCAGGATGGGAATGGAGGGGCCATGTATAGCTGGATTGGGCACATACAGGGGTTGGACAAAATAATGGAAACACCTAACGTTTTGGCATCATAATCTTCGAACATGTTATAAACATGCACACCGTGACATATGGTAATGTTTTGTAGTTTATTATTTTGTGTTATGTGATATGTGTATGTAAATTAACTGTTTGTTTTGCATAATTGTAAGAACATTGATGAGAACCTGATACCAATGGCAGACCTCTCGGATTTTCAAAGAGGCCAATTTGGTGCTGGTATGGCAGGCGCTAGTGTAACCGAAAAGTGCCCGATGCTTGGCGCGTCAAGAGGTACTGTCTCTAAAGTAATGACTGCGTTTGAAAGGGAAGGAAAAAACGTCCGCAGCAAAGCACAGGTCCAGCCAAAAGTCGAA
>JARQOD010000001.1:524343576-524476445 GCA_033576555.1 Oophaga sylvatica
CGCTCACGCAAACGTCTGTCAATTTGAATCGCTAATGACATAGAATCATTGAGACCAGAGGGAGCAGGGAAACCCACCATAACACCTTTTACATTCTCTGACAGACCCTTCCGAAAAAGGGCTGCCAAAGCATCATCATTCCATTTGGTCAGGACTGCCCACTTTCGGAATTTCTGACAGTGCAACTCAGCGTCCTCAAGCCCCTGATTTAATGCCAACAAGGTTTTTTCAGCTTGAACAGTGACATTAGGTTCATCGTACAATAACCCCAGAGCCAGAAAAAATGCATCAACATTACTCAAAGCAGGGTCCCCAGGTGTCAGGGAAAAAGCCCAATCCTGAGGATCGCCGCGCAGGAGAGAGATGACAATTTGAACCTGCTGTGCTGCGTTCCCTGAGGACTTAGGTTTTAAGGCAAAAAACAACTTACAGTTATTTTTGAAATTCAGAAATTTAGCTCGATCCCCCAAAAATAAATCTGGCATGGGGATCCTAGGTTCCACAACCGGCAACCTAGCAAGATAGGTAGCAATACTCCGAACTTCAGTGGCAAGCTGATCCACACGGCAAGACAACTGTGCAAACTCCATTGAGAGAAAAAAAAATCCTCCTCAGCACCCAGAGAAAAAGAGGGAAAAAATGCAACAAACAGAGAAAAAAAAAAAATTCTGACAACTTCCCTTTTTCTTTTTCCTTTTACTATTTTTCCCTTCTGTTGAGTACCATATAATTTTCAGTTTGGCCGGTGATACTGTTATGATTTGGTAGCTGAGGAGAGCAGGCAAAAACGGCAATACACCAGAGAGGTTGGAATCTACTGGATTGCAGTACCCTGACTAACCACCACAACTAAAGGCAGCCGTGGAGCGTTCCTACGTTGGTCCTAGACGCCTCGTCACAGCCTGAGAGGTTAACTACACCTAAAGATAGAAAGAGGAAAGCTATCTGCCCCGGAGCAGATCCCCAAAGAACATAGGAAGCCCCCAAACATGTAATGGCGGTTAGACAAGAGGAAATACAGACACAGACAGAAAATAGTATGAGCAAACGTTGGGGCCCAATCTGCCTGGACAGAAAAGGATAGTAAGGACACTTACTGCAATCCAAAAAACCCTAAAAAATACCAACTCTACTAATTGCAAAAACACCTGAGATCACACAACCTCTACCACCTAAATTAGTTCTCTGGTGTCACAAAACTAAGCCGCAGCCACTGAAAAAACTGGAAAAGGCAAATGAACAAATAACAGTGGCTCAAATAAACTGAGAGGAGCACAAGCCCCCGGAGGGGACCTGGCTGACCTCCACAGAAGTGCAGGGAACAATGCAAAAAGCAAGCACAAAAATAAAAGCAGAAAATATCTTATCTGATAGCAGAAGATGCAGGCAAGACTCAGCAAACTTCCAAGTGAACCAGGAACCACAGTTGAGACAAGAACAATTGATCACCGGCAACCATGATGGGAGGGAACCTCCCTTATATAAGACCAGTCTGTAACTCCTGATTGCCAATCCTCATTGAATGGTTCAGTACATTTTTTGTAACCACCAGAGGGAGCTTCTGCTCAGAATTCATTTCTAACACATTCACAACACAGCACCCCGAGAAACCCCGAGACCCTTTACCCACAGGGATCTGGAATTAAAGCGAAGCCCAGGGGGTAGCTGCCTATGAGTGCAGTGGACCGGGGCAGGACGGACGCTAGGAAGGAATAATAAACTGGACAGAAAGAATAGTCAGGAGTCAAGGTCATAACCGGGAGAGCAGTAAAGGTACAAAATCGTCAGGCAGTAGAAGAGTCAGAAATCCAGTCTAAAATTAAAGTCAAAACCAGGCTGGCAGCAAAGGTACAAAATCGGCAGGCAGTGGAAGAGTCAGAAGTCCAGACTAAAGTTAAAGTCAAAACCAGGCGGGCAGCAAAGGTACAAAGTCGGCAGGCAGTAGAAGAGTCAGAAATCCAGGCAAAGGTCAGAGATACAATAGCAAAAACAAACTAGCACACTGGGGAAACCAAGACTATATCTGGCGGCCTGCAAGCCAGGCTTCAAGGCATTTGAAGGGCATGGCTACCTCTCACAGGCTCACAGTCTGATGACCTCATCTGGACCGCCCCCAGAACCAGGCCAGATGGTGATGCATGACTGACACCAACCACTTCACCTCTGACAGAAGAGCGAAGCCTGCGCCCACCCGACTCCTGCGCAGGGACCCCTTCTTTGTCACCAACATTACCACAGGAGAAACATGGCGATGCGCAGCGACAGAGGCCGGCATCAAAGGAGCGGAACCATATGAGGATACCGCTCTCCTATCACTGGCACCACCAGCTGAAGGAGTCCGGCTCCTCCCAGCGGCCGAGGCAGGAACACCAGCCACTGAGTCCAACAGCGACGTGACAATAGCAGCCCGGCTCCCATTGTAGTGCTCACCTGAGCCTCCCGATGCAGGACATATCATGATCCGCTCACATGGCCGACATCCCCGATTCCAAGGCGATCCCGCTGTCTGCACTGTTTGAGGAGGACACAGTGATGGATCTGAAGCATTCCCTGAAGTTCCTCCATGGTTCCGTCACAATCTCCTCCCGAAATTACCTAATTTCCAGTCAGCTTCCAGCACATCACTTCCGGTGGAACGTCACGTGCAAGTTTTAAAGTGCTCCTCGGGGCTCCGCCATGTACTCCTGTGTCCATGGGAAAAGTAAGCTCCCGGCAGGGACAGCGGGGCAGACTCTCAAAATCGGGACTGTCCAGCTGGATCTGGGATGGTTGGGAGGTATGAATGCTCCCCACAATACACCGACCTCGTACACGCACGGCTCCGCACACCTCATACACACACTGCTCCGCACCACACAACTCATACACACACTGCTCCGCTCAGCACAACTCATACACATGCCGCGCCGCACTCCTCATTCACATGCGGCTCCGCTCACCTAGAACACACAGGGCTCCGCACACCTCGTACACACGAGGCTCCGCTCCGCACACCTCGTACACACAGGGCTCCACACACCTTGTACACACACGGCTCTGCTCCGCTCACCTCGTACAAACACGGCTCCACACACCTTGTACACACACGGCTCTGCTCCGCTCACCTCGTACACACACGGCTCCGCTCCGCACACCTCGTACAAAGGCGGCTCTGCTCTGCACACCTCATACACACGAGGCTCCACTCCGTACATCTTTTACACACACAGCTCTGCTACATCCACCCTGTAAACCCCTCCTGACCCCTCACATAAACTTCCGCTCATCCAGCACCATGACAACCAGCACAGCAGAGTCCTGCATACACTGAGGGCAGCCCCTGATCATATGACACCTGACTCCTCTCCTCCTGTGACCTAATCATAGGTCCTGTGCGCACAGAGCAGCAATATGTGAGTAACAGGAGCAAATGCAGGAGATAAGAATCTGCCACCCCTGCTATTCAGGGAGGCAGCGTCGCCTGAGGCAGAATGCTCAACTCGCCTCATAGTAGGTGCGCCCCTGCCCGAACCCACCAAAGACCAAACCCAGGCTGCATCCTTTACCACTGGGGTTCTTGCTGACTGCAGAATGGAGAGCCAGGATTCAGGAATGGGTGAGCAGACTGTGGGGCCTAGGCTGGTCAGAAGAGACAAGGAGGCAAGCCAGGACCAGGTGTGACAAATGTTATAGGGCCATATAGGCGAAAGGTTGGCATCTCGGGGGTGATAGTTAACAGAATTTCCAGACTCGAAGACGCACCATTTTCCTCACAAATTTTGGCGTGTAGTCCGGATGTATATGCTGTGGATGGTGGGGTGGTGAAGCAGCAGCAGCAGACGAGCGTGTCATAGGAGGCAGGAACCGGCTGCTGCCGGCTAAAGTGTGTGCTCGCTGTTAAAGAAAAAAAAAAATTCACTGCTCCCTACGCCCATAATCACTTCCACCTCTATGCAATGAAGCCAGTGCCGAGAGGTGGGAGGGACTATGGGTGTAGGGAGCAGTGAATATTTATTTCTCTTCGATAGCGGGCACGCTTTAGCCACAGCCATCGGCTCCTGCAGCAGTTGGGCGATCACGTGTGCTCGCTATTAAAAAGTTAGACTATGTGCACACGTTCGGGATTGCCGCGGAAATTTCCGCTGCAATCCCGCACCTCCCTGCTATGGGAAATACGCATTTTATAGGTATGCGTATTCCTGCTAAAAACTAGCATTTTGCAAGCGTGATTAGCTTGCAGAATGCTAGCGTTTTCCAAGCGATCTGTAGCATCGCTTGGAAAACTGATTGACAGCTTGGTCACACGAGTCAAACATAGTGTTTGACTCGTGTGACAAACTTTTTACTATCGATGCTGCCTATGCCGCATCAATAGTAAAAAGATCTAATGTTAAAAACAATAAAAAATTGTGATATTCTCACCTTCCGGCGTCCCCGCAGCCTTCCTGGTCCTCGCGATGCTCATGGCTACTCCCGTTCACAGGGATGCTTAGCGACAATGACCCCAGATGACGTAGCATCACGCGAGACAGCTACGTCATCTGGAGTTATTGTCGCAAGGCATCACTGGGAACGGGAGTTGCCGGGAGCGTCGCTGAGGAGCGGGAAAGCAGCGGGGGCCACTGGAAGGTGAGAATATCACTATTTTTTAATTTTAATTATTGTTTTACCAGGGATATGGGTACCGTCCGCACATGAACCGCTTACTTTGCGCATGGTGGGCATAGCCACATGCGGAAAGTAATCGGTTCAATGCATTCCTATGGCGGCGTAATCGTTGCGATTCTGGAAAAAGAATGAACATGCAGGAAAAAAACGCAGCATGTGCACAAAAATTGCGGAATGCATTCTATTAATAGGATGCTTAATGCGGCAAAAACGCTAAAAAAATGCGAATAACCCTGAACGTGTGCACACAGCCTTAAAAAAAAATGAATATTCACAGAGAGTGAAGAGAAGTTAATATTAATTTTCTTTAGTAGCAGGCACAGATGATCACCCAGCTGCTGCAGGAAGCCGGTGACTGTGGCTAAAAGTGTGCCTGCTATTAAAGAGAAATGAATATTCACTGCTCCCCACGCCCATAGTCCTGAACATGGGAGAAGTGAGTATTCCGTCAGCTGTCCTCGGCTTGTAAGCAGCGCATGATGTCACTGCCATGCGCTGCTTACAAGCATAAATCAGCTGCTGGCATTAGAACAGGACGCTGTGAGGGAGCGCAGCAAAGGTAAGTAGAATGGTTTATTTTATTTTTTCATGTTTTTCTCATGAGGGCTATGCATACCAGGATAGGGATGAGGTGGCCATGTGTAAGGTTCAGCCAGGACTGTAGTCGTGGCCGAGGAATCCGGGGCAACGGAGTCCTGGCTTCCCCTCACATAGATATGACAGTTTTCGGTCAGCATACCTGTCGCTTTCTCCAGCTCCCCCTCAGGGCTTTCTGTTATGCCCTGCACATTCTCCTCAGATGATGTGGAACAAACAGAGTCACTGTCCCGTTCAATACTTGAACAATCAACTTTACTGTTTCCTTTACACAGTGCATACATCTTCACTCCAACATCAGCATCAGGGTTGGCAATAGACATTTTCTCCTCTGTCTCTGTCCCTCCTCGCTCCCACTAAGCCCGCTTCTGGGACAGACCGTGCTCTCCGATCTTTCAGCATCAACTCTGCTCAGTCTTACTCCAGTTGGAGACCATCTTAACCGCTTCGCCCCGGTCTCAAGAATATCCACAGATCAAATAAGCCGCCACATTCTGAGTGACCTGCCCGTACTGCTTAGTCTTTTTTCTGGCAACTGCAGACCCACTAATTCTGCACGGTCAGCACTTCTCCTGGGGTTACTCCCTGATGAGATACTGGCCCGAATTCTGTATGACTGGGCCCTTGACTTTAATGTTATGGAGCCAACCGCTCTGTCAGGGGGCTCCCGCCCAACTGATTCAAATTCCAGATGCTCCATGGCTTAACAGCTGGTAGCCCTCCTACTTTAACTATTTACAAGCACTAACCCCATTTAGTGGGCAAACTAGGGTACTACACTTTCCCTATCTATATAACAGTGTCCAATGTTATACTCCTTGTATATATACATGTTATATGTCCATGCATACTAGGATGGAGATGAGGGGACCATGTATACAGACTAGGGATGAGGGGACCATGTATACCAGGATGGGGATGAGTGGATCACGTATACCAAGATGAGAATGAGGGGAACATGCATACCAGGATGGGAATGGAGGGGCCATGTATAGCTGGATTGGGCACATACAGGGGTTGGACAAAATAATGGAAACACCTAACGTTTTGGCATCATAATCTTCGAACATGTTATAAACATGCACACCGTGACATATGGTAATGTTTTGTAGTTGATTATTTGTGTTATGTGATATGTGTATGTAAATTAACTGTTTGTTTTGCATAATTGTAAGAACATTGATGAGAACCTGATACCAATGGCAGACCTCTCGGATTTTCAAAGAGGCCAATTTGGTGCTGGTATGGCAGGCGCTAGTGTAACCGAAAGTGCCCGAATGCTTGGCGCGTCAAGAGGTACTGTCTCTAAAGTAATGACTGCGTTTGAAAGGGAAGGAAAAACGTCCGCAGCAAAGCACAGGTCCAGCCAAAAGTCGAAGTTGACTGAGAGAGACCGTCGGACTCTAAAGCAAATTGTGAGAGAGGATCGCAAGACCACGGCTCCGAAAATCACTGCCGAGCTCAATGAACATCTACAGAACCCGGTTTCCACGAAAACTGTTCTTCGGGAGCTGAACAAATCTGGATTCCACGGAAGAGCTGCAATTCGAAAACCGCTGCTCTCAATGACAAATGTTTCCAAGCGTTTAGAGTGGTGAAGAAACCTCCAGAATTGGTCCCTCGAGCATTGGAAACGTGATATTCTCATACGAATCATCGTTTACCCTATTTCCGACCTCCGGTCGTGTGTACGTTTGGAGACAGCCGAAAGAAGCATTCCATGCAGACTGCCTTCTCCCCACAGTAAAACATGGCGGAGATTCTGTGATTATCTGGGGTGCTATTTCGTGGAGATCCGCCGGGCCAATGATATCCCTTCATGGAAGAATTAACAGCCGTGATTATTTAGGCATTTTGGGCGACCAAATGCATCCTATGGTTCAAGCACTGTTTCCGGAGGGGAACGCCATCTTTCAGGATGATAATGCACCAATTCATACAGCTAGAATCGTTAAAGCATGGCACGAGGAACATTCTAATGAAGTTGAGCATCTCATCTGGCCCCCACAATCCAGCCCTCAACATTATTGAGCATTTATGGTTGATTTTAGAGATTCAAGTTAGACGTCGATTTCTGCCGCCATCGTTGCTCAAAGAACTGGAGGGTGTTTTAACTGAAGAATGGGCTACAATTCCTTTGGAAACAATTCACACCTTGTATGAATCCATACCTCAGAGAATTGAGGCTGTAACCGCCGCAAAAGGTGGACCTACACCATATTAAAGTAACTTTTGTTGATGTTTCCAGGTGTTTCCATTATTTTGTCCAACCCCTGTATATGCACCAGGATAGGGGATATTAGTACAGAATTGGGAGAAATTACCCATGTAGCAATGTCAGCAGCAGACCCCTCCCCCCACAAGCCATAACAGCTCGTCATGACCACATTTTTTGCTTCTTTTTTTTATATTTTCCTTCTTTGAAACCTAGGTGGGTCTTAAAGTCGGAAAAACATGGTATTTGCGACCATTAGTGGGAAAAAGGGGTCTATTGAAGAGTTTGTGACCAGTCAACACATCTTGTTCAACTATCAGGCAGTAGATGTTAGAACCCTCTTGTTAGGTTTTGTTTCAGTTTGCTGGTCACATGACCTTTTTTCCCTATTTAGTCTGGCTCTGCCCTTCTGGCTTTGCTGGACTTCATTGTTTTGTCTACTCTTAAGCTAGCCGGGTGCTTAGGTGCCTTACTCAGTCAGTTTTGCTTGATCTTAGGATCTCTAAGTAATTTGTTTTCTGTTTTATTTTTCCCTGCTACAATTTCTGTTAGGAGGTGTCCACCTTTTCTCCCAGTCCCTAGATCTTGTAGGGATTCCTTTCTCACAACTATAGGTCTTCGTTCAGACTAGCTGAGGACTTTAGTGGGT
Source organism: Oophaga sylvatica (assembly GCA_033576555.1). Lineage (NCBI taxonomy): Eukaryota > Metazoa > Chordata > Amphibia > Anura > Dendrobatidae > Oophaga > Oophaga sylvatica. The sequence continues at coordinate 524,351,685 of JARQOD010000001.1, forward strand.
CTGGTCGCAGGATCAGGTTCCCCGTTACATCGTAGGGATCCAGCTCAGTTCTATTGTAGGGACAGAATTCCCATCTTTCCTTAGTGCTTGTAGCAGATCATAACAGTAAGTCCAGCCTAAGAAAAAAAAAAAAAAAAATCACTAAGGAAGATTGTCTGTTTCCATCATGGTGTCGGTTCAGGATTTGGCTCAACGCCTGCAGCGACTCTCTCTGGAGGTGGCTGAGATCCAGCAACACGTGAGTAGTTGTTCTGGAGCACATTTCGTGGAGTCAAAGATACGTTTGCCTGATTTATTTTTTGGTGAACAACAAGATTTTTTTTCTTTTAAAAATGCTTGCTTGTTGTATTTCCGTTTGAGACCCAAATCCTCTGGTGATGAATCACAGCGCATAGGGTTCATAATGTCACTTTTGCGCAAAGAACCTCAGGACTGGGCCTTTTCTCTGCAGCCTACTGATCCATGCTTTAGATCAGTGGATAGTTTTTTTTCTGCTTTGGGGTTATTGTATGACGATCCTGATCGTGTTTCTTCAGCTGAGACAGAATTGAGACGTTTGAGACAGGGATCAGGCAATGTGGAAAAATATTGTACTCACTTCCGAAGGTGGTCCACTCAGGTGGGGTGGAACGACTCAGCTTTGAAAAGTTTATTTCTTGCAGGGTTAAGTGAAAGGGTTAAAGATTTGCTGATTGCTTATCCTATACCTGGTAACTTGCAAGAGGCTATGCAATTAGCCATACGGGTGGATAGGAGACTGCGTGCAAGGGTTAATGAGAGTAAATCTGCCTTGTCAGCTCCAAGTCTGGAGAGGAACTGTACTGACATTGGAGAGCCGATGGAAATTGGAGCAATGGTACCTCACTCTCTGGAAAAAGAAAGCAGATTTGCTGAAGGTTTGTGTTTCTATTGTGGCAAATCTAAGCATTTTATTAAGAACTGTGCGCTTCGAATGAATAAAGAGAAAAAAAAAATGAGGTCAGTTTCGCCCGTATAGCTTGTTTAAACAATAAAGGTGTCTTTCTTTCTGCTACCACTGCTGTTGTGGAGGAATTAATGGAGTTTCGGGTATTTGTGGATTGTGGTTCAACTCTCAATGTGATTGATGGGAAATTTTTGGAAAAACTAAAATTAAAACCCAAACTTCTGTCTTCCCCTATTAATGTGGTTTCTGTGGATGGATCTCCCTTGAAAAATGTTACTCACCATATCTGTGAATTTCCTCTTACTATTAATGGTGTTCATCAAGAGAATTTGGATTTGGTAGTTTTGAATAATTTGCCCTCACTGGTGATTTTGGGGTTACCTTGGTTAAAATTGCACAATCCGATACTGGATTGATCTACCAATGAAATTAAGTCCTGGAGTCCTAATTGTTATGACAAGTGTTGTAACGGGCGTATTGCTGCAGTAGTTAAGGGGGAGTTACCTGTACCTATTCAGGATTTTTGGAAAGTTTTTTCTGATAAGGAATCGCAGGTATTACCTCCTCATAGAGATTATGATTGTACTATTGAATTTGTCCCTGGAGCAACTCTTCCTAAAAGTCGTTTATTTAATTTGACTATTCCTGAGAGAAAGGCTTTGGAGGAATACATACAGACAAGCTTGGCCGCCGGTCACATTAGGCCTTCTAAGTCTCCTGTGGCGGTTGGATTTTTTTTTGTTAAAAAAAAGGACGGCGGTTTACGGCCTTGTCTAGACTTTCGTGATATTAATAAGATTACTGTACGCAATCCTTACCCTCTGCCATTGATTCCTGATTTGTTTAACCAGTTAGTGGGGGCCAAGTGGTTCTCGAAAATTGATCTTCGAGGGGCATACAATTCGTTGCGTATGAAGGAGGGGGATGAATGGAAGACTGCGTTTAACACTCCACTGGGTCATTTTGAGAATCTGGTCATGCCTTTTGGGCTTTCCAGTGCTCCGGCATTTTTTCAGAATCTTATTAATGACATCCTTAGACCTTTGATCGGCAGAAGTGTGGTTGTGTATTTGGATGACATTTTGATTTATTCACCGGATTTGGAGTCTCATTGGAGGAGTGTGCGTGAAGTATTACAGTTACTGAGTGATAATTCACTTTTTGCCAAGCTAGAAAAATGTGAGTTCGCTGTACAGAGACTTAGTTTTTTGGGCTACATTGTCTCCAGTGAAGGTTTTGAGATGGACCCTGTGAAAGTGCAAGCTGTGCAGGATTGGCCTAGACCTATTGGTGTGAAATCAATACAGAGGTTTTTGGGGTTCGCCAATTATTATAGAAAATTTATTAAAAATTTTTCTGTGATTGCCAAACCGCTGACCGATCTCACCAGGAAAGGTGCTGATGCGGTTCAGTGGACTACTGAGGCCATTGAGGCTTTTTTGTTTCTAAAGGAGAGGTTCAGCTCTGCTCCCATCCTTACGCAGCCTGATGTGACTAAACCTTTTTTGGTTGAGGTTGATGCTTCTTCTGTGGGGGTCGGCGCGGTGTTGTCTCAGGAGAAGACGGATGGAGTACATCCCTGTGCTTTTTTTTCTAAGAAATTTTCTGAGTCTGAACTAAATTATGATATCGGTAAACGGGAATTGTTGGCAATTAAACTCGCATTTGAACACTGGCGGCATTTTTTGGAGGGAGCGGAATTTCCCGTTCAAGTCTTCACCGATCATAAAAATCTGGTCTACCTTGATGCTGCCAAACGCTTGAATGCCCGTCAGGCTAGGTGGGCACTGTTTTTCTCGCGGTTTAATTTTACCGTTACTTACATCCCAGGTACTAAAAATGTTAAAGCTGATGCTTTGTCTCGCAGCTTTTCTCCCATGGTTGGTGTTGAGGAGGAGGAAAACATTTTGCAAGAGGGGGTTGTTATTGCTGTTTTGGACTCTGTGTTGGAAGATGAGATTCTTAAAGCACAGGAGAATGCCCCATCTAACACGCCCCATGGGAGGTTGTTTGTGCCTGGTACCCTGAGGAGAAATTTGTTTGTTGAGTGTCATGACTCTCGGTTGGCAGGTCATCCTGGAATCTCTGAGACCAAGAGACTTGTGGGTCGCAGCTTTTGGTGGCCTGGATGGCAGAAGGAAGTCATTAAGTGGGTGCGTCAATGCACGGTGTGTGCTAGATCTAAGTCTTCTCATACTCCTGCTGCGGGGTTGCTTTGCCCTCTGGAGGTCCCGAGTGCACCTAAGACTCTCGCTAAGGCCTTTGTCAAGGAAATTGTCACACTACATGGCGTTCCTACTGACATTGTTTCTGATAGGGGACCTCAGTTCGTGGCTCGTTTTTGGCGCGCCTTTTGTGACAGGTTGGGAGTTCATTTGTCGTTTTCATCCGGATATCATCCTGAGTCTAATGGCCAGACAGAAAGGAAAAACCAGGAAGTTGAGCAGTTCTTGCGTTGTTTTGTGACTGATAATCAAGAGGGGTGGTCTGAGTTTCTGCCACTTGCTGAGTTTGCTCTTAACAACCATACATCCGCTTCTGCTGGTTGTTCGCCTTTTTTTTGTTGTACTGGGAGACATCCGTCGTTTGGGTCATTTTCCAAGTTGGGATCGGCTGTACCTGAAGAGGAGAATTTTTCTGGTGATTTGGAGAGAGTTTGGACTGATGTGCATGGTAATCTTCAGGAGGCTAACAAAAGATCCAAAGTGTATTTTGATAGAAAACGACAAGAGGTTTTGTTTGCTATTGGTGACATGGTTTGGTTGTCCTCTAAGAATCTGCGCTTGAGGATTCCGTCTAAGAAATTGGGTCCCAAGTTTGTAGGGCCCTTTAAGGTGCTTCAGGTTATTAACCAATCTGCTGTTAAGTTGGAGCTTCCTACCTCCTGGAAGATTAATCCGGTGTTTCATGTTTCTCTCTTGAAAAAAGCTGAGGTCTCAGATGGAGACGTCTCGGCCACTGTTCCCCTGGTGGTGGAGGACGGGCAATATGAGATTTCCCGCATCCTAAATTCTAGAAGGTATAGAGGGGATTTGCAGTACCTCGTCGCTTGGAAGGGTTATGGACCCGAGGATAACTCATGGGTGAGGGCGGATGATGTTTCTGCGTCTAGACTTGTCAGAGCGTTTCACAAGAGGTTTCCGGATAAGCCTAAGTCCTAGGGGATCCGGAGGATCCTCTTTGAAGGGAGGGTACTGTTAGAACCCTCTTGTTAGGTTTTGTTTCAGTTTGCTGGTCATATGACCTTTTTTCCCTATTTAGTCTGGCTCCGCCCTTCTGGCTTTGCTGGACTTCATTGTATTATCTACTCTTAAGCTAGCCGGGTGCTTAGGTGCCTTACTCAGTCAGTTTTGCTTGATCTTAGGATCTCTAAGTAATTTGTTTTCTGTTTATTTTTCCCTGCTACAATTTCTGTTAGGAGGTGTCCACCTTTTCTCCCAGTCCCTAGATCTTGTAGGGATTCCTTCCTCGCAACTATAGGTCTTCGTTCAGACTAGCTGAGGACTTTAGTGGGTCTGGTCGCAGGATCAAGTTCCCCGTTACATCGTAGGGATCCAGCTCAGTTCTATTGTAGGGACAGAATTCCCATCTTTCCTTAGTGCTTGTAGCAGATCATAACAGTAGAGACGGAACACTTGCCTCGAAGTCTGCAACAGCTGATGGCTGGAACTAGGGTCACATTCCTCAAAATGGAGGGGAAACATTGGTGGTATGCACTGGGTATGATCCCAGAAGGAAGAGAGCATGATGAACCATTCTTGAGGAATGAACATGCCTGGGAGAGACTCTCCGTGGCAGCTCGAAACAGGCTTTCTTCAACCCCCAAGAGATCGTACTGTCCTTGAGGTTCCCCACCTCCTATGCATGATCAGCCAAATGTGCAGGTGACACAGGGGGCTGGTGCCAACTTTTATATTTGGGGGGGCTATGGCACTACTATTACAAAATACTTCTGGATTAGATTACTCATCCATAGAGTATTATGTGCTTTCTGTTACATTTTTGGTGGTATATAACACAAAAAAGTGTTTAACCCCTTAACAACCGACGATACGCCTTTTAATGGCGGTAGTTAAGGGCACTTAAACCACAGAGCCGTTAATTAACGGCGCTGTGGAGAAAGTGCATAGCGCCCTCCAGCGTCGGATTTTCTCCGGGGCCTCGGCTATCGGCGGGTAGCCGAGACCCCAGAGAACATGATTTGGGTCGGTTTTTACCGACCCCGCTTTTGCGACTGCCGTTTTAACCCTATAATGGCGATCGCAAAAAAATAAATAAAATGATCTTCCATTTAATTTTTCTCTCCTCTGAGGTGATCGCACATCAGAGGGGAGAGAAATGGGGTCCCTGGGACCCCTGATCAGCCCCCCGTGCCTCCCGGTGTCCCCCCAGTCCTCCCATGTCTCCTGCAGCTGCCCGCATCTTTTTCCGGCAAGTAGAATGGCGGGCACCTGCGCAGTGCGAGACCCCAGAGAACATAATAAGGGTCCCCGCAGTCCCCCCTCTTTTGCAATCGCCATTATTAACCATATAACGGCAATTGCAAAAGAAAAAAAAATACCCAGATCCTGTCTGTATTTTCTCTCCCCTCTGATGTGATCACACATCAGAGGGGAGAGAAATAGGGTCCCCGGGTCCCCGATACCCTCCCGTACCTCCAGGTGTTCCCCATGTCCCCCTGTCCTCCACAGCTCCCGGCCTCTTCATCCTATAAAAATAAATGGGGGGCGCATGCGCAGTGTGCCCGCCGAATCTGCCTGCAGGCAGATTCATTCATTCAGGAAAAGTACATTTTGATTACTGTGATAAACTATCACAGTGATCAAAATAAAAAACAGTACATAACCCCCCCCCTTTATCACCCCCTTAGTTAGGGACATATAATAAAATAAAGAAATTTTATTTATTTTCATTTTTCCATTAGGGTTAGGGTTATGGTTATAATTAGGGTTAGGCTGGGTTCATACTGCGTTATGGCAGTCCGTTAGATGGACTGCGTTACACTGTGGTATAACGCGGCGTGACGCAGTCCATTAACGCTGCCATTCACCCCCATTTGAGGGCGCATCGCGACGCATGCCGTAAAGCGGCATGCGTTCGTGACGTGCCGTCATTCAGTGACGGAGCCTCGGACGCGGCCTGCAGCGTCTGGGCTCCATCACCACTAGCGCAGATGAATCATCTGCTGATTCCTCTGCGCTAGCAGGTATAGCATAACGCGATCGCGTTATGCTATACCGTTACCAGCCCGTCAACGCTATGTGTTGAACGAGATGGTAAAACGCAATATGAACCTAGCCTTAGGGTTAGGGTTATAATTAGGGTTAGGGTTGGAATTAGGGTTAGGGTTACAATTAGGGTTAGGGTTACAATTAGGGTTGGAATTAGGGTTGGGATTAGGGTTAGGATTGGGTTTAGGATTAGGGTTAGGGTTGGGATTAGTGTTAGGGGTGTGTTGGGGTTAGGTTTGGAGCTAGAATTGAGGGGTTTCCACTAATTAGGCACATCAGGGGGTCTCCAAACACGACATGGCGTTCAAAAAGTCAAATGGCGCTCCCTCCCTTCCGAGCCCTGCCGTGTGTCCAAACAGTGGTTTACCCCAACATATAGGGTATCAGCGTACTCAGGACAAATTGCACACCAATTTTGGGGTTCTTATTTCTCCTGTTACCCTTGGGAAAATAAAAAAATAGCGGGCTAAAAAATCATTTTTGAGGAAAAAAATGATTTTTTATTTTCACGGCTCTACGTTATAAACTTCTGTGAAGCACTTGGGGGTTCAAAGTGCTCACCACACATCTAGATAAGTTCCTTAGGGGTCTAGTTTCCAAAATGGGGTCACTTGTGGGGGTTTCCACTGTTTAGACACATCAGGGCCTCTACAAACGCGACATGGCGTCCAGCCTATTCTACTTTGAAAAAGTCAAACGGCGCTCCTTCCCTTCCAAGCTCTGCTATGCACCCAAACAGTGGTTTACCCCCACATATGGAGTATCAGCATGCTCAGGACAAATTGCACAAAAACTTTTGGGGTCTTGTTACCCTTTGGAAAATAAAAATTGGGGTGAAAAGATCGTTTTTGTGGAAAAAATATGATTTTTTATTTTCACGGCTCTACGTTATAAACTTCTGTGAAGCACTTGGAGGTTCAAAGTGCTCACCACACATCTAGATAAGTTCCTTAAGGGTCTAGTTTCCAAAATGGGGTCAATTGTTTGGGGTTTCCACTGTTTAGGCACATCAGGGGCTCTCTAAACGTGACATGTCATCCAGCCAATTCTGCGTTGAAAAAGTCAAACGGCGCTCCTTCCCTTGCGACCTCTGCCGTGCGTCCAAAAAGTGGGTTACCCCCACATATGGGGCATCGGCGTATTCAGGAGTAATTGCACAACAAAACTTATGGTTCATTTTTTCTTTTAACACTTGTGAAAATAAAAAAAATTGGTTCCGAAGTAAAGTTTTTGCAAAAAAAGTTAAATGTTAATTTTTTCCTTCCACATTGCTTCAGTTTCTGTGAAGCACGTAAAGGGTTAATAAACTTCTTGAATGTGGTTTTAAGTACCTTGAGGGGTGAAGTTTTTAGAATGGTGTCACTTTTCTATCATATATACCCCTCAAAGTGACTTCAAATGTGATGTGGTCCCTAAAGAAAATGGTGTTGTAAAAATGAGAAATCGCTGGTCAATTTTTAACCCTTATAACTTCGTAACAAAAAAACTTTTGTTCCCAAAATTGTGCTGATGTAAAGTAGACATGTGGGAAATGTTATTTATTAAGAAATTTGTGTGACATATCTCTCTGATTTAAGGGCATAAAAATTTAAAGTTTGAAAATTTTTGCCATATTTCCGTTTTTTTTCATAAATAAAAGCAAGTCATATAAAAAATTTTTTTACCACTAACAATATATCACGAAAAAACAATCTCAGAATCAGCTGGATTCGTTAAAGCATTCCAGAGTTATAACCTCATAAAGTGACAGTGGTCAGAATTGTAAAAATTAGCCCGTCAGTAAGCTGCAAATTGGCTCTGTCACTAAGGGGTTAAAAATGTTGACTGTTTGTTTACATTTCTTACCCATACACAATACCACATTCTGGGGTCAATTTTTTTGATTATATAACACTCAAAAAATGTTAAAAAAAATGTTCCTGGGTTACATTTCTCAGTCATACAATATTACATGTTCTTGGGTACATTTCCTATGTATATAACCCTCAAAAACTTGTTTACAAATTTATTGGTATTATATTGCTCATCCATAGAATAATAAATGTTCTTGGGTACATTTCTTTGGTATGAAACCCTCCAAAAACTAGGGAAAATGTACAATTGGAGCAATGGATTCTTGCAATAATAATGTGCTTATCAACTAATAATGCACAAAGAGCACTTTTGTTGGATCTACTTAACATGTGGTTCTTTTTTTTTTTGATTGTGTGCAATAGTGATACACCTATATGATCTCTCACTAAAGCAGTGGAATACAGACTGTTTGATTTGCATATCAGTATAATCATTTTGTCTGAAATACTTGGTCTGTTCGCTTATTGGAAGGGTTTGTTTTTTGTCTGTTCCTCTTAATTAAATATCTTATGTTTCCTTACTAAAAGGGTATTTTTCATCTGTTCCCTTATTGAAAGGGTTGTGACTATTGCCAACAAAGGGGGGGTACCACTCTGACCTTAATGAAAGGGTAAAAAAATTTTTTTTTCTGTTCCCTTATTGAAAGGGTTGTGGCTATTGCCAAATAAGGGGGTACCACGCTGACTTGATTGTAAAAGCCCCTTTATACTTGGCTGCATTTACATATATGCATACAATTGTTGTGCTATATGATATATTGGGTATGAGCGCAATGATTTGATCTGAATTCCCTTTCTTAGGCCGGGATCACCCTGGAAGGGTGCACTAAAAGATTTACCCACTAGAGGTCCTAATGCATCCACACACCTTCACCCATCCCCTAAGACCACCAGAGGGAGCCTGATAGGCATATAAAAGAAGGGTGAAGATAGGAAGAGAGTCAGACTTGAGTTCTGCTGAGTGCAGTGTGCAGGGAGAACACTCTGCAGAGTGCAGTTCAGTTCAGTGAGTTCAGTTTAGTGGAGTCTAGTAGAGTGGAGTCTAATCCAGTCCAGTCTAGTCAGAGCTCGGACAAGACAAGCCTGCAGAGCAGAGTGGAGTTTGCAGCGAGGGACTCCATAGCTCAAGTTGAGAGCCAAGAGCGTGCCGACGCTCTGAGAGCGGCAGAAGAGGCAGCCCACCAACTGCCAGTGTGTGTAATTGTGTGAGGGCCCGAGTAGGCCGAAGGCAAGTGGAAAGAGTAGTAAAAGGAGGTGGAGGAGCCTTACCAGCTCACCTCAACAAGTATTTACTGGACGCCGGGGTCCGAGCCTATAGGGATCTCCACGACCCATTAAGAGAACACCGGAGTTCCTGGAGGACTACAGGTCCCAGGAGCACCACAGAGCTGATACGTAACCGGGCCAGGAGGACGGAGTCAGGCAGTGCACTGCAAGCAGGGATTGTGTACTTCAAGAAAAGGTCCAACCACAAGGTCAGCCAGGTGCAGGACGGAGACTAAGTTAGGCCCAGCTACAAGCAGGCCAGGACTTCATTACAGAAAGACAAGGACAGGAGGCCACACACCTACTCAGTGGGAGAATCTGGATGTGCACCTTTCACCCTACAGTGCTCCGGATGTGCCTGCAACATCTTCAGTAAAGGTACCAAAGTGACTTGTGTGTGTGTCCATCTTCTTACCCCTAACTGCCGGGTTCCCCTCCGTCCTGCGTCCCTCCACATCTACCTGCCCTGAAGGACTCAGCCTCACCTGTGGGAGGCCTAACACCTATAGCTGCACAACACCAACCCTTCAGTGGATCTGCATCGTAGCGCTGGTCACCCTGACCAGGTACTACAGGTGGTGCCAGGAATCATCCTATAAACATTTATTCCCCTGTAAATATCCCCCATTAAAGGTGAGCGCCCAGGGCCACGGACTGAGCTGTGTTGCCGTGACATTCCCCATAGGAGTTAATGGGCTCGGATCCGAGTACCCCCACGGCCCTGGGAGGGCGGCTCATCTAACTTGGCGTCACAAACAGGATCGCGTGCCCTGCAGCAACGGAGTAACTTGTGCCCGTTGCCACCGGGTACTGTGTGCCTCACTGAAAGACTGTTTTGCATCGTGGTGAAGATTTCCCGCCATTGCCCGCCATTTACAGCGTTATCGCGCGAAAAACTAGTGGGCGTACCTGCAAAAGCACGCTGAGTCCTGGAAATGCCCCCAGCGCTGATGTGGCGGCAGGTCCTGCAGAGAGCTTCAGTGAACGCTCTGACGTCAGAGCACCGGCGATGCAGGTCCTGCAAGCAACTGTGCCCAGAGGAAGCTGCGGCCTACAGGAGAAGGTAGGCCACGTTTCACTAGGGGGGCGCAGACATGTCACGGCAGCAGGCCGATGGCGCGGCCCAGGCCGACAGCCCCATTAACTTACCCACAGGCGCTGTCGCGCAGGCTGGAAACGCTGACCCCTCACCTGGCCTGTGGCCCCGATAGTACCACTGACACTGCCATACATGCCCGGAGCAAAGTGGCTTCCCCAGTACAGCGGTAAGCCAGACACCCTGTCAGGGTTCCAGCGAAAAATATGCAGCATACTGGACATGTACTCAATGACAGAGAAGCAGAAAGCTGCAGTGGTAGTGGGACAAATGATTGGTGCTGCAGAGAGAGAAGTAGAGACATGGTCAGCTGCAGACCAGGAGTCAGTGCTTGCAATTTTCTTAAAGTTACAGACTATCTTTGAGGACCCCACCAAAACAGACCTCCGAATGAGGTTCTGCCAATGTTCTCAAAAACCGGAGGATAGCATTCGGGACTACGCCTGCTGACTACAAGGGGCCCTGCGAACTCTCCGACAGGTTAATCCCATGAGCGTCACCAATGAAGATAAAATGTTAAAAGAACAATTTGTACGGGGACTGAGGTCCCAAGCAGAAAGCAGGACTGTGCGTTGGTGGTCCTTGGATCATCCTGATGCTACTTTTGATGCTCTTAAGGATATGGCTATAAAAGCCCTGGAAACGCCCGAGACGGCAACCCAGCGTCACCCGGACGAGGCCACTCTGATGCCAGCAGCATCCACCTTTCCCCGCTGGTTGCTGAAGCCAAAACGCAGGCGGCGCCCCTACTGAACTGGACTGTCTACGCTCAGAAGTGCGTCAGCTGACCAAACACCTGGCCACTGTAATGAGTGCCCTGCAACTGCGGACGGAATCGGAAACAGAAGGAAAGATCCTGCTAGCCGACTGCCCTGAGGATGTCCCCTGGATGAGCCGGAGGAGAAAGAGGACGTCGCCACCCCAGAGGAGGACAACGCCACCCCCCAGGAAGGACCAACGACCAGCACCAACCTTGCCGAGGGATCGTCTGCTACCGCTGCCAGAAGGAAGGTCACATCACACAACAATGTCTGTTATGTTTTGGTAGCTGAGGAGAGCAGGCAAAAAGGCAATACACCAGAGAGGTTGGGATCTACTGGATTGCAGTACCCTGACTAACCACCACAATTAAAGGCAGCCGTGGAGCGTTCCTACGTTGGTCCTAGACGCCTCGTCACAGCCTGAGAGGCTAACTACACCTAAAGATAGAAAGAGGAAAGCTATCTGCCCCGGAGCAGATCCCCAAAGAACATAGGAAGCCCCCAAACATGTAATGGCGGTTAGACAAGAGGAAATACAGACACAGACAGAAAATAGTATGAGCAAATGCTGGGGCCCAATCTGCCTGGACAGAAAAGGATAGGAAGGATACTTACTGCAATCCAAAAAAACCCTAAAAAAAAACCAACGCTACTAATTGCAAAAACACCTGAGATCACACAAACTCTACCACCTAAATTAGTTCTCTGGTGTAACAAAACTAAGCCGCAGCCACAGAAAAAACTGGAAAAGGCAAATGAACAAACAACAGTGGCTCCAGAGGAACCGAGAGGCGCCCAAGCCCCCCGAGGAGGGGAACCTGGCCAAACTCACAGAAATGCAGAGAAAATTGCAAATGGCAAGCACAAAAACAAAAAACAGAAAATATCTTATCTGAGGGCAGGAGAAGAGGCAAGACTCAGCAAGCTTCCAAGTGAACCAGGAAACAACGTTGAGACAAGAACAATTGATCACCGGCAACCATGATGGGGGGAAACCTCCCTTATATCCAGCCAGTCTGTGATTCCTGATTGCCAATCCTCATTGAATGGTTCAGTACCGTTTGTAACCACCAGAGGGAACTTCTGCTCAGAATTCATTTCTAAAACATTCATAACAGTACCCCCCCCTTGAGGAGGGGTCACCGAACCCTCATTTGTGCAACCAGGTCGGTCAGGATGAGCTCTGTGATACGCACGGATCAGTCTCCTAGCATGGATGTCCGAAGCAAACACCCAAGAATTGTCCTCCTGACCATAACCTCTCCACTTAACCAAATACTGGAGTTTCTGTCTAGAAAAACGAGAATCCAATATTTTCTCAACCACATACTCCAGATTGCCCTCAACCAAAACAGGGTCAGGGGGCGCAGCCATAGGAACCACTGGCTCGACAAACCTCTTCAATAAGGACTTGTGGAACACGTTATGGATCTTAAATGTCCCTGGAAGAAGCAAATGGAATGAAACAGTATTAAGAATCCATGATCTTGTAAGGTCCAATGAACCTAGGCTTAAACTTAGGAGATGCAACTCTCATAGGGATATTTCTTGAGGACAACCAGACCAAGTCCCCCACTTTAAACCGAGGACCATCAGTCCTATGCCGGTTGGCAAACCGCTGGGCCTTCTCCTGAGAGAGGGACAACCTCTCCACTACCTGGTCCCAAATCTGCTGCATATGCTCCACAACAGAGTCAACACCCGGACAGACAGAAGCCTCCGTCTGTCCCGAAGAAAATCGAAGGTGAAACCCAAAATTGCAGAAAAATGGAGACATCAAAGTGGCAGAGCTTGCCCTATTATTAAGAGCAAACTCAGCCAAAGACAAAAAAGAGACCCAGTCATCTTGATCAGCAGACACAAAGCATCTCAGAAAAGTCTCCAATGTCTGGTTTGTTCTCTCAGTTTATCCATTGGTCTGAGGATGAAAAGCAGAGGAGAAAGACAATTGAACACCAAGTTTAGAACAAAAAGTCCTCCAAAATCTGGAAACAAACTGGACTCCTCTGTCAGACACAATGTTCTCAGGAATGCCGTGTAACCGAACCACGTGCTGAAGGAACAAAGGCACCAATTCAGAGGAGGAAGGCAACTTAGGCAATGGCACAAGATGTATCATCTTGGAAAACCTATCACAAATCACCCAGATAACGGTCATTCTCTGATAAACAGGGAGGTCGGAAATAAAATCCATAGAGATATGGGTCCATGGTCTCTTGGGCACAGGCAATGGCATCAACAAACCACTAGAGCGAGAGCAAGGCTTGGAGTGAGAGCAAGTCCCACAGGACTGCACAAACTCCCTGACGTCACGAGACAAAGTAGGCCACCAAAAGGATCGACTCACCAAGTCTCTGGTACCAAAAATTCCGGGATGACCGGCCAACGCGGAACAATGAATCTCAGACATCACACTCTTCTTCCACTGGTCTGGGACAAACAATTTCCCAACAAGGCAGCGCTCGGGTTTATCCTCCTGACACCCCTCCAGAGCCAGTCTCAAATTGGGCGAGATAGCGGAAAGAACTACACCCTCTTTCAAAATAACAGCAGGATCAGATAACTCAGGAGAGTCCGCAAAGAAACTCCTCGAGAGGGCATCCGCCTTAACATTCTTAGTGCCAGGAAGAAAAGAAACCACAAATTAAAACGTGTGAAAAACAAGGCCCACCTGGCCTGTCTAGGATTAAGTCGCTTGGCTGATTCCAGATAAACCAGATTCTTATGGTCCGTGAGGACCACCACCTGATGTTTGGCTCCCTCCAGCCAATGTCTCCACTCTTCAAAAGCCCACTTCATGGCCAATAACTCCCGATTACCCATGTCATAAATACGTTCAGTTGGAGAAAATTTTCGAGAGAAAAAAGCACAAGGGTTACTTTTAGAGGTCTCAGGATCTCTTTGGGACAAAACGGCACCTGCCCCAATTTCAGAGGCATCAACCTCCACCTGAAATGGCAGAGAAACATCAGGCTGCCGTAGAACAGGAGCAGAAGTGAATCTCTGTTTAAGTTCCTGAAACGCAGAGACTGCCTCAGGAGGCCAATTCACCACATCAGAACCCTTTTTGGTCAAATCGGTCAATGGTTTAACAATAACAGAGAAATTACCAATAAATTTACGATAAAAATTGGCAAAACCCAAGAATCTCTGAAGAGCCTTTAATGAAGTAGGTTGGACCCAATCACAGATGGCCTGAACCTTGACCGGGTCCATTTCAATAACAGATGGAGACAAAATGAATCCCAGAAATGAGATCCTCTGTACGCCAAAAAGACACTTTGATCCCTTCACATACAGAGCATTCTCTCTCAAAATCTGGAACACAGACCGAACATGTTTCACATGAGAGTCCCAGTCATTAGAAAAAATCAAGATATCATCCACATAAACAATCAGAAATTTATCCACAAAATCCCTGAAAATGTCATTCATGAAGGACTGGAAGACGGAAGGAGCATTAGTGAGCCCAAAGGGCATCACTAGGTACTCAAAATGCCCCTCTGGGGTATTAAACGCCGTCTTCCATTCATCCCCGTGCTTAATGCGAATAAGGTTATACGCCCCTGAGGTCAAGCTTGGTAAACCAAGTAGCACTTTTCACCCTGGAAAACAGGTCATAAATCAAGGGTAACGGATATTGATATTTCACAGTGATATTGTTCAAGAGACGATAATCAATACACGGCCTTAATGAACCATCCATTTTGGCCACAAAGAAAAAAACCGGCACCCAAGGGTGAAGAGGATGGTCTGATATGACCCTTATCCAATGACTCCTTGATATAAGACCGCATAGCGTCATGTTCAGGTACAGACAAGTTAAAAAGGCGACCCTTAGGGAATTTACTACCAGCCACTAATTCAATAGTGCAGTCATAGCTCCTATGGGGGGGCAAGGATGCAGATTTAGTTTCGCTAAACACATCAGAAAAATCAGTCAAAAAGTCAGGCACATCTTGAGCCTGGGGAGAGGCAGAAAAAACAGGAGTGTTGGCATTAACACATTGGCAGCCCCAACTGGTTACAGACACAGATTTCCAATCCAAAACAGGATTATGAGACTGCAACCAAGGGAAACCTAGTACAATAATGTCATGCAGATTATACAGCACCAAAAATTTTCAACTCTCCTGATGATCAGGTTCAACCCTCATTATCACCTGAGTAGAGAACTGGGGTTTATTCTCAGCCAAAGGGGTAGAATCAATCCCCAGTAGGGGAATAGACTTCCGTAGGGGTATCAAGGGAAACCACAACGTTTAGCAAAATCAAAATCCATCAGGTTAATAGCTGCTCCCGAATCAACAAAAGCCTCAGCAGAAAATGTGGACAGGGAGCAAATCAGGGTAACAGTCAACAGAAATTTAGTCTGAACACTACACTACAACTTACAGTTATTTTTGAAATTCAGAAATTTAGCTCGATCCCCAAAAACAAATCTGGCATGGGGATCCTAGGTTCCACAACCGGCAACCCTGCAAGATAGGTAGCAATACTCCGAACTTCAGTGGCAAGCTG
Source organism: Oophaga sylvatica (assembly GCA_033576555.1). Classification (NCBI taxonomy): domain Eukaryota; kingdom Metazoa; phylum Chordata; class Amphibia; order Anura; family Dendrobatidae; genus Oophaga; species Oophaga sylvatica. Next base: position 524,367,338 of record JARQOD010000001.1, read on the forward strand.
ATCCACACGGCCAGACAACTGTGCAAACTCCATTGAGAGAAAAAAAAATCCTCCTCAGCACCCAGAGAAAAAAAAATGCAACAAACAGAAAAAAAAAAAAAAATCTCTGACAACTTTTTTCTTTCCACACTATTTTTCCCTTCTGTGAGTACCATATAATTTTCAGTTTGGCCGGTGATACTGTTATGTTTTGGTAGCTGAGGAGAGCAGGCAAAAAAGGCAATACACCAGAGAGGTTGGGATCTACTGGATTGCAGTACCCTGACTAGCCACCACAACTAAATGCAGCCGTGTAGCGTTCCTACGTTGGTCCTAGACGCCTCGTCACAGCCTGAGAGGCTAACTACACCTAAAGATAGAAAGAAGAAAGCTATCTGCCCCGGAGCAGATCCCCAAAGAACATAGGAAGCCCCCAAACATGTAATGGCGGTTAGACAAGAGGAAATACAGACACAGACAGAAAATAATATGAGCAAACGCTGGGGCCCAATCTGCCTGGACAGAAAAGGATAGGAAGGATACTTACTGCAATCCAAAAAAACCCTAAAAAAAACAACGCTACTAATTGCAAAAACACCTGAGATCACACGACCTCTACCACCTAAATTAGTTCTCTGGTGTAACAAAACTAAGCCACAGCCACAGAAAAAACTGGAAAAGGCAAGTGAACAAACAACAGTGGCTCCAGAGGAACCGAGAGGCGCCCAAGCCCCCCGAGGAGGGGAACCTGGCCAACCTCACAGAAATGCAGAGAAAATTGCAAATGGCAAGCACAAAAACAAAAAACAGAAAATATCTTATCTGAGGGCAGGAGAAGAGGCAAGACTCAGCAAGCTTCCAAGTGAACCAGGAAACAACGTTGAGACAAGAACAATTGATCACCGGCAACCATGATGGGGGGAAACCTCCCTTATATCGAGCCAGTCCGTGATTCCTGATTGCCAATCCTCATTGAATGGTTCAGTACCGTTTGTAACCACCAGAGGAAAGCTTCTGCTCAGAATTCATTTCTAAAACATTCATAACAAATGTTCTTTAAATGAGCAAATCCTGGGTCCGAGGGCCAGCACCCAGGAATAGACTCATCAGGCCCCTCAGACTGGAACCGCAGGTTTGTGGGAGGAAGAGCTTTCCTGTCCATCATACTGGACGGGATCGCAATCCCTGCCCTGCTGGACACCGGATCTCAGGTAACCATCATACCTGATATCCTTTACAATAGATACTGGTCCATGGACGGTCTCCAACCCCCAAACACCGACTTTGCAGTATACGCCTCTAATGGCCTCCCTCTTGACTTACTGGGGGCTAAAAACGTAGACGTAAAGGTGGGGAGAGTGGAGCTAAAGGATCAGGGACTTCTTGTAGTGAAGACTGTTAATGAGGAAAATGGGTTGAATGTGGTTTTAGGCACTAACATTATTAGTAACTGTTTGGAGGAGGTTGTGTTTTTACTCCAACAGCTCGCCGATGTTGCTAGACCAAAGCAAAAGGGAGCGATCCAGAAGGAGATCCGGGCCCTGATGTGCCAGCAGCAAGTAAAACTGACCCGTGGTGAGATTGGTAATGTACGGGTGACAGACCCGAACCCCATTGTGATACTGTCATGGGTGCATCGCCACGAAGATCGTCGCGATTGCACATTCTGACTTCTCACAGCTGAGCTGCTGTTTCTTGTGTTTGGTAATGAGAGAGTTAATTTTACCTAGCTCTTTGCTAAGACTAGGTCCAGCCTTGCCCGGCTGCTTTGGATTATGTTCTAATTAGTTTCCTTTATATTCCTGCCAGTCTGGGGGTTGGATGCCGGTGAAAGCATTCATATAGTTTAGCAGACTGGATCGGTTCTGGGAATACTTAAGCTTAGAGCTCCTTAGTTGTTTTTACTCTTACAGCTTATAGTTTATCTCTGAGACCTAAGGTGTTCCTACTGTGTGTGAGTGTTGTATGTAAGACTTTATTTACTTTATTTCTTATCTTTCTTGTATGTCTTTCTGTTCATTAACCGTTACCTGGTCATTCCCTTTGGTGGTATTCAGGGTCCTTCTTAGGACTAGAATACAGTTGGCAGGGATTGATAGGAGACAGGGTTTACGCTGGTGGCCTGGACCTCTGTACCTTTAACAGTACCTCCAGGTTGAGGATTAGTTAGGACCCCAGTTAGGGTCAGCTTAGACCCCGGTCACCCTCTAGCCGGAGACAGCGTATAACGGATTCCGTTTTGACCCACTGGACTTTCTGTCAGGTAAATCTATGTTATCATATAGCTATGCGCATGTTATATAGTATGTTGCCCTTTTGATATAGATTATTGTCATCACATATATATATCTGCTATACAGCGTGACATTTTCACCGGCCCATACTAAAGATTCTCCCCAGCTATCATGGATCCTGTAGCCCAGCTGGCCCGGCAGTTGCAGGGATTGTCCATGGAGTTGGCAGACATTAAGTCCAAGGTTTTGTCCCCCCCGGAGCAAACCAGATCTGAACCTAAGGTTGCTCTCCCGGACAGGTTCACTGGTGGGCGGGACAAATTTTTTACTTTCCGGGAGGCATGTAAATTGTACTTTCGGCTGCGGCCTCGGTCATCTGGGAGTGAAGGGCAGAGGGTGGGAATTGTTATCTCGCTCTTACAAGGGGATCCTCAATCTTGGGCGTTCTCTATTCCTCCAGGCTCCCCAGATCTCCAGTCAGTGGATCGATTTTTTACTGCCCTGGGTCTGGTATATGATGATCCGGATCGAGTCTCCCTTGCTGAAACAAGGTTACGTAAAATACGGCAAGGAAATCGTCCAGCGGAGGAATATTCTTCTGAGTTCCGTAGATGGGCAACAGATACTCAGTGGAATGACCCAGCTCTTAGGAGCCAGTTTTGTCAAGGGTTGTCTGACAAATTAAAAGATGTGTTGGCTCAGTATGATTCTCCTCCATCACTGGAGGCTGCTATGGCCCTCGCTATTCGCATTGATAGACGTCTTCGGGGAAGACGCGAGGTAACTCCGCCCCCCGTGATGACTCCACCTACTTCTAAAGTCCCTTATACTGAGGTTCCCCTGGTCTGTTCTGAGGAACCCATGCAGTTGGGAGGGACATCATTTTGTAGGAGGGAATCAGCGGTGCGCCGCAAGACTAGAAGGTGTTTCTTTTGCGGGAGAGAGGGACATTTTGTTGGGGGTGTCCATCCCGGACCTCTTTGAACCAAGGAGTTAACCTGGGAGTGTGTATTTCGTCCCCAAATCCCTCTCAGTTTCTCGTGCCTGCGGAGGTGGTGATTGGTACTAGAACTGAGAGGATTTCTGTTTTTCTTGATAGTGGGTCCGGGCTAATCTGGTGGACACTCGGTTTGCCCAGGTGCATGGTATGCAACTGAGTGTATTGGCCAAACCGGTCCCTATACTCTCTATTGATTCTAGACCTCTTGGTCAAGGTAGCTTGGTACAAGCTGTTCATAACATAGATCTTCGAGTAGGGGCAATACATAAAGAGCAATTGTCTTGTTATGTGTTGGAGGGTCTGCCTGCTCCTATTGTGTTGGGACTTCCTTGGTTGGCTAAACATAACCCAGTGATTGATTGGCAATCCAGAAAGATAAGCCAGTGGGGTAAATTTTGCAAGAATAACTGCATGAGCACGGTCATCGGTGCGGTTGTGCCTAGGACTTTGCCTCCTTTTCTGGAGGACTTTTGGGAGAAGTTCTCAGAGGAGGGGTGTAAAGAGTTACCTCCTCATCGCACATATGACTTCTCAATAAAGTTGCTTCCTGATGCCTTATCTCGTACTTTCCCAGGGGTCGGGAAGACGGATGATCCGGTTCCTATTCCTCAGGAGGGAGTTGTAGTGTCAGCTGTATGCTCTGAGCTTGAGGGGGAGGTATTGGGGGCTCAGGGGGACGCCCCTGTGGGACTTCCAGGGAGACTGATAGTTCCAGATCGCTTAAGACTGAAGGTTACGGAGAACCCTTATAAACGGATGGCTGATAGGAGGAGAGTTTCTGGTCTAGATCTGAGGGTGAACGATCTGGTGTGGTTGTCTACCAGGAATATAAAACTTAAAGTTCCCTCCTGGAGGTTGGGTCCCAGATTCATCGGGCCATACAGGATCAGTTCCATAATTAATCCTGTGGCATTTCGTCTGGACCTCCCTCCTATGTTTAAAATTCATAATGTGTTTCACAAGTCATTACTTAAAAAGTATGTGGCACCAGTCATACCGTCACCTCTACCTCCGCCTTCAGTGGTGGTCAATGATAACGTGGAAGTTCATTGGAGGGGTATGGTCCTGAGGAGAGGACGTGGGTCCCTGCGTCTGATGATAACGCAGATCGATTGGTTCAGACCTTTCACACAATTTACCCGGACAGACCTGGTCATGAGGGTCCGGAGGCCCCTCGTAGAAGGGGGGGTACTGTCATGGGTGCATCGCCACGAAGATCGTCGCGATTGCACATTCTGACTTCTCACAGCTGAGCTGCTGTTTCTTTGTGTTTGGTAATGAGAGAGTTAATTTTACCTAGCTCTTTGCTAAGACTAGGTCCAGCCTTGCCCGGCTGCTTTGGATTATGTTCTAATTAGTTTCCTTTATATTCCTGCCAGTCTGGGGGTTGGATGCCGGTGAAAGCATTCATATAGTTTAGCAGACTGGATCGGTTCTGGAATACTTAAGCTTAGAGCTCCTTAGTTGTTTTTACTCTTACAGCTTATAGTTTATCTCTGAGACCTAAGGTGTTCCTACTGTGTGTGAGTGTTGTATGTAAGACTTTATTTACTTTATTTCTTATCTTTCTTGTATGTCTTTCTGTTCATTAACCGTTACCTGGTCATTCCCTTTGGTGGTATTCAGGGTCCTTCTTAGGACTAGAATACAGTTGGCAGGGATTGATAGGAGACAGGGTTTACGCTGGTGGCCTGGACCTCTGTACCTTTAACAGTACCTCCAGGTTGAGGGATTAGTTAGGACCCCAGTTAGGGTCAGCTTAGACCCCGGTCACCCTCTAGCCGGAGACAGCGTATAACGGATTCCGTTTTGACCCACTGGACTTTCTGTCAGGTAAATCTATGTTATCATATAGCTATGCGCATGTTATATAGTATGTTGCCCTTTTGATATAGATTATTGTCATCACATATATATATCTGCTATACAGCGTGACAGATACCCCCAATGAGTGAAATGCTTATTTGGTGTAGAGCAGCAATAGGTCTGAGAGGACTGAACTACCAAGCAGTAGTAGAGCCCCATAGTTCAGAATACAGACCTACACTCTTGACTGCCAGAGGAGTAGTGGAGGTACATAATTGGAGGGTGCCAGGGCGTCTTCTCAACTGGGGAGAGGATGAAGTCAAATTACCACGTTATGCCACTGTTGCCAAGTTACATGCCATAGATAATAACTCCATTCACCCGACGGAGCCCTTAACTTCCCCACCATCAGTGGAGGATAACGGCCCGGCCACCAAGGTGGAGGATTGGTGTCAACAGCTCCATGTCGGGACTGACACCACTCCAGCCCACCAGAAACAGGGAGTACATCGAGTAATTCAGGAGTACGCACAGGTATTCAGCAGATACCCACTTGACTTTGGGAAGATTAAAGGGGTTCAACATCACATCCCCACAGGCAATCATCCCCCCATTAAAGAATGGTACAGGCCTATACCCCCAGCACACTACCAGAAAGCCAAGGAGATGTTGCATGACATGAAAGAGGCAGGAGTGATAAGGGATAGTTGTAGTCCATGGGCAGCTCCCCTAGTTCTAGTCAGGAAAAAGGATGGAAGCATGAGAATATGTGTAGATTACAGACAAGTAAATCGCATTACACATAAAGATGCATACCCTTTACCATGCATTGAGGAATCCCTAGCTGCTTTAAAGTCTGCTAATTACTTTTCCACCCTTGACCTCACTAGTGGGTACTGGCAAGTAGCTGTGGCTGAGGAGGATCGGGAGAAGACGGCTTTCACCAACCCGATGGGACTCTCTGAGTTCGACAGGATGCCGTTTGGACTCAACAGTGCCAATGGAACGTTCCAGAGGGTGATGGAGTGCTGCCTGGGATATCTCAACTTCGAGACTGTGTTACTGTACCTGAACGACGTAATTGTGTATTCCAAAACGTATGAAGACCACTTGAAGCACCTGGCGGAGGTATTTGAGTCCCTGTCCTAGTATGGGATGAAACTGAAGCCTTCAAAGTGCCACCTGCTCAAACAAAAGGTACAGTTTCTGGGACATATTGTCAGCTGAGAGGGAGTAGCGCCAGACCCCGAGAAATGGCCGGCGCCGAAGAACCTCAAAGAGGTGCGTCAGTTCCTGGGACTGACAGGATACTACCGGAGGTTTGTGAAGGACTATACCAAGAAAGCAGCGCCTCTGCAAGACCTCCTGGTGGGACAGTCCCTTAAGAGCAGAAATTCTCCATTCCACTGGGGTAAAGAACAGGCTGAGGCATTCAAAGAAATGAAGGAGATCCTGACAGGTGATGAGATCCTAGCCTACCCTGACTACAACCAACCGTTCCTGCTGTATACCAATGCTAGCAATGAAGGATTGGAAGCTGTCTTAAGTCAGAAGCAAAATGGCCTAGAAAAAGTCATTGCCTATGCAAGCAGGAAGCTCCGCCCGACCGAGAGGAACCCAGAGAACTACAGCAGCTTCAAGTTGGATTCCTGGCACTGGTCTGGGCCTTTACTGAAAGGTTCAGGCACTACCTAGCCTCCAGCAAGTTTACGGCCTACACTGACAATAATCCCTTAGCGCATCTGGAAACAGCCAGACTGGGAGCCATGGAACAACGATGGATGGCTCGGCTGTCAAACTACCAATTCACAATCAAGTACCGAGCGGGCCACAAGAATGCCAACGCTGATGCCCTTTCCAGGATGCCTCATGAGTCAGACACAGAAGAAGAAGTGGTTGACCTGGAAAAGATTGAACTACCTGCCTTTCACAGGAATGGAATGATCCACGAGCAACGAGCCTGTAGGAGGCAGCGTGGTAAGACGTTAAATCCTTTACCTCACCACAGCTGGAAGGAGACTGAGCAGCGATCCAGTTGTCAGCCGTATCAAGGAGCTGATAACTCAGAAAGGTTCCTCCTTGGAGAAGGATTCGTCTCCACAAGAAAAGCAGCTGTGGAATGAGAGAAGCCGGCTGTTTATCTATCGTGAGAAGCTGTGCCGGAGGTACGTCAACCCAAAAACCCACGAGACGGTTTGGCAGATAGTAGTCCCAGAGCAGACATCCAGATGGTGTTGGAAGCCTACCACAATGAAGTGGGGCACTTTGGCTGGAAGAAGCTGGAGACCCTGTTGAAGTGTCATTTCTACTGGGTGGGAATGCGCAGCTCCATTGAGAGGTGGTGCTAAAACTGTGGACCCTGTGGCCTCAGAAGAAAAGACTACAGCAGTCAGAAGGCACCCCTACAACCCATCAAGACGACTCGACCCTTAGAGATCGTGGCCCTGGACCATGTCAAGTTGTCACCCAGCCGGTCAGGATACTCCTATGCCCTGACCATGGTGGATCACTACTCCAGGTTCCTGGTGGTCGCCCCTGTCAAAGATCTGACGGCAGAGACAGCAGAAAAGACGTTCCAAGCGTATTTCTGCAGACCACATGGATATCCTGAGCAGGTGCTAACTGATCAAGGCTCAGTTAAAAGAGTTCTGCCATCTGTACGGATGTAAGAAGATAAGAACCACACCGTACCACCCCCAAACCAATGGTCTCTGTGAAAAGATGAATCACATTGTCATTGATCTGCTGAAGACTGTACCCCTGGAGGAGAGAAATCAGTGGACAGACCTACTACCTGATTTGGTAGATCTGTACAATCACATACCTGTGAGTGCCACCAATTGCACCCCAGCTTACCTCATGCGGGCAAGACCAGGAAAGCTGCCCATGGATCTAGAGCTTGGTGTTGTAGAACCAGAAGCAGATGTGACTACTGAAAACTGGGATACGACCAGACAGGAGCAGTACAGAAAAAGTACAGGCCTGTGTACAGGCCTAGTCTCACTAGGGTAAGAGATAAGCAAGAGACTCGTTACAACAAGTGTGCACCAGCAGAACCCTTCAACCCTGGTGAAGTTGTGCTAAAAAGAAAGAGAAGGATGCACAAACTCGATGATCAATGGGAGAGAGAGCCCTACACTGTGTTGAATTCAAGGTTTGATAACAAGAAAACGTGTCTAATCAGTAAAGATGGAGGAAGGACGACTACAACTGTATCCAGAGATCACCTAAAGTTGTGTCCAGATCTGCTAAAGCCCCAAGAAGAAGTGCCTTTCATCCCTTTGGAGGAACCTGAAGAAAAGGTAATACATACGGAAATAGGAGATTTTCCAGCGGATTGGCCTAGAATCGGAGAAGCCGTTATCATCCCTGTACTCCAATTCTATCAACAACAAGAGGAACATCTACAGCAAGTTGAGCCTGTTGCCGCAGTAGAGTCAGTTCCAGAGGAACCTGCTCCAGCAGAATTCCAAGAAGTAGAACCTGTTGAAGAAGAATCCCAGGAAGAAGAAACCCCTGCAGGAATCGAGCCAAATGGCCCAGCCCATGGTATACTTGCCAGTCCTCTAGAGAGATTAAGGCAATTCTATAACCTACCAGCACGTAGAACAAACAGGGAAGCTGCTACCTCACAGGTCACTGCACCACGTAGATCAGTACGTAGCACAAAAGGACAAATCCCTGCAAGGTATAGAGACTAGTTCAACCTTTGGCAGATGTAGATAGTTAACCTAGAGCCACTGTACATAAATGTAATATATTGTTATCTCAATTGTACCTTAACCAGTTGTTTATCCATTTGTTTTGCTTTTGACACCAATTCAAGTAAAATGGACATTGTTTTACTTGTTTTCCCATTACCCAGAGCAATCTTTCCAAAAAAGACTCGGACTTTTCGGTTGCTCACTTCCTAATTGTTATTATCTATGTATATAGTTATTTATTTGTTATGCAACAGTTCAAGTGCCTTACCTCCCGTAAAGGGAAGATATAGTTCATATAATGTTTAATGTTCTGTTTTTGTAAAATGTCTTTTAGCCCGGGAGTGCTGAGTTGTACTAGGGGGGAATGTGGAGCCCCAGCTGTGCTGGGATTCCCACATCTCCTGGAAGGGTGCACTAAAAGATTTACCCACTAGAGGTCCTAATGCATCCACCAAGTGGAAAGAGTAGTAAAAGGAGGTGGAGGAGCCTTACCAGCTCACCTCAACAAGTATTTACCGGACGCCGGGGTCCGAGTCTATAGGGATCTCCACGACCCATTAGGAGAACACTGGAGTTCCTGGAGGACTACAGGTCCCAGGAGCACCACAGAGCTGATACGTAACCGGACCAGGAGGACGGAGTCAGGCAGTGCACTGCAAGCAGGGACTGTGTACTTCAAGAAAAGGTCCAACCACAAGGTCAGACAGGTGCAGAACGGAGACTAAGTTAGGCCCAGCTACAAGCAGGCCAGGACTTCATTACAGAAAGGCAAGGACAGGAGGCCACACACCTACTCAGTGGGAGAATCTGGATGTGCACCTTTCACCCTACAGTGCTCCGGATGTGCCTGCAACGTCTTCAGTAAAGGTACCAAAGTGACTTGTGTGTGTGTCCATCTTCTAACCCCTAACTGCCGGGTTCCCCTCCGTCCTGCGTCCCTCCACATCTACCTGCCCTGAAGGACTCAGCCTCACCTGTGGGAGGCCTAACACCTATAGCTGCACAACACCAACCCTTCAGTGGATCTGCATCGCAGCGCTGGTCACCCTGACCAGGTACTACAGGTGGCGTCAGGAATCATCCTATAAACATTTATTCCCCTGTAAATATCCCCCATTAAAGGTGAGAGCCCAGGGCCACGGACTGAGCTGTGTTGCCGTGACATTCCCATAGGAGTTAATGGGCTCGGATCCGAGTACCCCCACGGCCCTGGGAGGGCGGCTCACATGCATGCGAGAAACACGGACGAGTCTCGCATGTGAGTTCCCGGCACTCGGGAGAGGAGCGAGCGGCTGCATAGAAATACATGCAGCCATACACTCCACTCCCGAGGGCCGTCGGCAGTGCTGGGGATTCACATGCGAGACTCGTCCGTGTTTCTCGCATGTGTGATCCTGGCCTTATACTGATTGCCTATTCGTATGCCCTTGCAATAGGAATTGCCTTATCTGATATAGTACACGTACCATATGATATATCAGAGCTTGGACACTATGTGGACTTGATGATATGGTACCTTACTTTTTGACTATGCGGGAGGAATAGTCACCAACGAGCGAGGGCACCATTGCGCAGGTATAGGGTGCCAACCTCCGCAGAAAGTTAGGGAGATATCAGTGCAATATCAGGGTGAACCCTTCCTCCTTCTTCCTTTATTGATCGTTGTTGAAGACAAAAGTAAGTTTTTTGTTTTTTTGAGTCAATATGGTCATTGTTTTTAATGAAAAGACTGTTTTTTCCTTCTTAATATACTCGTAATATTATTAAAGATTATGTTTTAGTTGATTCATTTGTTAAAAAATTGGGTACATATTTCAGTGATTTGCTTTTTGATTGTACCTCATCATCCTATGTACAGTGACCTCCAAAAACTAGGTCAAAAGTTTATTGGTATTATATTGCTCATACACACAGTATAACGTGTTCTTGGGTACATTTTGTTGCTATACAAGCCTCCATAAACTTGTTGAAATCTTTTTGGTATTATATTGCTGATTAGCGATAAGCAAACTTGTCGGAAAACGTTCGTCAATCTCAAATTTGGCACCAATGTAGCTCATTCGGATTCATGTTCGGATTCTCGAGCACTTTCACTCAAAGTCAGCAAAATTCGGGCACAGTTCAGTAAATGATCGCATTTCCACTAATGCTTTTGTTAGGACTTTGGCTAGTTTTAGGAGGGGAGTGGGTGGGAAGAGGCCAAAAGAGCGGCGGAGTATAATTTTTTCTTTTTGTAATTAACTTAATGTGTGTAGATTCCGGCAGCCAATCAGGGCGCAGAAACTGGCACACCCACCAGGGCCGTGGGGTACTCGAAACCTCAGAACCGGGTTGGACAGTTCTTTGAGAAAGTCACGGGGCGGTGAGGTGACCCGACTCCGTGGCCCTGGCTGTGCCGTAAAATGGGGAATATGTATATGTATGTATGTATTTAAAGTGACGACATCTGTGGTGTTCGGCAACAGATGGCCGACGCTGCTAAAGGAGACCGCTGGGGCTGATGGTGACGCAGCTGGGATGGTTCTGCTCCCCACAGGTGGAGCGGGGCACCAGGGCTACTGGTTCTTTTTATGTCAGGCTTCGTGTACCTTGTGGTGCAGGACTCAGGGCACAAGAGATCACTGAAGGACACAAGGACTGTAGTTTTCTTTTCCTTTACTTGATGGTTGATTGTACAGACCGGGGCACTGGTAACAGATCGTGAAGGAGAGCCGGGCAGCCTGGAAGCAATTTTGGATACACCTGGCCAGGGAGGTATGGAGCCCTTCCTTCTGCGCTGTCCTCCCTTTTTTTCCTCGCTGCCTAACCGCTCACCCTCCTGCTGCTAACTGACTCTCTCTTTTTTAAAAAAAATCAAACTGTTTCCTGCATGGCAGGCAGCTCGTGCCTATTACAGGTGCAGCTCCTTTGTGTCGGCTCCAGGCTCTGGTATGCTGCTGTACCACCAGGTATTAGATCGAGCCAGGAGACCTGCAGTCCCTTGCCCTCCGGATTTAGCTGCCTGGACTTTAGTACCCACGCAACCACGGACTCCGGTATCCGGTCCCTAGCGCTCAGCACTGGGGCAAGTTTAATTACAGCTCCACTCCCCAGGTTCTGCTCGACTTCTCTCCTACTGACACCTGGTAAGGGGACCCCTCCTTGCTTCCAGGCATGACATTCCTCCCTGTGAGGGAGGCAATGTCACCCTGGCAACCGGACTCCTGGGGTGCCACAAAACCATCCACATTGTCCAGGCACAAGGGCTTCTGTCATTGGCTACTGAAGTCACATGTCCCTCTCCATATAAAAAGTGAAGATGTTGTTTAGCTGGCTCCATTTTGTCAGTGTAATGGTACAGAGAGGATGCTCCTGCTGCTGCATTTTGTCCTATAATCAGATAGGATCCTGTTTGAAATTGACCTTCCAGCATCCAACTAGTGTGTGCTAATAGTGTTGTGCATGCCAGAGTCCACACTTCCTAATCAAAATCGTTTGGGCTATTATTGGGGTGCGGGCACCAGGCCCCATTTAGTAATCAAAATTGATTGGGCTGATATTGTTGTGCAGGCACACTATCTCACAAAATAAATTCTGATTGTTAATTTAGTGGCAGGTGACTGACAGGTCTGGGCCTAGGGTTGTGAAACAGCAGAAACAAAAGAGGGCAAAGGTAACGGTACATCCAACATGAGTGGGAAAAAAGCAAGGTCATGGTAGAAGGGGTAATAGGCTTGGTGTTCGACGTGTACGTGGGTTAGGTGGTAATGTTACTGAAAGCTCTACTGAACAAACACCGTCTTGTCCTATCCAAAGATGACACCTGTTACTGGGCAGGCTACTCAACTCCCTTTCTTTGGCAGCCGCACAGCAGTACGCCTTGTAGAGGAGGGCCAGAAAGAGCATGTGATTTAGTGGATGGCAAGTGCTGCATCAAGTGGCTTCTCCTCCTCTTTGTCCACCTTAACATCACACACAGTACAAACCTCAGAGGTTGCACCCCAATCACCCTTGTTTCCCCCCACGTCACAACTCTTCAACCAGCCTACTGACTGTGGGGAATCACAGATGGACAAGTCTGCAGAGCTGTTCACACTGTGAGACAGTGAAGGGGTGCGTACTGGACGGGGTGTATATCTTGCCCAGGTTTCTTAGCTGGGTCGCATAAGGAATATAGGAGTGCAGGTAAGATGGCAGTACGACGTTCACTCCACTCCCCATCCAGTACAGGCTTGCAGCTCAACCCTGAGTACACACAGCTGCCTAATTAAGCAGCCAGAAATAGGTGGTAGAGTTACACAGACAGAGCTCTCAGTCTGGATCTGACTTCAGACGCTGTTGGAGTCTCCTGGAAGCCAAGCTCTGGTAAATACCTATTATAACTCTGTGTTGTTGTGGCCAGGCTGTTAGAGTCTAGACCACGGGTAGTGAGGTAACTATTCGTGTTTAGTTAGAAGCCTGACAGGCTTAGGATTTTGGTCTATGATTTGTTTTATGTTTGTTGCTGTGGACTTTAATAAAACTGGTTGCGCCCAGTTTGCACCAGTACTGCTGTCTGTGCATTTCTATGCCACTTCGTCTACCCGAGACGGCGATCCCGGAGCTAAACCCCTGAACAGTCTACAATACATTCTATTCCATGGGTATAAGGAGGTGAAAGGGTATTAATCCTTTAAGGTTTCATCCCCTTTAATTGTGCTTATATGTGTAAATATATGCCTTGTATATGTTATGCATATATATATATATATATATATATATATATGTGGGGGTTGAGTGATAGGTAGCTAGTGCATCCTGGGGGTCACTAGAGGGGGGCACTAGGAGAATAGTGTATATATTCACGGGTTAATTTTAGTTGCGAGGGGTCACTAATGGGGGCACATTAGAGATCCAGTTAGAACGTTAGAAAAAGATGTCAAACAGTTATGAGGTTTGGACTCTAGAGGGGGGCATGTAGCACATCCAGTCCTATAGGGACAATAGTTAGGGACTTGTTGATAGGGAAAGATTGCCTCCAAGCGGAAATCTGTCAGGAAGACTTCCTCTTAGCGGGAGTCAGTCAGGGGTGGACCTTGCTAGTGTGAGGACGTCCACGTTCCTGGGCCCTGAGCATAGGGTAGGAAGAAGAGGGGACCCCCAACCCCTGAAGAAGCAGGTGAAGAATTCACCGTGGGAAACGTGAGCCCAAAGAGAGTGGGTTTACGTAGCAGTAGTCCAGTGGAATAACCCCTGTGCGAACACTCAGCAGAAGAGGTCGTGCATGAGCGTAGAAGTGAGTGGGCCATCAGAAGTATCCGGGCAGGATAACCAGAGAGGGGTGGACGACCTAATAAATGTGTCTTTCTTATACTGGATTGAAGTGTCTCCAGGGGAAGCAATTGAAGTGCCGTTTTCACCGGGCTCCTCATCCCTTCAATACTTATTGGTCCATTCTGGTGTGGCAGCGGAGAAGAAGCAGACTTGTGATGAATGTATTGCTGGTATCGTAAAATATTTAGAGTTGAGAGTCCTCAGTGGTTGATACCTTTTAATGGCTAACTGAAAAGATGGTAACAAATTGCAAGCTTTCGAGACTACTCAGGTCTCTTCATCAGGCTAAACTAATACAAAATCTGAAGAATCACATATTTATACACCACACAGCACAGAAAAAATTCAATAGGTAAGACAAGTGACATAAAGCAGAACTGTCATTATGGGAGATAGAGATGAACATAAATATGGGAACAGTTCATAGATAAGGAGTGTGAAAGTTTTATTGCCCTCTGATTGGGGTCTGTTTTGTGATGTTTTCACAGGGTCTTTGGAGTAAATTCCTTAATTGATGTAAAACGTCATAAATCCGTGTGACAGGTTCATTCCAGCATTAAGAGTGTCAAAGGTCACCATCAGTTTGTATTCGCAAACTCTTCTATGTCTCTGAGATGTGAAACTACCTTTCAATACAAGTAATTTCATATCACACATGCTATGACCAGGGGAAGAAAAATGTTTTGCCACAGGTAGATCCATTCTTTTTTCTCTTATTGTGTGGCGATATTGTGTGGCTGGCATCGTGTAAGAAGTGCTTATCGTGTCTTGGATGTGCTGTGCGCAGAGGAAAATAAAGCAGAACTGTTTGACGTGATTCTGAACTCTGTCTCTAATTGCTCTGTACGCTCCCTCACGGGAGGGGAACACCCTAGAACAATAGACATTACAGAGGTAAAACACCACTCAGCTTCCAGTGTATCGGCCTCACGGCCGTCCCTTTACCAGTGGCTTAGTCAACAGGATCTCACTGCCCCATCTGGCAGTGACACCTTAACAGGGATGAAGTACATGGAAGCCGCGGCATTGGAAGCTATTACCCTGTATGTAAAGTTTGAGGAATGCTCTGAAAAATTCTGAGAGATGGAGGTGTCTGAAATATCGGATGTGATTAAAGTACCGGACTTGACTAAAGAAAAGATGAAGGAAGATGCTTCAGATCCCAAGATGGCGTCTGACAAGATGGAGAATTCTGGCGCCAAAAAGGACTGTCCTTGTCATCAACGTGCACTTCGTAGGCCTGACGGCAACTCAGTGGCGCCAAAGCAGAACTCTCAACAAAGACAGGACCGCCCCTGCGAGAAGCAGAATGCTGAGATGGACACTTGCGGTTTCCCACCTAATGCTGGAAAATGGGTGGAGAGGCCCCCGAGAGCCCCACCCTGGAATGGGAGTAGCTCTGAAGATGGCCCCGAGTGTCACGGATCGTCGTAACTGACATCTGAGATGGCAGATATGATGCCTTGGGGCCACGGAGGAGGAGTGGGCCGTTTAGAGTGCCGGTGGCAGAGAGAGCAGGAACGTGTCCGTCCCACGCTCCTAAGTGATGAGATGACTCAGGAGGAGATGGACCGGAGGCTGGGGACCGTAAGCCAGCAACTACAGAGCATGGTTTCTCCCTTCCTTCCCCTGCCGACCATGAGCCTTCTGGCTCAGTCAGGGCCCGAACCGGAGGTGTCGGTGAGGGTAAAGGAGGAGACCAGAGCGGCTGCAGCCCCAGGCCGGGAGGACTTGACCCAGATGGTACGGCGGTGCCTCCAGTTCAGGGCCCGAGTGGAGCAGCAGACCGTGGGAGCGGAGAGGCCAGTTTCTCCCACGCCATTGGAGAAAGATCCGTGCCCCTGTCCACCCGCTGCCCCGGGGGCCTTCGTGATCCGGCTGCGACGCACCTGGGACCTGGTGGGACTTGGATCCTTGCCGTCCCATTGACGGAGATTTTGTGGAACTGGAGAGTGGCCTGGAGAAGAAGCGGAGCCGTAGATGCGCCACTAGGCCTACGGCCCTGATTGGTCCTTAGGGCCCACCAGTGGACTTCTGCGTACCTCTGCGGCGGCTGGTGTTATGGTGCCTGTTGCACTGAAGGTATTGGAGAGACTTTTCCACGTCTCCCACAGTTGGGGTCCACGACCCACGGGCGCTGCCCCGAGGTATCGCCAGCCTGAGTCTTGGTTTTGTTTTTTTTGTTTCTCTAGGTATTAACCCCTGCTTCCCTTAAAGGGAAGGGGAGTGCTGGACACTTTATTTTTTTGTTATTTATTAAAAGAGAGTTTTTTATGGTTGATATGTGCCTCACTGTATATTAATTTGTATATACTGTATGTAAATTAGAGTGCCCATATTGCCGGGGCGGCAATGGTTAAAGGGAAGGGGAATGTAAGGAGGTGAAAGGGTATTAACCCTTTAAGGTTTCATCCCCTTTAATTGTGTTTATATGTGTAAATATATGCCTTGTATATGTTATGTATATATATATATATATATATACAGTACAGACCAAAAGTTTGGACACACCTCATTCAAAGATTTTTCTGTATTTTCATGACTATGAAAATTGTGGAATCACAATGAAGGCACCAAAACTATGAATTAACACGTGGAATTATACATTACACTTTACAAAAAAGTGTGAAACAACTGAAAATATGTCTTATATTCTAGGTTCTTCAAAGTAGCCACGTTTTGCTTTGATTACTGCTTTGCACGCAGAAAAGGAGAACGGATGGACTCTACATGCCTAGTTCCCACTGTGAAGCATGGAGGAGGTGGTGTGATTGTGTGGGGGTGCTTTGCTGGTGACACTGTTGGGGATTTATTCAAAATTGAAGCAGTGAGCGGTCCAGCTCACCCCAAACCATCTAGATTGGGTTCAGGTCTGGTGACTGTGGAGGCCAGGTCATCTGGCGTAGCACCCCAACACTCTCCTTCTTGGTCAAATAGCCCTTACACAGCCTGGAGGTGTGTTTGGGGTCATTGTCCTGTTGAAAAATAAATGATGGTCCAACTAAACGCAAACCGGATGGAATAGCATGCTGCTGCAATATGCTGTGGTAGCCATGCTGGTTCAGTATGCCTTGAATTTTGAATAAATCCACAAAGCGTCACCAGCAAAGCACCCCCACACCATCACACCTCCTCCTCCATGCTTCACGGTGGGAACCAGGCATGTAGAGTCCATCCTTTAACCTTTTCTGCGTGCAAAGCAGTAATCAAAGCAAAAGGTTGCTACTTTGAAGAACCTAAAATATAAGACATATTTTCAGTTGTTTCACACTTTTTTGTAAAGTGTAATGTATAATTCCACATGTGTTAATTCATAGTTTTGATGCCTTCAGTGTGATTCTACAATTTTCATAGTCATGAAAATACAGAAAAATCATTGAATGAGAAGGTGTGTCCAAACTTTTGGTCTGTACTGTATATATATATGTGGGGGTTGAGTGATAGATAGCTAGTGCATCCTGGGGGTCACTAGAGGAGTGCACTAGAAGAATAGTGTAGATATTCATGGGTTAATTTTAGTTGCGAGGGGTCACTAATGGGGGCACGTTAGAGATCCAGTTAGAACGTTAGAAAAAGATGTCAAACAGTTATGAGGTTTGGTCACTAGAGGGGGGCATGTAGCACATCCAGTCCTATAGGGAGAATAGTTAGGGACTTGTTCCTAGGGAAAGATTTCCTCCAAGCAGGAATCTGTCAGGAAGACTTCCTCTTAGCGGGAGTCAGTCGGGGGTGGACCTTGCTAGTGTGAGGATGTCCACATTCCTGGGCCCTGAGCATAGGGTAGGAAGAAGAGGGGACCAGCAACCCCTGAAGAAACCAGTGAACTCTCAGCAGAAGAGGCCGTGCATGAGTGTAGAAGCGAGTGGGCCATCAGAAGTATCCGGGCAGGATAACCAGAGAAGGGTGGACAACCTAGTAAATGTGTCTTTCTTATGCTGGATTGAAGTGTCTCCAGGGGAAGCAATTGAAGTGCCATTTTTACCGGGCTCCTCGTCCCTTCAATACTTATTGGTCCATTCTGGTGTGGCAGCGGAAAAGAAGCAGACTTATGAAGAATGTATTGCTGGTATCGTGTAAGAAGTACTTATGGTGTCTTGGATGTGCTGTGCCCAGTGGAAAATAAAGCAGAACTGTTTGATGTGATTCTGGACTCTGTCTCTTATTGCTCTGTATGCTCCCTCACGGGAGGAGAACACCCTAGAACAATAGACATTACAGAGGTAAAACACCACACAGCTTCCAGTGTATTGGCCCCGCGGCCGTCCCTTTTCATGGGTATCAGAGGTCTGCTCCAAAGATTCACAGACTCAAAAGGAGGAAAACATCTGCACTAATGCCCCAAATTATTTCCTGCTGGATCCGGGGTCGGACGAAGTAGGGTTTGAGCTGAATCCAGATTCTCGTCACCAAACGTTAACCCCCGGGGTGGAGGATCACAATGAGGTTGTAGATACCACTGGGTGTGAACCCAGAGGCACGCAGCTGAGTAGCTCAGCAGATTAGGTGGAGGAGTAGGTTACATTGCTGTTTACTACACAGACACGGAGTGATGCAACCATGACAAGCACTGCATCCTCAGGTACAATTCTGGCTGTGGCCAGCAGCGTTCGCTGGTCTGCAGTTTGCAGGGGCAGCAAAGCTTGCCAAGCCTGGGCCTTTTTGAGACTCCCACTATCTGCCATCTTTGCAAAAAACGACTCAGTAGAGGCAAAAATTGCAATAATTTGACTACTATGTGCATGAAATGGAACATGTGCGATCAACATGCGTTGGTTTGGGAATCTCACTGCTCAAAAATGCAGACTACCGGGCCTCTCCAACCACCGGCCGTCCCATCAACCGCATATGCTGCTTTCTCCTCTTCTGTCACCGTGGCAAGTGTTTTCACACAGGCCTCCAGCCGCAGAACCTACGCTTGTTCACCCCCTACAGTCGGGGTGAGTGAGAGCCCTGAAGGGCTGTTACGGAAGTGGAGATGCCTGCTGTTTTTGTTTCACCAAGCACACCACATCTTTCTCAATCCAACATAACATCTCCACCTCCACCTCACTCACAGTCCAGCAGTTTGTCCTGTTCACCCTACTCCACCCTCTCATCACAGCAGCCAGCCCTCAGTCCCACAGTTGTGGTCATGTAAAAGAATGTTTCCTCCTACACATACCAAAGCTAAGAGGCTGAACTTCACCATCTCCAATCTGTTGGCCACAGCAATGCCACCTTTCCGCCTGGTGGATGTGACGGTTTCCAAAAACTGATGGCCCTCGCATTCCTTCATTACCTGTTGCCCAGTGGCCATTACTTCTCTAAGAAAGCTGTGCCTGCGCTACACCAGCATATCGCAGACAACATCACCTTTTCCTTGAAAAAATCTATGTCTGCCAGTGTCTATTTCTTCACTGACACCTGGATGAGCAAACATGGTAAGGGGCATTACATCTCGCTTACTGGGCACTGGGTGACTCTGGCTTTGCGGGCAGGCGGGCAAGGGCTGCTTCACAAGACTTGGAATCTCCAAGGCTTGCGGGACAAACCTCTGTATTTAACACTTCCTCCACTCATTCTGCCTCCTCCACCTCCTGTAGGGCCTGCTCCTGCACGCTAAACCTCTCCTTTAATGAGACACAGGTTCCAGCAGTGCAGAGATAATCTGTTATGTTTCGGTAGCTGAGGAGTGCAGGTAAAAAAGGCAATACACCAGAGAAGTTGGAATCTATGAGATTGCAGTACCCTGACTAACCACCACAACTAGAGGCAGCCGTGGAGCGTTCCTACGTTGGTCCTAGACGCCTCGTCACAGCCTGAGAAACTAACTACACCTAAATATAGAAAGAGAGGAAAGCTATCTGCCCCTGAGCAGATCCCCAAAGAACATAGAAAGCCCCCAAACATGTAATGGCGGTTAGACAAGATGAAATACTGACACAGACAGAAAATAGTATGAGCAAACGTTGGGGCCCAAACTACCTAAATAGAAAAGGATAGGAAGGGCACTTACTGCAATCCCAAAAAACCCTGAAAGCACCAACTCTACTAATTTCAAAATCACCTGAGATCACACGACCTCTACCACCTAAATTAGTTCTCTGGTGTAACAAAATCAAAACAGCAGCCACTGAAAAAACTGGAAAAAGCAAAAGTACAAACATCAGTGGCTGAACTAAACTGAGAGGGCAAAAGCCCCCAGAGGGGACCCTGAAGGCCCCCACAGAAGTGCAGGACAAAATGCAAAAATCAAGCACAAAAACAAAAAGAAGAAAATGTCTTATCTGTTAGCAGGAGATGCAGACACGACACAGCAGGCTACAAAGGAAACAGGACTCAAGGATTGAGACCAGAGCAATTGATCACCGGCAACCCTGATGGGAAGGCGACTCCCTTATATAAGACCAGTCAGTAACACCTGATTCCCACTCCTCACAATCTTCACTGGACAGTCCAGTACCGCTTGTAACCACCAGAGGGAGCCTCTGCTCAGAACTCATTTCAAGTCCATTCACAACAATAATCCTGCCCCCACCTCCATACTGGGCAGCCAGGGCACATCACAGTCAAGCAGTGCTTAAATTAATATGCCTTGGAGATCGCAGTCACACAGCTCAAGATTTATGGACAGCTATCCAGGCCTAGTTTGAGCAATGACTGTTTCCACTAAACCTGGAGCCAGGGAAGACCGTGTGCGATAACAAGGCAAATCTGGTGGTGACCATAAGCCGGAGTAACCTCACACACGTGCCTTACATGGCTCAAGTCCTCAACCTGGTGGTACAGCCACTGTCCCGGCCTGGATTTGCTGCTGCAGAAAGCACGGTTGCTGTCACTTCCACTGATCGCACCCCGCAGGTCATCGACTTGCCTTGCTACAGAGGTACTTCGGCCTACTAGTTAACCAATTGATATGCGATGTGCCGACACAGTGGAATTCCACTCTGCACATGTTGCAGTGATAAGCCCTGTGCAGTATGTCCTTTCGTATAACCTAGGACAATGCAGTACGGACGTGGTGCAAATCTCGCTTGCGAGGTGGGCATAGATGAAGGACCTTTGCACCCTTCTGCACAGTTTGTAAATGACTACTAAAATGGTTAGCGCTGTCGATGCCATCATCAACATCACTGTTCCGGTCATCTACATCAGGGTTCCTCAACTTCAGTCCTCAAGGCCCACCAACAGGTCATGTTTTCAAGATTTCCTTAGTATTGCCCAGGTGATAATTGCATCTCCTGTGCAATACAAAGGAAATCCTGAAAACATGACTTGCTGGTGGGCCTTGAGGACTGGAGTTGGGGAACCCTGATCTACATGCAGGAGCACACTTTGAATAGTCTGCTTGAGCTTTACCCTACCACCAAAACACTGCGTACTTGGACCTCATGGAAGCGCCCGACTCTGGAACGCCTTCTTGCTACACTACCTGCAACACAATGTCCGTATTCTTAGAGTTAGAAATAGTGATGACTACTGGGTTGCAACTCTGTAAGGTCCATGGTACAAGAGTAAATTTTGCCAGATGCTCCCCCCATTGAAAAGGGATACGCACATGCTGGAGTATCGAAACAAGCTTATAAACAATATTAAGAGTGTTTTTCCCCAAGACATCAGTGAGGCACATAGCGTGCATTGCAGTTATAGACTTCCAACTCTGGGAGCGTCGAGTTGTCACAGCAAAAACATTAGCAGCAGCAGTGTAAGTGGCATAAGAAATTTCTGTGAGTCGTTTCACACATATTTTAGACCAGCACGTGCACCAGCAGAACAGAGTGAACGTGCCAGGCAGCCAGCTTTCTCTCAGAACGTGACTTCAGTGCTGCTGGTGGTGTCCTGACGAATAAGCACATCTGGCTATCCCTTAAAGTGTAGACCACCAAAACTTTCATCAAGATAAACAAGTCATGTGCCTCCAATGACTTTTGTACCCCAGTCGCAGACTGGGCAGACAAGGTGATGGTGTCGTTTTTTTAGTGTGATGTATTGATTATTGCGGTCTGTGACGCCTTTGTTGTGCCTGCTGTTGCTGCTGTTGATGTTACAAACAATTTTTTGAATTGTGAAGACTCCAAGTTGGGTCTCCATCTAGTGGGTTGCCTGTAGTGGAAGGGGTTTCAGAGGCATATTATAATATTTCTTAGTTGGGGAAATTGATGCCACTTTAGTGGTGTGTGACAATAATTTTTGGAAATGTGGAGACTCCAAGTCGTGTCTCCATCTGGTGGGTTGCCTGTAGTGGAAGAGGTCTCAGAGAACCATTATACACTACTATTGCTACTCAGGGAAAATTGATGCCACGCAGAACACTGATGAACCTCACTTTCAAGTTGCCACCCCCTTACACATGCTTTGATGGAAATAAATTAAATAGTGACATTATTGCCTTTAGATTAGAGAAGTGTGAATAAATTTGAGTGGAACTGAATTCTACTCAAATTTTACAAAAATCCCTATTTCCCTATAAAATATATAAAATATATATAAATATATATATATATCAAAATCCCTATAAATAGGGAATGCTACTTCCAATAGGTGGCGCTATAGAGTACAAGTCCTCTTTGTTTGAAGAGGCAATTTGCATATTAAAATTTCCCAGAGGAGCATTGCACGGCGAATAAGCCTCCTTACCTTGACACGCCAGAGCTGGTATGTCACTCTCCACAAGGAGTAACCTTACCCCCAGACCCCAGTCCAGAGCCTCTCATCTAGCCAAATCAGATCTCTCCTACTTTGCACTGACGAGGACCAACAGTCCGAAACACCGTGTCTGCAAATGGAGATTCTGATTTGGCTTTTATCCTAAGTCATATTACAAGACTCGTTAAAGGGTTGATTGTGACTTGTAGGATCGCTACTTCCAATAGGTGGCGCTATAGAGTACAAGTCCTCTTTGTTTGAAGAGGAAATTTGCATATTAAAATTTCCCAGAGGAGCATTGCACGGCGAATAAGCCTCCTTACCTTGACACGCCAGAGCTGGTATGTCACTCTCCACAAGGAGAAAACCTTACCCCCAGACCCCAGTCCAGAGCTCTCATCGCCAAATCAGATCTCTCCTACTTGCACTGAGAGGACCAATAGTCCGAAACACCGTGTCTGCAAATGGAGATTCTGATTTGGCTTTTATCCTAAGTCATATTACAAGACTCGTTAAAGGGTTGATTGTGACTTGTAGGATCGCTACTTCCAATAGGTGGCGCTATAGAGTACAAGTCCTCTTTGTTTGAAGAGGAAATTTGCATATTAAAATTTCCCAGAGGAGCATTGCACGGCGAATAAGCCTCCTTACCTTGACACGCCAGAGCTGGTATGTCACTCTCCACAAGGAGAAACCTTACCCCCCAGACCCCAGTCCAGAGCCTCTCATCTGGCCAAATCAGATCTCTCCTACTTGCACTGATGGGACCAATAGTCCCGAAACACCGTGTCTGCAAATGGAGATTCTGATTTGGCTTTTATCCTAAGTCATATTACAAGACTCGTTAAAGGGTTGATTGTGACTTGTAGGATCGCTACTTCCAATGGGTGGCGCTATAGAGTACAAGTCCTCTTTGTTTGAAGAGGCAATTTGCATATTAAAATTTCCCAGAGGAGCATTGCACGGCGAATAAGCCTCCTTACCTCGACACGCCAGAGCTGGTATGTCACTCTCCACAAGGAGTAACCTTACCCCCCAGACCCCAGTCCAGAGCCTCTCATCTAGTCAAATCAGATCTCTCCTACTTTGCACTGACGAGGACCAACAGTCCGAAACACCGTGTCTGCAAATGGAGATTCTGATTTGGCTTTTATCCTAAGTCATATTACAAGACTCGTTAAAGGGTTGATTGTGACTTGTAGGATCGCTACTTCCAATAGGTGGCGCTATAGAGTACAAGTCCTCTTTGTTTGAAGAGGCAATTTGCATATTAATATTTGCCAAAATGTTATTTTTTGTAATTCACTTCCACGCTGATTCAGCAAAATGCTGTCATTTTTCTGATTTGTAAAGCGCCATAAAAAGGTTATAAAATTTTTTTAAAATTCTTATTCCCAAATGAGCACTCAATTCTACGGCCCCTCCACTCATCACCATCACATCTGATCCTGATTGCATATTCTGATCCCCTCTGCTCATAGTGAGCGCTCCTGTCTCTGATGAGGCCTGAGATGATTCTGCATATGAGGTCAGACGACGTTTTGTGAGCTTGCACAGGACCCTCCAAGGCCTCACATCAGAGCTGGATGACTCTGCTCACTATGAGCGTCCAGGGGTGTCAGCGCCAGTGGCAGGGATCAGAAAATGTGATGACGACTGGATGGGTGATGATGATTTCCAGGGGGGGCCGAAGAGGTGAGCGGTGAGTGAGAGTATTTTTTTTATATTTTACATATTATATTCATTATGCTCTGAGTTATTAATGTGTGGCCCAGCTGCGCTTGGTACACATGTTCCAGGAGTATGCACTAAAAGGTAACTGCAAAATCTGATATTCATTCACATCACTCACACTTCCCTAGATTACCACTAGAGGGAACCTTAGACTATTTAAGGGTGTGAGTTAGTCAGCAGTAGATTAGATCAGACAGACGTTCAGTCTAGTCAGTTGGTTAGTTGGAGTTAGTTCCTGTCAGAGCTCAGTCTGAGCTAGAGACAGACGTGTGTGGATTTCCTGTCAGAGACAGAAGAGAGAAAGATTGCAAGCTGATAACTCAGAACTGACAAACTGCTGGAACCCTAGTAAGTGGAAAGTGACTCTCGGAGCGGGCTTGTAATCAGTCTGACGAAACGTCCTGAAAGCTGCTTTGGACAGAGTCGTTGAAGGAGCAGAAGGAAGGGGACTACAGTTGTTAAGAACATCGAGTTAACTGAGAGTCAGTCAGCGAGCTTTGGAAAGAAGAAAGAAAGCTAATGACAGAACCTACTGCTGCCCTGTGCTTATGTTAAGGAGGAGAGTAGGGCGACGGGCGAGTGGTGACCCTAGGAAGGAGTGACTTCGGTGACAGACCACCTTCACTCAAATTAACCGGACACCGGGTCCGAAGTATTGCTAGTACCTTCACGGCTAGTGAGAGAAAAACCGGAATCCCTGCTGGGCTTCAAGTTGCAGAGGGTAGCCCTAAGTGCCGATACGTAACCGGGGTCAGGAGAACAGGAGTCTGGCAGTGCACTGCAATATATAGACTTAGTTCTATCCAAAAGAAGACTTCCACCACAATGTTGGCCGGGCGAAGCTGTGCTATTCAGAGTTAAACTTGACTTCACGCAAGTTAGGACTCATACACTTTAAAGGGAAAGGAGGCCTTAAACCTACTTGGCAATTACCTGGATGTGCATACTCCACCCTGAACAGCTTCCGGGACATACCTGCAACCTTCATCAGTAAAGGTATGGAAAGAGACCAGCTTGTGTGTGACTGACTTATTACCCTGCACCCTGCACCGCCATTACACCCTGAGGGATCCATCTAGTCTCACCTGTGGGAGACTTACCACCTTGCTGCCCCAACCCTCAGAGGATTCACCCTGCAGCGCTGGTCACCTTGATCAGAAACCACAGGTGGCGTCACGAACTATTCCTAAAATCCCCTGTAAATATCCCCCTTTGAATGAGCCCCCAGGGCAACGGACCGAGCTGTGCTGCTTGTGACATTCCCCATAGACTTCAATGGGATCGGTGCCGAGTACCCCATAACCCTGGTGTACGTGCGACTCATCTTCATTAAATTTGAGGAATCATTTCTCTGTGGATCAAATTTCCCAGGGAAAGCGTGCAATAGGCAAATTCAAATTTTTCCCTCATCTCTACTATACACACAAGTTTTTTACATTCCTCAAGTCTCTGGATGGACTATAAAAATGAGTTTAAAAATGTATAAAAACCATAAAGAACAACCGAAAAAAATATTTTACATTTCCTGACCTGTCAAAAAGTAATTGATAAAAAAAACAAAAAAAGCATATTTGGTATCAGAACAACTAAAAAAGTCAAATCTCTAAAATATCAAAGTATTTAGCCCATGTGGTAATACAGTACATATAGATATACACAAATTGATGAACAGCTATGCTTGACAGCCTCAATCCCTCCCCCCTTAAGAGTCACACAACAAATATTTTTCATGGCGCTGACATAGGCAGAAGGAGCTCCTATACTCCAGTTCCCACCGGTTCAAGTATTCTGGGTCTATGGGCATTCTGCCATCACATATCTCAGAGCAATTGCCTGTTAATATTATATACATAAGCAGGTGATGAGATAATATGACTTTTTTCTTACAATAACAAAGCAAAAGAAAATTACTCTTTTTTAATAAATTGATTTTTTAAAATTATTTTTAAAGATGAATTTTTAACGATGTGGGATATAATAATG
Organism: Oophaga sylvatica; assembly: GCA_033576555.1. Classification (NCBI taxonomy): domain Eukaryota; kingdom Metazoa; phylum Chordata; class Amphibia; order Anura; family Dendrobatidae; genus Oophaga; species Oophaga sylvatica. The sequence goes on from JARQOD010000001.1 coordinate 524,393,695, forward strand.
GCACAAAATATCTTTCTCAGCTTTGAAATAACCTGGATTGTAAGAGAGACAAGATGTATAGCTGTACAGACAGGTCTATGAGGCAGGGAACAAGCATACGCGGATGTGAAGACCATGTAGGACTCATGTCATTATTTACCATCTGTACATGGTGGTTCTGCATCTTCTCAGTGGAGCTCGGAAGGCGAGAGGAAATGTAATAAACCCCCGTGGCAGGACGATATCAGCCCGATCCCTCCCGATACATGCCTACTAATGGGAACCTTTTATACTATTACACCAGACCCTCTGACAGGAGGACGCTGTCTTGAGAATACAGCTCAGATACTTTGGGGATTTATGTTATTATTTATTATACGTTGCTTATATATCATCTAATAGCACAGTAAGATTAAGGAATATCCTACACCTCATCTTAAAAGTGAGACAATATATAAGTTGTGACTCAGATGGGTGGCCCTGTTCCCCTGCCACGTTGGGGTCCCAGCTTCCATCCTGCCTGCCATAGACTTGGGTTTTCCTCCCTGAACCCAATGAGAGGTGCATGAAATTAAGAAATCTTGCCCTAGATATGTACAGACCTGCACCATGACCCATCAGGACATCCATGGCCAAGTATTATTCCTCCGACCCAAAGTATTGATGTTAGGATGGGACGTTGTTAGATTTATATCCACAAGAAATGGCTCATCTTGTTAATATCCATCAAGAAGGTCATTGGCTGCTTAGTTATAAGAGTAACATGGGCTGCACTATGGAGAGTCATCCCTCATCATCAGGGTCATTGCCATCACACGTCTCCCGAAAAGAGACTTCACACCACATTATTACTATTATTATTACTACAGAAGACAAAAATTTCATAATTTACAGGGGGAGTCATACAATGAGGTATTTTATACAGGGGGAGAATTATATACAGATGGAAGAGTAATAACATACTGGGGTATTATATGCAGGAGCAGTAGTATAATACAGGAAGTATATAATTCAATGAGGGAGTGTTATATTCAGATTGTCTTATATACAGGTAGGGGTATTACTGTATATACAGGTGGTGGTGGAGTATTATATACAGGTAGGGGTATTATATACAGGTGGAATGATATATACAGGTGGTGGGTATTATATTTAGGTGATGGGGTACTATATAAAGGTGAGGAGTATTAGATACAGGTAGGGGGTATTACTGTATATACATGTGGTGGTGGAGTATTATATACAGGTAGGGGTATTATATACAGGTGGAATGATATATACAGGTGGTGGGTATTATATTTAGGTGATGGGGTACTATATAAAGGAAGGAGTCCCGAGGAGATAATTTGCATATTCCCAGTGCCTTCTGGGATAAGTGAAGAGTCTCCGCGAGCTCAAGGAACACTGGATTTTGGCTGTTGCAGCTGAAAGGAGGACATCAGTAAAGAGTTTTGGCTTATATTTCACCGCTTGATTATCTCTTGAACAATAAGAACATGGAAGAGGCCAGAAGCCATTTGGTGAGCTGCATTTCTTGCTACATGTTCATAGACTTACCAGTGGAAAAGCCAAACTTCACATGCCAGAAATGCAAGCTTGTGTCCCTGTTGGAGGAAAAGTTGCAAAATCTGGAAGAGAGGTTATCTACATTGAAGACCATTAAGGAAGGTGAAGAGTTCTTAGACAGAGCAGAATTATCTCTTCATGGTACAGAAAGAGAAGTAATTCGAAGTGCAACTGAAGAAACAGAGGAATGGAAGCATGTGACCCAGAGAAGCAGGAGGATCGGGAGGCAGTCAGCACCAATTCTGCTCAGGAACCAGTACCAGGCTCCCACACAGGAGAACAATGAAGAAATACATCAGGATAAGACTATGCCCACAAACAACCTTGTACGCCCTCAGAGTCCTCCTGAATGGAGAAAAAAAACTGTTGTGATGAAGAAACGGAGAGTTGTCATGGGGGATTCCCTGTTGAGAGGAACAGAGGCCGCTATCTGCAGACCGGATATAACCTCAAGAGAAATGTGCTGTCTTCCAGGTGCAAAAATTAAAGATGTGTCTGACAGGATATCAGGACTCTTCAGACCTACAGATGACTACCCATTCCTGCTAATACATGTGGGGACAAATGACACCGCTAGAAACGACCTGGAAACCATCTGCAGTGACTTTGAAAACTTAGGCAAGAAAGTGAAAGAACTGGGTGCGCAGGTGGTCTTCTCTTCCATCCTCCCAGTGGATGGCCATGGAACAAGGAGGTGGAATAAGATTCTGCAGGTGAACAATTGGCTACGTCGATGGTGCCGTCAGCAAGGATTTGGATTTCTGGATCACGGAGTGAATTACCTATACGATGGACTACTTGCTAGAGATGGGGTGCACCTTACGAAGACTTGAAAACATGTATTTGGAAGTCACCTTGCTACACTCATCAGGAGAGCTTTAAACTAGAACAATGTGGGAAGGGAAGCAAAACGCCAGCAAAAGCCATAGACTTGACAAATACTATTGAGATTTCTGCTATTAGAAGTGAAGGGGAAGAACAAAGACAAAAAAATTTACATAATAAAAATATTTGAAGGAAGAGAAACCAATCACAAACTAAAGTGTTTCTATACGAATGCACAAAGCATGGGCAACAAACAAGGAGAACTGGAGCTACTAACGCAGGAGAAGAAATATGATGTCATTGGAATCACTGAGACTTGGTGGGACGATGCACATGATTGGAATACAAGGCTAGAAGGATACAACTTATTTGCAAGAAACAGACTTGATAAACGAGGAGGAGGTGTTGCATTGTATGTTAGAAAAGCGTATATCTGCACAGAGATTGACGCTTCAGAGACTGGGAGTTCTGTGGAAACTGTTTGGGTAAGAATACAAGGACAGAACAATGGAAAGGACACCATTGTAGGCATTTACTACAGGCCGCCTGTGCAAGCTGAAGATATGGATGAACTCTTTATGCATCAAATGGCCAAGTTCTCCAAAAAATATGACATAGTGGTCATGGGAGATTTCAACTATCCAGACATTTGTTGGGAATCTCTCTCAGGCAAAACTAACAGGTCCAGGAAATTCTTATCCTCTCTTGCTGACAACTTTATCTTCCAAAAGGTAATGGAGAAAACAAGGGGATCTGCTACCTTGGATCTAATCCTCATAAACAGGGAGGAAATGGTGGAGGAGGTAAGAGTGGCTGGGACTCTAGGAGGTAGTGACCATGCTATTTTAGAATTTTGGATAACAAGAGGAGGAAGACCTGTGAAGACTCAGACGTCAAGGTTAGATTTCAGAAAGGCAGATTTTAAGGAACTCAGAAAGAGAATTGGAGGGATCCAATGGCTGGATATCCTTAAGGACAAAAATGTCCAGGAAGGATGGAAAATCTTGAAAAATGAGATTCTCAAAGCACAATCGTTAACAATTCCGAAAAGAGGGAAGAATGGGAAGCATTTAAGGAAACCAGGATGGATGAACATAGAACTTAAAAACATGCTAAAAAGGAAGAAAGAAATGTTTATCAAATGGAAAGAGGGAGGCATATCTAAAGAAGAATATGATGCCGTCTGCAGAACCTGCAGGGCACAAATCAGATTATCTAAAGCTGACAATGAATTAAGGCTTGCAAGTGACGTCAAAAGCAACAAAAAAGGATTTTGGGGATACGTCAAAAGTAAAAGAAAAGTCAAAGATGCTATAGGATTTAAAAAAGGATGAAAATGATGAAATGGTAAGTCAGGATGTTGAGAAGGCTGAACTTTTAAATTCCTATTTTGCATCTGTTTTCTCTCAGAAAGGAAATGTAACATCAACTGATCTTCACTGTCCTATTAAAGGAATAGAAGAATCCAGGATATCTATAAACAGAAAGACAGTGAGGAAACACTTAGCTAACATAAATGAATTCAAGTCTCCAGGTCCAGATGAATTACACCTCAGGGTACTGAAGGAGATAGCAGAAGAAATTCTTGAACCACTGTCCATAATCTTTGAAAATTCTTGGAGAACAGGAGAAGTCCCAGAAGACTGGAGAAGAGCAAATGTTGTTCCTATCTTCAAAAAGGGGAAGAAGGTGGACCCAGGGAACTACAGGCCGGTGAGTCTGACTTCTATACCAGGAAAGATCTTTGAACAAATTATTAAAGAACATGTATGCAAGTACCTGGATAAGAATGAAGTGATTAAACAGAGTCAGCATGGGTTTGTAACTAATAAGTCATGTCAGACTAACTTAATTTCCTTCTATGACAGAATCACTGACTGGGTGGATCAGGGAAATGCTGTAGATATAGTATATCTTGACTTCAGCAAAGCATTTGACAAAGTATCTCACACAATCCTTATTGAAAAAATGACTAAGTATGGAATGGACAAGGCAACTGTTAGGTGGATTCATAACTGGCTTAGTGATCGGACCCAAAGAGTGGTTGTAAATGGCTGCACATCCAGTTGGAAGAATGTCTCAAGTGGGGTACCACAAGGCTCTGTTTTGGACCCTGTATTGTTCAACATCTTTATCAATGATTTAGATTAAGGAATTGAGGGTAAACTGATCAAATTTGCTGATGACACAAAGCTAGGAGGGGTAGCTAATACTAGAGAAGAGAGAGAGAGGATTCAAAAAGATATACATAAACTGGAGCAGTGGGCAGCAACTAACAGAATGGATTTTAACAGGGAAAAATGCAAAGTACTACATCTGGGCAATAAAAATGAAAAAAACATATACAAAATGGGAGGAATAGGGCTAAGTAACAGCACATGTGAAAAAGACTTGGGTATACTAATTGATCACAGACTTAACATGAGTCAACAGTGTGATGCAGCAGCAAAAAAGGCAAATGCAATTCTAGGATGTATCAACAGAAGCATACAGTCTAGATCACGTGAGGTCATTATTGCCCTCTACTCCTCTTTGGTCAGACCTCATCTGGAATACTGTGTCCAGTTTTGGGCACCACATTTTAAAAAAGACATCAACAAACTGGAGCAAGTTCAGAGAAGAGCCACCAGAATGGTGACCGGTCTGCAAACCATGTCCTATGAGGAACGGTTGCAGGATTTGGGAATGTTTAGCTTGCAAAAAAGAAGACTGAGAGGAGACTTAATAGCTGTCTACAAATATCTCAAGGGCTGTCACATTGTAGAAGGATCATCTTTATTCTCATTTGCACAAGGAAAGACTAGAAGCAATGGGATGAAACTGAATGGGAGGAGACACAGATTAGATATTAGAAAAAACTTTTTGACAGTTAGGGTGATCAATGAGTGGAACAGGCTGCCACAAGAGGTGGTGAGTTCTCCTTCAATGGAAGTCTTCAAACAGAGGCTGGACAGACATCTGTCCGGGATGATTTAGAGAATCCTGCTTTGAGCAGGGGGTTGGACCAGAAGGCCAGGAGGTCCCTTCCAACTCTACCATTCTATGATTCTATGATAAAGGTGAGGAGTATTAGATACAGGTAGGGGGTATTACTGTATATACATGTGGTGGTGGAGTATTATATGCAGGCAGGGGTATTATATACAGGTGAAGTGATATATATAATTGGTGGGTATTATATTCAGGTGATGGGGTACTATATAGAGGTGAGGAGTATTATATACAGGTGGGGGTATTATATACAGGCGGGGGTATTATATACAGGTCGTGGGGTATTATATATAGGTGGGGTATATATATAGGTGGTGGGGTATTATATACAGCAACATATGGGCCCATCATACACTGAAGCATCATATATGGGGCCCATTATATATGGAGCATTATGTGGGCCCATCATACACTGGAGCGTCATATATGGCGCCCATTATATGTGGAGCATTATATAAAGCCATCATACATTGTAGCACCATATATGTGGTCCATTATATATGGAGCATTATATGGGGCCCATCATATACTGGAGCATCATATATGGAGCCCATTAGGTATGGAGCATTATATGGGCCCATCACACACTTGAGCATCATTTAGGTGGTCCATTATGTATGGAGGATTATATGGGACCATCATACACTGAAGCATCATATATGAGGACCATTATATATGGAACATTATATGTGCCCATCATATACTGGAGCATCATATGGGGTCTTTTATACAGTTGTTTCTCACAAAATTAGAATATCATCAAAAAGTCAATTTATTTCAGTTCTTCTATACAAAAAATGAAACTCATATATTATATAGAGTCATTACAAACAGAGTGATCTGTTTCAAGTGTTCATTTCTGTTAATGTTGATGATTATGAGAGACGTGGGATAGACAGTCTGTAGGAGCGCCAGCCAGGTGTAAGTGTTGTAAGCAATTAAGAAATCTAATGTTGCTCCAGCCGGGTACCTCGAGTGGGATTACTATTGAGCAAGATTCTTGAAAACCTGGTCAGCAGGAATCTTCTTAGTAAATGACAATCTTCATTTATTAAAAATTATTAAAAATTATGGTAAAACAATGAATCCACAACGCGTTTCAACGGAGTGAGTCCATCTTCCTCAGGTGGCATAATACATTCAATAAAAAAGGAAGTGTATTTAAAGGGTCAGCAGCCAATGGGAAACATGATTGCATAATTAAAACACATGAAGTGGAGGTGGGGGTCTGACAATAGTTAAACCCACACAGACATAGACGCTTGCTAAAAACTTAGCAAAAACCACATTAAAACCATATTACAAGGGAGACAAATTATGCTAATACTATAAAAAATTGAAATAAAATGAATTAAAATAAAATAATTGCAATAATTACTAAAAAAAAAAAAAACTGATATCAAATCATATCTTTTTTTTTTTTCAATAAATTAGAAACATTAACAAAAAACACCTGCAAAGGCTTCCTAAGCGTTTCAAAAAGGTCCCTTAGTCTATTTTAGTAGGCTCCACAGTCATGGGGAAGACTGCTGACTTGACAGATGTCCAGAAGGCAGTCACTGACAAACTCCACAAGGAGGGTGAGGCCGGGATCACACATGCGAGAAACACGGCCGAGTCTCACATGTGAAATCCCAGCTCTGGCACTGGCACTCGGGAGCGGAGCGGAGCGAGCTGCTGCATAGAAATACATGCAGCCGCAAACTCCACTCCGAGCGCCGGCGCCAGAGCTGGGATTTCACATGCGAGACTCGGCCATGTTTCTCGCATGTGTGATCCCGGCCTAAGCCACAAAAGGTCATTGCTAAAGAAGCAGGCTGTTCACGGAGTGCTGAATCCAAGCACGTTAATGGAAAATTGAGTGGAAGCAAAAAGTGTAGTAGAAAAAGGTGTACAAGCAACCGGGATAACCGCAGCCTTGAAAGAATTGTCAAGAAAAGGCCATTCAAAAATTTGGGGAGATTCGCAACGAGTGGACTGCTGCTGGAGTCATTGCTTCAAGAGCCACCACACACAGATGTATCCAGGACATGGGCTACAAGTGTTGCATTCCTTGTGTCAAGCCAATCATGACCAATAGACAATGCCAGAAGCATCTTACCTGGGCCAAGGAGAAAAAGAACTGGACTGTTGCACAGTGGTCCAAGGTGTTATTTTCAGATGAAAGTAAATTTTGCATTTCATTTGGAAATCAAGGTCCCAGAGTCTGGAGGAAAAGTGGGGAGGCACACTCTTCTTTGTCTTACAGACCTCATCCACATTCAAACAATTCTTTTTCTATGACTAACACGATACAGCACGCCATATTTCATCTTGAAATTTACTGTTGCAGAAATTCAGCTGTGTGCAGAGGTGGTGCAAAGTTCAAAATCTAACTTGTTGCTACTAATACTGTGCTCCTACCACACTATCTGAGCAACATGGCTGGGAAAAAGCGAGGTCATGGAGGAAGGGGAATTAGGCTTGCTGTTCAAGGTGTACGTTGGGTAGGTGGCAATGTTTGTGAAAGCACTAGTGAACCAACGTCACGTCCTACGCAAAGACAACTCACAACTTCTGTTACTGGACGGGCTAATCCACTACCTTTCTTTGGCAGGCGCACAGCGGTAAGCCTTGTTTATGAGACCCAGAAAGAGCATGTGCTCGAGTGGATGGCAAGCGCAGCTTCAACTGGCCTCTCCTCCTCTTCCTCCACGGTAACATCACACCCAGTACAGTCCACAGAGGTGGCACCGAAATGCCCCTTGCTTTCCTCCGCACCCCAACTCTCCAACCATACAACTCACTGTATGGAACCACAGATGAAGAACTGATCACACATTCTATGCCATGGTCATCAGAAGTGTACTCAAAAGCTTCACAGAGTCCAGAGGAGGAAATCTGCACCGAAGCGCAACATTTTTTTAGCTTGGATCTGGGGCAGGATGAAGTAGGGTCCGAACAGCATCCTGACCCTCTTCATCAGATTTTAACCCCTGGTGGGGAGGTGATCCTGATGAGACTCAGTATCTGAGGCTCACGCAGACTGTACTGTGCTGTCAGGGCAGGAAGAGAAGGAGGGTGACTCCAAGGGCGAGGAATGTGATAACACAGAGGATTATGATGCTCAGGTGTTATATCCCAGTTGGCATGAACATAAAGGCACGCAGCTGAGTAGGTCATCTAAAGAGGAAGGCGAGCAGGTTATGTTGCGTCGTATGTCACAGACACGTAGTGATGACGAGCAATGCATCCTCAGTCATAACTATGCCTGTGACCAGCAGTGTCCGCACGTCTGCAGCTCGCAGGGGTGGCAAAGGTTGCCTAGCCTGGGCCTTTTTTGACACTGCAATGGATAAGCCAACTCACATATTCTGCCAAATTTGCAAAAAGAAACTGAATCAAGGTAAAAAGTGCAATAAATTGAATGCTTCATGAATGAACCTTCACATGTGTAATTAACATGATTTACTGTGGGAATTCCACTGCGCAAAAATGCAGACCAGCGGACCTCAACAACCATCAACTGCTCTATCAATCGCATCTGCTGCTTCTTCCTCCTCCTCTGTTACTGTGCCAACTATTGAGATGCAGGTCTTCGACTGCAGAACCTCGGGTTCTTTACCGGCAGACTGAGAGCTCGCCGTCAGCAGTAATGGAAGCGGACACGCCTGCTGATTTCGACTGATATCAGAGAACGAGCACACCACAACTTTCTCAATCCACCATAACATATCCGCCTGAACCTCTCTCATGGTCCAGCAGTTTATCCAGTTCACCATACTACGCCCTCTCTCTGCGCTGCAGCCAGCCCACGGTTCTGCAGTTATGGTCACGTAAAAGATTGTTTCCTCCTACGCATGATAAAGCTAAGAGGGTGAACTCCACCATCTCCAATCAGTTGGCCACAGAAATGCTGCCTTTCCGTCTGGTAGATACAGATGGGTTCCAAAAGCTGTTGGCCATCGCAGTCCCCCAGTACCAATAGCCCAGTCACCATTACTTTTCTAAGAAAGCTGTGCCTGCGCTACACCTGCATGTCGCAGACAACATCACCTGTTCCTTGACTAAATCTCTTTCTGCCAGGGTGCATTTCACCACAGACACTTGGACGAGTAAGCATTGTCGTTAGATCTCGCTGACTGGACACTGGATGACTCTGGTGGCTGTGGGGGGCAGGCGCTGCTCCACAAGACTTGGGATCCCCAAGGCTTGCAGGACAAACCTCTACATTTAACACTTCCTCCACTGCTTCTGCCTCCTCCTCTATCTCGTCTAGGGCCTCCACCTTCGCCCTCAACCTCTGCCTTAATGAGACACGCGTTCCAACAGTGCAGAGCGAATCTTCATCACCTCTGGACTGCGCAGCCAGGGCTCACAGCAATCAGGCAGTATTGAAATTGATATGCCTTGGAGATTGCAGTCATACAGCTGAAGAGTTGTGGACAGCTCTCCAGGCTGACTTTGATCAATGGCTGTCTCCACTGAACCTGCATCCTGAAAAGGCCGTGTCCGATAACATTGCGAACCTGGTGGTGGCTCTATGGCGAGGCAAGCTCACACAGGTGCCTTGCATTGCTCACGTCCTCAACCTGGTGGTACAGCGTTCTCTCCACCACTATCCTGGCCTGGGTTAGCTGCATTAGAAAGCAAGTAAGCTGTGTGCTCATTTCCGCCGTTCGCACCCCTTAGGTCATCGACTTGCATCGATACAGAGGTCTTTATCATGCCAGTTAGCAGGTTGATATGCGATGTGCCGACAGTATGTCATGTCATGACATTAGCAGCAGCAGCAGTGGTGTTATTGGAAGAAGCAATTTCTGTGAGTCCTTTGACACTTTTTTTAGACAGCTCATGCACCAGCACAACAGAGTCCAAGTCTTACACGTGGTGAACGAATGAAGAGGATGGTGGAGGAGTAGCTAGAACTGAAAATCAATCATCAGGGGGGTTTGGACCCTTTCACATTTTGGTCTTCCAAAATGTATGAGTGGCCTGAGCTCACCTTAAACGCCTTGAAGGTTTTATCGTGCACAGCAGCCAGCGTTCTGTCAGAACGTGTCTACAGCGCTCCTGGAGGTGTTCTGACGGATAAGTGCAGCCGGCTGTCCCCTGAAAGTGTAGACCGCCTAACTTTCATCAAGATGAACAAGTCATGGATCTCTAAGGACTTTTGCACCTCAATCGCAGACTGTACAGACTAGGTGATATAACAATTTTTAGTGTGATGCATTAATGTCAGGTAACTGCACTTTGTCATATCTTTAGTGTGTCTTCTGTGCCTGCTGTGGCTGCTGCTGCTGCTGCTGCTGATATTAACACAAATTTGTGGAAATGTGAACAATCATGGTTGGTCTACATCTGCTGGATTGGCTATAATGGAAGATGTGTTAGCCCAATTATACTATTTCTATTCTCATGACAGTTATTCCACTTCGGTGGTGTAAGCCCCTCATTTTTTAAAATGTGAAAACTCCAGGTTGGTTGTCCATCTGCTGGATTGGGCGTAGTGGAAGACCTATCAGTACCTATTATATTATCTATATAATGGTGAAATTGATGGCACTTTGGTACTATCTGCCAGTAATTTTTGGAAATGTGAACACTCCTGGTTGTGTGTCCATCTCATGGATTGGGCGTAGTGGAAGACCTGTTGGTCCCTATCATGTTATTTCAATTGTGGTGAAATTGATGCCACATCAGGGGTGTAAGGCCCGCATTTCTTTAAATGTGAACAATCCTGGTTGAGTGTCCATCTGCTGGATTGGGTGTAGTGGAAGACCTGTCAATCTCTATTATGAATTTAGTACTGTGGTGAAATTGATGGCACTTTTGTGGTGTCTAACAATAATTTTTGGAAAAGTGAACACTCCTGGTGGGTGTCCATTAGCTGGATTAGGTGTAGTGGAAGACCTCTCGGTCCCTATTATACTATTTCTACTGTGGTGAAATTTATGCCACTTTGGTGATGTCTGCCAGGTATTTTTGGAAATGTGAACACTCCTGGTTGGGTGTCCATCTGCTGGATTGGTTGTAGTGGAAGACCTGTCGGTCCCTTTTATACTATTTCTAGTTACGTTAAATTGATGCCACTTCTGTGGTGTAAGGCCCTCATTTGTTTCAATGTGAACACTCCTGTTTGGGTGTCCATCTGCTGCATTGGGTGTAGTGGAAGACGTGTCAGTCCCAATTATACTATTTCTATTCTCGTTACAGTTATTCCACTTCGGTGGTGTCAGGCCCTCATTTTTTAAAATGAGAAATCTCCAGGTTGGGTGTCCATCTGCTGGATTGGGCGTAGTGGGAGACCTGTCGGTCCCTATTATACTATTTCTACTGTGGTGAAATTGATGCAACTTCTGTGGTGTAAGGCCCACATTTGTTTAAATGTGAACACTCCTGGTTGGGTGTCCATCTGCTGGATTGGGCGTAGTGGAAGACCTGTCGGTCCCTATTATACTATTTCTACTGTGGTAAAATTGATGCCACTTTTGTGGTGTCTGCCGATAATTTTTGGAAATGGGAACACTCTTGGTTGGATGTCCATCTTCTGGATTGGGCGTAGTGGCAGACCTGTTGGTCCCTATTATACTATTTCTGCTGCGGTGAAGTTGATGCCACTTTGGTGATGTCTGCCAGTAACTTTTTGGAATTTTGGAAATGTGAACACTCCTGGTTGGGTGTCCCTCTGCTGGATTGGGCGTAGTGGAAGACCTGTCGGTCACTATTATTCTATTTCTACTGTGGTGAAATTGATGCAACTTCTGTGGTGTAAGGCCCACATTTGTTTAAATGTGAACACTCCTGGTTGGGTGTCCATCTGCTGGATTGGGCGTAGTGGAAGACCTGTCGGTCCCTATTATGCTATTTCTGCTGTGGTAAAATTGATGCCACGTTTGTGGTGTCTGCCGATAATTTTTGGAAATGGGAACACTCCTGGTTGGATGTCCATCTGCTGGATTGGGCGTAGTGGAAGACCTGTTGGTCCCTATTATACTATTTCTGCTGTGGTGAAGTTGATGCCACTTTGATGATGTCTGCCAGTAACTTTTTGGAATTTAGGAAATGTGAACACTCCTGGTTGGGTGTCCCTCTGCTGGATTGGGCGTAGTGGAAGACCTGTCGGTCACTATTATACTATTTCTACTGTGGTGAAATTGATGCCACTTCTGTGGTGTAAGGCCTTTATTTATTTAATTGTGAACACTCCAGGTTGGCTGGCCATCTGCTGGATTGGGTTTAGTGGAAGAACTATCGGTCCCTATTATACTATTTCTACTGTAGTGAAATTAATGCCACTTTGGTGGTGTCTGCCAATAATTTTTGAAAATGTGAACACTCCTGGTTGGGTGTCCATCTGCTGGATTGGGTGTTGTGTAACACCTGTCATTCCCTATTATATTATCTATACTGTGGTGAAATTGATGTCACTTTTGTGGTGTCTGCCAGTAATTTTTGGAAATGTGAACACTCCTGGTTGGGTGTCCATCTGCTGGGTTAGCTATAGAGGAAGACGTTTCATTCCCAATTAAACTATTTCTATTCTTGTGACAGTTATTGGACTTCGGTGGTATCAGGCAGGGCCGGCGTTAGCACCCGGCATACCCGGGCAAGTGCCGGGGCCCTGAGCAGGCGGTGGGGGCCCACTCACCGTCGGGCACCCCGGTGCCCGACAGCGTAGGAGATCGGTGCCAGTGCCGCCACTGGGCCCCCCTGCTTGCTCGGGGCCCTGGCAGCAGCCGGCGCAATACTCACCTGTCCCCGTGCCTCCGCTGCCACAGCTCCGGGCTCCAGGGGGCGCCTGCAGGGCGCCGGCGCTTCCTCTCACAGCAGCGCCGCTGAATGACGTCATCATTCAGCGGCCTGCTGTGTGGCAGAGAGAGAGCGGACGCCGGACAGGTGAGATGTGTGTGTGTGTGTGTGCGCGCGCGCTGCGGTGCTGTCTGTGTGTGGTGCTGTATGTGTGATGTGGTGGGGGGGAGGCAGTGATGGTGGTGAGGAGCCGGGGCCCGGAGGCAATGATGATGGTGAGGTGATGATGATGGGGAGGCAATGATGATGGGGAGACAATGATGATGGGGAGGTGATGATGATGGGGAGGCAATGATGATGGGGAGGCGATGATGATGATGATGGGGAGGCGATGATGATGGGGAGGCGATGATGATGGGGAGGCAAAGATGATGGGTAAGCAATGATGATGGGAGGTGATGATGATGGGAGGCAATGATGATGGGGAGGTGATGATGATGGGGAGGCGATGATGATGGGGAGGCAATGATGATGGGGAGGTGATGATGATGGGGAGGCAATGATGATGGGGAGGTGATGATGATGGGGAGGCGATGATGATGATAGGGAGTTTTTCCACAGCGCCCTTTCCTGAGCCATAACAGCGCAGAACGCAGCACAGTGCAGAGGAGAGCTCCATATTTTGTATGGAGCATTATATGGGAACCAGTATCCTGTATGGAGCATTATTTGGGGTCCAATATTCTTTATGGAGCATTATATTTGGCCCATAATTCTTTATGGAGGACTATGTGGTGCCCATAATATTGTATGGAGGACTGTACTGTGCAGTCTGTTCTGTGCGCTGTGAGGATTTGGCGGTTTTTGAGCTATTGTACAATTAACAATAGATATCACTCATGTAATGTAAGAAGTGAAGTGTTTGGCATTGTACTATACCCATATTTCTCTGCAGTATCTGTGCATCATGAATCGTAGTCTGCGTTAAAGGGGCCCACTGAGACATAAAAACCTGGAGCCGGCCCTGGTATCAGGCCTTCATTTTTAAAATGTGAAAACTCCAGCCTGGGTGTCCATCTGCTGGATTGGGTGTAGTTGCAGACAGGTGGTCCCTATTATACTATTTCTACTGTGGTGAAATTGATGCCACTTCTGTGGTGTAACACCCTCATTTGTTTAACCCCTTTCTGACATCGGGCATAAATTTAAGCCGATGTCGGACTCCCTCCCTTTGATGTGTGCTACGGTGGTGAGCCCACATCTTTCCTAGCACGTCAGCTGTTTAAACAGCTGACATGTGCCCGAAACAGCCGCTATTAACCCGTTAAATGCCGCTGTCAAACTCTGACAGCGTCATAAATGCCGCTTATGGCATTTGTGCCGGAAATCCGCCCACAGGTGACCCCCGTCACGTTATCGCGGGTCACCGATGGGTTGGCATGACAACCAGAGGTCTCCTGTAGACCTCTATGGTTGTCAGTGCCTTATTGCTATGAGCGCCAACCACCAGAGCAAGTGAGTAAGGCTGGGATCACACATGCGAGAAACATGGCCGAGTCTCGCATGTGAAATCCCAGCTCATGTATTTCTATGCAGCCGCTTGCCCCACTCCCGAGTGCTAGCGCCAGAGGTGGGATTTCACATGCGAGACTCGGCCGTGTTTGTCGCATGTGTGATCCCGGCCTAATTCTGATACATACAGGTGATCTGATCATCGCCTGTATGTAGCAGAGCCGATCGGGTTATGGCAGCTTCTAGTCTCCCATGGAGACTATTGAAGCATGCCAAAAGTGAAAATAAAATGTTTTTAAAAATATAAAAAAAATAAAATATATATAAAAGTTCAAATCACCCCCATTTCACCCCATTCAAAATAAAGCAGTAAAAAAAAATCAAACATATACATATGTGTATTTGGTATCACAGCAGGTTAGAATCGCCTGATCTATCAATAAAAATAAGGATAAACCTGATCGTAGCGAGAAAAAAGTCAAAACCCCAGAATTTTTTTGGTCGTCGCGACATTGTATTAACCCCTCTCTGCCATCCGACGTACTATCCCGTCCATGAAACCCGTGACAATCTGACCATGGACGGGATTGTACGTCATGGCCTTTAATGCGACATCGCGACTTAAGTCGCGGTGATCGCATTAAAATTCTGACGCCATTTTACCTGTAGGAAGATGGTGTCTGGATCCTGGCTGCGTCCTCCCCCGTCCGGCCTCCCGATCGCTGTGATTGGCTGTTTAATTCTGAAAAGCCAATCGCAGCCTTTCTCATTGTTTCAGCCAATCAGATTGGCTGAAACAGTGAGATCCCAGGCAAGGATCGAGTACATGAGCCTAGGAACATCCAGACCCCCCCGGATTGGCGCGATCGACGATCACATCGATCACACCAATCGCAGGGCACTGCTGCGGTATATCCGCGCTGTGCCCTGACAGTACCTGCCTGGATCGGTGCAGTAATAGCACCGATCCTAGGCCGGAGCCTAGGACAGGGCCTGCAGGGTCTGCAGCTTCTGATTGGCGTGATCGATGTCATCGTCGATCGCGCCAATCACAGGGCACAGCCGCGGTGTGACCGCGCTGTGCCCTGCTAGGTGACCTGCCGGTGACCTGCCTAGTAATTGGAGCTGTGAACTCCGATTACTAGGCCGGTGCCTAGCAACCGGCAAAACAAGGGTCTCTTCTGATTGGTGGGATTGATGTGATCATCGATCCCACCAATGACAGGTCAAAGCAGCGATGTGATCGCTCTGTGACCTGTCTGCAAACTGTCCCTGACCTGTGTAACCGCACTGCAGGGGTCCTCACACTTGCTGAGGATTCCTGCAGAGCGGTCACACTGCCAGATCTCCTCCTGTGCTGAGCCTTGTGGTGCCACAGTAGCCTGTGACACCACAATACCTGGTGAAGAAAGAAGAAAGAAGAGAGAAGAAAGAAGAGAGACAAAAGAAGAGACTACAAACGTAAGTTTTTGAGCCCCGATACCTGCCCGATCCACCCCAATCCCCCCATTTCCTTTCCCCTCTTCCCTTTCCCCCTCTTTTTACCCCCCTTTGTGCCGCCTCTGCGCACATTTAGCAGCCGCCGAGCGTTGATTGGTGACGCAGTTCACCGATCAACACTCGTGCTCGCTTTTCTTTTGCACCCCCCTCCGTGCGCACTTCCAACAGCCGCGGAACTTTGATAAGTGACAGCGGTCACTTATCAGAGCTTGTGCCTGCCGTTTTTTTTTTTCACCCCCCTTTCCTCCACTCCCATGCGCACATCCAGCAGCCGTGGAACTTTGATAAGTGACACAGTTCACTTATCAGAGCTCGTGCCTGCCTTTTTTTTTTTTCACCCCCTATTCCGCCACTCCCGTGCGCACATCCAGCAGCCGCAGAACTTTGATAAGTGACAGCGGTCACTTATCAGAGCTCGTGCCTGCCATTTTTTTTTCACCCCCTTTCCGCCACTCCCATGCGCACATCCAGCAGCTGCGGAACTTTGATAAGTGACAGCGGTCACTTATCAGAGCTCGTGCCTGCCATTTTTTTTTCACCCCCCTTTCCGCCACTCCCGTGCGCACATCCAGCAGCTGCGGAACTTTGATAAGTGACAGCGGTCACTTATCAGAGCTCGTGCCTGCCGTTTTTTTTTTTCACCCCCCTTTCCGCCACTCCCATGCGCACATCCAGCAGCCGCGGAACTTTGATAAGTGACAGCGGTCACTTATCAGAGCTCGTGCCTGCCGTTTTTTTTTTCACCCCCCTTTCCGCCACTCCCGTGCGCACATCCAGCAGCCGTGGAACTTTGATAAGTGACAGCGGTCATTATCAGAGCTCGTGCCTGACGTTTTTTTTTTTTTCACCTCCCCTTTCCGCCACTCCCGTGCGCACATCCAGCAGCCGCGGAACTTTGATAAGTGACAGCGGTCACTTATCAGAGCTCGTGCCTGCTAGTTTAGACTTTTTTTCACAGGCATTTTTTTCCCTATTCGCTTTCTTTTCTTTTTGCTTTTTCTTTTCAGCATAGTTTGCACAAAACACTATCCCCCCCCACACACACATAGTTATAAATAAAGTACACACAAAGCACCACATTCACAAAAAATGTCCCGCCTGTCACGTTCATCCCAACAGTGCTATTCAGTGGAGGAGGCATACGCTTTCCTTGCCTCTGACACTGATAGCGAGGGAGAGGATCCCACATTTCTTTACTTTTCAGATTCTTCATCCTCTTCTTCTTCTTCCTCCTCCTCCTCATCTTCCTCCTCGGGTCCTGCGGAACTGCTATGCAGACGCCCCAGGACAGAAGATAAGGTAGCGCCCACCCCTGAAAATGAACCAGCGCACCCCATTATGGACCCCGTATGGACCTTGCCCCCCGAAAATTACGAGCCACTGATTCCTGATTTTGTGGCAGAATCAGGAATCAAGTTTGACTCCACCGGCCTCACAGAAATAGACTTTTTCAAAGTCTTTTTCTCTGAGGATTTAATTAACCTCATGGTGGAGCAAACAAATTTGTACGCTCGGCAATTTTTGGGCAAAATCCCGTATCATCATTTTCCAACTAGTCTCCTGTAGACGCAGTTGAAATGATGCAGTTTTGGGGCCTGGTCCTCCATATGGGGATCCTGAAGAAGCCAGATTTTCGGCAATATTGGAGTGTTGATATTTTATACAACACTCCACCGTTACGAATGGTCATGGCTCGGACGCGTTTTGAGGCCATCCACAAATTCCTGCATTATAATGATAATGCACAGTGTCCCCCACGAGATGACCCCAACTTTGGCCGCCTGCTCAAAGTTCGGCCGGTCATCGAACACTTCAACAAAAAGTTTGCTGAAGTGTACGTGCCCCAAAGAGACATCTGCGTGGATGAGTCCTTGGTTCATTTTAAGGGATGGCTCGGATTCTGTCAGTACCTGCCCAGCAAGAGGGCAAGGTACTGAATCAAACTCTAAAGCTGTACATCTACAGCTTTAGAGTTTACAAAGGAAAGGACACCAGGATTCAACCCCCTGAGTGTCCCCCCGTTCTGGGAGTGAGTGGGAAAATTGAGTGGGATTTGATGCACCCACTGCTGGATAAAGGTTATTACCTTTACACCGCTAACTTTTATTCCAGCATCCCACTCTACAAATCCCTCTCTGCGCGAGGTACCGCAGCCTGCGGTAATGTCCGCAAAAATCAGAGAGGCCTCCCGAAGACGCTACTTGGGCAGATGCTCAGAAAGGGTGAGAACAGAGCCCAATGTAGCGACCACCTGTTGGTGGTCAAGTACAAGAACAAGAGGGATGTCCTTCTCTTGACCACCATACATGGTGATGGCAGCGCCCTCAGCACTGTACAATAAAAACATGGGGGGTGTTGATCTCTCTGATCAACTCCTCCAGCCATACAGTGCTTTGAGAAAGGCCAAGGTGTGGTACAAGAACCTGGCCGTGCACATCGTACAAATGGCAATGCTCAATACTTTCCTGCTGTCACGATGTGCACGCAACAGCGATACGACGTACCTTCAGTTTCAGGAGATAGTGGTTAAGGCCCTGATGTTTGGCGCTCAAGAACGAGGGGGCCCCAGTACTTCCGGAACTGAAGGTGCTCGTATCATACCAGGTCAGCATTTCCCGGGTGTGGTTTCGCCAACTGCAAGAAAAGGTAAGCCGCAAAAAAGGTGCCGAGTATGTTACAAAAGGGGAATACGCAAGGACACCACTTACCAATGCGACACCTGCCCCGAAAAACCTGACCTATGTATGAAGGATTGTTTCAAATTGTACCACACCTCCATGCACTACTAATTTACTTTTCAGGAAACAGATTAGTTCCAAAAGGGGGGCACATTTAGAAAAGTTCCTTGGGAGTCTAGTTTCCAAAATTATGTCACTTGTGTTTTTTTTTACTGTTTAGGCACATCAGTGGCTCTGCAAATGGAACATGATGCCTGCAGACCATTCCATCAAAGTTTGCATTTCAAAACGTCACTACTTCCCTTCTGAGCCCCGACTTGTGCCCAAACAGTTTTTTCCCACATATGGGGTACTAGTGTACTCAGGACAAATTGGACAATTTTTGGGGTCCAATTTCTCCTGTTACCCTTGGGAAATAAAAAATTGGGGACTAAAAATCACTTTTGTGGAAAAAAAATTATTATTTTTTTCACGCCAGGGCATTATAAACTTTAGTGAAACACTTGGGGTTCAAAGTGCTCACCACACACCTAGATAAGTTCATTAGGGGGTCTAGTTTCCAAAATGGGGTCACATGTGGGGGGTTTCCACTGTTTAGGCACACCAGGGGCTCTGCTAATGGAACATGACGCCCGCAGACCATTCCATCAAAGTCTGCATTCCAAAACGTCACTGCTTCTCTTCTGAGCCCTGCCGTGCACCCAAACAGTGGTTCCCCCCAACATATGGGTATCAGCGTACTCAGGACAAATTGGAAAACAACGTTTTGGGTCCAATTTCTCCTCTTACCCTTGGTAAAATAAAAAATTGAGGACTAAAAAAATCACTTTTGTGGAAAAAAAAATATTTTTTATTTCAAGCCAGGGCATTATAAACTTTAGTAAAACATTTGGGGGATGAAAGTGCTCACCACACACCTAGATAAGTTCCTTAAGGGGTCTAGTTTACAAAATGGGGTCACATGTGGGGGGTTTCCACTGCTTAGGCACATCAGGGGCTCTCCAAACACGACATGGCGTCCGTTCTCAATTCCAGCCAATTTTGGTTTGGAAAAGTCAAACGGCGCTCCTTCCCTTTCGAGCCCTGCCGTGCGCCCAAACAGTGCTTCCCCCCACATATGGGGTATCAGCGTACTCAGGACAAATTGGACAACAACTTTTGTGGTCCAATTTCTCCTCTTACCCTTGGGAAAATAAAAAATTGGGGAAAAACATCATGCTTGTGGAAAAAATATGATTTTTTTTCTTCACGGCTCTACATTACAAACTTGCGTGAAGCACTTGGGGGTTCAAAGTGCTCACCACACATCTAGATGAGTTCCTTAGGAGGTCTAGTTTCAAAAATGGGGTCACATGTGGGGGGTTTCCACTGTTTAGGCACATCAGGGGCTCTCCAAACACGACATGGCGTCCGTTCTCAATTCCAGCCAATTTTGGTTTGGAAAAGTCAAACGGCGCTCCTTCCCTTTCGAGCCCTGCCGTGCGCCCAAACAGTGCTTCCCCCCACATATGGGGTATCAGCGTACTCAGGACAAATTGGACAACAACTTTTGTGGTCCAATTTCTCCTCTTACCCTTGGGAAAATAAAAAATTGGGGACTAAAACATCATGCTTGTGGAAAAAATATGATTTTTTTTCTTCACGGCTCTACATTACAAACTTGCGTGAAGCACTTTGGGGCTCAAAGTGCTCACCACACATCTATATAAGTTCCTTAGGTGGTCTAGTTTCCAAAATGGGGTCTCATGTGGGGGGTTTCTACTGTTTAGGCACATCAGGGGCCCTCCAAACGCTACTTCCCTTTCGAGCCCTGCCATGCGCCCAAACAGTGGTTTTCCCTCACATATGTGGTATCTGCGTACTCAGGAGAAATTGCACAACAACTTTATCTGTCCATTTTCTCCTTTTTCCCTTGTGAAAATAAAAAAATGTTTGTAAAAGATCATTTTTGTGACTAAAAAGTAAAATGTTCATTTTTTCCTTCCACATTGCTTCAGCTCCTGTGAAGCACCTGAAGGGTTAATAAACTTCTTGATTGTGGTTTTGAGTGCCTTGAGGGGTGCAGTTTTTAGAATGGTGTCACTTTTGAGTATTATCTGCCATATAGACCCCTCAAAGTGACTTCAAATGTGAGGTGGTCCCTAAAAAAATGGTTTTGTAAATTTTGTTGTAAAAATGAGAAATCGCTGGTCAACTTTTAACCCTTATAACTTCCTATCAAATAAAAATTTTGTTTCCAAAATTGTGCTGATGTAAAATAGACATGTGGGAAATGTTATTTATTAACTATTTTGTGTGACATATTTGCGTTTTTTCAAAAATAAACGCAAGTTATATTGAAGAAATTTTACCACTAACGTGAAGTACAATATGTCCCAAGAAAACAATCTCAGAATCCCGTAGATCTGTTGAAGCGTTTCAGAGTTATAGCCTCATAAAGAGACAGTGGTCAGAATTGTAAAAATTGGCCCGGTCATTAATGTGCAAACCACCCTTGGGGGTGAAGGGGTTAAAATGCAATAACAGGCGATCAAAAGATCGTATATACACTAAAATAATATCATTAAAAATGTCAGCTAGGTGCGCAAAAAATAAGCCCTCACCCAACCCGAGATCACGAGATGCTACGGGTATCGTAAAATGGAGCAATTTTTTTTTTTTTAACAAAGTTTGGAATTTTTCTTCACCACTTAGATAAAGAAGAACCTAGACATGTTTGGTGTCTATGAACTCGTAATGACCTGGAGAATCATAACAGCAGGATATTTTTTAGCATTTAGTGAGCCTAGTAAAAAAGCAAAACAAAAAAAACAAATGTGGGATTGCACTTTTTTGCAATTTCACCGCAGGATACGTTTTCGAGTACACTACATGGTATAACCAATGTTGTCCTTCAAAAGTACAACTTATCCCACAAAAAACAAGCCCTCACATGGCCATTTTGACCAAAAAAATAAAAATGTTATGGCTCTGGGAAGAAGTGAAGCAAAAAATGAAAATGTAAAACCAAAATATACCTCTGGTCGTTAAGTGGTTAAATGAGAAAACTCCTGGTTGGGTGTCCATCTGCTGGATTGGGCGTAGTGGAAGACCTATCAGTCCCTATTATACTATTTCTACTCTCGTGAAATTGATGCCTCTTCTGTGGTGTAAGGCCCTCATTTGTTTAAATGTGAACACTCCAGGTTGGGTGTCCATCTGCTGGATTGGGTGTAGTGGAAGACCTATCGGTCCCTATTATACTATTTCTACTGAGGTGAAATTGATGCCACTTTGGTGGTGTCTGCCAAAAATTTTTGGAAATGTGAGCACTCCTGGTTGGGTCTCCTTCATGCATGTTGCCTGTAGCAGTAGGCCTCTGAGACCGTCAGGCCTCCACTACCTTGAACTCAACTACTCGTTTTACTATCCATAAATTTTGCTGACAATGGTAGTCTACGAAATTGATATTTGTGCCACCTGAGTGTGGCTCAGCATGAAAGCAGGTAGATGTGTTGCATGTAGTATCAGGGCTCCCAGGACAGCAGGCCTTCACTGATGCCTTACCAACCTCGTCTTACTGTGACGTTCTATTGAAAGCTGTAATATTGTCCCAGAACCAGATACCTCATGCATGGCTGATTGCTGCAGTGACATGCTACAATTTGTACTGTGGGTGAATTGAGGCCACTTTCCTGGTGTCTGTCCAACATTTGATGTGTTTTAGCAGCATTTGGGGCCGTTATAAGGTGTTGTGCATGCGGTTGTTTTTGCCTCCCATTGACATGAATGGCGTTTGGCTATGTTCGGTGAATATTCAACCAATTAATCGGCGAATATTGCAAATTCGTCGATCGTAATCTGAGCCGAACATTGAAATATTCACTCATGTCTAGTAATGACTCTGAGGAGATGAGTGTCTATCGCTGTGTGCACTTGAGCTGCGTAGAGATGTGTATAGACACAGATCAGATGACCACAGCATGCCGCCTGGACGTCTCCTCACAGTGAGCGCACCAGCCTCCCGCTGCCACAACATAGTTGCCTAACTCTGTAGTTTTATTAAAATTATCTCCCAGATAAAAATATAGCAAGATATTGGTTTTCATACACAAGTGACATATAGAATGCATGGATCCACATGTGCATGAGTTGGTGTTAAAGTCTGCAGCCATTCTATGTGACTACGCAGAATCTTACATCTGAATCCTAAAAGCAAACTGTGTGTGCAATTCTCCTGGAGTGAGCAGGCGGTTGTGTGACCGCAAGAATGTGATTTGCATACATGCTGTCACATGCTGACTGGATGGGTGCAGCCCCGCTCAATGGAAGTGTATTGGGCTAGGCCGGATTCGTCTAGTCATAAGGTGGCCAGAGCATGTAAATCTCACATCTGTGTTCACACGACCGTCTGCTCACATAAAATCCTGATAATGCCGGAGGATTCACGAGTCTTCCGTTATTTAGAGTAAATAGGGACTTGAGCCCCAAGCTTGGACAACCCCTTTAAATAAGGCACATGTATAGAAATGGCATTCATAATGTATAAATTGCATTAACCTGCAGATACAGGTTTAATATGCAGGGTAATAGCGTTTTAAAGCAGTGCAGTTGCCACGTTGACTGCTTGGTTCAGGGAGAATATGAACTTTAATCTTCCCGGCAGCCTCCTGCTTTCAGTCATAGAGACTCGGCTCAGCACATGGTGAGCAACGGCTGTAAGCACGTCCTGAAACTTTGATTGACAGCTTGCTTTGCAGTGTATCAGTACAGAGCCTGTCTATGAGTCAGCATGCTTACATCTGCCGCTCACCATGTAGTGGGCAGTGACTGAAAGCCAGATGATGCCAGCAGCAAAAAAGTTCATTTTCTCCCAGTTGCTGAGCTTTCAGTGCAGCAGCTGCACGGCTTTCTAAGGCCGGGATCACACATGCGACGAAGTCGTCCAACACTCGCATGTGAAATCCCAGCTCTGGCACCGGGACTCGGGAGTGGAGCGAGCGGCTGCTTGTAGTTATATGCAGCCGCTCGCTCCACTCCCGAGTGCCGACGCCAGAGCTGGGATTTCACATGCGAGTGTCGGACGATTTCCTCGCATGTGTGATACCGGCCTAAGGCTATTTATCTGCAGATTAAATCCATATCGGCAGGTAAATGGCATTATATGGCATGACAGATTCCGGTAATCATTTCAGGATTCTTGTTAAAATGCAAACAATGAATACTCCCCTCAAGCACCATTCTAGAAATGTCGGCACTGCTTTTTCCCCAGGGTAATGTGATATGGCTGTGAGAGATTGCAGATCGAGGGATGCAGTTATGGACAGGAGACAGAGCAAGGGTTAATGGGTTTAATAACAGTGTAATACTCCACGCAAGGAGGTGAAGGGTTAAGCAGGGAGTATGGGGGGTAGTATGGACACGGTATAAACGGAGGTGAGGAGTAAGGTAAAGCAAATTGTTCATGAAAAGGGAAAACTTATCAGGTCGCCGACTTCCTGGCTGTTGAGTCCTGGGTTCCAACAGTGGCGCCCACGCAAGCGGCGTGTGAAGGTGGGGTCTGAAGAAGTTGAGGATTCGGTTCCCGATGAAGGAGGCATATCCTTGCTGTCCTAAGCGGGGTCCTATATCCACGGCTCGTCGTGCGGGATGAAGCACAGTCTCTGTTATCGTGACTCAGCTTGACGGTAGCAGCGTGTGATGAATTACGCAGCCCTAGATGAGTCACAAGGTCAGTCTAAGGCGGCACGCGCGCAGCAGTCATTGGATCGGTACTTGTCAGACTTTCGGTCACGGGAGTCAACGGGCACACAGCAGATTGCTGTACACAATCAATGTACCCAGATGTAGGGACTCTATGGTGCAGGCCTGTGTTAACAAGTTGCTCCAAGGAGGGAGCACCAACCTTTTCCTGCTGCGCTCTCAGTCTTCCCTCCAGATCTGTCTGTGCTTTCCCGCGCACAGCCCTTTTATCTCAGTCACGCCCTCTGCTGTCAAGTGCAAAGGTTGGTCCGGGTCAGAAAGCTTTCCCCCCGCAACAATGGTGACAGTCCCGATAGTTCTGGAACCAACGTAAGAGAGGTATCTCAATCCGGTCCATCTTCTTACAGCTGCATCTGACGCGCACCACATTGGTGGTACCAGGGCTATGGGTACTCGGCACCGAGCCCATGGAAGTCTATGGGAGTTGTCACTGGCAGCAGAGCTCGGTCCGTGGCCCTGGCGGTCATGCAATGGGAAATATTTACAGGGGATTGTAGTTATAGTTCGTGACGCCACCTGTGGTTTCTGATCTGATTGACCAGCACTGCAGGGTAGATCTCTGAGGGGATGTTATGGCAGCTAGGTGTTAAGTCCCCCACAGGTGGGACTGGTCCCTCAAAGTCTATGGTGGTGATGCAGGGTGCAGATAAGAATTCAGTCACACACAATGCAGTCTCTTTCCATACCTTTACTTGTAGATGTTGCAGGTATGTCCCCGGAAGCTGGTCAGGTTGGAGAATGCACATTCAGGAAAACTGTTGAGCAGGTTAGAGGCCTCCTTTATCCTTTTTCTGTGTGTGAGTACAACTTGCATAAAGTCAAGTGCAACTCTTTCAATAGCAACTACGCCCGGCCAACATTGTGGTGGGAGTCTTCTGTTGAATAGAACTAGTCTTTGGTGCAGGGCCCTGCTAGACTGTTGTTCTTCCTGACCCCGGTTACGTATCGGCACTTAGGGCTACCTTCTGTGACTTGAAGTCCAGAAAGGCCTCCGGTTTTCTTATTACTAGGCGTGAAGCACTAGCAACGCTTCGGACCCCGATGTCCGGTTAACTGAGTGAGGGTGATTTGTCCCTTTGTCACTCTTACTTCTCCACTCGCCCTTCGCCCTGCTCTCGCCCTTAACATAAGCACGTGTAGCAATGGTACAAAGGTCAGCTTTCCTTCAGTGCTCACTGACCTGTTCTCAGTTGGCTCGTTGATATAACTGCTGTAATTCCTTTCCTTCTTTCCTTCACAGAACTCTGTCCAGAGCAGCTCACAGGACACTTCGTCAGACTGTATTTATGCTGTAGCTCTGAGAGTCACCTTCCACTTTCTTAGGAACACAGACAGCTTGTTCTGAGTAGCAGGTTAAGGGGTAGCTCTGACTAGGCTAAGATGATTCACTTCACCCGTACTAGCCTCCACTTTCTTATCAGATGAGCTACACAAGCTCTGTGTGGGTTCAGTCTTCTCTCCTCTCCCTCCAAGACTAATCTGATCTTCTCTGTCCAAAGACAGGAACTTGAATCAATCACTATTGCTACATCACACTACTAAATAGTCTGATATGCCTCTAGTGGCAATGCTGAGAAGTGTGCGTGCATGAATATCAAGCTTTACAGTTACCTTCCTGTGCATTTTCCAGGAGACATGTGTGCCTTGCGAAGCTGGGCCACACATCCCCCCTAGTTAAACTCAGCACTCCCGGGCTGAAATAGAAAAGAAAAACATTTTTGTTTTGCATATAACATCAACATAATAACTCATTCCTTGCGGGAGGTAAGGACTCTTGAACGTTACATTTTGTACATAGATCAGTAGAAAATTATCAAAATACTTTTCAATAAATACATAGTATAAGACAAGATTCTTGTGGAGGACCCGCACCAAAAACCTCCCACGTGGGTTCTGGGTGGCTGCAGGACTTCTGAGCTGCAGACCTCACTCTAGGCCACACCATACGGGTTTTTCTTCAGAGGTAGTAAGGCTTTATGTAAAACCAAGATGGGGCACCGAAGTGCGAACTATTTACAATAAAAGTTTTTGGGCTGGCAAAGTCCACAGCCACGCAGTCCTTTGCATGATAAAACATTTTTCAAGTAAAATCACATTATACTTTAACTCTTCTTTACCCAGCCGGGTATTCTACTTTAAATAAGCATAGTAATAAACATTATTCAACATTTCTATAAAGTGCAATTTTTCATAAAACTTCTTCAAACTTTGTACATGTTCAGTTGCAGTAAACCCCTGTCTGGGTCATACTAGACTAGTTTGCTAGGACTACTCTTGATAACGAATAGGTAACCTTCCTTTCGTTGTACGTACTGACCTACGTGGAGTGGTGTCAGGTATAGTAGTCTCTGGCCTATCTGTCCTGCGTGCTGGCAAACGGTAATACTGTCTCAACCTTTCTATGGATCTGGCAAGCATACTGGTGGCTGGGCGATGCGATTCTGTTTCACCAGGGGATTCCACTTCTTGTGGTGCTGCCTCTTGTGGTTCCGCTTCTTGGGGTTCCACTGGTTGAGATTCTGCCGGAACAGGTCCTTCTGGAACTGACTCTACTGGCACAATTGGTATGACTGGATGTAGAGATTCTTCTTGCGGTTGATAAAACTGCAGCACAGGAATGATTACAGCTTCTCCCACTCTGGGCCAATCTGCAGGTAAATCTCCCAAATCCGTATGTATGACCGCTTCATCACTCTCTTCCTGATTGACAACAGGTTCTTCCTCACAAGCTTTAATGGGCCCGGACACAACTTTAGATGATCTCTAGACACAGTTGCAGTCGTTTTTCCTCCATCCTTGCTAATGGTACAGGTTTTTCTGTTATCAAATTTGGAATTTTGCACGACATATGGCTCCTGTTCCCACTGATCATCCAATTTGTGCATTCTTCTTTTTCTTTTTAGCACAATTTCTCCAGGCATAAAAGGCTTAGCGGGCGCATTTTTGTTGTAGTTCTTCTCTTGCTTTTCCCTTACTTTATTGAGACTATCTTCCACGCAGGCTTGTACTCTCCTGTACTGTTCCTGTCGATTCGTGTCCCAATCTTCAGCAGTGTCATCAGCCTCTGGTTCTACCACGCCAAGTTCCAAATCCATTGGCAGCTTTCCTGGTCTTGCTCTCATAAGGTAGGCTGGAGTGCAGTTGGTGGAACTTACTGGTATGTGGTTGTACAGATCGACCAGTTCAGGTAACAAGTCTGGCCACCGATTTCTTTCTTCCAGTGGTACAGATTTCAGTAAATCAATGACAATGTGATTCATCTTTTCACAAAGGCCATTGGTTTGAGGGTGGTACGGTGTTGTTCTGATCTTCTTACACCCATACAAGTGACAGAATTCCTTAAACAGTTCAGCTTCAAAGGCAGGACCTTGATCAGTCAGCACCTGCTCCGGATATCTGTGTGGTCTGCAGAAACTTGCTTGGAAGGTCTTTGCTGCTGTCTCTGCTGTCAGATCTTTGACAGGGGCGACCACCAGAAATTTGGAATAGTGATCCACCATGGTCAGGGCATATGAGTATCCCGACCTGCTTGGTGACAACTTGACATGGTCCAATGCCACGATCTCCAAGGGACGAGTCGTCTGGATAGGCTGCAGGGGTGCCTTCTGACTACAGTAGTCTTTTCGTCTGAGGCCACAGGGTCCACAGTTCCGGCACCACTTCTCGATGGAGCTGTGCATCCCTACCCAGTAGAACCGACACTTCAACAGGGTCTCCAGCTTTTTCCAGCCAAAGTGTCCCGCTTGATCGTGGTAGGCTTCTAACACCATTTGGATGTCTGCTCTGGGGACCACTATCTGCCAAACCATCTCAAGGGTCCTTGGGTCGACGTATCTCCTGCACAACTTCTCACGGAAGATGAACAACCGGCTTCTCTCGTTCCACAGGAGCTTTGCTGGTATAGGTGCATCTTTCTCCAAGGAGGAACCTTCCTGTCTTATCAGCTCCTTGATACGGCTGACCACTGGATCGCTGTCCTGAGTCTCCTTCCAGCTGTGATGAGGTAAAGGGTTTAACGTCTTACCACACCGCTTTCTGTAGGCTCGTTGCTCATGGATCATCCCATTTCTGTGGAACGCAGGTAGCTCAATCTCTTCCAGGTCATCCGATTCTTCCTCCGTGTCGGATTCATGTGGCATTCTGGACAAGGCGTCAGCGTTGGCATTTTTACGGCCCGCCCTGTACTTGATGGTAAATTGATAGTTTGACAGCCGAGCCATCCAACGTTGCTCCATGGCTCCCAGCTTGGCTGTTTCAAGATGCGTCAAGGGGTTATTGTCTGTGTACGCAGTGAACTTGCTGGAGGCAAGGTAATGCTTGAATCTTTCTGTAATGGCCCAGACCAGCGCCAGGAACTCCAACTTGAAGCTGCTATAGTTTTCTGGGTTCCTCTCAGTTGGCCGGAGCTTCCTGCTTGCATATGCGATGACTTTTTCTTGGCCATTCTGCTTCTGACTGAGGACCGCTCCCAATCCTTCGTTACTGGCATCAGTATACAGCAGGAACGGTTGGCTGTAATCAGGGTAGGCTAAGATTTCATCACCTGTCAGGATCTCTTTCATCTCTTTGAATGCCTCAGCTTGTTCTTTACCCCAATGGAATGGAGGATTTCTGCTCTTGAGGGGTTGTCCTACCAGGAGGTCCTGCAGAGGCGCTGCTTTCTTGGTGTAGTTTTTTACAAACCTCCTGTAGTAACCTGTCAGTCCCAGGAACTGGCGCACCTCCTTGAGATTCTTCGGCTCCGGCCATTTCTGGATGGCCGTGACCTTCTCGGGTTCCGGTGCTACTCCTTCGGAGCTGACAATATGCCCCAAGTACTGTACCTTTCGTTTGAGCAGATGGCACTTTGAGGGCTTCAGTTTCATCCCATACTTGGACAGTGACTCGAATACCTCTGCCAGGTGCTTCAGATGATCCTCATACGTCTTGGAGTACACAATTACGTCGTCCAGGTACAGCAACACGGTTTCAAAGTTGAGATGTCCCAGGCAGCTCTCCATCACTCTCTGGAATGTTCCCGGGGCACTGCTGAGTCCAAACGGCATTCTGTCAAACTCACAGAGTCCCATTGGGGTGGTGAAAGCTGTCTTCTCCCGATCTTCCTCAGCCACAGCTACTTGCCAGTACCCACTAGTGAGGTAGAGGGTGGAAAAGTAGTTAGCAGTTTTCAAAGCAGCTAAGGATTCCTCGATGCGTGGTAATGGGTATGCATCTTTATGTGTTATGCGATTTACTTGTCTGTAATCTACACACATTCTCATGCTTCCATCCTTTTTCTTAACTAGGACTAGAGGTGCTGCCCAGGGACTACAACTATCCCTTATCACCCCGGCTTCCTTCATGTCACGCAACATTTCCTTAGCTTTCTGATAGTGTGCTGGAGGTATAGGCCTGTACCGCTCTTTGATGGGAGGATGACTGCCTGTAGGGATATGATGCTGTACTCCCTTAATTGTCCCAAAGTCAAGTGGGTGTTTGCTAAATACCTGTGCGTACTCCCATACCACCCGTAGTACTCCCTGTTTCTGGTGGGCGGAAGTGGTGTCTGTCCCGACATGGAGCTGCTGACACCAATCCGCCACCTGGGTTGCCGGGTCATTATCCTCCGCTGGTTGGCGGGAGGCTAAGGACTCGGTTGTGAGAATAGAATTGTTATCTACGGTATGTAATTTAGCAACAGTGGCATAACGTGGTAAATTTACTTCATCTTCTCCCCAGTTGAGAAGTCGTACTGGTACTCTCCCATTTATTACTTCCACTACCCCTCTAGCAGTCAAGAGTGTAGGTCTGTGCTCTGAACGATGGGGCTCTACTACTGCTTGGTAGTTCTGTCCTCTCAGACCTATTGCTGCTCTACACCATATTAGCATTTCACTCATTGGGGGTATCACAATGGGGTTCGGGTCCGTTACCC
Source organism: Oophaga sylvatica (assembly GCA_033576555.1). Taxonomy (NCBI): domain Eukaryota; kingdom Metazoa; phylum Chordata; class Amphibia; order Anura; family Dendrobatidae; genus Oophaga; species Oophaga sylvatica. The sequence continues at coordinate 524,424,133 of JARQOD010000001.1, forward strand.
GTACATTACCAATTTCACCATCTGTAAGCTTCGCTTGCTGCTGGCACATCAGGGCCCGGATCTCCCTCTGGATCACTCCCTTTTGCTTTGGCTTGGCAACTTCAGCGAGCTGTTGGAGCAAAAACACAACTTCTCCCAGACAGTTACTAATTATGTTAGTACCTAAAACCACATTTAAGCCATTTTCCTCATTTACAGTCTTTACTACTAAGAGTCCCTGATCCTCCAGCTCCACTCTGCCCACCTTTACGTCCACGTTTTTGGCTCCGAGTATTTCAACAGGGAGACCATTAGAGGCGTACACCGCAAAGTCAGGGCTCGGGGGCTGGAGACTGTCCATGGACCAAAACTTATTATAAAGGACATCAGGTATGATGGTCACCTGAGATCCAGTGTCCAGCAGTGCAGGGATTGCAATCCCGTCCAGAATGATGGACAGGTAGGGTCTTCCTCCCACAAACCTGCGGTTCCAGTCTAAGGGGCCTGATGAGTCTACTCCTGGGTGTTGGCCCTCGGACCCAGGATCTGCTCGTTTAAAGGACACTGCTGGGCCAGATGACCTTTTCTGTTGCAACGGTAGCAGATGATCTCTCGGCGAGGATGGTGCTGATCAGGGGTCGCTCCTGGGGGTGGCGTTGTCCTCCTCCGGTGAGGCGACGTCCTCCATTTCCTCCGGTTCATCCAAGGGACATCCTCTGGGCAGTCGGCTAGCAGGATCTTTCCTCCTTCCTCTTTCCGCAGTTGCAGGGCACTCATTACAGTGGCCAGGTTTTTAGTCAGCTGGCGCACTTCTGAGCGCAGACAGTCCAACTCAGTAGGGGGCGCCACCTGCGTTTTGGCTTCTGCCACCAGCGGGGAAAAGGTGGGTACTGCCGGCTTTAGAGTGGCTTCACCCGGGTGATACTGAGTTGCCACCTCAGGCTTTTCCAGGGGTCGCAGTCCTTTTATAGCCATATCCTTTAGGGCATCAAAGGTAGCATCAGGATGATCCAAGGACCACCAGTTCACAGTCCTGCCTTCCGCTTGGGACCTCAGTCCCCGTATAAATTGTTCCTTCAACATTTTGCTTTCATCAATGGCACTTATAGGGTTAACCTGTTTGAGAGCTCGCAGGGCCCCCTGTAGTCGGCAGGCGTAGTCCCTAATACTGTCACCTGGTCTCTGAGAGCATTGGTAAAATGCCATCCGGAGATCTGTTTCTGTGCGGTCCTCAAAGATAGTCTGTAGCTTTAAGAGAATCACAGGCACTGACTCCTGGTCTGCAGCTGTCCAAGTCTCTACTTCTCTCTCAGCAGCACCAGCTAACTGCCCTATTACCACTGCAGCTCTTTGCTTCTCTGTCATTGAGTACATGTCCAGTATACTGCATATTTTCCGTTTGAACCCTGACAGGGTGTCTGGCTCGCCGCTGTACTGAGGGAGCCACTTCGCTCCAGGCATGTATGGCAGCGTTAGCGGTACTATTGGGACCACAGGACCAGGTGAGGGGCCCACATTTCCATCCTGCGCTACAACGCCAAGCGGTAAGTCATTGGGGCCACCGGCCGGGGCCGCGCTGTCTGCCGGCTGCTGTGACATGTTTGCGCCCCCCTCTTTAATCGGAGCCTACCTTCTCCAAAGGCTGCAGCTCTCCAGACACAGCGGTGGAGACGGGACCTGAGTCGCTGGCGCTCTGATGTCAGAGCGTTCACTGCAGCTCTCACAGGACCTGCCGCCGCGTCAGCGTTGGGGGCGTGTTCCGGAAACAGCGCGCTTTTTCAGGTACGCCCACCAATGCACGCCCACCTTCTTCAACAGCGCCTCAGGGCGCGAATACGGCGGCAAAATGGCGGTAAATGGCGCCAAAAATGACAAAACAGCAAACAGTCTTTTCTGCACAAAACAGTTCAATATAGGCAACACAGGACTCACAATTTGCAAGCTTCGTATCCTGTTCGTGACGCCAAAAGATGACGCGCACCACATTGGTGGTACCAGGGCTATGGGGTACTCGGCACCGAGCCCATGGAAGTCTATGGGAGTTGTCACTGGCAGCAGAGCTCGGTCCATGGCCCTGGCGGTCATGCAATGGGAAATATTTACAGGGGATTGTAGTTATAGTTCGTGACGCCACCTGTGGTTTCTGATCTGATTGACCAGCGCTGCAGGGTAGATCTCTGAGGGGATGTTATGGCAGCTAGGTGTTAAGTCCCCCACAGGTGGGACTGGTCCCTCAAAGTCTATGGTGGTGATGCAGGGTGCAGATAAGAATTCAGTCACACACAATGCAGTCTCTTTCCATACCTTTACTTGTAGATGTTGCAGGTATGTCCCGGGAAGCTGGTCAGGTTGGAGAATGCACATTCAGGAAAACTGTTGAGCAGGTTAGAGGCCTCCTTTATCCTTTTTCTGTGTGTGAGTACAACTTGCATAAAGTCAAGTGCAACTCTTTCAATAGCAACTACGCCCGGCCAACATTGTGGTGGGAGTCTTCTGTTGAATAGAACTAGTCTTTGGTGCAGGGCCCTGCTAGACTGTTGTTCTTCCTGACCCCGGTTACGTATCGGCACTTAGGGCTACCTTCTGTGACTTGAAGTCCAGAAAGGCCTCCGGTTTTCTTATTACTAGGCGTGAAGCACTAGCAACGCTTCGGACCCCGGTGTCCGGTTAACTGAGTGAGGGTGATTTGTCCCTTTGTCACTCTTACTTCTCCACTTGCCCTTCGCCCTGCTCTCGCCCTTAACATAAGCACGTGTAGCAATGGTACAAAGGTCAGCTTTCCTTCAGTGCTCACTGACCTGTTCTCAGTTGGCTCGTTGATATAACTGCTGTAATTCCTTTCCTTCTTTCCTTCACAGAACTCTGTCCAGAGCAGCTCACAGGACGCTTCGTCAGACTGTATTTATGCTGTAGCTCTGAGAGTCACCTTCCACTTTCTTAGGAACACAGACAGCTTGTTCTGAGTAGCAGGTTAAGGGGTAGCTCTGACTAGGCTAAGATGATTCACTTCACCCGTACTAGCCTCCACTTTCTTATCAGATGAGCTACACAAGCTCTGTGTGGGTTCAGTCTTCTCTCCTCTCCCTCCAAGACTAATCTGATCTTCTCTGTCCAAAGACAGGAACTTGAATCAATCACTATTGCTACGTCACACTACTAAATAGTCTGATATGCCTCTAGTGGCAATGCTGAGAAGTGTGCTTGAATGAATATCAAGCTTTACAGTTACCTTCCTGTGCATTTTCCAGGAGACATGTGTGCCTTGCGAAGCTGGGCCACACACATCAATATTATGTCAGGGTGGACGCTGACCTGACAAAGTAGTAAAGGCTGCAGCCAAACAGTTCCGGATTATTGTGGACAACCCTTATATTGGTAAACCCCTCTATGTAACCAGACAGCAACATTAAATAAAAAAAAGATATGTATCTGTACACTTCACCCCTGCACCGGCGTCATTCTGCTGCTCTCAGGTATATGTCTCTTTTGGATGTGGATTGCTGCAGCCTTCATGTGACAATGACACGGTACACAGGGTTCAGAGTGCAGAATGCTGCTGATCCAGGAAGTATAAGTATATGTATACTTTATTATTTGATTATATTTTCTGGTTATAAGTTTTTGGCCTCTAATAGCCAGTAGGAGGTTAAAATACTAAAATGGGATGTTATGCAGCCTACCAGATTCCAGGGCGGCTACCTCTCTACCCCTGTGGCAAAACATAGAGCTCAATTTGGGGTGAGTAACATCTGATCTTATTATTTTAATCCAAAGCTGGCATTTAAATACTAAAACCTATAATCATAAACATCATTAAAGGTGTTGTCCAGTCTTTTGGTTACAAGTCTGCCAACTCTCTAAGTGACTGCAGACTTCTGAATCCTCACAGAGCATGCACTACTCGCTGTGAGGATTCTCAGCTGCCGGTGCCGGACTGACACGTGGCTGCAGGTATGCAACATGCTTCCAATACATTACATTCAGACTGGACGTGTCTGGCCTCACTCAATTCACTTGTATTGAGCAAGGTAGCACAAGTCTAGTCGGCACCTAACTTTATGTATGCAAATCACATACTTGTGGTCAAGATCTAGGCGTGCTGCAGAATATGTTCGCGTTATAGAAATAGAAATTATTATGACAAATTGTTGGGATGGGGAAATGTTATCTTCTGGACGATTAAGACTGCAATTAGGGTTACTTTAATAATAACTAGGATGACGATTATATATGTTACTGCCAATTTTACACCCGTATTGTTTTCCATTTCGCTTTATTTGAGGAAGGGCAAATAAGTCTTGAGATAATACTTTAGTTGAAAAATGTTAGCTCATGCTAAAAAAAGAAAGGTTGATGCAGAATGTAGAGTTTTTAACAAGACCTGGAATACAAAGTATTTATTTCCAGAAGAGGTAAACTTGTGCTTAGTTTGTGGAGAACAGTTTATCATATTTAAATATTACAATTTGAATCCCCACTACATAACGGAATATGCTGAGAAATACAGCTACTTGTGTGATGTAGAGCGGGAACAGGTATCTGACGCACTGCCACCTAAGAGGTGTGAAAGAAATATATAATCAGTAGAGATGAGCGACTTTGCCTCCGGGAGGGTCAAATCGGGTTTCGGACCACCTGACTTTCTCAAAAGTCGAGTCAAACTAAATCGGCCGAATATCAGAAAAAGTCGAAGGTCCGACTGAAACTCGACCAAAACCCAATGCAAGTCAATGGGGAAGCAAAGTCGGCAGGGAGTGGAGGACAGTAAACACACCTACAGTGCCCATTTCAATGCCAACAACATCAATTCTTATTACTTAAGCTTGTCAACCTTAATTTACTTTATAATAATAATAACGCATTGAAAACTGGGGGTTATGTGGCTAAAGTTGTGGGGGGGTAGGGCTGGCTCCAGGTTTTCGTGGGCTCCGGGCCAAAGAGTCTCAGTGGGCCCCTTTAACACATACCACAATTCATGATGCTCCGATACGGCAGAGAAATATAGGTATAGTACAATGCCAAATACTTCACTTCTTACATTACATGAGTGATATCTATTTTAAATTCTACAATAGCTCAAAAACTGAACAGTATAGTCCTCCATACAGTATTATGGGCACCACATAGTGTGCCATACAGAATAATGAGCCCCATATATTGCTCCATACATAATAATTGGTCCCATATAATGTTCCATACAGTATATGATGAGCTCCACATAATGCTACAGTATATGATGGTCCCCATATAATGTGCCATACAGTATAGGATGGTCCCATAGAGTAGAATGAGCCCCACATATTGCTCCATACAGTATAATGAGTCGCATATAAAGCTCCATACAGTATGTGATGGGCCCCATATATTGCTCCATACAGAATGGGCTCCATATAATGCTCCATACAGAATAGGCCCCATATGTGCTCCATATGATGCTCAATACCCTATATGATGCCCCATAAATAATGAACCCCATATGATGCTCTAGTATATGATGGGCCCCATGGATGATGCTCCAGTGTATGATGGGTCTATATAATGCTCCATATATAATGGGCCCCATATGATGCTCCAGTGTATAATGAGCCCCGTATATGATGCTTCAGTTTATGATGGGCCCCATTTATAATGCTCCAGTGTATGATGGGCCCCATGGATGATGCTCCAGTGTATGATGGGCCTATATAATGCTCCATATATAATGGGCCCCATTTATAATGCTTCAGTGTATAATGAGCCCCATATATGATGCTCCAGTGTATGATGGGCCCCATTTATAATGCTCCAGTGTATGATGGGCCCCATTTATAATGCTCCAGTGTATGATGTGCCCCATGAATGATGCTCCAGTGTATGATGGTCCTATATAATGCTTCATATATAATGGGCCCCATATGATGCTCCAGTGTATAATGGGCCCTGTATATGATGCTCCAGTGTATGATGGGCCCCATTTATAATGCGCCACTGTATGATGTGCCCCATGGATGATGCTCCAATGTATGATGGGCCTATATAATGCTTCATATATAATGGGCCCCATATGATGCTCCATTGTATAATGGGCCCTGTATATGATGCTCCAGTGTATGATGGGCCCCATGGATGATGCTCCAGTGTATGATGGACCTATATATTGCTCCATATATAATGGGCCCCATTTATAATGCTCCAGTGTATAATGGGCCCTGTATATGATGCTCCAATGCATGATGGGCCCCATTTATAATGCTCCAGTGTATGATGGGCCACATGGATGATGCTCCAGTGTATGATGGGCCTATATAATGTTCCATATATAATGGGCCCCATATGATACTCCAGTGTATAATGGGCCCCGTATATGATGCTCCACACATTCAAAAAATGAAATACCTCAGAAGGCGTACAGATGTGATGTCATAGCGCTCTCTGACCTGAATGTCACTGTCAGGAAACGCGGAAGACGTCACATCAGTGGAGCACGAAGAGGTAAGTATTGCAAGCGCTGGGGCCATGAGCAAGCAGGGGGGGCCCACTCGTGGGCGACGGCACTGCCACAGGGCCCCTCATAGTACGCCGGTGTCTCTGACGGCGAGTGGGCCCCCCCACCTGATCAGGGCCCCGGCACTTGCCCTGGTGCGCCAGGTGCTGACGCCGGCCCTGGGGGGTACAGCCCAGTTAGGGAGGTGGAAAAACTGGCATATGTTGAGGTGTAGGCTGGACGTTCAGCAGCTGCAAATGGAGGAATTGGAGAAGTCGGAGGAAAAGGAGGATAAAGCGAGACATTTTGCTGGCAACCTATGTGTCATCAGGGGAAGGTGGTACAAAATCCTTTGAAACCCAGGCATGGTTCATTTTAATGAAGGTGAGATCACCAACATTTTTGGTCGACAGCCGGGTCCTTCTTTCTGTCAGGATTAATCCAGCAGCACTGAAGACTCTTTCTGATAGCACACTACCAGCAGGGCAAGCAAGCTCCTGTAAGGCATATTGTGCCAATTCAGGCCAGGTGTCCAGTTTACAGGCCCAGTAGTCAAAGGGGAATGAACTGTGAGGGAGAACATCGATAGGGGAGGAGAGGTAATTTTGAACAATAGTTGACAGCTGCTGTCTCCTGTCTGTTGCAAACGATTCAGTATTAACAGTTGTGTGAGCGGTACTCGATAAATCAGTCCACAACATGGTCATGAAACTCCTGTCTCCAACGCCACTTCGGCTGTGTGCACCATGAACACCTCTTCCATTTGGCCCAGTACGGCTCGTGGTAGAACCTGCACCGCTGCTGTGTGCTGGGAATGCCTCTAACAAACGGTTTACCATAGTTGCTTGTTTGTTCGCCAATATTAGCTCTAGGTTCTCCTGTGGCATGATATTCTGTAATTTCCCTTTATAGCGTGGATCGAGGATGCTGATCAACCAGTAGTCATCATCCTTCATAATTTTGGCAATGCGGGGGTCCCTTTTTAGGATCCACTAGACATAATCACACATATGGGCCAATGATCCAGGTGTCAATGATGTACTGCCAGTGGTGGGTGGAGGAGCACTTTCTGCCAAATTCACATTCCGCCAGTCACGCACAAACCTTGTACCTGACCTTGGCAAGCCAACATTTTCTCTTGCCACCTGGTAAGCATCCTTCTTCCCAAAATAATCATCCCCCTCATCCTCCTCCTCTTCTTCCTCCACCTCGTCCAGGACAGTTCCCTGAGCAGAAAATGCCTGACTGTCATCAAGGCTTCCCTCTTCCTCCTCCTCTTCCTCCTCCGCTTCAGACGCCTGATCCTTAAAGGGAATCTGTCACCCCATTTTTGGACTATGAGATGCGACCACCACCATCAGGGGCTTATCTACAGCATTCTGTAATGCTGTAGATAACCCCCTGATGTTACCTGAAAGATGAGAAAAACGAGTTAGATTATACTCACCCAGGGGCGATCCGCCATCCGGTCAGGTCCGATGGGCGTCGCAGTCCGATTCGGCGCCTCACATCTTCTAGCAAAGCCGGCCTCTTCTTTCTGTCCCGTCGCGGCTCCTGTGAGGGCAGAGCAGAATACTGCAGTGCGCAGGCACCAGGAAAGGTCAGTAGCGCGACGGGACTCAAAGAAGAGGCCGGCTTCGCTCGAAGATGGGAGGCGCCGACCCGGACAGCGACACCCATCGGACCGGACCGGACAGCGGACCGCCCCTGGGTGACTATAATATAACTCATATTTCTTCTCTTTCAGGTGACATCGGGGGCTTATCTACAGCATGGCAGTGGCCGCAGCTTATAGTCCAAAAATGGGGTGACAGATTCCCTTTAATGTGCGTCAAAGTTTGCATGAGCAGACGCATAAGTGGGATGCTCATGATTATGATGGCGTCGTCTGCGCTTACCAGCCGTGTGCATTCCTCAAAACACTGAAGGACTTTAAAGAGGTCTTTCAGCTTTGGCCACTGCACACCCGACAACTCCATGTATGCCCTCAAACTGCCTGCCCGTTTATCCTCCCACAAATGCATTACAGCCTGCCTCTGTTTGCACAGCCTCTCAACCATGTGCATGGTGAAGTTCCACCTTGTTGCAACGTCTATGATTAGGTGGTACTTGGGGAGGTAGAGCGATCGCTGCAGCCTCTGCATACGACTGGAGTCTACGGGCGAGCGACGGATGTGTGAGCACAGTCTTCACACCTTATGGATCAGGGCTGTTAACTCTGGATAATTATTTATGAAGCACTGCACCACCAGGTACAAGGTGTGAGCCAGGCAAGGTATGTGTCTGAGTTTGCCAGGGCTATGGCCACCATAAAATTACGGCCGCTATCACTGACTACCTTGCCTGGCTCAAGATGTAGACTGCCCAGCCATGACTCAGTTTCTCGCTGCAAGTAGTCGGCCAGTACCTCCGCGGTGTGTCTGTTGTCGCCCAAAGACATCATCTTTAAAACAGCCTGCTGACGCTTACCACTAGCTGTTCGATAGTGGGACACCTCGTGTGCAACACTGGCAGCTGCGGATGGAGTGCTCGTGCGACTGCGCTCTTTTGACAAGCTTTTGCTTCTGGAGGAGGAGGAGGAGTGCGCAGTGATGGACACGTAATGGCCCTGGCCATGCCTACTGGCCCATGCATCTGTTGTGAGGTGCACCTTTCCACTCACTGATTGTTTGAGTGCATGGACAATGCAGTCTTTCACATGCAGGTGGAGGGCAGGGATGGCTTTTCTAGAAAAGAAGTGCCGACTGGGTAGATCATAGCGTGGGACAGCGTAGGCCATGAGCTCTCGGAACGCTGCGCTTTTAACCAGATGGAAGGGCATCATCTCTAATGAGATCAGTTTGGTAATGTACAGTTATATGAAAAAGTTTGGGCACCCCTATTAATCTTAAGCTTAATGTTTTATAAAAATTGGTGTTTTTGCGACAGCTATTTCAGTTTGATATATATAATAACTATTGGACACAGTAATGTTTCTGCCTTGAAATGAGGTTTATTGTACTAACAGAAAATGTGCAATCTGCATCCAAACAAAATTTGACAGGTGCATAAGTATGGGCACCTCACCAGAAAAGTGATGTTAATATTTAGTAGATCCTCCTTTTGCAAAAATAACAGCGTCTAGTCGCTTCCTGTAGCTTTTAATGAGTTCCTGGATCCTGGATGAAGGTATTTTTGACCATTCCTCTTTACAAAACAATTCCAGTTCAGTTAAGTTTGATGGTCGCCGAGCATGGACAGCCCTCTTCAAATGATCCCACAGATGTTCAATGATATTCAGGTCTGGGGACTGGGATGGCCATTCCAGAACATTGTAATTGTTCCTCTGCATGAATGCCTGAGTTGATTTGGAGCAGTGTTTTGGATCATTGTCTTGCTGAAAGATCCATCCCCTGCATAACTTCAACTTTGTCACTGATTCTTGAACATTATTGTCAAGAATCTGCTGATACTGAGTGGAATCCATGCGTCCCTCAACTTTAACAAGATTCCCGGTGCCGGCATTGGCCACACAGCCCCAAAGCATGATGGAACCTCCACCAAATTTTACTACGGGTAGCAAGTGTTTTTCTTGGAATGCTGTGTTTTTTTGACGCATGCATAACGCCTTTTTGTATGACCAAACAACTTAATCTTGGTTTCATCAGTCCACAGGAACTTCTTCCAAAAAGAAATCACTCTCCCATACAGCTTCTCCTTGTGCAAAGTGCGTTGTATAGTTGACCGATGCACAATGACACCATCTGCAGCAAGTTGATGCTACAGCTCTCTGGAGGTGGTCTGAGGATTGTCCTTGACTGATCTCACCATTCTTCTTCTCTGCCTTTCTGATGTTTTTCTTGGCCTGCCACTTCTGGCCTTAACAAGAACTGTCCCTGTGTTCTTCCATTTCCTTACTATGTTCCCCACAGTGGAAACTGACAGGTTAAATCTCTGAGATAGCTTTTTGGATCCTTCCCCTGAACAACTATGTTGAATAATCTTTGTTTTCAGATCATTTGACAGTTGTTTTGAGGAGCCCATGATGCCACTCTTCAGAGGAGATTCAAACAGGAGAACAACTTGCAAGTGACCACTTTAAGTAGCTTTTCTCATGATTGCATACACCTACTATGAAGTTCAAAGCTCAATGAGGTTACAAAACCAAAAAAAGTGCTTTAGTAAGTCAGTAAAAAGTAGGTAGGAGTATTTAAAACAAGAAAATGATAAGGGTGGCCATACTTATGCAACTGTCAAATTTTGTTTGAATGCAGATTGCACATATTTGCTAGTACAATAAACCTCATTTCAAGGCAGAAACATTACTGTGTCCAATAATTATTAGATATATCAAACTGAAATAGCTGTTGCAAAAACACCATTTTTTATTAAACATTAAGCTTAAGATTAATAGGGGTGCCCAAACTTTTTCATATAACTGTAGGTGTTCGAAGCCAGTGTACGCGGATGAGAGGATGAGTACTTTATTTCCCTACTCAGAATGTCTGGTAGGGTGAGCTGGACTTGAGAGCTGCATATGGGGGAACTAGCGGTGGAGATTGCGGACTGAGAGGGGTTGGTGATGGTGGTGCTGTGATGGCCTAGATTCAGTCTTTCATTGCAAAAACATTGTGATTCCCTGACTGATTTGGCCTTGCAACGACACCTCAACATTTCTTGCTGGTGGTGTGCTAACCGGTAGGCTTACAATGGAGGAAGTGATGTAGCGTTGCTGGCTACCTTCAGTCGGAGCAGGTGCACATGTGCTACCTGAGGTTTTGTAGTCCGTCCACGCTTGCAAGTGCATGGTGTTTAAATGTCTAAGCATGCAACTGGTATTCAAATTTTGGAGATTTTTCCCTCTGCTAAACGTCCTTCCGCACTTCTTACAGATAACCTTTGCCTCATCAATAGGATTTTGGTCAAAAAAGTGCCACACTGCACTCTTCCTACTATGGGATGAATTTTCAGGGCTTGCACGCTGTGCTAATTTGACCATCTGGCCAAGCTGTCCTGCAATTCTTTTTGTTTTTTTAACACGTTTTTGGACTGCTACGTGCCTGCCAGATAACCGCAGCTGCGATGTCGATGCCTGCAGCGGATCCTCCTCCTCTTCTGACCTATTGCCAGCGGCACCCTCTTCCCCCAATGGATGCCAATCCGGGTCAACAACTGGGTCATCCATCACCTCCTCTTAAATTTCATCTGCACCTTCCTCTATGTCACCGTGTAAGGTGGTAGAGTATGCTGGAAGGGGCACCTGAGTTTCATCAGGGTCAGATTCTGGCTCAGTAGACTGCGAGGGCAATGTAGTACTCTGGGTGAATGTACCAGCAGAATCATATAGCAGTGGCTGTGCATCAGTGCACTCCATGTCAGATTCATCTTAGACTGGGGAATTCAGGATTTGACTTGATAACCCAGGCATGGTTTGTGAAAAGAGCTCCATGGAGTAATCTGAAGTGTGGCCTGCCGCATCCTTCACTTTTGGTGGGGGTGAAGGCCACAAGGAAAGGAGTTCTTCCTGACCAGGAGCCTGCACTGACAACTCAGTGCTTGCATTTTTTGAAACTTCAGAAGAGGAGGCGATAGAGCTGGAGGCTTTTCGGCAATGTAAGCCAAAACCTGATCCTGATGCTACGGCTTTAAAAGCGGTTTACCTACTCCCAAAAAAGGGAGCCTTCCAGGCCTTCTGGAGCCAGACGATGACGCAGGCTTAACACCTCCTGCCTTAGGTGCTATTGTCCTTTTGGCACTACCAGCAGATACACCACCACCACCCTCAGTACCAGCTGACCCCCCCCGCCCACGTCAGCGGCCTCTTCCACCATAATTCCTCATGTTTGGGAAAATGTACCATAAATACCAGCAGATAAATGGTACTGTATCAGAAGTGTACAGCTGTACATGGTGAAGGGGAAAATTCTAAATCTCCGTATATATTTCCGGAGTCACACAAAGATGCTCTCATGCTCAGTATAGATTAGACCAGAATATAAAAATCAGAAAAAGGGTTCTGTATCAGAAGATACCAGGTGTATATAGTATAAAGGAAAATTGAAAATCTCCGTATAATTTCCTGAGTTACACACACAGACGCTCTCATGCTCAGTATGGATTAGACCAGAATATAAAAAGCAGAAAAATGGTACTGTATCAGAAGAAACCAGGTGTATATAGCATAGGGGAAAATTGTAAATCTCTGTATATATTTCCGGAGTCACACACAGACGCTCTCAGGCTCAGTATGGATTAGACCAGAATATAAAAATCAGAAAAGGGTACTGTATCAGAAGATACCAGGTGTATATAGTGTAGAGGAAAATTGTAAATCTCCGTATATATTTCCTGAGTCACACACAGACGCTCTCATGCTCAGTATGGATTAGACCAGAATATAAAAAGCAGAATAATGGTACTGTATCAGAAGAAACCAGGTGTATATAGCATAGGGGAAAATTGTAAATCTCTGTATATATTTCCGGAGTCACACACAGACGCTCTCAGGCTCAGTATGGATTAGACCTGAATATAAAAAGCTGAAAAAGGTTACTGTATCAGAAGCGTACAGCTATATACAGTGTAGGGGTAATTGTAAATCTCCGCATATATTTCCTGAGTCACACACAGACGCTCACATGCTCAGTACGGATTAGACCAGAATATAAAAAGCAGAAAAAGGGTACTGTATCAGAAGATACCAGGTGTATATAATATAGGGGAAAATTGTAAATGTCCGTATATATTTCCTGAGTCACACACAGACGCTCTCAGGCTCAGTATGGTTTAGACCAGAATATAAAAAGCTGAAAAAGGGTACTGAATCAGAAGCGTACAGCTGTATACAGTGTAGGGGTAATTGTAAATCTCCGTATATATTTCCAGAGTCACACACAGACGCTTACAGGCTCAGTATGGATTAGACCAGAATATAAAAAGCAGAAAAAGGGTACTGTATCAGAAGATACCAGGTGTATACAGTGTATGGGTAATTGTAAATCTCCGTATATATTTCTGGAGTCACACACAGTCGCTCTCAGGCTCAGTATGGATTAGACCAGAATATAATAAGCTGAAAAAGGGTACTGTATCAGAAGCATACAGCTATATACAGTGTAGGGGTAATTGTAAATCTCCGTATATATTTCCGGAGTCACACACAGACGCTCATTGGCTCAATATGGATTAGACCGGAATATAAAAAGCAGAAAAAGGGTACTGTATCAGAAGATACCAAGGGTATATAGTATAGGGGAAAATTGTAACTCTCTGTATATATTTCCGGAGTCACACACAGATGCTCTAAGGCTCAGTATGGATTAGACCAGAATATAAAAAGCAGGAAAAGGGTACTGTATCAGAAGTGCACAGCTGTATACAGTATAGGGGTATTTGTAAATCTCCGTATATATTTCCAGAGTCACACACAGACGCTCTCAGGCTCCGTATGGATTAGACCAGAATATAAAAAGCAGAAAAAGGGTACTGTATCAGAAGATACCAGGTGTATATAGTATAGTGGAAAATTCTAAATCTCAATATATATTTCTGGAATCACACACAGATGCTCTCAAGCTCAGTATGGATTAAACCAGAATATAAAAAGCAGAAAAAGGATACTGTATCAGAAGCATACAGCTGTATACAGTATAGGGGTAATTGTAAATCTCTGTATATATTTCCGGAGTCACACACAGACGCTCACAGGTTCAGTATGTAGTAGACCAGAATATAAAAAGCAGAAAAAGGCTACAGTATCAGAAGAAACCAGGTGTACATAGTATAGAGGAAAATTGTAAATCCCAGTATATATTTCCGGAGTCACACACAGACGCTCTCAGCCTCAGTATGGATTAGACCAGTATATAAAAAGCAGAAAAAGGATACTGTATCAGAAGTGTATAGCTGTATACAGTGTAGGGGTAATTGTAAACCTCCGTATATATTTCCGGAGTCACACACAGACGCTCTCAGGCTCAGTATGGATTAGAGCAGAATATATAAAGCAGGAAAAGGGTACTGTATCAGAAGATACCAGGTGTATATAGTCTAGGGGAAAACTGTAAATCTCCGTATTTATTTCCGGAGTCACACACAGACGCTCTCAGCCTCAGTATGGATTAGACCAGTATATAAAAAGCTGAAAAAGGGTACTATATCAGAGGCATACAACTGTATTCAGTGTAGGGGTAATTGTAAATCTCCGTATATATTTCCAGAGTCACACACACACTCTCACTGGCTCAGCATGGATTAGACCAGAATATAAAAAGCATAAAAAGGGTACTGTATCAGAAGATACCAGGTGTATATAGTATAGGGGAAAATTGTAAATCTCCGTATATATTTCCAGAGTCACACACAGACACTCTCAGGCTCAGTTTGGATTAGACCAGAATATAAAAAGCAGAAAAAGGGTACTGTATCAAAAGCGTACAGCAGTAAACAGTGTAGACGTAATGATAAATCTCCGTATATATTTCCGGAGTCACAGACAGTGGCTCTCAGGCTCTGTATGGATTAGACCAGAATATAAAAAGCAGAAAAAAGAAACTGTATCAGAAGATACCAGGTGTATATATTATAGGGGAAAATTGTAAATCTCCATATATATTTCCGAGTCTCACACAGACGCTCTCAGGCTCAGTATGGATTAGACCAGAATATAAAAAGCAGAAAAAGGGTACTGTATCAAAAGCGTACAGCAGTAAACAGTGTAGACGTAATGGTAAATCTCCGTATATATTTCCGGAGTCACAGACAGTGGCTCTCAGGCTCTGTATGGATTAGACCAGAATATAAAAAGCAGAAAAAAGAAACTGTATCAGAAGATACCAGGTGTATATATTATAGGGGAAAATTGTAAATCTCCGTATATATTTCCAGAATCACACACAGATGCTCACAGGCTCAGTATGGATTAGACCAGAATATAAAATGAAGAAAAAGGGTACAGTATCAGAAGACACCAGGTGTATATAGTATAGGGAAAAATTGTAAATCTCCGTATATATTTCTGGAGTCACACACAGACGTTCTCAGGCTCAGTATGGAATAGACCAGAATATAAAAAGCAGAAAAAGGATACTGTATCAGAAGCAAACAGCTGTATACAGTATAGGGGTAATTGTAAATCTCCGTATATATTTCCGGAGTCACACACAGAGGCCCTCAGGCTCAGTATGGATTAGACCAGTATATAAAAAGCAGAAAAAGGGTACTGTATCAGAAGCGTACAGCTGTATACAGTGTAAGGGTAATTGTAAATCTCTGTGTATATTTCCGGAGTAGAGATATGTAAAACACTGCACTCTCTACGTGAATGCCATGCAAAATAGTGAGAATTTATTAACACAATCAACAAATTAGGGACCACAACAATGATATAGGCGACATATAAATCATTTGACGTTTCGACTCTCCCGAGTCTTAATCATAAGTCGCTGGAATTTAGTGATTCAGAGGAATAATATAGGTAATTGAGCATCTGTAATACGGTAAGCAAAAATGTGGCCAACAATATGTGCTCAGGTGAAAATTAGAACCTGAATGATTGTAATTAGACGATTGGAACCATATGAGAAATGCCCAGGAAAATAATGGACCTGGAGTGGAGGGTATCCAAGCGGCTCTCCCGCGCCTTGCTCTGAGGTGAAGAAAAGGTGGCACGCCACCTCAGAGCAAGGCACGGGAGTGCCGCTCGGGTACCCTGCACTCCAGGTCCATTATTTTCCTGGGCACTTCTCATATGGTTCCAATCGTCTAATTACAATCATTCAGGTTCTAATTTTCACCTGAGCACATATTGTTGGCCACATTTTTGCTTACCGTATTACAGAATCTCAATTACCTATATCCCTAATGAAGCGGAGCCATGCGGCGACCACCGCCACCGCGCCAATGCACCAGCAGGGCAGACAGCCTGTTTCCCCACAACACCCGTGCTGCAAGACTGAGTCCCCATGACTCCAGACCGCACCGCCCCACCAGCACAAAGCCACAGCAACAATGGCCGCCACACGGCACCCACACCAAAAATGAAAGGAGTACTGAAACTCACCTTCCTCTAGCTCTTCAGTGAGAGCAGAAAAGAGCTAGACCCATTACTTTACAGTCTCCTGCTAATTAAAATCACCTGTGCCAAATGGGAGGAGTGCACATCCAAAGGAAAAAAAAAAAGGACAGAACGTGCAATATGCTCAAAAAAGAGAGAGGACGGCACCTCCAAAAATCATACAATGATCTAATGCCTCTCGGCAAAAATATATATAACCGAACATGAGGTTCTTAGTTTAACATTCTGATCAGACTGTATGAAGCCCACTGCCACGTCACAGCAAACCTCATAGTGGGTCCTGACCAACCCTAACGGAGCGGAGCCGTGCGGCGACCACCGCCACCGCGCCAATGCACCAGCAGGGCAGACGGCCTGTTGCCCCACAGCACCCGTGCTGCAAGACTGAGTCCCCATGACTCCAGACCGCACTGCCCCACCAGCACAAAGCCACAGCAACAATGGCCGCCACACAGCACCCACACCAAAAATGAAAGGAGTACTGAAACTCACCTTCCTCTAGCTTTTCAGTGAGAGCAGAAAAGGGCTAGACCCATTACTTTGCAGTCTTCTGCTAATTAAAATCACCTGTGCCAAATGGGAGGAGTGCACATCCAAAGGAAAAAAAAGGACAGAACATGCAATATGCTCAAAAAAGAGAGAGGACGGCACCTCTCTAGATTGTGATTCATGGGGAAAGCAAAAGAATTGTCAACGGATCTACGGGAAAAGGTAGTTGAACTGTATAAAATAGGAAAGGGATACAAAAAGATATCCAAGGAATTTATAATGCCAGTCAGCAGCATTCAAACTGTGATTAACAAATGGAAAATCAGGGTCTCTGTAAAAACAAAACCATGGTCAGGAAGACCAACAAAAATGTTGTCCACAACTGTCAAGAAAATTGTTTGGGATGCAAAGAAAAATCCACAAATAACATCAGCTGAAATACTGGACTCTTTGAAAACTAGCGGTGTGGCTGCTTCAAGATGCACAATAAGGAGGCACGTGAAGAAAAATGGTCTGCATGGTCGAGTCACCAGAAGAAAGCCATTACTGCACAAATGCGACAAATTATCTCTCCTAAAATATGCAAAACAGCACAGACACAAGCCTCAAAACTTCAGGAACAAGGTAATTTGAAATGATAAGACCAAAATTGAACTTTTTGGCCACAACTATAAAAGTTGCATTTGGAGGAGGTCAACAAGGCCTATGATGAAAGGAACACCATTCCTACTGTAAAGCACGGAAGTGGATCGCTGATGTTTTGGGGATGTGTGAGCTACAAAGGCACAGGAAACTTGGTCAAAGTTGAAGGAGAGATGAATGCAGCACGTTATCAGCAAATACTGGAGGCAAATTTGCAATCATCAGCCCGGAAGCTGCGCATGGGATGTACTTGGGTACTTGGACGTTCCAACATGACAACGATCCAAAACACAAGGCCAAGTCGACCTGTCATTGGCTACAGCAGAACAAAGTGAAGATTCTGGAGTGGCCACCTCAGTCTCCTGAACTCAATATCATTGAGCCACTCTGGGGAGATCTCAAGTGTGCAGTTCATGCTAGACAGCCCAGGAATTTACAGGAACTGGAGGCTTTTTGCCAAGAAGTGTGGGCAGCTTTACCATCTGAGAAAATAAAGAATCTCATCTACAACTACCACAAAAGACTTCAAGCTGTCATTGATGTTAGAGGGGGCAATCCACAGTATTAAGAAATGGGGTATGTAAACTTTTGGGTTGTCATTATAATTTAAAAAGAGAAAACACATAATTTAACAATAAATGGCTTCACCCAACCACTAACCTTGAGTGGAGAAAAAGTTTTGGTGTTATCATTCATATTCTCTGAAAAAAGGCCAAGAAAGCAAAAAAACTGCCGGGGTATGTAAACTTTTGAGCACAACTGTATGTATACTGTGTATAGTACATTGTCTATTATATCCGCTTGACTCATCATTCATAAGAATATACACAATTGACTCTATGTTACTGGCTAACAAAGGATGGAAGAGAAATGAGATCACCACTGGTGTAAATAATTCTCCATAGGCTGCAAACAAGCCAAGTCCCGGGAGCCACTTACCATATTTTCCTGCTTGTTTTGCAGTTGTGATTTTAATATCCCATAGGGAGCAATTTGCCTTTGACACTGTTGAATTTGTCTTTGCTCATTATTACCTCTGGGAACCAAGCTGAAGACAGAGAAAATTTAATTCCCCAATGCATGCTGTAATGTATACGGTAATTACTATTACCAGACAAATTTACAATTCTAGCAGAGAAAATACATTGAAACTATAGGAAATGTTTGCCCAGTCTTATGAGTTCTTTAGAGACCAATAACCATGATGCAACCTGAATGATCAAACCTACAAAGAACAAATGAGTTCAAAATGCCCAAAAAAAGAACATATAAAATTTTACTCCGATATATATCACACAAAAATAATTTTTTTGTGCAAATATAAATATTTTATTCATAGACAAATTCCATATAAAAAAGACAAGTACAGAAAACGAGTACATATTAGGTGGTAGACTCAACGGTAGGAGTACCCGACACACAATCAGTGACAGCTAATGCCATGTGGTAAAATTCACCATCCAAACAGGGTTTAGTGCAAAAGATTGGGATACAAAAACATAGGAATTAACCCCAGATCCTAATCAGACACAGCACGGGAAAAGTACCCAGTCACACAACAATTGATAATCAATATTGCCAAATGCCTGTAATCAATAGATCAGAGAGAATATCCCAGAAAAAGTGCATACATCTGCTTGGCTTAAATAGCCACTCGTATGTCCCAATCCATTTTGCTTATACAGAAGATAGCACCACTGGTATAAATGCCATAAATAGTTCCTTACCCATGTTTGGGGTCGGGTGGTCCTGCCTATGACCCGACGCGTTTCACTGTAAGGGCTTCCTCGGGGGCCATGCAACTTGTGCTATGGCAAGAAGGACTCTTTATAGGGGTCATGATTAGGGGACGTTGAATGCGAGTGGCCATCTTAGCCAGCGCATGCGCGGTAGGCAATGAATTCCCGCCGCATCATTTCCGGCCATCGCGGAAGCCGCCATACGTCACAGCATCCTCGGAAACCATGGATACCCGACAGACGCCGGCACCATAAGGATACGTTTCACAATGCGGCAGGCATGTCCACTGCGCACGCGCATGGCACAACGGCCATTATTAAAGAGGGCAAAACTGTGGGCAGAATAAAGAGCAAAAAACAAGGAGATAGATGTTACCTGCTAATGTGACTATACAGATACAAAACAAGAACATAATACAAACTAGTTATTTTACAAATAAACATATATAGAAGCAGGGAACAGAGTATATGACCACACAATGAACCAAATCCATTTTTGTGATGAAATAGTCCCCATCCATGTCATCCGATATATGAGTCCAATTCTTTATAACTTGATGACAGAAGTACACCTACGGAGGTCAGAATGTCATAAGCTAATATATACTCAAACTATTAAAAGAATAAAAAAAAGAAAAAATTAAAATCAAGCACATAACACCAATTAAAAACAAAGAGAAACTGGGACCGTGAATTACAGTAGATGAACGGTGAAAAGGATAATTTTTCGTTAAGGCCATTCGGGGACATTGTGCCAAGTGTGACGATCCAAGGCTCGCTTCAGGTCCCCACCTCTAATACCACAATGGACCTGAACCTGATCTATCCCCTGTATCTGGAGTCCCGATGGATTTGAGTCATGGCACAGCCTAAAATGCCTAGGGATTGTTTTTAAACTAGGTTGATTCCTTCGCTGCCACAATGTCCCTGACATGTTCACGGGTCCTAATGCGGAGTTCACGAGATGTCAGGCCCACGTAAACCAAATTACATGGGCATGTCGCATAATATACGATGTAACTTGATCTACAGGAGATGTAGGTTAGGATCCGGTAATCACTACCACCATCTAAAGATGTAAATGATGTGGACCGTATAATTTTACTACATGCCCGACATGAGCCATAAGGGTAACAGCCCCAATGTTTCTGTACACCAAAAGGATTGGGAGTAGCTGCTACATAGTGGCTTCTGACTAATAGGTCCTTCAAATTCTTCCCCCTCCTTGCCGTCATAAGGGGGCGGTCGGGTAAAATTTCACTCAGAGATGCATCTGTTTTAAGGACCGGCCAATGTCTCTGAAGGATCTGGCGCATATCCAACCATTGATTATTAAAAGTTGCAATGAACCTCAATGGTGTATCTTTCCCAATACTGCGCTCAGAGCTGCAGAGAAGTTGACTACAGGGAGTTCCCCAGGCACGGCAAAAGCCTCTTTTTATACATCTGTTGCTGTATCCACGTTCACGGAACCTGGAGCTGAGGTCACGAGACTGGCTCTCAAAAGCCCCATCCGTAGAGCAGACCCTTCTCATTCGCAAAAATTGACCAGTTGGTATTGCTCTGTAATAACGTGCAGGTGCAGGGTATGTCACCGCGGAACAGAGCCAGATAAACAGTGAAGAATTTATTTACAAGGATAAGATTCTCCTTGCAGGGAGAAAATAGGGGATTAAACTGATAAGACAACAGTATATTAATCAGCATATGAGGTCTAAAACGAGTAATCAAAGCAGAATAACGATAATTAACTGGAGTTTCGGGAAACTTATCAGTCTGGAGAAATCTTGCCCTCGCATTGTCGTCCTCTCCAGCATAGGCACCAACAGCAGCGGCACTCATAGTTCTGTGAGGGCTGTCGTCTCGGTGAGCGCTGTAGTTTCTGTGAAATGGTAACCTGGTACTCAAGGGTTAATGTGGGAGGCAGGTGAAGACTGGGAAAACTGAGTCTTCCCTGCTCTGAGTCTCTGCTTCAACACTAATAATCTCTCTGCAGGGACAATGCTCAGTCTTTTGTTAAGCTTCTCTGCTGGGGTCAGGGGCTCTGACACATCACCGCGGTGGCTGCGACTATGCGAGCGTGTCTCCGTCCCCGTGCGGTCAGAAGGGAGTCTTGTTCCAATCTCTGGGGACTCTGCATTCACGTACTCACAGTCAGCAGCAAGTCTGTTCTGTCCTTCTGTCTTAGCTCTCTCGCAGGGAGTCCTCCCCCCTCCCTTGCGTGCAGCTGTCTGTTCCTATGTCTGCCGCACACACTCCTCTCGGTTTAGAGCGCCAAGCTTTCCCGCTCTCAGTCTGTCTAGCTTCCTGTCTCCGTCTGAAAACTTCCCCCCCGGGAAACCTGCTGTGCAGCACCATGGTCCCGGACACAGAGCAGAGGAGGTAAAGGAGGTAACCCCCTTCTGACTCTTCCTGTGCTTAACACCTTTACATTCCCCCTCTCTTTTTGCTCGCCATTCCACAGGCGAGAGTTTCTGAAGTTCCTGTTGACAATCTTCCAATCCCTGTGCAATCTGCTGCCAGATTAACTCATCCTGATTGTAACTAATGGGGATGGGGGGTATACCAGCCGTTGAACGTTCAGAACGTCTCAGCTCAGCAGGTACAACGGTGTCAGCCATTGGGGGAGCAACAGGAGTCAGGGCCACTGCTGACATGTTGGTAATTTCAGGCTCCGGCCCTGTTTCCAGGTTCCCTGGGGGAAATTGGGTGTCTTCCTCATCTTCAACATCAACATTGACCACTGGCATGGCCGGTGAGGGCACTGGAGCCAATTGAACTGGTTCGAGATCTCGGGACAAGCAAGCACGCAGCATATTCCGATGCAGCGTGTGAGTGGGAGTGGGAGCCCCTTCTTCCGTTTCTGGCTGGACCTCATAGACGGGACCCTTATTGCAAGTCACCGCTTCACCTTGTACAGCCTTTTCTCCCACCGGCACTCCTAATTGTTGTGTGGGTGCTTTTCCCTCACCAAGACTCGGTCTCCAGGCCGCAGAGCTGTCCCTTTTTGTGGAGTCACTTGAGGATGTTCCAATTCCTGCAGCCAGTCCTGCACTAGCGATGGATAGTCCGTAGCTGATGACGGTGTTCTTGAACCCAGGAGTACACCCTGTTATGTTATGGTAGCTGAGGAGGGCAGGAGCAAAAAACTGCAAAGACAGCCAAACACCAGAGAGGTTGGTATCTAGTAGGTTGCAGACCCCTAAACTAACTTCACAACTAGAAGCAGCCGTGGGACGCTCCTACGGTGCCCTAGACGCCTCGTCACAGCCGGAGAGATTAGCTACTCCTGTAGATGGAAAGAGGAAAGCCAACTGCCCCCGGAGTAGAGCCCCAAAGTATTAGGAAGCCCCCAAACATATGATGGCGGTTAGACAAGAGGAAAACACGAACACAGACAGAAAATAGAACGAGCAAACGCTGGGGCCCAAAGCTGTCTAGATAGGATAGTACAGGAGAGAATACTGTCTGCAACCCAACAAAACCCTAGGAAAAATTCCAACACTTCTGAATCCAAAAGTGCTGAGACCACACGGTCTCGACCACCTATATCAGATCTCTGGTGTGAAAACGCAGCTACCCAGCAGTAAAATATCACAGGAACTGAGCACAAGTGCAAATACAAAAAGAGAACAGAGACCAGCGCCAGCCCCCAAAGAGGACCCGGCTGAACTCAAAAGCAAGGCCGCAAAAACAAGGGAAATCAAAACACAGAAAAAAAAACAGAAAATAACTTATCTGAATGATAGCAGGAGACAGCAGAAAAGCAAGTTGAATTCCAACCTAGACCAGGAAGTAACAATTGGTCACCGGCGAGGATCATGGGAGGCCAGCTCACTTATATCAGGCCAGTTCGCCCCCCCTGTTAACCATTCATACATTGCAGGTGGAGAACTCTTGCTGTTCAACATAGGTTCAATACCCTCAGCAACCACCAGAGGGAGCCTCAGCTCCGAAGTCGTCTCCAACACATTCACAACAGTACCCCCCCTTGAGGAGGGGTCACCGAACCCTCACGTGAGCTACCAGGCCGATCAGGATGAGCTCGGTGATAGGCACGGACCACTCTCTTAGCATGAATGTCCGAAGCAACAACCCAAGAATTGTCCTTCTGACCATAACCTCTCCACTTAACCAAGTACTGGAGTCTCCTCCTAGCAAAACGAGAATCCAATATCTTCTCAACCTCATACTCCAAATTGCCCTCAACCAAAACAGGGTCAGGAGGCGCAGCCATAGGAACCACTGGCTCGACAAACCTCTTCAATAAAGATTTGTGGAATATGTTGTGAATCTTAAATGTCCCTAGAAGAAGCAAACGGAAGGAAATGGGATTAAGAATTTCCATGATCTTATAAGGTCCAATGAACCTTGGCTTAAATTTTGGAGATGCAACCTTCATCGGGATATTTTTTGAGGACAACCAAACCAAGTCCCCCACTTTAAACCTAGGACCATCAGTCCTATGCCGGTTGGCAAACCGCTGGGCCTTCTCCTGAGAGAGAGAGACAACTTATCCACTACTTGATCCCAAATCTGCTGCATTCGCTCCACAATAGAGTCAACACCAGGACAGACAGAAGCCTCCACCTGCCCCGAAGAAAACCGAGGATGAAACCCGGAATTGCAGAAAAAAAGAGACATCAAGGTGGCAGAGCTAGCCCTATTGTTAAGAGCAAACTCAGCCAAAGGCAAAAAAGAGACCCAATCATCTTGATCAGCAGACAGAAAACATCTCAAATAAGTCTCCAAGGTCTGGTTTGTTCTCTCTGTTTGCCCATTGGTCTGAGGGTGAAATGCAGAGGAGAAAGACAAATGAACTCCAAGTTTAGAACAAAATGTCCTCCAAAATCTGGAAACAAACTGGTCTCCTCTGTCAGACACAATGTTCTCTGGAGTGCCGTGCAACCGAAATACCTGCTGAAAAAATAAAGGCACCAACTCGGAGGAGGATGGCAACTTAGGTAGTGGCACAAGATGTATCATCTTGGAAAACCTATCGCAGATCACCCAGATAATGGTCATTTTCTGAGAAACAGGGAGGTCGGAAATATAATCCATAGAGATATGGGTCCATGGCCTCTTGGGCACAGGCAATGGCATTAACAAACCACTAGAGCGAGAGCAAGGTTTGGCCCAGAGAACAAGTCCCACAGGACTGCACAAAGTTCCTGACGTCACGAGACAAAGTAGGCCACCAAAAGGATCGACTCACCAGATCTCTGGTACCAAAAATACCGGAATGACCAGCCAACGCAGAGCAATGAACTTCAGACATCACATTCTTCCTCCACTGGTCTGGGACAAACAATTTCCCAACAGGGCAGCATTCAGGATTATCCTCCTTAAATTCCTCCAGGGCCAGTCTCAAATTGGGCGAGATAGCGGAAAGAACCACACTCTCCTTCAGAATAACAGCAGACTCAGTTACCTCAGGAGAATCCGCGAGAGGGCATCCGCCTTAACATTCTTAGTGCCCGGGAGAAAAGAAACCACAAAATTAAAACGTGTGAAAAACAAGGCACACTGGCCTGTCTAGGATTAAGTCGCTTAGCTGATTCGAGATAAACCAGGTACCTATGGTCAGTGAGGACCACCACCTGATGTTTGGCTCCTTCCAGCCAATGTGTCCACTCTTCAAAAGCCCACTTCATAGCCAATAACTCCCGATTTCCCACATCATAATTACGTTCAGTTGGGGAAAATTTTCGAGAGAAGAAGGCACAAGGGTTACTCTTAGAGGTCTCTGGATCCCTTTGGGACAAGATGGCTACTGCACTAATCTCAGAAGCATCAACCTCCACCTGAAATGGTAGAGAAACATCAGGTTGCCGTAGAACAGGAGCAGAAGTGAATCTCCGCTTAAGCTCCTGAAACGCAGAAACTGCCTCAGGAGTCCAATTCACTACATCAGAACCCTTTTTGGTCAAATCAGTCAGTGGTTTAACAATACCAGAGAAATTACCTATAAATTTACGATAAAAATTAGCAAAACCCAAAAATCTCTGAAGAGCCTTCAATGTAGTGGGTTGAACCCAATCACAAATGGCCTGAACTTTGACCGGGTCCATTTCAATAACAGACGGAGGCAAAATGAATCCCAGAAAAGAAACCTTCTGTACACCAAAAAGACATTTTGATCCCTTCACATACAGTGCATTTTCTCTCAAAATCCGGAATACCATCCGAACATGTTCCACATGAGAATCCCAGTCATTGGAAAAATCAAGATATCGTCCAAATAAACGATCAGAAATGTATCCACGAAATCCCTTAAAATATCATTCATAAAGGATTGGAAGACGGAAGGGGCATTAGTGAGCCCAAAAGGCATCACTAGGTACTTAAAATGCCCCTCAGGAGTATGAAACGCCATCTTCCATTCATCACCGTGCTTGATGCGAATAAGATTATACGCCTCCCTGAGGTCAAGGTTGGTAAACCAACTAGCACTTTTCACTCTGGAAAATAGGTCAGAAGTCAAGGGTAACGGATATTGATATTTAACAGTGATCTTATTCAGGAGACGATAGTCAATACACGGCCTCAATGAACCATCCTTTTTGGCCACAAAGAAAAAGCCGGCGCCCAAGGGTGAAGAAGATGGTCTGATATGACCCTTCTCTAAAGACTCTTTGATATAAGATCGCATAGCCTCATGCTCAGATACAGATAAATTAAAGAGCCGACCCTTGGGAAATTTACAACCGGGTACTAAGTCAATAGCGCAATCATAACTCCTATGAGGAGGTAAGGATGCAGACTTACTCTCACTAAACACATCAAAAAAATCAGTCAAATAGTCAGGGACATCTTGAGACTGGGGAGAGGCAGAAAAAACAGGAGTGTCAGTCCGAACACATTGGTAACCCCAACTGGTCACAGACACAGATTTCCAATCCAAAACAGGATTATGAGTCTGTAACCAAGGAAAACCCAGTACAATAATGTCATGTAAATTATGTAACACCAAAAATTTGCAATTCTCTTGGTGGTCCGGGTCAACCTGCATTATCACCTGGGTAGAAAACTGGGGTTTATTCTCTGCCAAAGGGGTAGAATAAGTGCCCAGCAAAGGAATAGACTTCCACAGGGGTATGATGGGAAAACCACAACGTTTGGCAAAATCAAAATCCATCAGGTTTAAAGCTGCTCCTGAATCAACAAAAGCCTGAGCCGAAAATGTGGACAAGGAGTAAATCAAGGTAACAGTCAACAGAAATTTAGTCTGAACACTACCCAAATCAACTGAGCCCGCTTGGGGCAGATGGAAATAGTATGAGAAGCATCACCACAGTAGAAACACAACCTATTATGCTTTCGAAACTCATGACGCTGTGTCCCAGAAGTCACTCCATCACACTGCATGGGCTCAGGGGCTGGCTCGCAAGGCAACACAATCTCACACATATTTCTGCGCTCATGCACACGTCTGTCAATTTGAATAGCTAATGACATAGAGTCATTGAGACCAGAGGGAACAGGAAATCCCACCATAACGTCCTTTACAGTCTCCGCCAGACCTTTCTGAAAAAGAGCTGCCAGAGCATCATCATTCCATTTAGTAAGGACTGCCCACTTTCGGAATTTCTGACAGTTTAGCTCAGCTGCTTCATGACCCTGATTTAATTCCAATAAGGTTTTTTCAGCTTGATCAGTAACATTAGTGTGATGAAGGAACAGCCACCATCTTGGATTGGCCTGTACCAGCCTCCATTTTGTCTGTTCACAGAGCCACAGGCTGCTAACTGCACCTGGCCCCATGGCCTGTGGGCATATTCAATACAACAGGGTTTAGTGTCCGCTGTGAATAACCAGGTCCTTTTAGTATGCTAACTAGGTCAGGCCAAAACCAAGACTTCAAAGGTGCAGTCTGGAGCCACATCAGCATGGGGCCTGGAGATGCCTGGGGCCTCAATTATATGATACCTGTCAGCTAGACACAGAAAACACCTCCATTGTATTTCCCAGACCCGACAGCTCCATTCTAGGATTATGAATTATGAGCACATCTTTCTAGGTACAGACTCATAAAAAATACCTGCGTGATCCTGCGGACTTCGGGCATCTGACAGTGCAACTCCCGAGTCGGTGATGGATCGTGGGCCTGAGATATAGAGATTGGCCCTCCACAGAGACCCAATCGGGCCAGGTTTGATCTCCACGCGACAGGCAAAACATACTGCATCCGCTGGTACCTCTCGTGTCCTGAACCGATCGTCCTGGAGAAAGTTAACCCCTTTGTTAGATATTGGGAATAAATTCTGCAGGGAGCTAAGGGTGGAGATTATCAGCCCACCCTCTGACACCGAGGGGAGGGACCTAGCAAGTTTAAGAACTGTGAGCAGACGGCAGACTCTAGCTATTCTCACAGAAGCCAAGACGATGAAGATCTAAGAAGGAACAAAGGACAGATCTGCCAAGGGAGCAGCGGCAAACGGGGGACTGTCCAGCAACTAAGATTCTCACCTGTGGATCGCAGAGCTCCCTGCCTCCACTTGCACCTACAGCCTGGTAATATTGACCACTAGCTAATACCTCTAAGCCTAGTACCATTATTGTTGTATTTTACTCTGACTGCAAATCCACTGTAATTCCGTTGTATAGCTTACTCTATATTTCTGCAATTAAACCGTAAAATTAATTTTGGGCTGATGCTTTTACTCTGATCACGAATCTTAGAATACCCAGTGGGTAACAGGACACCCTCCCCAGCGGCCATTTGCTCTAGGTGCAGTTCCCTTACTGACCTAAGAGACAAAGGGGGCGCCGGAGAGCTGTGCCTGTGTAGTACGTCACATTGGTGATGTGGAAGGAAGGGGGCTTCCTTCACATTTGGTGGCAGCAGTGGGATCAGAGAAATAGTGTGCGTGGGACCCCTACTCCCAGATACTAAAGACTACCAGCGGTAGCTTTCACTGCTGGGGTCTTAAGGCCAGCCCAGCACTAGACGGTCAGAGTAAATATAATAAGTTGTGTTCAAGGTCAGGGTTGCAGCTGTGTCAGTGACCAAGGGTTTCCAAGATGGCAGAAGGCACCAGGAGTAAGGCAAAGGGGGAGGCCAATGCTATGGTCTATGAGGGATTCGATACCGATGAAGGCGAGGGGGAGCTGAGTCAGGGCTCCCCAAGGAGCCAGACCCCTGTGCTCAATCCCGCAGTGGACTGTCCACCCCCTGCCGGTCCCAGCCTGTCCAGA
Organism: Oophaga sylvatica; assembly: GCA_033576555.1. Taxonomy (NCBI): domain Eukaryota; kingdom Metazoa; phylum Chordata; class Amphibia; order Anura; family Dendrobatidae; genus Oophaga; species Oophaga sylvatica. The sequence goes on from JARQOD010000001.1 coordinate 524,452,697, forward strand.
TCGGAGACCCTTTTTCAAGCGGCTATGGCGCAGCTCGAGGCCCGTAATGATGCCGCCCATGACAGACTCCTGGTGGCGGCAGAGAAAGCAGCAGAGTAGGAGCAAGCAACAGAGCATGACCAAGCAGCGGCAGAGAGAGCAGCGGAGCATGAGCATACAGAACACCGTGAAGCTGTGGGGTGCCGAGACCAACTGGAGATGCCTCAGCACGGGCCCCCGCTGGATGCTCCAGCCCCACCGGAGACCAAGGCTTCCAAGGTCCGGGCGGAGGACTTTCCCTTGCTTGAAAATGATGGAGACCTGGATTCCTTTCTGCTGGCCTTTGAGAGGACCTGCCTCCAACATCATCTGGCCCTGTATCAGTGGGCAAGGTACCTGACCCCCCCGTTTGAGGGGTAAGTCCCTGGAAGTTTTGGGGGACTTACCTGCCGGGGAGGAGCAGGACTACAACAGCATCAAGCGGGCCCTGATCCAGCACTACAGCCTCACCCCGGAGTCGTACCGCAGGAAGTTCAGGAGCCTGCAGCGGGACTCAAAGGACACCTGGACCGACCACATACGGGCCCTGCTGAGAGCTGAGGAGCACTGGACCTCGGGTCTAGAGCTCACCATCCGCCAGGAGGTCCAGGAACTGTTTGTCATGGAGCAGTTCTTGTGGAACTGCCCAGAGGACCTCCAGCAGTTCCTCCGTGACCGGAAACCAAAGGCGGCTTCTGCTACAGCCGCCCTGGCAGACGAGTATGCCAACAACAGGGCGCCGGAGCCAAAGAAGCCTGCTAGCAGCACCTGGAGAGGGGGTAAGCCCAATCCTGCCCCAGCCCCATATCCAGCCCCCAGAGTGCAAGGGGTGTACCCCCTGGCTGCCCTCTCCAGGCCAGGAACAGAACCCAGGCGTTGTCATCATTGCAACCAGCCGGGACACTTCAAGGCTGCATGTCCCCAGCGCCATAAGGCCCCATCCCTGTCCCAGAAACCGTCCACTGTTTTGTGTGTGGGAGGGGGTGGTGGGAGGTTCCTGGACAATTACCAACCCATCACCATCGGCCGCTCAGAGGTCATTAGACTGTGGGACACAGGCGCTGAATGAACCCTGGTACATCCTGAGGTGGTGTCCCCTCAAGACTTGGTGCCTGGAGAACCCTTTCCGTCTCCGGAATTGGAGGCGTTGAACTGGCGCTGCCCGTCGCCAAGGTGTATTTGGACTAGGGCGCTGGGAGGGAATGCGGGAGGTGGGAGTAACGCCAAATATTCCTGCCAATGTGCTGCTTGGGACCAATTTGGGGCGGCTTTTGTCCCAGTATGTGGCCACTGAATGAACCCCCAAGTTCGGCTCCCCAAGAATGCCATGAATTTACTGTGAATGCTAATGTTAATGTATTGAATGTGCCTCCAACAGTGGAGGAGGGAGTGAAACCTGATGGTAAGCCATGCACTGACACTACACACACAGGGCTCACAGTGAGGACTGGTGAGGAGGCTGCAGGGGAGAGCTCAGAGGTGGAGGGAGGGGCTGCTATGGGCAGTATAGGGCCCCTAAGTGAATCCAGCCTGCTGAGTCTAGGGCCCCTGCAGGAAGAGGAACAGGCCATGGGGGGAGGGGGCGTCCCGGGAGAGGAGCCACCAGGTAAGACCCCAGGGCAGGAGTTCCCCACATCCGCAATGTCAGGAGGCCAGGGAAGTCTGCCTGACCCGGCGACTTGGTCAGGGGACGAGGGGAAGCAGGCGCTACCCGTGGTCTCAGCGGTCGTGGTCGCTGTTACCAGGAGTGGGAGCGCCAAAGCCCAAGGAGCCTCGTAGAGGTCCGACGGTTTCCCCCTCTCCGACCAAGTGGCTGCCGAGTCAGACAGCGGCCAGGAGACAGATCCCGGGGAGCTGACAGAGGATGTGGCAGTTTCATCAATTCTTGCCACATCAAGTCAGGGATTTCAGGCAGCGTTGGAAGCTGACGCTAGCCTGAAAACTCTCAAGGAGCAGGCAGCACAGCCTCCCCTGGAGTCCGACCGTGAGTGGTCTGGGACCAGGGACGGCTGTACCGGGTAACGGTCCAGCAGGGTTCACCGGGGGCGTGGCCCAGGGACCGACAGCTTGTGGTACCCTATCCGTTCAGGGCAGAATTGTTGCGGATCGCACATGACATTCCCATGGCCGGACACCTAGGGATCGCTAAAAACAGGGCCAGGCTAGCTCAGCATTTCTATTGGCGCGGAATGAGGACCGAGGTGACTGCCTACTGCCATTCGTGTGACACCTGTCAGAGGGTGGGGAAGGCGGGGCGGCGCCCCAAAGCCCCACTGGTAACTCTACCCATCATCGAAGAGCCTTTCTCGAGGGTGACTGTGCATCTCATTGGACCTCTGTCCACTCCCAGCCACTCCGGGAAATGCTTCATACTAACGGTAGTGGACTATACCACCCGGTACCCGGAGGCGGTAGCTTTGTCGTCCATTCGGGCCGACAAAGTGTCCACTGCCTTACTGGAGATCTTCTCCAGAGTGCTGTTTCCCCAGGAAATGCTCACCAACCGAGGGACCCAGTTCATGTCGCAGCTGATGGAGTCTCTCTGTAATCAGGTACAGGTGCAACATCTGGTAGCCAGCACGTATCACCCACAGACCAATGGCCTGTGTGAGCGGTTTAATGGCACCTTAAAGCAAATGCTGAAGATGTTAGTCGACTCCCACGGGAGAGACTGGAGCGGTATCTCCCACACCTGCTGTTTGCCTACCGGGATGTCCCACAGGCCTCAATGGGGTTCTCCCTCTTTGAGCTCCTGTATGGGCGACGTGTACGGGGGCCCCTTGCTCTGGTGAAGGAAGCATGGGAAGGGGATTTGGCCACCCCTGGAGTGTCAGTCATTGAGTATGTTGTGCGCTACGCGGACTGAATGATGGCCTTGACACGGCTTGTGCATGACAATATGGCCCAAGCCCAGGCTGACCAGAAGCGGTGGTACGACCAGAATGCTTGTGAGTGGACCTACCAGGTGAGTCAAAAGGTGTGGGTACTGGTCCCCGTACCTCAAAACAAGCTTCAGGCGGCCTGGGAAGGTCCATACCTCGTGCATGAGCAGCTCAATGCCGTCACCTATCTGGTCACCCTGGACCACACCCGTGGAAGGAGGAAGGCCTTCCACGTGAACATGATGAAGGCCCATCATGAGCGGTAGGCTTATGCCCACCCAGTGTGCAACCTTCCCGAGGAAGGAGAGGCAGAAACCCTCTTGGATCTGCTCACCCAAGCCAAGGCGGGTGGATCCATCGAGGATGTGGGGGTTGGCCACCAGCTCACGGAGGACCAACGTTCCCAGCTGGGGGTCACCCTACACCCCTTTCGAGAAACGTTCAGCAGCCTGCCCAGAAGGACTGAGACAGCCGTCCATGACGTGGACACCGGCAATTACCCCCCGATCCGGCGTTCAGCATATTGGTTCTCTCTTGAGGTGCAGCAGCAAATGTGCCAAGAGATAGACGAGATGCTGAAGCTGGGGGTGATCCAAGCATCCAACAGCGCGTGGGCTTCGCCTGTAGTCCTCGTCCCTAAAAAGGACCGAACTACGCGGTTCTGCGTGGACTACCGGGGGCTCAACGCTGTGACGGTCACCGATGCGTACCCAATGCCGCGCATCGATGACCTGCTCGACCAGCTGGCCGGGGCCAGGTACCTGACCATCATAGATTTGAGCAGGGGGTATTGGCAGATTCCCCTGACCCCTGGGGCACGGGAATGCTCTGCCTTTATCACCCCATTCGGACTGTACGAGTCCAAGGTGATGCCCTTTGGTATGAAGAATGCCCCTGCCACTTTTCAGCGGATGGTCAACACGCTGCTCGAGGGACTGGAAGGGTATGCGACCCCGTACCTGGATGACATTGCCATCTTCAGTCCCACCTGGGAGGATCACCTTGGGCGGATCCAGCGAGCAGGCTGGACCATTAAGCCGGAAAAATGCCAGTTGAGTATGAGGGAGGTCCACTACCTGGGACACCGGGTAGGTGGGGGAACTCTGAAGCCAGAGCCCAGGAAGGTGGATGCCATCGCATCCTGGCCCACCCCCAGGACCAAGAAGCAGGTGATGTCCTTCTTGGGGACTGCTGGGTACTATAGGAGGTTTGTTCCACACCATAGTGCCCTGGCCACGCCCCTGACGGAACTCACCAAGAAAAGGCTGCCCGTCGCAGTCGACTGGACAGTCGCCTGCGAGACAGCTTTCCAGGCGCTCAAGACCGCCCTTTCTAGCGCTCCTGTACTACAGGCAGCCGACTTCATGCGGCCGTTCTTAGTGCAGACCGACGCCAGCGACTTCGGCCTTGGTACTGTGCTCAGCCAGGTCGACACTACGGGCCATGAACACCCCGTTTTGTACCTGAGCCGGAAGCTCCTGCCGAGGGAAGTGGCCGATTCCACGATGGAGAAGGAATGTCTGGGAAGTGTGTGGGCCCTGCAGCATCTGCAGCCATACTTCTACAGACACCAATTCACCGTGGAAACAGACCACAACCCCCTCAGTTGGTTACACACGGTCTCTGGGACGAATGGGAGGTTGCTACGCTGGAGCCTCGCTCTCCAGCAGTACCACTTCATCATTCGCCACAAAAGAGGCAGGGACCATGGTAACGCTGATGGGTTGTCCCAGCAAGGACAGGGTGCGGAAAGGCGCATGGGGGAACACAGGAATGTGATACCCCCTATGCCCTCTAAAGCAGGGAGGTGTGATGAAGGAGCAGCCACCATCTTGGATTGGCCTGTACCAGCCTCCATTTTGTCTGTTCACAGAGCCACAGGCTGCTAACTGCACCTGGCCCCATGGCCTGTGGGCATATTCAATACAACAGGGTTTAGTGTCCACTGTGAATACCAGGTCCTTTTATTATGCTAACTAGGTCAGGCCAAAAACAAGAGTTCAAAGGTGCAGTAGAGACCACATCAGCATGGTGCCTGGAGATGCCTGGGGGCCTCACTTAGATTATACCTGCCAGCTAGACACAGAAAACACCTCTATTGTATTTCCCAGACCCGACTGCTCCGTTCTAGGATTATGAATTATGAGCACATCTTTCTAGGTACAGACTCAAAAAAAATATTTGCAAGATCATGCAGGCCTCGGGCATCTGACAGTGCAACTCCCGAGTCGGTGATGGCTCGGGGGCCTGAGATATAGAGATTGGCCCTCCACAGAGACCCAATCGGACCAGGTTTGATCTCCACGCGACAGGCAAAACATACTGCATCCGCTGGTACCTCTCGTGTCCTGAACAGATCGTCCTGGAGAAAGTTAACCCCTTTGTTAGATATTGGGAATAAATTCTGCAGGGAGCTAAGGGTGGAGATTATCAGCCCACCCTCTGACACCGAGGGGAGGGACCTAGCAAGTTTAAGAACTGTGAGCAGACGGCAGACTCTAGCTATTCTCACATAAGCCAAGACGATGAAGATCTAAGAAGGAACAAGGGACAGATCTGCCAAGGCAGCAGCGGCACATGTTTTGGGGGACTGTCCAGCAACTAAGATTCACACCTGTGGATCGCAGAGCTCCCTGCCTCCACATGCCCCTACAGCCTGGTAATATTGACCTCTAGCTAATACCTCTAAGCCTAGTACCATTATTGTTGTATTTTACTCTGACTGCAAATCCACTGTAATTCCGTTGTATAGCTTACTCTATATTTCTGTAATTATCTAGTGCGCCCTTAAGGCAATTAAACCATAAAATTAATTTTGGGCTGATGCTTTTACTCTGATCACGAATCTTAGAATACCCAGTCGGTAACAGGACACCCTCCCCGGCGGCCATTTGCTCTAGGTGCAGTTCCCTTACTAACCTGAGAGACAAAGGGGCGCCAGAGAGCTGTGCCTGTGTAGTACGTCTCATTGGTGACGTGGAAGGAAGGGGGTTTCCTTCACAATTAGATTCATCGTACAATAACCCCAGAGCCTGAAAAAACACATCAACATCATTCAAAACAGGATCCCTATGTGTCAGGGAAAAGGCCCAATCCTGAGGGTCGCCGCGCAACAGGGAGATGACAATTTGAACCTGCTGTGCCGCGTTCCCTGAGGACTTAGGCTTCAAGGCAAAAAACAACTTACAGTTATCTTTAAAATTCTAAAATTTAGACCGATCCCCCCAAAATAAATCTGGCATGGGGATCCTAGGTTCCACAACCGGCAACCTAGCGAGATAGGTAGCAATACTCCGAACCTCAGCAGCAAGCTGCTCCACACGTTCAGACACATGCTTGACTTCCATTGGAGAAAAAATTCCTCCTCAGCCCCAAGAGAGAAAGAGGGAATAATGTAACAAACCAAAAAAAAAAAAAAATTTTTTTCTGACAACTCTGACTTTTTTTTTATTTTTTTTATTTTTCCCTTCTGTTGAGTACCATAGAATTTTCAGTATGGCTGGTGATTCTGTTATGTAATGGTAGCTGAGGAGGGCAGGAGCAAAAAACCGAAAAGACAGCCAAACACCAGAGAGGTTGGTATCTAATAGGTTGCAGACCCCTAAACTAACCGCACAACTAGAAGCAGCCGTGGGACGTTCCTACGGTGCCCTAGATGCCTCGTCACAGCCGGAGAGGTTAGCTACCCCTGTAGATGGAAAGAGGAAAGTTAACTGCCCTGGAGTAGAGCCCCAAAGTATTAGGAAGCCCCCAAACATAAAATGGCGGTTAGACAAGAGGAAGACATGAACACAGACAGAAAATAGAATGAGCAAACGCTGGGGCCCAAAACTGTCTAGAAAGGATAGTACAGGAGAGAATACTTTCTGCAACCCAACAAAACCCTAGAAAAAATTCCAACGCTTCTGAATCCAAAAATGCTGAGACCACACGGTCTCGACCACCAACATCAGATCTCTGGTGTGAAAAATCAGCTACACAGCAGTAAAATATCACAGGAACTGAGCACAATTGCAAATACAAAAAGAGAACAGAGACCAGCGCCAGCCCCCCAAAGGGGACCCGGCTGAACTCAAAAGCAAGGCCGCAAAAACAAGGGAAATCAAACCACAGAAAAAAAACCCAGAAAGTAATTTATCTGAATGATAGCAGGAGACAGCAGAAAAGCAAGCTGAATTCCAAAATAGACCAGGAAGTAACAATTTGTCACCGGCGAGGTTCATGGGAGGCCAGCTCACTTATATCAGGCCAGTCCGTCCCCACTGTTAACCACAAATCCATTGCAGGTGGAGAACTCTTGCTGTTCAACATAGGTTCTACACCCTCAGCAACCACCAGAGGGAGCCTCAGCTCCGAAGTCGTCTCCAACACATTCACAATACACGCTCGTCCGTGGGTAGTCCTCCTCGGGCTCCAACTCCAACTTAGCCAACTCCTTCCCGGACCGTCCAAAGAACAGAGAGTAGGGTGTGAAGACGGTGGTGCTATGTTTCCGATTTTTATACACCCACACCAACTCAGGGACGAACTCAGCATCTGGATCAGGGTGCGGTTAAATCTCTCACAAGCTCCGTTCCCCTGTGGATGATAAGTAATTGTCCGGGACTTATTGATTTTGTACAGCTGGTGCAGCTCCTCCATCATTTTTCCGAGGAAGCAGGCCCCCTGATCGGAATGGATGCGTTTGGGGCACCCGTACACCTGAATGAAGTGTTTGCAGATTGCGTGAGCAGCAGACTCGGCAGTCTTGTCCCGTGTTGCTGTCACTATGGCAAACTTAGTAAAATGTTCTATCATCACCAAACAGTGCTCATAGCCTTGGTGTGCTGGTCCAATGGTCAGGTAGTCTATGACCAGTAGATCATAGGGCCGGAGGACTTCACCGTCTCTGTGGCGGCCCATTGTTCCGGCGGTTTGACCAGTTCACAACTCCTAGAACAAAAAAAGGTTAAACAGCACCTCTCAAATGTCAAAATCCTATAGATAAAGTTCCTGAGGCGCACGTCAAATACCACGGAGTCCAACCTGGAAAAATTCCATGACAATAGAAAAAAAGAGGCAGCGCCCCAGACCATGGTGAAGAAATAAGTCTTACATTTATTCTGCCTCCTGTGGCGACGTTTCGGTCAAAACGTTTTTTGACCGAAACGTCCCACAGGAGGCAGAATAAATGTAAGACTTATTTCTTCACCATGGTGTGGGGCTCTGTCTCTTTTTTTCTATTGTCAGTTCACAACTCCGACACTGTTGACAGACCCTTTCCACGCCGTTCCTCAGATTGGGATAATAGAACAGACTCTGCAACCACTGGAAGGTTTTTTCCGTCCCGAAGTGCGCTCCTTTTTCATGCGCTTCGGTAGCTACCTGGTCTACCAGGGATGAGGGGATAACCGTCTGCCAGACAAGGCCAAGCTCCGATTGGAGGAACATTCTTCTGTACAGGATACCATCCCCGAAACCGCAGTCTTTCCCACTGACGCAGCATCTTCAGCATCTCTCGCTTTGACTGGGCCCCTATCTAGACACAACCCACCGTCTCAGCTGGGCTATCTCCTTATTTTCCTGCTGTATTCGGGCCCACTCATCGCGGGGCTGCTCCAGCAAATTCACACAAGCTTCTTCTTGACCAGTTTCCCGCGTAGCTGCCACCATCCTGGCAGTCTCGCCAAAGTTTGGGACTTCCACAGCCTCCAACTTTTCTTCCCTACTGGGCGCTGGTTTGCGATAATTCACTCAAGAAAGGGCATCAGCATGAACATTCTCTGCTCCTCTCTTGTAGGAGATTCTGTATCGGAACTTGGCCATCCGGGCTACCCATCGTTGCTCTAGAGCCCCTAACTTAGCGGTTTCTAGATGAGCCAACGGATTGTTATCCGTACGTACGTGAACTTCTGAGCCAGCCAAATACTCCACAAACTTCTTAGTTATTGCCCACACCAGCGCTAACAGCTCCAGTTTGAATGAACTGTAGTTTTCTGGATTCTTTTCTGAATCATGTAAGGACCGACTAGCGTATGCTATGACGCGCTCTTTTCTGTCCTGCATCTAGGATAGCACTGTTCCGAGCCCCTGTAGACTCCCATCAGTGTGTAAGATGAACGGCTGCGAGAAGTCAGCATAGGCCAGCACAGGGGCCTTCGTCAAAGCCTTCTTCAGTGCTAGGAATGCTTCTTCCTGGCGCTTTCCCCACTGTATGTTCCTGTTTTTGGCACAAGAGGGTACTCCCTTCAACAGCTCCAAAAGAAGGTTTGCAATGCGGGTAAAGTCTCTTACAAAGTGCCAAAAGTATCCGGTGAGTCCCAGAAATGCACGTACATCTTTCACAGTTTGTGGGGTTGGCCACTCTTGTATCACAACGATCTTCTCCTGAGAAGGCATCACTCCCTCAGCAGAGAAAACGTGCCCCAAGTATTCAATCTCAGTCTGGAAGAGGTGACACTTCTGTGGTTTCACTTTCAACCCGTACTTCTGTAGCCGACTCAGAACCTGCTCCAGCCTCTTCAGATGTTCTTCAAAGGTGGGGGCAAAGACGATGATATCGTCCAAGTAAATCAAAGAGGCTTCAAAGTTCAGGTCCCCCAAACATCTCTCCATGAGGCATTGAAACGTTCCTGAGGCCTTGGCTAGGCCGAAGGGCATGCAATCGAACTCGTACAATCCAATCAGTAGGATGAAAGCTGTCTTGGCTCGGTCTCGTTCGGACATTGGTACTTGCCAGTAACCGCTGGCCAGATCTAACCTGGAAAAGTACCTGGTATTCCCTAGCACCGACAGAGACTCTTCTATCCTTGGCAGTGGATACAAGTCTCGCACTGTGCAAGCGTTGAGTCGGCGGTAGTCCACACAAAGATTAGGGACCTGTCCTTCTTCTTCACCAAGACTATGGGGGCAGCCCAAGGGCTCTAACTCTCCTGTATAACTCCCTTCTTCAACATCTGCGACAGCATTCCCTTCACCTCCTGGTACATCTGTGGGGGCATCTGGCGGTACCATTCCTGGATTGGTGCCGCATCCCCTGTGGGTATCTCGTGGGTGATGGCCGTGGTGCGCCCAAAGTCGTCTTTGTTTTTGGCAAACACTTCCTTGCATTTTCCCAACAAGGCTTCCATATGGGGCACCTGCTGAGGGGTCAGTTCTGAGAGCTCTGCCCTCATGTGTTCCAGTATCTGTCGCCCCTCCTGCAGCAATCTGGGGTCCGGGGCTGCCTCCGCCTTGATGGTCACCAGCCACGGATCTTCTGTCCTTGCAGTCAACTGTACTGTTTCAGATGGAACCAGCTCATCTGGGAGGCCCAGGACATGGGCGACTTCACTCCTGGGGGGTAAATTTGCATCAGTCTCCCCCAAGTTTAAACAGCGTACATCAGTGCCATCCCGCACAGTAGCCAGGGTCCGAGCGACCATTATTCCCGATGGCAGCTGGTCGGCTCTGCTGGGTTCGATTTGAGCCTCCACTCCCTCCAGGGGAATACGGGCTCGAACAGGTAGGGGGAGTACAGTCTATCCAGGGGGCAACACTCGATTAACAGAGGCGGGTGTGATGACTTTGCCGAGTTCCTTCCCATCACTGTATGCTTCCGGGACCTGAGCTGTCCGTATCAGTTGTTGAAAGACCTTTCTCTGAGGGGTTTGGAGGCTCCATTGCTGCAGGAACTGCTCTGGGATTCATTGAACAAAAGGCTCCCTTAAGCACATTCATGCCCAGGGTCACGGTATGGTCTTTAGCTGCTTCTCCATTCTCCAGTACTATGCCTCTTCTCCCCACATCTTTACCGCAGACTTCTATATTCATCCATATCACCCCTGTGACCGGGATGGGTAAGTGATTGGCCGCCATAAGTTTGATCACTGGGCCCCATTCTGGCTGTAGTGCCTCGGTGAAGTGACGGCGGAAATATCCTTCAGGCATGGTGGTCACATGTGAGCGGGTGTCTACCAGGCACCGCACTGCTCTTCCATTGATTTCAGCCCAGACCTAGGGGCACGTGGAAAAAGACTGGTGGGAATTCTACTGCTTTTCCTCAAATCATTCACACTCCGGGCGGCGTCCCTCGGGCTCGGAGCCACCTAGTTTAACTGATGGCGCGGGGATGGTGGGCTCTGACGGGGACACCACCGGGCGATGTGGCAGGGCTCTCCACAGGTATAACACGTAAGAGGGCTTCTCTTCCTGGTAGCAGCAATCTCACTCCGGGTGGCAGCTTCTCTTTCCCATACCAAAGAGCCGGACTCTACCGCCCGAGTCCTTCTTGAGGCCACCATTTCTTCACGGACCTGTCTAATCTCCGCTTTCAGGTCTTCCACCCATTGAGGGATAGAGTCCGCAGTGGTGGTTACCTCCCCGCTCCGTACCTTCCCCACTGGCCCTGTCACTCACTGCTCTTGCTACCAAGCACGCGCCTCACTGCCAACTTCAGAGAAAGTTATATCTGGCTTTACCCGCATGCACTGTCGCAGGGCCTGTTTCATCAACACGTCGCGCATACCCGTCACCAGCTGATCCCGAAGCACAACGTCTACTTACCCTACACCCATGCCATCCTTCTATTTGATGGCAGTATGGAGCTCTTGCAGGGCGTTCATAAATTGTGTCACAGTCTCCCCCTCTCTTTGTACCCGGTGAAACAGTCGCATGCGCAGTTCCCCTACGTCAGTGGGATCCCCATGCATCTCCTCAAGTATGCGCAGTACTATGTCCAGGGTATCTCTGTCTCAGGGGGACCTAAGCATATCAGAATCCGGTGCCTCCCCTTCCAGGGCCATTAATGCTATATCTGCCTCCAGTGCCGGCGTCATGGGATGCATCCGCATCATTCCCCGGATACGCTCCGTCCAACTCCACAACATCACATTGCTCCCAGTAAACTTTGGCAAATTATTCAACATGGTTCCCAGTGAAATGCTAGACCTGGGGCCTTCCCCAGCTGCTTGGTCTGCCCTTTCCGCGTTACCTTGTGACATCCTGCCAACTACGCCAAGTGTAATAATGTGCAGGTGCAGGGTATGTCACCACGGAACAGAGCCAGATCAACAGTGAAGGATTTATTTACAAGGATAAGATTCTCCTTGCAGGGAGAAAATAGGGGGATTAAATTGATATTACAGCAGTATATTAATCAGCATATGAGGTCTAAAATGAGTAATCAAACAGTCAAGCAAAATAACGATAATTAACCGGAGTTTCGGGAAACTTATCAGTCTGAAGAAATCTTGCCCTCGCAGGGTCGTCCTCTCCAGAGTAGGCGCCCACAGCAGCGGCACTTGTAGTCTCTGTGAGGGCTGTCGTCTCTGTGAGCGCTGTAGTTTCTGTGAAATGGTAACCGGGTTCTCAAGGGTTAATGTGGGAGGCAGGGGAAGACTGGGACAACTGAGTCTTCCCTGCTCTGAGTCTCTGCTTCAACACTAATAATCTCTCCACCAGGACAATGCTCAGTCTTTTGTTAAGCTTCTCTGCTGGGGTCAGGGGCTCTGACCCGTCACTGCGGCCGCTGCGACTATGCGAGCGAGTCTCCATCCCCGTGCGGTCAGGAGGGAGTCTTGTTCCAATCTCTGGGGACTCTGCATTCACGTACTCACAGTCAGCAGCAAGTCTGTTCCGTCCTCCTGTGTTAGCTCTCTTGCAGGGAGCCCTACCCCCTCCTTTGCGTGTAGCTGTCTGTTCCTCTGTCTGCCGCACACACTCCTCTCGGCTCAGCGCGCCAAGCTTTCCCGCCCTCAATCTGTCTCGCTTCCTGTCTTCGTCTGAAAACGTCCCCCCCAGGAAACCTGCTGTGCAGCACCATGGTTCCGGACATGTAGCAGAGGAGGTAACACCTTCTGACTCTTCCTGTGCTTCACCCCCTTACACTCGTATAGTTGAGGGGGTATGGGCAGAAGTAGCATGTAACAAGGCGTTGACCGCAGTTTCCTTACGAAAAACATCAGTCTGAATTCTGCCCTCTCCATCAACCATAACCTTTTTATCCAAAAATTCAATTACTCTGGCATCAATCTTGTAAGTTTGATGTTACATGCGTTTTGGTTGAGCTCACGGATGAAGCTCAGAAAGCCAGTCTTGGGACCTTGCCAAACAATAAAAACATCATCATTGAACCTATACCAGCACTGCGCATGGGATGCGGCTGGCATGCTGCCACCGAAAACCCCACGTTCCCAGTACCCCAAAAAAGAGATTTGCATATGACGGCACACAGGCCGCACCCATCGCAGTGCCACATTGTTGTAGGTAAAAACGGTCCTCAAAAGTAAAAAAATTATGCGTCAACACAATTCTAACAGCTCCAAGATCAGTGAACGTAACACAAACTCATAATTGCTCATACCCAGAAAGTACTCCACTGCTATCAGGCCATCTGAGTGCCGAATGCTACTGTAAAGGGATTCGACATCTACAGTCGCTAGATACATGTCTGAGTCAATACACAGGCCATCAATCTTCCTCAGTACGTCCGTAGTGTCTCTGACTTGGGAGGGCAGCGACTCGACCAGGGGTTGCAAGTAATGATCTATAAATTTGCAAATAGGGTCGCACAGCCCTCCGATGCCAGAGACAATCAGATGTCCTGGTGGTATCAAGGGGTCTTTATGCACTTTCAGCAATAAGTAAAACGTGGGGATTACTGGGTTTTCCACCAGTAGACCATCAAAGATTTTTTTGGGGATCACTCCCTGCATCAATGCCTCATCCAATATCCTAAATAATTCTCCCAAAAATCTCTCTACCAGACTACCAGGCAGTTGAGTATACGCCTCACGATCCCTCAACTGCTGGAATGCCTCCCTTTCATACATCACCGATGGCCAAATGACCACATTACCCCCCCTTATCTGCTGGTTTAATAACAATATCCCTTAGATTACTAAGTTCTTTTACAGCATTATGTTGTGCTCTAGTAAGGTTATGTCCACCTCTATATCTAGGAAGATTTTTAAAATCTAACTAATTTATTAAAGATATCCACTTTTGGACAGATAGAAAAGGAGGGGAACATGGTCGACCTGGGAACAACAGATGTAGGAAAGGTACCTGTATTTAAAGTGGGCATTCCAGTCTCGAGTTCCTCCAAAATATTCAAAGCTTCTTGCTCCTGGGGAGGGGCCAAATCCGTACAACTCTCTGGTTTAAGATGTAATTTACGCAGAACCACCTTCCTCAGGAAAAGCTGCAAATCTTTCATCGCTGAGAAGAAATTAAAAGTGTTAGTGGGGACAAACGTCAAGCCCTTGCTCAAAACCTCTATTTGGGATTGCGTGAGGATGTGATTGGACAAATTAATTACCTCTAAATAATTTTTAGGTTTCTTTTCCTGGGATTGTGGTGGGGTAAATTTTCTCTTACTTTGTCCCTTGCCCTTCCTTGGGCCAGATTTCACATTTCCCAACCTCTCACTTAGGAGACAGGGTAAAGAAGGACCAGCCGCCCCATCCTCATCAATTGATGAGGCTGACAAAAATGAATTACGGTGAGTTTTAGACACCAACCGAGCTGATCCCTGCTTTCTCCTCCATTTATAAATTCAATCATTCGAATAGTCAGCCACATCCCTCTGATACTTTTTAGTTTTTGAGGTGAAAATATCTTTCTCCCATCTCGTAAAATCATCCTCTAGCTCTTTATTGAGTTTGGCAAGGGCTTCACTTGTTAATTTATCCTGAGGCTTTGTCTGAAGAGAGCAGATTTCAACCTTCAAATCTTTCAGAGTTTTTTCATTAGATGTAATCAATAGGCCCATATATCCCTTTGAGCAATTGTAGGATAACTCTTCCCATTGTTTCTTAAATATTTGTCATCAATCGAGAAAGAGGGAAAGACCTGCACCCGGAGTCCGCTGAGTATTAGGCCTTTATCCACATATCGCTCCAAAAAAGACTTATTCCACCATAGCCTCATTTTTATGTTAAGTGTTGGGCATGTAGTAATATTATACCGGCCACATCATTTACATCTTCAGATGGTGGTAGTGATTACCGGATCCTAACCTACATCTCCTGTAGCTCACTTTACGTCGTATATTAGGCGACATGCCCATGTAATTTGGTTTAGGTAGAAGATTGATGCCAGAGTAATTGAATTTTTGGATATAAAGGTTATGGCTGATGGGGATGGCAGAATTCAGACTGATGTTTTTCGTAAGGAAACTGCGGTCAACGCCTTGTTACATGCAACTTCTGCCCATACCCCCCTCAACCATACGAGCAATACCAACTTGTCAATTTTTGCGAATGAGAAGGGTCTGCTCTACGGATGAGGCTTTTGAGGGCCAGTCTTGTGACCTCAGCTCCAGGTTCCATGAACGTGGATACAGCAACAGATGTATAAAAAGAGTCTTTCGCCATGCCCGGGGTACTCCCCGTAGTCAACTTCTCTGCAGCTCTGAGCGCAGTACTGGGAAAGATACACCATTGAGGTTCGTTGCAACTTTTAACAATTAATGGTTGGATATGCGCCAGATCCTTCAGAGATATTGGCCGGTCCTTAAAACAGATGCATCTCTGAGTGAAATTTTATCCGACCGCCCCTTATGACGGCAAGGCGGGGGAAGAATTTGAAGGACCTATTAGTCAGGAGCCACTATGTAGCAGCTTCTCCCAATCCTTTTGGTGTACAGAAACAACTTTGGGGCTGTTACCTGTTATGATTTGGTAACTGAGGAGTGCAGGTAAAAAAAAAGGCAATACACCAGAGCAGTTAGAATCTATGAGATTGCAGTACCCTGACTAACCACCACAACTAGAGGCAGCCGTGGAGCGTTCCTACGTTGGTCCTAGACGCCTCGTCACAGCCTGAGAAACTAACTATACCTAAAGATAGAAAGAGGAAAGCTATCTGCCCCGGAGCAGATCCCCAAAGAAGATAGAAAGCCCCCAAACATATAATGGCGGTTAGACAAGAAGGAATACTGACACAGACAGAAAATAGTATGAGCAAACGTTGGGGCCCAAACTATCTAAATAGAAAAGGATAGGAAGGGCACTTACTGCAATCCCAAAAAACCCTGAAAAGCACCAACTCTACTAATTTCAAAAACACCTGAGATCACACGACCTCTACCACCTAAATTAGTTCTCTGGTGTAACAAAATCAAAACAGCAGCCACTGAAAAATACTGGAAAAAGCAAATGTACAAAACATCAGTGGCTGAACTAAACTGAGAGGGCAAAAGCCCCCGGAGGGGACCCCGAAGGCCCCCACAGAAGTGCAGGACAAAATGCAAAAATCAAGCACAAAAACAAAAAGAAGAAAATGTCTTATCTGTTAGCAGGAGATGCAGACACGACACAGCAGGCTACAAAGGAAACAGGAATCAAGGATTGAGACCAGAACAATTGATCACCGGCAACCCTGATGGGAAGGCGACTCCCTTAAATAACACCTGATTCCCAATCCTCACAATCTTCACTGGACAGTCCAGTACCACTTGTAACCACCAGAGGGAGCCTCTGCTCAGAACTCATTTCAAGTCCATTCACAACAGTACCCCCCCTTGAGGAGGGGTCACCGAACCCTCACTTGAGCAACCAGGTCGGTCAGGATGAGTTCTATGATACGCACGAATGAGTCTCCTAGCATGGATGTCCGAAGCAAACACCCAAGAATTGTCTTCCTGACCATAACCTCTCCACTTAACCAAATACTGGAGTTTCCGTCTAGAAAAACGAGAATTCAATATTTTCTCAACCACAAACTCCATATTGCCCTCAACCAGAACAGGGTCAGGAGGCAAAGCAGTAGGAACCACTGGCTCAACAAACCTCTTCAACAAGGACTTGTGGAACACGTTATGGATCTTAAATGTCCCTGGAAGAAGCAAACGAAAAGAAACAGATTAAGAATCTCCATGATCTTATAAGGTCCAATGAACCTAGGTTAAATTTAGGAGATGCCACTCTCATAGGAATATTTTTTGAGGACAACCAGACCAAGTCCCCCACTTTAAACCGAGGACCATCAGTCCTATGCCGGTTAGCAAACCGCTGGGCCCTCTCCTGAGAGAGGGACAACCTCTCCACTACCTGGTCCTAAATCTGTTGCATACGCTCCACAACAGAGTCAACACCTGGACAGGTAGAAGCCTCCGTCTGTCCTGAAGAAAATCGAGGGTGAAACCCAGAATTACAGAAAAATGGAGACATCAAAGTGGCAGAGCTAGCCCTATTATTAAGAGCAAACTCAGCCAAAGGCAAAAAAGAGACCCAGTCATCCTGATCAGCAGACACAAAGCATCTTAGATAAGTCTCCAATGTCTGGTTTGTTCTCTCAGTTTGACCATTGGTCTGAGGATGAAACGCCGAGGAGAAAGACAACTGAACACCAAGCTTAGAACAAAAGGTCCTCCAAAATCTGGAAACAAACTGGACTCCTCTGTCAGACACAATGTTCTCAGGAATGCCGTGTAAACGAACCACATGCTGAAGGAACAAAGGCACCAATTCAGAGGAGGAAGGCAACTTAGGTAATGGCACAAGATGTATCATCTTGGAAAGCCTATCACAAATCACCCAGATGACGGTCATTCTCTGAGAAACAGGGAGATCGGAAATGAAATCCATAGAGATATGGGTCCATGGTCTCTTGGGCACAGGCAATGGCATCAACAAACCACTAGAGCGAGAGCAAGGCTTGGAGCGAGAGCAAGTCCCGCAGGACTGCACAAATTCCCTGACATCACGAGACAAGGTAGGCCACCAAAAGGACCGACTAACCAAGTCTCTGGTACCAAAAATTCCGGGATGACCGGCCAACGCGGAACAATGAATCTCAGACATCACACTCTTTTTCCACTGGTCCGGACAAACAATTTCCCAACAGGGCAGCGCTCGGGCCTATCCTCCTGACACCCCTCCAGAGCCAGTCTCAAATTGGGCGAGATGGCGGAAAGAACTACACCTTATTTCAAAATAACAGAAGGATCAGATACCTCAGGAGAGTCCGCAAGGAAACTCCTCGAGAGGGCATCCGCCTTAACATTCTTAGTGCCAGGAAGAAAGGAAACCACAAAATTAAAACGTGTGAAAAACAAGGCCCACCTGGCCTGTCTAGGATTAAGTCGCTTGGCAGATTCCAGATAAACTAGATTCTTATGGTCCGTAAGGACCACCACCTGATGTTTGGCTCCCTCCAGCCAATGTCTCCACTCTTCAAAAGCCCACTTCATGGCCAATAACTCCCGATTACCCACGTCATAATTACGTTCAGTAGGAGAAAATTTTCGAGAGAAAAAGGCACAAGGGTTACTTTTAGAGGTCTCTGGATCTCTTTGGGACAAAACGGCACCTGCCCCAATTTCAGAGGCATCAACCTCCACCTGAAATGGCAGAGAAACTTCAGGCTGCCGTAGAACAGGAGCAGAAGTGAATCTCTGCTTAAGTTCCTGAAATGCAGAGACTGCCTCAGGAGGCCAATTCACCACATCAGAACCCTTTTTGGTCAAATCAGTTAATGGTTTAACAATAACCGAGAAATTACCAATAAATTTACGATAAAAATTGGCAAAACCCAAAAATCTTTGAAGAGCCTTTAATGAAGTAGGTTGGACCCAATCACAGATGGCCTGAACCTTGACCGGGTCCATTTCAATAACAGATGGGGACAAAATGAATCCCAAAAATTAGATCCTTTGTACGCCAAAAAGACACTTTGATCCCTTCACATACAGAGCATTCTCTCTCAAAATCTGGAATACAGTTCGAACATGTTTCACATGAGAGTCCCAGTCATTAGAAAAAATCAAGATATCATCCAAATAAACAATCAGAAATTTATCCACAAAATCCCTGAAAATGTCATTCATGAAGGACTGGAAGACAGAAGGAGCATTAGTGAGCCCAAAGGGCATCACAAGGTACTCAAAATGCCCCTCAGGGGTGTTAAATGCCGTCTTCCATTCATCCCCGTGCTTAATGCGAATAAGGTTATATGCCCCCCTGAGGTCAAGCTTGGTAAACCAAGTAGCGTTTTTCACCCTGGAAAACAGGTCAGAAATCAAGGGTAACGGATATTGATATTTCACAGTAATATTGTTCAAAAGACGATAATCAATACACGGCCTTAATGAACCATCCTTTTTGGCCACAAAGAAAAAACCGGCACCTAAGGGTGAAGAGGATGGTCTGATATGACCCTTCTCCAATGACTCCTTGATATAAGACCGCATAGCGTCATGTTCAGGTACAGACAAGTTAAAAAGGCGACCTTTAGGGAATTTACTACCAGGCACTAATTCAATAGCGCAGTCATAGCTCCTATGGGGAGGCAAGGATGCAGATTTACTTTCACTAAACGCATCAGAAAAATCTGTCAAAAAGTCAGGAACATCCTGAGCCTGGGGGAGGCAGAAAAAATAGGAGTGTTGGTATTAACACATTGGCAGCCCCAACTGTTTACAGACACAGATTTCCAATCCAAAACAGGATTATGAGACTGTAACCAAGGGAAACCCAGCACGATAATGTCATGCAGATTATACAGAACCAAAAATTTGCAGCTCTCCTGATGATCAGGTTCAACCCTCATTATCACCTGAGTAGAGAACTGAGGTTTATTCTCAGCCAAAGGGGTAGAATCGATCCCCAGTAGGGGAATAGACTTCTGTAGGGGTATCAAGGGAAACCCGCAACGTTTAGCAAAATCAAAATCCATCAGGTTAATAGCTGCTCCCGAATCAACGAAAGCCTGAGCAGAAAATGAGGACAGAGAGCATATCAGAGTAACAGTTAATAAAAACTTAGTCTGAACACTACCCAAGACAACTGAGCGTGCAAAACGTCTTCCCCGCTTAGGGCAGACTGAAATAGCATGAGAGGCATCACCACAGTAGAAACATAACCCATTGCGGTTTCGAAACTCATGACGCTGTGACCCAGAAACCACTCTATCACACTGCATGGGTTCAGAAGCAGGTTCACAAGGCAACACTATTCCACGCATACTTCTCCGCTCACGCAAACGTCTGTCAATTTGAATCGCTAATGACATAGAATCATTGAGACCAGAGGGGACAGGGAATCCCACCATAACATCCTTTACATTATCTGACAGACCCTTCCGAAAAAGGGCTGCCAAAGCGTCGTCATTCCATTTGGTCAGGACTGCCCACCTGCGGAATCTCTGACAGTATAACTCAGCGTCATCAAGCCCCTGATTTAATGCCAACAAGGCTTTTTCAGCTTGATCAGTGACATTAGGCTCATCGTACAATAACCCCAAGGCCTGAAAAAATGCATCAACATCACTCAAAACAGGATCCCCAGGTGTCAGGGAAAAAGCCCAATCCTGAGGATCGCCGTGCAGGAGAGAGATGACAATTTAAACCTGCTGCGCTGCGTTCCCTGAGGACTTAGATTTTAAGGCAAAAAACAATTTACAATTATTTTTGAAATTCAGAAACTTGGCTCGATCCCCCAAAAACAAATCTGGCATGGGGATCCTAGGTTCCACAACAGGCAACCTAGCAAGATAGGTAGCAATACTCCGAACCTCAGTGGCAAGCTGATCCACACGGCCAGACAACTGTGCAAACTCCATTTGAGAGAAAAAAAAAAAAATCCTCCCCAGCACCCAGAGATACAGAGGGAAAAAAAAAAAAAATGCAACAAACAGAAAAATATCTCTGACAACTCTGACAACCTTTTTTTTCTTTCACAATATTTTTCCCTTCTGTGAGTACCATATAATTTTCAGTTTTAGGCCGGTGATACTGTTATGATTTGGTAACTGAGGAGTGCAGGTGAAAAAAAAGGCAATACACCAGAGCAGTTAGAATCTATGAGATTGCAGTACCCTGACTAACCACCACAACTAGAGGCAGCCGTGGAGCGTTCCTACGTTGGTCCTAGACGCCTCGTCACAGCCTGAGAAACTAACTATACCTAAAGATAGAAAGAGGAAAGCTATCTGCCCCGGAGCAGATCCCCAAAGAAGATAGAAAGCCCCCAAACATGTAATGGCGGTTAGACAAGAAGAAATACTGACACAGACAGAAAATAAAAATATCCAGGATAGGGGGGAGGACACCCAGTGACAGGACAGTAACAGAAAATCAAAGGTGACACAATGTAATAGTAAAAATAATTTTATTTTTACTATTACATTGTGTCACCTTTGATTTTCTGTTACTGTCCTGTCACTGGGTGTCCTCCCCCCTATCCTGGATATTTTTGTTCACAATTCCGGATGGTCTGCCATCCACACATTTGGTGGTATTGTCACTATTGATAATTCTAGTCATTAATTTTATTTTTGTTTGGGATATTACATTATTATTGTGACATTTATATCATCATATCTCTTTACAGACAGAAAATAGTATGAGCAAACGTTGGGGCCCAAACTATCTAAATAGAAAAGGATAGGAAGGGCACTTACTGCAATCCCAAAAAACCCTGAAAAGCACCAACTCTACTAATTTCAAAAACACCTGAGATCACACGACCTCTACCACCTAAATTAGTTCTCTGGTGTAACAAAATCAAAACAGCAGCCACTGAAAAATACTGGAAAAAGCAAATGTACAAAACATCAGTGGCTGAACTAAACTGAGAGGGCAAAAGCCCCCGGAGGGGACCCCGAAGGCCCCCACAGAAATGCAGGACAAAATGCAAAAATCAAGCACAAAAACAAAAAGAAGAAAATGTCTTATCTGTTAGCAGGAGATGCAGACACGACACAGCAGGCTACAAAGGAAACAGGAATCAAGGATTGAGACCAGAACAATTGATCACCGGCAACCCTGATGGGAAGGCGACTCCCTTAAATAGACCAGTCAGTAACACCTGATTCCCAATCCTCACAATCTTCACTGGACAGTCCAGTACCGCTTGTAACCACCAGAGGGAGCCTCTGCTCAGAACTCATTTCAAGTCCATTCACAACAGTTACCCTTGTGGCTCATGTCGGGCATGTAGTAATATTAAACGGGCCACATCATTTACATCTTCAGATGGTGGTAGTGATTAACTGATTCTAACCTACATCTCCTGTAGATCACGTTATGTCGTATATTATGTGACAAGCCCATGTAATTTGGTTTATGTGGGCCTGACATCTCGTGAATTCCGCATTAGGACTCGTGAACATGTCAGGGACAATCCCTAGGCATTTTAGGCTGTGCCATGACTCGAATCCATCGGGACTCCAGATACAGGGATAGATTGGGTCCATTGTGGTATTAGAGATGGGGACCTGAAGCGAGCCTTGGCGCAGCTCGAGTGGCGATGGGTCGTCACACTTGGCACATTGTCCTCGAATGGCCTTAACGAAATATTATCCTTTTCACCGTTCCTCTAATTCACATTCCCGGTTTCTCTTTGTTTTTAATTGATGTTATGTGCTTGATTTTAATCTTTTCTTTTTTATATTCTTTTAATAGTTTCAGTATATATGAGCTTATGACATTCTGACCTCCGTAGGTGTACTTCTGTCATCAAGTTATGAAGAATTGGACTCATATATCGGATGACATGGATGGGAACTATTTCATCACAAAAATGGATTTAGTTCATTCTGTGGTCATATACTCTGTTCCCTGCTTCTATATATGTTTATTTGTAAAATTACTAGTTTGTATTATGTTCTTGTTTTGTATCTGTATAGGCACATTAGCAGGTAACATCTATCTCCTTGTTTTTTGTTCTTTATTCTGCCCACAGTTTTGCCCTCTTTAATAATGGCCGTTGTGCCATGCGCGTGCGCGGTGAACATGCCTGCAGCGTTGTGAAAGGCATCCTTACGGTGCCGATGTCCGTCGGGTATCCATGGTTTCCTAGGATGCTGTGATGTATGGCGGCTTCCGCGATGGCCGGAAATAAAGCGGCGGGAATTCAGTGCTAAGATGGTCGCACGCATTCAACGTCCCCTAATCATGTCCCTATAAAGAGTCCTTCTGGCCATAGCACAAGTCGCACGGCCCCCGAGGAAGCCCTTAGAGCGAAACACGTCGGAGCATAGGCAGGACCACCCGACCCCCCACATTGGTAAGGAACTATTTATTGCATTTATACCGGTGGTGCTATCTTCAGTATAGGCAAAATGGATCGGGACATACAAGTGGCTATTTAAGCCAAGCAGATGTATGCACTTTTTCTGGGATATTCTCTCTGTTCTATTGATTATAGGCATTTGGCAATATTGATTATCAATTGTTATCTGACTGGGTACAGTACTTTTCCCGTGCTGTGTCTGATTAGGATCTGGGGTTAATTCCTATGTTTTTGTATCCCAATCTTTTGCACTAAACCCTGTTTGGATGATGACTTTTACCACATGGTATTAGCTGTCACTGATTGTGTGTCGGATACTCCTTATATGTACTCATTTTCTGTACTTTTCTATATTATATGGAATTTGTTTATGAATAAAATATTTATATTTGCACAAAAATTATTTTTGTGTGATTTATATCGGAGTAAAATTTGATGTTCTTTTTTTGGGCATTTTCAACTCATTTGTTCTTTGTAGGTTTGATTAATTTATTGAGTTGCCTAAATTATTTACTTGTATCATAATAATGTGTTGATCAATTACAGGTATGATATTTCTTGTTAAAACCTGAGTGATCGTAGAAAACTAAAAGTTACACAAATCTAATATATAATTACCAATAAATTCTGTCACACACTTCCGGCGCTTGTGTCACTTCCAGAATGCACAGCTACCCGAAGTACACCGACCGCCATATTGGAACACCCAAGTTATGGGTATTCCGATATGACGGCCAGGATTCATATCTCCCGCCAAAGCCACGCGTGCACCGTTCATTGGCTGAGCCGCCCGCCGGCTCAGCCAATGAGAGGCGCGGAATTCAAATCCCCCTCCAAAGCAGCGCATGCACCGCTCATTGGCTGAACCGCCCG
>JARQOD010000001.1:524476545-524618626 GCA_033576555.1 Oophaga sylvatica
CTTGTATCATAATAATGTGTTGATCAATTACAGGTATGATATTTCTTGTTAAAACCTGAGTGATCGTAGAAAACTAAAAGTTACACAAATCTAATATATAATTACCAATAAATTCTGTCACACACTTCCGGCGCTTGTGTCGCTTCCAGAATGCACAGCTACCCGAAGTACACCGACCGCCATATTGGAACACCCAAGTTATGGGTATTCCGATATGACGGCCAGGATTCATATCTCCCGCCAAAGCCACGCGTGCACCGTTCATTGGCTGAGCCGCCCGCCGGCTCAGCCAATGAGAGGCGCGGAATTCAAATCCCCCTCCAAAGCAGCGCATGCACCGCTCATTGGCTGAACCGCCCGCCGGCTCAGCCAATGAGCGGTGCTGGATTCAAATCCCCCGCCAAAGCCGCCTCGTGCACCTCTCATTGTCTGAGCCGCCTGCTGGCTCAGCCAATGAGCGGCGCGGTATTCAAATCCCCCGCCAAAGCCGCATCGGGACCGCTCATTGGCTGAGCCGCCCGCCGGTATTAACCCCTTCCCAGGCTAGAAATATTGGCCCGAGCCGTCGGCTTTCCCCCTCTGGCGCAGAAAATTGTGCAGGAGCCCACACCATTTTTTTCCCCATTTTTTTTTTTAAATTAACGCTATTGCATGAAATTTTGTTTTGTGCGCGTGTGTCTTTAACTATTTATGTACCATTCTTTTTGTCTATTATCTATGTAAATCTATCTATTATCTATCTATCTACTATCTATTATCTATCTTTTCTATCTATTTTCTATCTGTCTATTATCTATCTGTCTATTATCTATTTCTATCTATCTATCTATATCTATCTATCTATCTATCTATCTATCTATCTATCTATCTATCTATCTATCTATCTATCTTTATCTGTCTATCTATTATCTATCTATTTCTATCTATCTATCTATCTGTCTGTCTATCTGTGTGTGTAATAGAGAATGGGTTGGACAAATGTAAAAGAGGAGGTTGAACAAGAAATGACGTCACAAACCTTTTTTTTGTTAAATAACATATCTTTATTTAGCTTACAAAAACGCATACAAATCCGCATGAAAAAATGCATCAAAAAAGCATCTGCATTTTCTGCCAAGAGGTCCTGTTTTTGTGCAGAAAATTCAGCAGTCAAATCTGCAACTGTGCACGTACCCTCAAATCCCCCGCCAAAGCCGCGCGGCACTGCTCATTGGCTGAGCCGCCCCTAGCTGCGCGGCTTTGGCGGGGGATTTGAATCCTGGCAGGGCCGAGGATTTGAATCCCGAGCCTCTCATTGGCTGCGCCGCCAATGATCGGTGCCGCGTGGCTTTGGCGGGGGATTTGAATCCCGCGCCTCTCAAAGCCACGTGGTACCGCTCATTGGCTGAGCTGCCGCCGGCAGAGCCAATGAGCGGCGCAGGATTCAAATCCCCCTCGAAAGCCGCGCAGCACCACTCATTGGCTGAGCAGTGCCGCGCTACTTTGGTGGGGGATTTGAATCCTGCACCGCTCATTGACTCAGCCGCCGGCAGCTCAGCTAATGAGCGGTGCTGTGCGGGATTTGAATCCCCCACCAAGGCTAGCGACCAATCAGCTGCTAGCGGTATTGGCGCCAGATTTGAATACTGCTAGCAGCTGATGTGATTGGTCGCCCGCTGCCGGGTTGCTGATCTATCAGCTGTTAGCGGTGTTGCCGTTCTCCCGGTGGTGTTAGCACCACTAAGGATACACAGATGTTCATTTCACCACACTCTCGATGCAATAGCATCGGGTCTATTTCTAGTGCTAACATATTTTCCAGTCAAATGCAATTCAAATGCTCTGTAGCCAAAGAAACCAACGGAGATATAATTTATTGCCAGAAGCACTCGCTCTTTTGGAATCAGTTTAACAAGGGATGCAGGGCTGGCTTCAGGTTTTTATGGCCCCCGGGCGAAAGAGTCTCAGTGGGCCCCTTTAACACAGAACCTAGCCCTACATTTAGCCTTCTCACCATACAACCCCATATAGGTGACCACCATATGTATTGCCTGCCACCCATATAGCCTTCCCTTTATCTCCACATATTTCCTCCCCCACATATATATATGCATGGTAGGTATAGATATGCCTACCACACAACCTAGGGATATGTGTATCCCCATCATCATTGCCTGCCCATCATCATCACCTCCCCATCATCATTGCCTCCCCATCATCATCGCCTCCCATCATCATCGCCTCCCGCCACCACCATCACACATACAGCACCACAGCACTCTCACATACACACACACAAAGCACCGCACTACATATACACAGACACACACCTCACCTGTCCGGCATCTGCGCTCTCTCTGCCACAGCCAGCCGCTGAATGATGACATCATTCAGCGGCTCTGCTGTGAGAGGAAGCGCGGGCGCCCTGCAGGCGCCCCCTGGAGCCTGGAGCTGAGGCAGCGGAGGTACGGGGAGAGGTAAGCATTGCTCCGGCTGCTGCCTGGGCCTTGAGCAAGCGGGGGGGCCCAGTGGCGGCGCTGGCACCGCTCTCCTCCGCTGATGGGGGCCGGGGTGCCCGATGGCGAGTGGGCCCCCCGCCTGCTCAGGGCCCCAGCACTTGCCCGGGTATGCCGGGTGCTGACGCCGGCCCTGAAGGGCTATAACTGTGCCCATTACTATCCAAACACTTGAACGCAATAAAAAGCGTAAGTCAGAACTTTATAATATATATATATATATACTGTATATAAAAAGTTGAGTGTATGTATGTGTGTGTGTGTGCGTGTGTATATATTGAGCCACTCCCACTCCACATAGCCCCGCCCATTCTGCATAGCCACACTCACTCCATATGCAAAGCCCAGTATAAAAAATATCTAATATTATATCTACTATATAATCGTCTATTTCTGTCTGTCTGTAACGGAAATCCTGCGTTGCTGATTGGTCGCGCCCGGCCGGACCCTACCGCCCACCTCTCTGCTCAGCTGCCTTTGGATTGGATGTGGGTGTTGCTGGGGGAGTGGTGCGGGTACGCCCCTTGGATACCCGACCGCGGCCTTAGCAACGTCACAGGGACTGTCACAGAACCTGTGTTAGAGAGCAAATGGAGGGGACAATGAGCAAATTGAGGGGAAAATAATTATTGCGGCGTGATGGCACGATGTGTGTGGGCGGCAGTGGGTGCTGACGCCGGCCCTGCGTAGTTCACTCATAAATAACCACCATCTAGTATATATATATTGTGAGGCAGTGACCGGGATCGTTTACGAGGGACGTTATATTTCTCCCAGAATGTGTACAGAGACCTATTAAAGCCATTGGAGTGCATTGCAGTCACACACACAGCTGCGGCTGCAATGCAGGAATGAAGGTGAGCAATGACCTAGTCAGACTACCTGGCTAAGGCAGATTAAGTAAAATCCGGCAGGGCCTTCATTTCTTGGAGGAGGTCACAGGAGGCAGTGGGGCGGCCTCCTCCCTCCAACCCGGGTTTTCCAGTGGCTTTTGCCACAGGTCTTTAAAACTCCTGCACTAAAGATTAGTAGTGTTCTATGTTGGGATCCTGCAAGGAGCATAGCAGGAAAGCTCCACAGGACTGTGTGTAGCTGAACCCAGGCCTGGGACGGCTCTGCACCAGTCAGGCTCTGTTCGGCCCGGCGTGGCCGTTGTCCCTGGCAACCAGTGTTTATGGACTGATGTTAACCCGGCTGCATACCGGAGGACTTTTCCTGTTTTACCCGTGAGTTGCTGAATAAAAGCTGTTTACTTTGGACTTGCTTGGGTCACTGCCTCAGTTACTGCACGGTGTGAACACCGCCGTCTTACAATTGGTTGGAGAATGCGGGCATTGTGACTGAGGTATACCCCACCGGCAGCTTCATGACCTCAATCCGGCCGGCCACTTTTCAGCCTCAACCCGTGGACAAAATGGAGGAGCTGGTAAAGCAGCTGGTAATTACACAACAGCAGCAGCTGCAGTTCCAGCGGCAACAGCAGGAGCGGGAGCAATGGCACAATGAGCAACAGCAGCTATTGTACCAGCAGCAGCAAAAAACAAACAAACTGTTGCTGCAACAGATTTCTGCACTGCGGGAGACCTCGACGGCACCAGCCCCTGAACGTCGCGAGGCCCGAGACAGGGTTCGCTCAGCGTTGAGGAAGATGGGACCGGAGGACGACGTGGAAGCTTTCATGACAGTTTATGAGCGCACAGCGGAGTGGGAAAACCTACCCGCCGGCCAGTGGGCAGAAGTAGTAGCTCCGTTTCTGGTCAGCGATGCACAAAAGGCCTACTTCGATCTCAGTCGGGAGGACGCCCAGGACTACCAGAGGCTCAAAGGTGAGATCCTTGCCCGACTGGGGGTTAATACATACGTGAGGGCTCAGCGTGTATTTTCATGGGCCTATGTGGAGACACGACCCGCGCGGTCTCATGCTTATGACCTCCTGCAGCTGGTAAAGAAGTGGCTCCAGCCAGAGACTTTGTCTCCAGCCCAGATGGTGGAGAGGGTGGTGGTTGACCGGCTGGTAAGGACTCTGCCGGCTGCTATCCAACGTTGGGTGGGGCAAGGCGACCCCGGCACACTCGACCAGGTAGTCAGTTTGATCGAGCGCTACTCGGCCACTCAAGACTTTATTCGAGACTCCGCCCCCTCTCGGCTGTCACGCCGATCCCTGCCAACCCCGGAATCGGGAAAGGGGTCGCGTCCCTCTGCTGGGGACAGTCAGCACCGTACCTGTGCTGAAGGGGAACCCCGGAGTGAGAGTGGCAGGAGACCGGTTCCCTCCCAGACTGTCATAAGACCTAACAGTACTTCCACCCTTAGGTGCTGGCAGTGTCAGGGACCGGGACATGTGATGGCTAATTGTCCCCTGACTACGGAACCCATGGACTGCGGATATAGCCGCCGGGTCTCAATGTATGCCCAGACCGTCTGCACAGCAACCCTCGACCCCCAGGACACTGAACTCCAACTATGCCAGGTACTGGTTAATGGGTACCCTACGGAGGCTCTCCTGGACTCAGGGAGCCTCGTGACTCTGGTACATGGGTCACTGGTGGCAGGAGACAACCCCAGCGGACGGCAGGTCGGGGTTGTATGTATCCATGGGGACCTCCGAGACTATCCAACTACGGAGGTAGTTTTGTCCACGCCATGTGGAGACATAAAACATGTGGTGGGAGTGGTAAAAAATCTTCCCTATGGGTCTGTGTTGGGAAGAGACTTGCCCCTGTTCTGGACTCTGTGGAAAAACAAAATCCATTCTCCCCTGGTAAGATGTATTACAGATGCTGTACCCGACGAACCTGCCGTAGGGGTGTCCCATATAGGGATAGAGTGTGACCCCGATAGGTTTCCCTTAGAGGTGCTGGCAGGAGAGGTGGAGGAGACCGCATCGATTCCCGAGCTGGAAGTGTCCAGGGCCACGTTTGGGACAGCTCAGCTACAAGATCCCACTCTGACTCAGGCGCGGGAAAGGGTGCTAGAGGTAAACGGCGTAGCCCAACAGCCCAATGCAGATACGGTATTCCCACGCATGGTAGTCAGTGGAGAGTTGCTTTATAGGGTAGATAAAATCAGGGACGAGGTTGTGGAACAGTTGGTAGCACCTCAGTCGTATTGTAGGGTGATTCTAGATTTGGCACACTCACACTTGCTGGGGGGCCACTTAGGGGAAAAAAAACCTCTAGAACGTATCTTGCAGCGGTTCTTTTGGCCGGGAGTCTACGCGGAGGTCAAAAGGTACTGCGAATCCTGCCCCGAATGTCAGTTGACCTCACCCACTGCAAGTTTCCGTAGTCCATTGGTACCCCTGCCAATAATAGAGGTACCTTTTGAACGGATTGCAATGGATTTGGTAGGGCCCATTGTAAAATCCGCCCGTGGCCACCAACACATACTGGTGGTCGTCGACTATGCCACCCGGTACCCGGAGGCTATACCACTACGCCACACCTCGGCAAAACTTATTGCCCGAGAACTGTTTGCCATGTTCTGTCGCCTGGGACTACCTAAGGAGATCCTGACGGATCAGGGGACCCCCTTTATGTCCAAGGTGACAAGAGAACTGTGCAAACTGCTAAAAATTAAACAATTGCGCACCTCGGTGTACCACCCTCAAACCGACGGGTTAGTAGAACGGTTCAATAGAACCCTCAAGTCCATGTTAAAAAAGGTGATTTCTAAGGATGGAAGGGATTGGGACATGTTGCTACCCTATTTGATGTTCGCTGTCCGTGAGGTACCCCAGGCTTCCACAGGGTTCTCTCCCTTTGAGTTATTGTACGGCAGACACCCTAGGGGTCTGTTGGACGTAGCCAAAGAGACATGGGAACAAGAGCCGACTCCACATAAGAGTATAATTGAACACGTGGCTAGTATGCAGGACCGGATCGCGGCGGTCAGGCCCATCGTGAAAGAACATCTGTTAGATGCCCAGGCAATCCAGAGGCGCACATATAATAAAAGAGCCAGAGTCAGGTCTTTTAACAAGGGCGATCGGGTATTAGTACTGGTACCCACAGCGAGAGTAAGCTCATGGCCAAGTGGCAAGGGCCATATGAGATTCGAGAAAAGGTGGGGGAGGTAAATTACCGGGTGTATCAGCCCGGAAGGAGGAAACCTGAGCAGATTTACCATATAAACCTGCTAAAACCTTGGAAAGATCGAGAGTGTTTAGTTACAGACATCACCCCTGGCATATCACCAGAGAGTTCTCTACCTTCAGCCAGGGAAGCGTCCAAGGGGGAGGTCAGGATAAGTGATGCCCTCACTAAACAGCAGCGACGGGAGGCTCGCTCCCTGGTACAAAACAATACCGACGTGTTCTCAGAGCTACCAGGTAGGACTACGGTTATCCAACATGACATTGTCACCGAACCTGGGGTAAGGGTGCGAATAAGACCGTACCGGGTGCCCGAAGCCCGGAGGCAAGCAATTTCGGCTGAGGTAAAACAAATGCTTCAGTTAGGCGTCATAGAGGAATCACGGAGTGAGTGGGCTAGCCCCATTGTACTGATTCCAAAGCCAGACGGATCATTACGCTTCTGTAATGATTTCCGAAAATTGAATGAAGTGTCAAAGTTCGACCTTTATCCAATGCCCGGGTGGACGAGCTGATTGAGAGACTGGGGCAGGCCCAGTACTTTACCACGCTCGATCTCACCAAGGGTTATTGGCAGGTACCTCTCACAGATTCGGCGAAGGAGAAGACCGCCTTCGTAACTCCGGAGGGTCTATTTAACTATGTGGTCTTACCTTTTGGGTTACATGGGGCCCCGGCTACATTTCAGAGATTGATGGACATAGTGCTCAAGCCTCATCAGGAATACGCGTCCGCGTATCTAGATGATATCATCATATTTAGCACCGACTGGCAAACGCATCTAACACATGTACAAGCGGTGCTGGATTCTCTCAGAGCCGCGGGGTTAACGGCAAACCCAAAAAAATGTGCGATAGGGCTGGAGGAAGCTCGATATTTGGGGTATGTGATAGGCCGAGGAGCTATCAAGCCCCAAATCAGTAAAATTGGGGCCATAAAAAACTGGCCTAAACCATCGAGTACAAAACAGGTGAGGGCGTTCCTTGGCATCCTTGGGTATTACCGCCGGTTTATACCTAACTTTGCCGGGCGAACGGCGGCCCTAACCGATCTCTTGAAAGGAAAGAAAACGGTAATGGTTCGGTGGAACCCTCAGGCAGAAGAAGCCTTCCAGTCCATGAAGTTGGCCCTGTGTGGACAGCCGGTCCTCATCAGCCCCAACTTCAATGAAACCTTCATTGTACAGACAGATGCCTCGGAGGTAGGACTAGGGGCGGTGTTGTCACAAAAAGTGAATGGTGAAGAGCACCCGGTCACCTACTTGAGTAGAAAACTGGTCCCGGCGGAGAAAAACTATAGCGTAGTAGAAAAGGAGTGTTTGGCTATTAAGTGGGCCTTGGAATCACTACGTTATTATTTACTCGGGCGTCAGTTCCGCTTGGTGACGGACCACTCACTCTTGGTATGGATGAGGAATGCAAAAGAGAGGAATGCGCGAGTCACCAGGTGGTTCCTGTCACTGCAAAATTTCAGTTTCTTTGTAGAACATCGCCCTGGGAAGTTGCAAGCAAACGCGGATGCCTTGTCCCGGGCACCCTGTATGGTGGTGAGTCGCACTTAGTACCAGGGCAATGGGGTACTCGGCACCGAGCCCATGAAAGTCCATGGGGTTTGTCACTGGCAGCGGGACTCGGTCCGTGGCCCTGGGCGCTCATACAATTGGGGGGATATTTACAGGGGATATTTAGGTTAGGTAGTTCGTGACGCCACCTGTGGCTTCTGGTCAATTGTACCAGCGCTGCTGTAAGGGTCTTCACAGGGGATGTTATGGGGCAGCTAGATGGTGGGTCTCCCACAGGTGAGACTGGTCCCTGGAAGTCTATGGTGACGATGCAGAGTGTCGATAAGAATTCAGTCACACACAATGCGGCTTCTTTTCATACCTTTTACTGGTAGATGGTTCAAGCAGGTCCCGGGGAGCCGGTCGGGGTGGAGAGTGCACATTCGGGTAACCGCTGAGCAGGTTAGAGGCCTCCTTTACTTCCATATACATGTGAGTCCAACTTGCCTGATGCGAAGTTAACTCTGAACTCTCCAGCTTCCTCAATAGCTGTAATGCCCGGCCAACATTGTGGTGGAGCCTTCTAAGTGGTGAGAACTAAGTTCTTACTTTTGTCTGCGCTTGACTCAAAGTCCCCGTTCTCCCTGACTCCGGTTACGTATTGACGCTTTGGGCTGCACTCTGCGACCTGTAGTCCAGATGCCTCCGGTTTTCTTGTTACTATGCTTGAAACACTAGCAACGCTTCGGACCCCGGTGTCCGGCAATTTAGTGCAGGTAATCCAATACCTGTAGCACTTCTCTGTCTTCTCCACTGCGCCCTTCGCCCTGCTTCCCGCTCTTAACATAAGCACTTGTAGCTTTTTAAGGAAATGTCAGCTTTCTCCCAGAGCTCGCTGCACAGCTCTCAGTATCCTCCAAGTCCAGACTGGACTGAGACTGAATGGCTGCTCTGTCCTTGGACAGAAGCTAACTGACTGAAATCCAACGTAACATCAACTAACTCCCTAATTGCTACGTGTCACTCCCTCTTATACCTCAGATGGGTGTGTCTGAAAGAGTGAGTGGCAGTGAATGCATATCAAGCGTTGCGATTACCTTCCTGTGCACTCTCCTGGATTTTTATGTGTGCCTGCATAGCTGGGCCACACATCCCCCCTTGGTTAAACACAGCACTCCCGGGCTGTAAAAGAGAAAAAGAAAAACATTTTTGTTTGCATTAACAACAACATTTTAAACTCATCCCATCCGGGAGGTGAGGCTTCTTGAACGTTACAATTTGTACAATGAAGAATACAAAAGTATCAAAATATCAAGACATGCTCATAAATACAGGATACTTGTGGAGGACCCGCACCAAAAACCTCCCACGTGGGTCCTGGGTGGGCTGCAGGACTTCTGACTGCAGACCTCACTCTAGGCCCACCATACGGGTTTTTCTTCAGAGGCAGATAGTAATGGTTTCATGTAAAACCAAGATAAGGCACCGTAGTGCAAACTATTTACAAAGCAAGTTCTTGGGCTGGCACAGTCCACAGCGTCTCAGTCCATTGGCATGGTTAAAGACACAGATATAAAATTTTAGAAATCAAGTATTCACATATATCTCAATAACTCACTTTACTGGCTTTACCCAACCAGGGTATTCTATGCAACTATGCAATCAACACATTACTTTTTAACTTTTCAAATTCTCTACCCTTGTACCCAGCCGGGTATTCTACTCAATATGCAAAACATCATTATACACAGTAATAAAGTGCAAAAATGGTAAATCTTCTTTTATCAAACTTTATACAATTTTTAGATACGGTAAACCCCTGTCTGGGTCCTACCGGTCTTCACTTTTCTTGCCAATTTCGATGACGTCTTCCACTCCTGGGGCTGGAACGACGCGGTGTTCCTTAGAACGCATTACAAATATGTCATGGCCCGCTATCAGCGTTTGAGTGGCCACAGTTCTCATTTTAACGATGGACCCAACGGGTACTTCTTTGCTGTAAGACGCTGATTGCGTCGCTGCAAGGGCCACATTAACTTGCGATGCAGAGTAGGGCGATGCAGAGTAGGTCGCCGTTTGCGATGCAGTGTAGGTCGCCGATTGCGATGCAGGGGGCGATGCTGGGGCACGGCCTGGTGCGGTGAGATCTCGGGACTGGGACGCTTCGGTACCGGCGTCGGGGACGGGGTCACTGACGATGGAGACGTTCAGGGCATACCACCCCTTTAAACCCCAGTGACGGGTGTAGCTCACTATGTCCCCATTTATCAGGTCCCTCCCAGGATGACCGATGGGCAAGTGGGACTCCACGTCCCGGCGGCTCACAAAGACCCCCTGATAGAGGCCCGGCTCGCGGATAAAGCCCCAGCCCTTGCGGAGCTGAAACTCGGTAACGCACCCCTGCCGCCGCGGTTCCCATCGGGTACCTTTATCCCGGCGGACTGTTTCTTTATCAGCGATGAACTCTTCATGCTGTTTTTGTCGGAACCGCTGTATGTTTCGCTCTTCCTCCTGCTGCTGTCTCACTCTCTCGCAGTGCTGCCAGGCGTTTCCGGTTTGGAGGTCGTAAGTTACGTCGTCCAGACGCTCCATCTCATCCCAGTCGATTTCCGGCAATGACGGCTGGGACCCCTCCGGTGACCTTACCGGGGAACCGTACTCCGCTGTGGCCTCCTGGCCTGGCTGGCACTCCGGACCGGGCAGGGCCTCCTCAGCCTCCTTCTCCTCCACCTCTGCATCGGTGGGATTAGGTACAGCACTTTTGGGGGCAACCTCCGATCTCCCCATTGCCTTTTTCAGCAGGGAACTTGGGAAATCAGGAGACGGCGTTATGCTTGTGGGAGAGAACACTGCGTCCCACAGCAGCCGCTGTGTCTGGGCACGCCAGCGTTTCTCCGTCTCCTGCAAATCTGCATGACTCTGGAGCTTCCTTCTTAGCTCCGCGTTCTCCTTCTGCAGCTTCAGCATGGCGGGTCAGTGTCCCGATCCGGGGACAGCTCCGGCACAGGCAGTAAATCCTCCGGTCCTCTGCACAGATTCTCCTGTCCTTCCGCCATCTCGTCCCAGGCCAGACTGTAGTTTCCATCAGGAACAATCTGGTCTCTTCCGTGGAGGCGGGATTTGCGTCTCCTCCTCTTCGCATAGAGGATGAAGAGGAGGCGGATTTCTTTAGCAGTGGGGCAGGACCGCACATTATAGTAGCATTTGGAGAGGGCGGCCATAACTTTCGCGCCACAGGGGGGGTACACGCCCACGAATGCACGCCCACCTTCTTCACCAGCGCCTCAGGGCGCCAATATGGCGGCAAAATGGCGGTATTTGGCGCCAAATGCACCAAACAGTTCAATAGACACACAGGACTCACAATTGCAAGTTTCGCATCCTGTTCGTGACGCCAAAGAGATGAGTCGCACTTAGTACCAGGGCAATGGGGTACTCGGCACCGAGCCCATGAAAGTCCATGGGGTTTGTCACTGGCAGCGGGACTCGGTCCGTGGCCCTGGGCGCTCATACAATTGGGGGGATATTTACAGGGGATATTTAGGTTAGGTAGTTCGTGACGCCACCTGTGGCTTCTGGTCAATTGTACCAGCGCTGCTGTAAGGGTCTTCACAGGGGATGTTATGGGGCAGCTAGATGGTGGGTCTCCCACAGGTGAGACTGGTCCCTGGAAGTCTATGGTGACGATGCAGAGTGTCGATAAGAATTCAGTCACACACAATGCGGCTTCTTTTCATACCTTTTACTGGTAGATGGTTCAAGCAGGTCCCGGGGAGCCGGTCGGGGTGGAGAGTGCACATTCGGGTAACCGCTGAGCAGGTTAGAGGCCTCCTTTACTTCCATATACATGTGAGTCCAACTTGCCTGAAGCGAAGTTAACTCTGAACTCTCCAGCTTCCTCAATAGCTGTAATGCCCGGCCAACATTGTGGTGGAGCCTTCTAAGTGGTGAGAACTAAGTTCTTACTTTTGTCTGCGCTTGACTCAAAGTCCCCGTTCTCCCTGACTCCGGTTACGTATTGACGCTTTGGGCTGCACTCTGCGACCTGTAGTCCAGATGCCTCCGGTTTTCTTGTTACTATGCTTGAAACACTAGCAACGCTTCGGACCCCGGTGTCCGGCAATTTAGTGCAGGTAATCCAATACCTGTAGCACTTCTCTGTCTTCTCCACTGCGCCCTTCGCCCTGCTTCCCGCTCTTAACATAAGCACTTGTAGCTTTTTAAGGAAATGTCAGCTTTCTCCCAGAGCTCGCTGCAAAGCTCTCAGTATCCTCCAAGTCCAGACTGGACTGAGACTGAATGGCTGCTCTGTCCTTGGACAGAAGCTAACTGACTGAAATCCAACGTAACATCAACTAACTCCCTAATTGCTACGTGTCACTCCCTCTTATACCTCAGATGGGTGTGTCTGAAAGAGTGAGTGGCAGTGAATGCATATCAAGCGTTGCGATTACCTTCCTGTGCACTCTCCTGGATTTTTATGTGTGCCTGCATAGCTGGGCCACACATCGGCAAATGTTCAACCCCACAAGTTTGAACAGAGGGGGGGGATATGTGAGGCAGTGACCGGGATCGTTTACGTGGGACGTTATATTTCTCCAGAATGTGTACAGAGACCTATTAAAGCCATTGGAGTGCATTGCAGTCACACACACAGCTGCGGCTGCAATGCAGGAATGAAGGTGAGCAATGACCTAGTCAGACTACCTGGCTAAGGCAGATTAAGTAAAATCCGGCAGGGCCTTCATTTCTTGGAGGAGGTCACAGGAGGCAGTGGGGCGGCCTCCTCCCTCCAACCCGGGTTTTCCAGTGGCTTTTGCCACAGGTCTTTAAAACTCCTGCACTAAAGATTAGTAGTGTTCTATGTTGGGATCCTGCAAGGAGCATAGCAGGAAAGCTCCACAGGACTGTGTGTAGCTGAACCCAGGCCTGGGACGGCTCTGCACCAGTCAGGCTCTGTTCGGCCCGGTGCGGCCGTTGTCCCCGGCAACCAGTGTTTATGGACTGATGTTAACCCGGCTGCGTACCGGAGGACTTTTCCTGTTTTACCCGTGAGTTGCTGAATAAAAGCTGTTTACTTTGGACTTGCTTGGGTCACTGCCTCAGTTACTGCACGGTGTGAACACCGCCGTCTTACAATATATATATATACACACATATATATATATATAAATAAATATATGTATATTATATATTTCTAGGCACATAGCCACATCTTCTTGACCAAAACAGGTTACACTGCCTGTGTTGCCCATAGCAACCAATCACTAAGCATCTTTCATTTCACCAGAGCTGTTTAAAAGATGAAAGCTGAGCTGTGATTGGTTGCTATGAGCAATAGTTTTCCCACTCCACAACCCCTCAGCAGACACTAACTGGGTGGGAGAAATCTCGCATCCCAGGGAACATAAGCTGCCAGCCATTGTCTGTCCCAAAAAAGGAGCAGAGAGCACATGACAGAAATGAATCGCCCCCTCATCTATTACTGCTGCGCTCTATTGTTACAGCGTAGAAAATCGCATCATCAGCGGCCACACACAGAGCCACGCACTGAGCCCCACACAGAGCCACACACAGAGCCACACTGCCAGGTTGCATAACAGCACATCTTCAGGAACTTCCTGCTCAGCGCCACCCGGCTCGGGACTATGGGATGGAGGATGTGTAGTGGGTATATGGGCACAGGACTATAGGATGGAGGATATGTATGATATGGGCATGGGACTTTGGGATGGAAGATATGTATGATGGGTATATGGGCACGGGACTATGGGATAGAGGATGTGTGATGGGTATATGGGCATGGGACTATGGGATGGAGGATATGTGATGGGTATATGGGCACTGGACTATGGGATAGAGAATATGTATGATGGGTATATGGGCACGGGACTATGGGATGGAGGATATATATGATGGGTATATAGGCACAGGACTATGGAATGGAAGATATGTATGATGAGTATATGGGCATGGGACTATGGGATGGAGAATGTGTGATGGGTATATGGGCACTGGACTATGGGATGGAGGATAATCATTATAATTTGTTATACCTAACCACAGCTAGTTACTATGCCCGGGCAACGCCGGGCTCTTCAGCTAGTATATACATAAGAGCCGCCCCTC
This sequence comes from Oophaga sylvatica, assembly GCA_033576555.1. NCBI lineage: Eukaryota > Metazoa > Chordata > Amphibia > Anura > Dendrobatidae > Oophaga > Oophaga sylvatica. The sequence goes on from JARQOD010000001.1 coordinate 524,490,764, forward strand.
CAAGATGTTAATGTGGTAGACCTAAGAAGTGGTAGTTTTGCCAAACAGTGATTTTGTGATGCCCTGCTTAGTTCTTTCTCAGATTGCAGATGCTCAAAATCTTTAGTTTTGTAACAAAATGTACCCCTTTGGTGCTTATTTTAAAGTTGTACTGGACTTAGAAGGTTTAAACATCATCATGTTCTTGCACCATAGAAAAAGATTGAGAAGCCCTTATCTAGATCAACATTGCCCTCGTCAATTGTCTTCTGGTTACACTAACAAAACAGTACGCATTCTGTATATCACAGACTTTTGATATTTAAAGGGATTTGGGGCACCAGAACATCACCTGTGGGGCCCTCACTAATGCAAAGAATCGGACTCTGAGGGCGCCCGTTTTATTGAAGCAATGGTCACATTTACACAAGCACTTCATTCATTGTCTGTGGGAATGATGAAAATGGATATTTGCGTAGGATCAGCTGATTATCGAATGTATATGTAGGATGGCTCGGACTGGACGATGGGAGAACATGAGAATCCCCCGGTAGTCCACTGTGCAATGCTTAACAGGAGCACTGCTTGCCACAGTATAATTAATGCAACATTAACAGATAAGGGCAGCATCGCATCATTCATTCATCAAACTACCCAGTTTATCATTTTAAAAAATCATTGACAAACATGTGAAGTTCATTGCTCCCCAGTCCTATTCTGTAGGTATGACACTATACTATTTTTCCTCCACCACTATATATTGGAGGAAAGAATGAGCAGAAGGCATTCTCTTAATAATCTACTGTTTAGGGTGACAAGTAGAGATGAGCGAATATTTTAATATTCAGTTTGGATTACGATCGCTGAATTTGCAATATTCACCGATTAATTAGTCAAATATTTGTCGAACATAACCGAACACCATTTAGCTCAATGGGAGGAAAAAACAAACACATGCACAACGCCTTATAATGTGTAGTAGAAATATGTATTTTTAGGCGATGTATGGCATCAATTAACTAGCATCTGTCCTTAGGCGGCAGGTCTCACAAAGGTGATAGCATTTGTTATCCTGAGAAAAGGCAGTTTTCCTGCTTTCATACCCCAGGGGGCCTTCCTGGGAAGACACAGAATTGGAACCATTTCACACCTCTGATGACTTTTGAAGGGAGACACCAAATTGTAGTGTGATAAATGCTATTTACTATGGGAAAGAAAAACTAAGACAAGAACCTTTAAAAAAATAATGTATTCATTGGTAAAGTAGCCATGGTCCAGTCACAAACCAGGAATCAGAATATTAACATGAGAGGCTGGTCTAGAAATCTGATCTCCAGGTTAAATCTATAAATTAGGCCTTTCAGAAAGAAAAGGGGTTCATAGATTGAGGGACAGCCAAGCTGATGTGATCCAGTTCATATTCATCCCCCCTCAGGGAGCAGAATAACAGATTGCAAAGTTTATATATTTCTGTAAGTTTATCCCCTTTTAATTTATCACTGTTTTGCATATTTGTATGTCACTTTTTATTTCCATATTTTTTATATCCTTTTATTGTAAGTTCTGTACCTTTTCTATTAAAGCTTAAAACTTTAATAAGGCTGAACCTTGTATGCTCTAAAAGAATCCATAGCCTTAGAGTGTATGATCCTGGTGATTTCCAGACAGTAGTAGTAGTACTTCCAGGACTCATCATCCGTGTGTTCGGTGAGTGGTGGCAGCGTGTATGAAGCGGGGTGCTTGGGCTGTGTTGTGGTGTGATTTATGCTCCCATTGCAGCACAGGACAGAAAGTGAATGCTGGACTGCATGAGAGGAGATAGATTAACCCTTGCAGGAGAAACCCCAAGTCACCTGCTGAGAAACAGGTACATGACAAATTGGTGGCAGAGCGGTGGGATAGAATATATTTCTATTAGAGCATTAATGCATGGTGTAAGAAATTATTCCCTGTAGTAAAGAATTGGTATCCTTGCGAAGAATGTACCAGTTCTACAAGGTTCAACTCAGTGCTTACTTAGACATTCTTGCAAACAGTTTCCCTTCCCCATTTTTCTTTTCTATCTTTTATTTGTCAAAAGGCTGTCCATTGATATGGCAGCCCTGTACAAGAAGCAGAGCAAAGAGGCTCTGATCGACCTCTGTGAGCAGAGAGGAATAGAGACAGCCGACAAATCCAAGGAACTGCTGATACGCTCCGGACATAGAGCAAAATACTGAAGCATCTGGCCAAGGAGAGCGTCCACCTGAGAGAGACCCAGGAATGTCAGCTCTTGCACCAGAGATACCTGATGGAGGTGCCAGTAATGCCAGTGCTGAGGAGCCTATGGACTTTACTTTACAAATGGTCTTACAACAGCTGGGAACAAGTGATCCCAATCTGCGCCTGCAGCTTATTCTTCAGTACTGAAAGGCTGCAGAATACCGGGAGGAGAGAGCTTTCAAGCTTCAGATGGCTCAAATAGAAAGGGGTATCAGGCCTCAGCTAACCTCCTCCCAGGACATAAATCCAAGGAGACCACATTTGGAAAACTTCCCTGTGATGGAGAAGGATACGGACTTAGATACTTTTCTTCAGGGGTTTGGAAAAACCTGCAGGCAATACCATCTACCCCGTGAGCAGTGGGCACAGTATCTCCAGGGCTGAGAGGCAAAATCTTAGAAGTTTTCGCTGGCCTCCCACCAGAGCTAGATGGGAACTATGAGGCCATAAAAGAGGCCCTGATCAGGAAATACAACCTAACTCCAGAAGTGTATCGGAGAAAGTTCCTACAACGTGGATCAGCTGACAGCTATGCGGATGTCGTGAGCACCTGGAGGACCACATTCCACCAATGGATCAGGGGACTTTCTGTTAACAGTTTTGAGGACTTAATGGATCTTATGTTCAAGTATCAATTTCTTCATATGTGCTCCACGGATGTACAACAATTTATATGTGATCGAAGACCACAAACTGCGGATCAGGCTACAAAGATTGTAGACTGTTATGTGGCTAACAGGATGCCTGAGGTGCGGAAGCCATCGGGACTCAGCTGGAAGGGAGGTAAGCGAAACAGGGACCCTTCTCTCTCTGCCAGCCGGTCACTAGTGCTGTCCAAGCCCACCTCCTATGGGGTCCCGGGGACTAGACATTCTCTAGGCGATGCACGCCGGTGCTTCTCCTGCAACAAAGTGGGACATGTTAGCGCAGTCTGCCCTGATAGGGAGAAACGCCCAAATACAACTTCAAAGTCATCTGGGCCCCCACCTTCTGTGTTCTTTGTGGCTGGCTCTGATGTGGGGACCAATGAGAACTGTCAATCTGTCACTGTTGGCAATAAAGTCACCAATGGTCTCAGAGACACTGGGGCAGAGGTAACTCTGGTGCACCCAGAAATGGTAAACCCTGCAGATATCATACCAGGAAAAACTATGTCTATAACCGGGGTTGGAGGGGTCAGCCACGCCGTGCCCATGACCCATGTGTACCTGGACTGGGGAGCAGGGAAAGGACTGAGAGAAGTGGGAGTATCAAAGGCTATTCCCACCAATGTGTTGCTAGGCACAGACTTAGGGAGGATGGTGTCCCACTATGTCCCTCCCTTGCAAATAAATGTTACAGAGAAGGTGGAAGCAAGTGACCCACCTGAGATCCTGTGTGAGGAGGGAAAACGTACCAATGCACCGGAATGTACATATGTGGTTGCTGTGACCCGGAGTCAGGCTGCGGTTCAGGCTCAACCATAGAGATTAGAGGATGAGTCTCAAATAGAACTGCCAGAACAGGGGGACCATACTATGGCCCGTGAGCCCTCCCACATGGCAGAACCACCGATGTTCCTGATAACCGACCCTGAAAACTCAGCTTCAGACCAGAGACTGGCATTCACACTAGGCCAGGGCCTGCAGACTGACAGTCAGAGCTTCCAGGAGGCCCTGTGGACAGATGTCAGTCTGGAGAAGCTCAGGTGTCTTGCATACCAACCCCCTACTGCTACAAAGAGAGAATATACTGGTACCAGGGCAGACTGTATAAAGAAACTCTCCCCACTGATACTAAAGAGCATTGGGACTGTGAAAAGCGGCTGGTCGTTCCTTATCTATTCAGGAAACAATTATTGAGAATTGCTCTGGCTGGACACCTTTGGAATACAAAAGACTAAAGATCGCCTGACACATAACTTCTATTGGCCCAAGATGGGGACAGATATAGCCAATTACTGTTGATCCTGTGTAGCTTGTCAGAGAGTTGGAAAGTCTGGGAATATACAGAAAGCCCCATTGATACCACTGCCAGTGATCGATGAGCCTTTCCAACGAGTGGCTGTGGATATCATAGGGCTACTTGCAATACCTAGCAGCTCTGGCGAAAAGTTCATCCTCACAGTGGTGGACTATGCTTCACGATATCCGGAAGCTGTGGCACTATCCTCCACCCGAGCAGACAAAGTGGCGGATGCTTTACTGACTGTTTTCTCTCGTGTGGGTTTCCCCAGGGAAATTTTAACTGATCAGGGAACCCAATTCATGTACAATCTGATGGAAAGCCTCTGTGAGAAAATACAAGTGCAGCATTTTGTGTCCAGTGCCTATCATCCCAAAATCAACGGAATGTGCGAGCGTTTTAACAGGACATTAAAACAAATGCTCAAAATGCTGGTGGAGACTGAAGGAAGAGACTGGGAGCAGTACCTCTCTCATCTGTTGTTTGCGTACAGAGAGGTACCCAAAGTGTCTACCGGATTCTCACCCTTTGAACTGGTTTATGGGAGGAGGGTCAGGAGGCCACTTGATTTGATTAAGGACTGTTGGGAGGGTGACCCCAAAACTATGGGAGTCTCGGTGGTCGAGTATGTACTGCAACTCAGAGAAAGAATGCAAAAACTGAGCCACCTGTCCCATGAGAATGTGACCCAGGCCCAAATCAACCAGAATAATACAAATATGTATTTGTAGGTGATGTATGTTAACTAGCATCTGTCCTTAGGCGGCAGGTCTCTCAAAGTTGATAGCATATGTTATCCTGAGAAAAGGCAGTTTCCTGCTCTCATACCCTAGGGGTCCTTTCTGGGAAGACACAGAATTGGAACCATTTCACACCTCTGATGACTTTTGAAGGGAGACACCAAATTGCAGCCTGATAATTGCTATTTACTATGGGAAAGAAAAGGTAAGACAAGAACCTTTATAACAATAATGTAGTCATTGGTAAAGTAGCCATGGTCCAGTCACAAACCAATAATTAGAATATTAACATAAGAGGCTGGTCTAGAAATCTGATCTTCAGATTAAGGGCTCATACTCACTGGCTGGAAAAAAATCTGTCCGTTTTCTGAAGGACAAAAAACGGTACATTTGTTGTAAAAAGGCATGCGATTTTGATGCGATTTTAAATTGCACCATGCGTTTTCCAGTTCATCAGTTTTCCATCTGTATGCAATGCGATTTTAACATGAAGTTTTACAAAGAGCAGTTATCTCTATGTAAAAAGTCATGTAAAAATCACATTGTAAAAAAAATGTACACAAAAAGCAAATAATTATATATATATATATATATATATATATATATATATATATATATATACAGTGCCTACAAGTAGTATTCAACCCCCTGCAGATTTAGCTGGTTGACACATGCGGAATTAACTTGGCATTGTGACATTTGTACTGTAGATCAGCCTGGAAGTGGGAAATGCACTGCAGCAAAAAAAATTTTTATAATATTTTTTTTTTTTTTTAAAAACGTTAAAAGTTAATTCAGAGTGTCATTTATTATTCAACCCCTCAAACCACAAGAATTCTGTTTGGTCCCCCTAAAGTATTAAGAAGTAGTTCAGGCACCAAGAATAATGAGCTTCACATGTGTGGATTAATGATCTCTTTTGCCAGCCTTTTCTGACTATTTAAGACCCTCCCCAAACTTGTGAACAGCACTCATACATGGTCAACATGGGAAAGACAAAGGAGCATTCCAAGGCCATCAGAGACAAGATCGTGGAGGGTCACAAGGCTGGCAAGGGGTACAAAACCCTTTCCAAGGAGTTGGGCCTACCTGTCTCCACTGTTGGGAGCATCATCCGTAAGTGGAAGGCTTATGGAACTACTGTTAGCCTTCCACGGCCTGGACAGCCTTTGAAAATTTCCTCCCGTGCTGAGGCCAGGCTTGTCCGAAGAGTCAAGGCTAACCCAAGGACAACAAGGAAGGAGCTCCGGGAAGATCTCATGGCAGTGGGGACATTGGTTTCAGTCAATACCATAAGTAACGTACTCCACCGCAATGGTCTCCGTTCCAGACGAGCCCGTAAGGTACCTTTACTTTCAAAGCGTCATGTCAAGGCTCGTCTACAGTTTGCTCATGATCACTTGGAGGACTCTGAGACAGACTGGTTCAAGGTTCTATGGTCTGATGAGACCAAGATCAAGATCTTTGGTGCCAACCACACACGTGACGTTTGGAGACTGGATGGCACTGCATACGACCCCAAGAATACCATCCCTACAGTCAAGCATGGTGGTGGCAGCATCATGCTGTGGGGCTGTTTCTCAGCCAAGGGGCCTGGCCATCTGGTCCGCATCCATGGGAGGATGGATAGCACGGCCTACCTAAAGATTTTGGCCAAGAACCTCCGCTCCTCCATCAAGGATCTTAAGATGGGTCGTAATTTCATCTTCCAACAAGACAAGACCCAAAGCACACAGCCAAGAAAACCAAGGCCTGGTTCAAGAGGGAAAAAGTCAAGGTGTTGGAGTGGCCTAGTCAGTCTCCTGACCTTAACCCAATTGAAAACTTGTGGAAGGAGCTCAAGATTAAAATCCACATGAGACACCCAAAGAACCTAGATAACTTGGTGAAGATCTGCATGGAGGAGTGGGCCAAGATAACTCCACAGACCTGTGCCAGCCTGATCAGGTCTTATAAAAGACGATTATTAGCTGTAATTGCAAACAAGGGTTATTCCACGAAATATTAAACATAGGGGTTGTATAATAATTGACCCACACTTTTATGTTTAAAATTTATTAAAATTCAACTGAGCAACATAACTTTTTGGTTTGTAAGATTTATGCTTCTGTTAATAAATCCTACTCTCATTTGCAGTTTGAAGGCTCTAACTTATTTGCATCTTATCAAACCAGCTACATCTGCAGGGGGTTGAATACTACTTGTAGGCACGGTATAATATATATATAGGTCATACACTTCTACATAGTATAATAGCCGCTAATTCATCCCTGGCTATACTGTAAAATCACACTGACAGCTTTAATAAAGAATAGAAACAATACATATACACACATAGAATACATATATTTTACATATATATATATGTAATTGTGACATATATATATACATATATTTATAGTTCATACACTTCTACATACTGTAATAGCTGCTAATTCAATTGCCGGCTTTTGTGAAATCACAGAAGCCGACATGAAATGATACATTGTTTACACACAGTTAACCATGTCATTTCATGTATTTTGATATATGGTTTTAACTTACAGTCATGGACAAAAGTTTTGAGAATGACACAAATATTAATTTTTACAAAGTCTACTGCTTCACTTTTTCTAATGGCAATTTGCATATACTCCAGAATGTTATAAAGAGTGATCAGCTTAACAGCAATTACTTGCAAAGTCAATATTTGGCTAGAAAATGAACTTTATCCCCCAAAACACATTTCAACATCATTGCAGCCCTGCCTTAAAAGGACCAGCTAACCTCTTTTCAGTGATTGCTCCATTAACACAGGTGTGGGTGTTGATGAGGACATGGCTGGAGATCAATCTGTCATGATTAAGTAAGAATGACACCACTGGACACTTTAAAAGGAGGCTGGTGCTTGGCATCATTGTTTCTCTTCTGTTAACCATGGTTATCTCTAAAGAAACACGTGCAGTCATCATTGCAATGCACAAAAATGGCCTAACAGGGAAGAGTATCGCAGCTAGAAAGATTGCACCTCAGTCAACAATCTATCGCATCATCAAGAACTTCAAGGAGAGAGGTTCCATTGTTGCCAAAAAGGCTCCAGGGCGCCCAAGAAAGACCAGCAAGCGCCAGGACCGCCTCTTAAAAGTGTTTCAGCTGCGGGATCGGGCTACCAGCAGTGCAGAGCTTGCTCAGGAATGGCAGCAGGCAGGTGTGAGTGCATCTGCACGCACTGTGAGGCGGAGACTCTTGGAGCAAGGCCTGGTCTCAAGGAGGGCAGCAAAGAAGCCACTTCTCCCCAGAAAAAACATCATGGACAGACTGATATTTGCAAAAGGTACAGGCAGTGGACTGCTGAGGACTGGGGTAAAGTTATTTTCTCTGATGAATCCCCTTTTCGATTGTTTGGGACATCAGGAAAACGCCTCATTCGGAGAAGACAAGGTGAGCGCTACCACCAGTCTTGTCTCATGCCAACTGTTAAGCATCCTGAAACCATTCATGTGTGGGGTTGCTTCTCAGCCAAGGGAATCGGCTCCCTCACAGTCTTGCCTAAAAACACAGCCATGAATAAAGAATGGTATCAGAATGTCCTCCAAGAGCAACTTCTCCCAACCCTCCAAGAGCAGTTTGGCGATCAACAATGCCTTTTCCAGCATGATGGAGCACCTTGCCATAAAGCAAAGGTGATAACTAAATGGCTCAGGGAACAAAATATAGAGATTTTGGGTCCATGGCCTGGAAACTCCCCAGATCTTAATCCCATTGAGAACTTGTGGTCAATCATCAAGAGACGGGTGGACAAACAAAAACCTAAAAATTCTGACAAATGAAAGCATTGATTGTGCAAGAATGGTACTGCTATCAGTCAGGATTTGGTCCAGAAGTTGATTAAGAGCATGCCAGGGAGAATTGCAGAGGTCCTGAAGAAGAATGGTCAACACTACAAATATTGACTTGCTGCATTAACTCATTCTAACTGTCAATATAAGCTTTTGTTACTCATATGTTTGCAATTATTATATTTCTGTCTGTGATAAAAACATCTGTCAAACACACATAAAAACCAGAGGGCAGCAGATCATGTGAAAATATAATATTGTGTCATTCTCAAAACTTTTGGCCATGACTGTACAATTACATAAGTGTATGTGTGCAAAATTTCAGGCATGTAGGGGTTAATTAAAGGTGTAAATTCGTTGAAAAAAAATGCGTGGGCTCCCGCTGTATTTTCTCCACCAGACAGACAAAGCAAGCGAGTGGGGGCAGATAATAATAGCCTAGGGAGGGTACATTTTTTTTGTGCCCCCCCTGGCTACTAACATCTGCCCCCAGACACCCCAGAAAGGGCAAATCTCTAATTAGATTCGCCCTTTCTGGCACTTTGCCCGTCTATTCCCATTGCCCTGTAGCGGTGGCGAATGGGTTAATAAGGGGTTAAAGCCACCTTGCTATTGAAAGGTCACTTTAAGCCAGGTTAATAATTGAGAGCTGTCAATTAGACAACTATCAATTATTAATCCTATTGAAGGAAATAAAAAAATCACACACACTTTAAGAATAAATAATTTTAATGAAATAAAAACGCATTTTTTTGACCATCTTTTATTTAACTCTTAATCCCTCGAAGCCCTTGATCTTCTATAATAAAGAAAAAATAATAAAACAACATTATTCTTACCTATCTGGCGATCTATCACGTCCCACGCTGTAATCCTTCACAAAGGGTTAACTAGCAATCAGCTAAGCAGCGCAAGTAATGCTGCCTGCTCAGCTGAAAGCTCCTGAATGAATGAGCTTATCTCCTGCCGACAGGAGAGGATGTGATTAATGAATGAAGCTTAATTGATTGTGTCCCACTTTCACTTTAGGTCAGGTCACTGAAGTGAAAGTGGGAATAAATCAATTAAGCTCCATTCATTAATCACTTCCTCTCCTTTCGCTGGGAGAGGAAGTTATTCATTCGGGGTGTTACAGCTAGCAGACAGCATTAGCTCTCTGCTAATAACTGTAACCTGTTAACCCTTTCTGATGGATTACAACGTGGGACCTGACTGTGCATCGGATTGTAAGAATAATTTTGCTTTTATTTTTATTACAGGAAATGGTTTTAGCAGGAAAATAAAATATGGTCAAAAACTGTGTGATTATTTAATTAAACTTCTTTTTTATTAAACTGTGTGTGTTTGATTTTTCTATCATACAATAGGATTAATAATTGATAGTTGTCTAATTGACAGCTCTCAATTATTAAACTGGCTTAAAGTGACCTTTCAATTGCAAGGTGGCTTTAACCCCTTATTAACCCATTCGCCACCGCTACAGGGCAATGGGAATAGACGGGCAAAGTGCCAGAAAGGGCGAATCTAATTAGAGATTTGCCCTTTCTGGGGTGTCTGGGGGCAGATGTTAGTAGCCAGGGGGGGCACAAAAAAAATGTACCCTCCCTAGGCTATTATTATCTACCCCCACTTGCTTGCTTTGTCTGTCTGGTGGAGAAAATACAGCGGGAGCCCACGCATTTTTTTCAACGAATTTACACCTTTAATTAACCCCTACATGTCTGAAATTTTGCACACATACACTTATGTAATTGTAAGTTAAAACCATATATCAAAATACATGAAATGACATGGTTAACTGTGTGTAAACAATGTGTCATTTCATGTCGGCTTCTGTGATTTCACAAAAGCCGGCAATTGAATTAGCGGCTATTACAGTATGTAGAAGTGTATGAACTATAAATATATATATATATGTATGTGTCACAATGACATGTATATATATATATATATATATATGTATTCTATGTGTATGTATCTGGTGTTTTGTGAGCTGTCAGTGTGATTTTACAGTAGCCGGGGATGAATTGTCGGCTTTTCAAAGGAGACTGGTGCGTATAAATCGGACAGCACTTGCATGGTGCGAGTGCTGTGCGTTTTTTAATCGCACCCATTGACTTGCATTAGCGATTATCATCCCAAAATCGCATCAACTCGCAGCATGCTGTGATTTTTTTCTCACACCAATTTCTGATGAGAAAAAAATCGCAAATGAGATGTCAACTATTGACTAACATTGGTCAGATTTGAATCCAATTTTTTTTCGTCTGATTATCATCCGTTTTCGGCGCCAGTGAGTATGAGCCCAAAATCTAGAAATTAGGCCTTACACAAAGAAAGGGGTTCACAGATTGAAGGACAGCTAAGCTGATGTGATCCAGTTCATTTTCATCCACCCTCAGGGAGCAGAATACCAGACTGAAAAGGTTAGATATTTCTGTAAGTTTCTCCTTTTTTATTTTATCACTGTTTTGCGTATTTGTATGTCACTTTTTATTTTTATGTTTTTTTACATCCTTTTATTGTAAGCACTGTACCTTTTCTATTAAAGCTTAAAACTTTAATAAGGCTGAACCTTGTATGCTCTAAAAGAATCCATAGCCTTAGAGTGTATGATCCTGGTGATTTCCAGACAGTAGTAGTAGTACTTCCGGGACTCATCGCCCATGTGCTTGGTGAGTGGTGGCAGCGTGTATGAAGCGGGGTGCTTGGGCTGTGTTGTGGCGTGATTTATGCTCCCATTGCAGCATAGGACAAAGGGTGAATGCTGGACTGAGTGAGAGGAGATAGATTGACCCTTGCAGGCGCAACCCCAAGTCACGTGCTGAGAAGCGGGTACATGACACTCCACCACAATATATTGGAGGTAAGAATGAGCAGAAGGCATTCTCTTAATAATCTACTGTTTAGGGTGACAAGTAGAGATGAGCGAATATTTCAATATTCGGTTCGGATTACGATTGCTGAATTTGCAATATTCACCTATTAATTCGTCAGATATTTGCTGAACATAACCGAATGCCATTTAGCTCAATGGGAGGCAAAAACAAACGCATGCACAACACATTATAACGGTCCAAAATGCTGCCAAAACACATCAAATGAGGGACAGACACCAGGAAAGTGGCCTCAATTCACCCACAGTACAAATTGTACCATGGCACTGCAGCAATCAGCCAAGCATGATGTATCGGGGTCTGGGACAGCATTTACAGCTTTCAATTGAACGTCACAGAAAGACGAGGTGGGTGAGGGATCGGTGTAGGCCTCCTTTGCTGGGAGCCCTGATACCACATGCAACACCTCTACCTGCTTTCATGCTGAGCCATACTCAGGTGGTACAAATATCAGTTACGTAGACTACTATTGTCAGAAAAATTTAAGGATAGTAACACGGGTAGTTGAGTCCAAGGAAGGAGGTCTGACAGTCTCGAGGCCTACTGCTACAGGCAACATGCATGAAGGAGACCAAAACAGGAGTGTTCACATTTCCAAAAATTATTGGCAGACACCACCAAACTGGCATCAATTTCACCACAGTAGAAATAGTATAATAGGGACCACAGGTCTTCCACTATGCTCAATCCAGCACATGGACACCCAACCAGGAGTGTTCACATTTAAACAAATGACAGCCTTATACCACAGAAGTGACATAAATTTCACGAGAGTAGAAATAGTATTATAGGGACCGACAGGTCTTCCACTACACCCAGTCTAGCAGATGGACACCCAACCAGGAGTGTTCACATTTCCAAAGTTATTGGCAGACATCACCAAAGTAACATCAATTTCATCACAGTAGAAATAGTATAATAGGGACTGACAGGTCTTCCACTACACCAAATCCAGCAGATGGACACCCAAACAGGAGTGTTCATATTTCCAAAAATTATTGGCAGACAATACCAAAGTGGCATCAATTTCACCACAGTAGAAATAGTACAATAGGGACCAACAGGTCTTCCACTACACCCAATCAAGCAGATTGACACCAAACCAGGAGTGTTCACATTTAAACAAATGAGGGCCTTACACCACAGAAGTGGCATCAATTTCACGTAAGTAGAAATAGTATAATAGAGACCGACAGGTCTTCCACTACACCCAATCCAGCAGATGGACACCCAACCAGGAGTGTTCACATTTCCAAAATTATAGGCAGACACAACCAAAGTAGCATCAATTTCTCCACAGTAGTAATAGTATAATAGGGACTGACAGGTCTTCCACTACACCCAATCCAGCAGATGGACACCCAACCAGGAGTGTTCACATTTCCAAAATTATAGGCAGACACAACCAAAGTAGCATCAATTTCTCCACAGTAGTAATAGTATAATAGGGACTGACAGGTCTTCCACTACACCAAATCCAGCAGATGGACACCCAAACAGGAGTGTTCACATTTCCAAAAATTATTGCCAGACAAAACCAAAGTGGCATCAATTTCACCTCAGTAGAAATAGTATAATAGGGACAGACAGGTCTTCCACTACACCTAATCAAACAGATAGACACCCAAAAAGGAGGGTTCGCAATTAAACAAATGAGGGCCTTACACCACAGAAGTGGCATAAATTTCACGAGAGTAGAAATAGTATAATAGGTACCGACAGGTCTTCCACTAACCCAATCCAGCAGATGGACACCCAACCAGGAGTGTTCACATTTCCAAAAATAATTGGCAGACACAACAAAACTGCCATCAATTTCACCACAGTAGAAATAGTATAATAGGGACTGACAGGTCTTCCACTATGCTCAATCCAGCACATGGACACCCAACCAGGAGTGTTCACATTTAGGCTAAGTTCACACGTTGCGGAATTGCCGCGGAAATTTCCGCGGCAATCCCGCACTTCTCTGCCGCGGGAAATACGCATTTTTTTGTATGCGTATTCCCGCCAGAAACTAGCGTTTTGCAAGCGTAATTAGCTTGCAGAATGCTAGCGTTTTCCTAGCGATCTGTAGCATCGCTTGGAAAACTGATTGACAGGTTGGTCACACGAGTCAAACATACTGTTTAACAAGTGTGACCAACTTTTTACTATTGATGCCGCCTATGCCGCATCAATAGTAAAAAGATCTAATGTAAAAATAATAAAAAAAATAATAAATAATGATATTCTCACCTTCCGGCGGCCCCCGCAGCTTTCCCGCCTCTCAGCGACGCTCCCGGCAACTCCCGTTCCCAGGCGTCCTTTGCGACAGACCCCAGATGACGTACATCACGCGAGACCGCTACGTCATCTGGATGATTCTCGCAAAGGACTCCTGGGAACGGGAGCGTTGCTGAGAGGCGGGAAGGCTGCGGGGGCCGCCGGAAGGTGAGAATATCATTATTTTTTATTTTCATTATTGTTTTACCAGGGATATAGTACCCAGGGTCCGGAGGAGAGTCTCCTCTCCTCCGGACCCTGGGTACTATCGCACATGAACCGCTTACATTCCGCATAGCCACATGCGGAAAGTAAGCAGTTCAATTCATTCCTATGGTGGCGATTCCGCCGAGATTACGCAAAATTAATGAACATGTTGCTATTTTTTCCGCGAAGCGTTTTTTTCGTGGAAAAAAACGCTGCATGTGCACAAAAATTGCGGAATCCATTTAAATGAATAGGATGCTTAATACTTGCGTTTTTTTCGCGTTTTTGCCGCGGGAAAAAACGCGAAAATTCCTGCCGTGTGCACTTAGCCTTAAACAAATGACAGCCTTATACCACAGAAGTAACATCAATTTCACCACAGTAGAAATAGTATAATAGGGACTGACAGGTCTTCCACTACACCAAATCCAGCAGATGGACACCCAAACAGGAGTGTTCACATTTCCAAAAATTATTGCCATACAAAACCTAAGTGGCATCAATTTCACCTCAGTAGAAATAGTATAATAGGGACAGACAGGTCTTCCATTACGTCCAATCAAACAGATGGACACGCAACCAGGAGTGTTCGCAATTAAACAAATGAGGGCCTTACTCCACAGAAGTGGCATAAATTTCACGAGAGTAGAAATAGTATAATAGGTACCGACAGGTCTTCCACTGCACCCAATCCAGCAGATGGACACCCAACCAGGAGTGTTCACATTTCCAAAAATTATTGGCAGACAATACCAAAGTGTCATCAATTTCATCTCAGTAGAAATAGTATAATAGGGACAGACAGGTCTTCCACTACGTCCAATCAAACAGATGGACACGCAACCAGGAGTGTTCGCAATTAAACAAATGAGGGCCTTACTCCACAGAAGTGGCATAAATTTCACGAGAGTAGAAATAGTATAATAGGTACCGACAGGTCTTCCACTACACCCAATCCAGCAGATGGACACCCAACCAGGAGTGTTCACATTTCCAAAAATTATTGGCAGACAATACCAAAGTGGCATCAATTTCACCACAGTAGAAATAATACATTAGAAACCAACAGGTCTTCCACTACACCCAATCAAGCAGATTGACACCAAACCAGGAGTGTTCACATTTAAACAAATGAGGACTGTTGTGAATGGGTTTGAGATGAATTCTGAGCAGAGGCTCCCTCTGTTGGTTACAAGCGGTACTAGTGAGGATTGTGAGGACTGGGAATCAGGTGTTACTGATTGGTCTTATATAAGGGAGTAATTTTCCCATCAGGGTTGCCGGTGATCAATTGTTCTGGTCTGAATCCTTCTTTCCAGTTTCCCTTGTAGCCTGCTGTGTCGTGTCTGCATCTCCTGCTATCAGATAAGACAATTTCTTATTTTGTGTTTTTGCTATATTTTTGCATTTGGTCCTGCACTTCTGTGGGGGCCTTCTGGGTCCCCTCCGGGGGCTTTTGCCCTCTCAGTTTAGTCCAGCCACTGTGTTTTGTACTTTTGCTTTTTCCAGTTTTTTCAGTGGCTGCTGTTTTTGTTACACCAGAGAACTAATTTAGGTGGTAGAGGTCGTGTGATCTCAGGTGATTTTGAAATTAGTAGAGTTGGTGTTTTTCAGGGTTTTCTGAGATTGCAGTAAGTACCCTTCCTGTCCTTTTCTATTTAGTTAGTTTGGGCCCCAGCGTTTGCTCATACTATTTTCTTTCTGTGTCAGTATTTCCTCTTGTCTAACCGCCATTACATGTTTGGGGGCTTTCTATTATCTTTGGGGTTCTGCTCCGGGGCAGATAGCTTTCCTATTTCTATCTTTAGGTGTAGTTAGTTTCTCAGGCTGTGACGAGGCGTCTAGGACCAACGTAGGAACGCTCCACGGCTGCCTCTAGTTGCGGTGGTTAGTCAGGGTACTGCAATCTCATAGATTCCAACTGCTCTGGTGTATTTCCTTTTTTGCCTGCACTCCTCAGCTACCGTAACATAATAGTATCACCGGCCTTAAAAATTGTATGGTACTCACAGAAGGGAAAAAATATTTTGAAGGAAGAAAAGTTGTCAGAGATATTTTTCTGTTTGTTGCATTTTTTTTTTTTTTTTTCCCTCTGTATCTCTGGGTGCTGGGGAGGATCTTTTCTCCCAATGGAGTTTGCACAGTTGTCTGGCCGTGTGGATCAGCTTGCCACTGAGGTTCAGAGTATTGCTGCATATCTTGCTAGGTTGCCTGTTGTGGAACCTAGGATCCCCATGCCAGATTTGTTTTTGGGGGATCGAGCTAAGTTTCAGAATTTCAAAGATAATTGTAAATTGTTTCTTGCCTTAAAGTCTAAGTCCTCAGGAAACGCAGCGCAGCAGGTTCAGATTGTCATCTCTCTCCTGCGCGGCGATCCTCAGGATTGGGCTTTTTCCCTGATACCTGGGGATCCTGTTTTGAGTGATGTTGATGCATTTTTTCAGGCTTTGGGGTTATTGTACGATGAGCCTAATGTCACTGATCAAGCTGAAAAGCCTTGTTGGCATTAAATCAGGGGCTTGATGACGCTGAGTTATACTGTCAGAGATTCCGTAGGTGGGCAGTCCTGACCAAATGGAATGACGACGCTTTGGCGGCCCTTTTCCGGAAGGGTCTGTCGGATAATGTAAAGGATGTTATGGTGGGATTCCCTGTCCCCTCTGGTCTCAATGATTCTATGTCATTAGCGATTCAAATTGACAGACGTTTGCGTGAGCGGAGAAGTATGCGTGGAGTGGTGTTGCCTTGTGAGCCAGCTGCTGAGCCCATGCAGTGTGATGGAGTGGTGTCTGGGGCACAGCGTCATGAGTTTCGAAAGCGCAATGGGTTATGTTTCTACTGTGGTGATGCCTCTCATGCTATTTCAGTCTGCCCTAAGCGGGGAAGACATTTTGCACGCTCAGTTGTCTTGGGTAGTGTTCAGACTAAGTTTTTATTAACTGTCACTCTGATATGCTCTCTGTCCTCATTTTCTGCTCAGGCTTTCGTTGATTCTGGAGCAGCTATTAACCTGATGGATTATGATTTTGCTAAACGTTGTGGGTTTCCCTTGATACCCCTACAGAAGTCTATTCCTTTACTGGGGATCGATTCTACCCCTTTGGCTGAGAATAAACCCCAGTTTTCTACTCAGGTGATAATGAGGGTTGAACCTGATCACCAGGAGTGCTGCAAATTTTTGGTTCTATATAATCTGCATGACATTATAGTGCTGGGTTTCCCTTGGTTACAGTCTCATAATCCTGTTTTGGATTGGAAATCTGTGTCTGTAACCAGTTGGGGATGCCAATGTGTTAATACCAACACTCCTGTTTTTTCTGCCTCCCCCAGGCTGAGGATGTTCCTGACTTTTTGTTTGATTTTTCTGATGTGTTTAGCGAAAGTAAATCTGCATCCTTGCCTCCCCATAGGAGCTATGACTGCGCTATTGAATTAGTGCCTGGTAGTAAATTCCCTAAAGGTCGCCTTTTTAACTTGTCTGTACCTGAACATGACGCTATGCGGTCTTATATCAAGGAATCATTGGAGAAGGGTCATATCAGACCATCCTCTTCACCCTTAGGTGCCGGTTTTTTTTTTGTGGCCAAAAAAGATGGTTCATTAAGGCCGTGTATTGATTATCGTCTCTTGAACAATATTACTGTGAAATATCAATACCCGTTACCCTTGATTTCTGACCTGTTTTCCAGGGTGAAAAACGCTACTTGGTTTACCAAGCTTGACCTCAGGGGGGCGTATAACCTTATTCGCATTAAGCACGGGGATGAATGGAAGACGGCATTCAATACCCCTGAAGGGCATTTTGAGTACCTGATGATGCCCTTTGGGCTCACTAATGCTCCTTCCGTCTTCCAGTCCTTCATGAATTACATTTTCAGGGATTTTGTGGACAAGTTTCTGATTGTTTATTTGGATGATATCTTGATTTTTTCTAATGACTGGGACTCTCATGTGAAACATGTTCGAACTGTATTCCAGATTTTGAGAGAGAATGCTCTGTATGTGAAGGGATCAAAGTGTCTTTTTGGCGTACAGAAGATCTCATTTCTGGGATTCATTTTGTCCCCATCTGTTATTGAAATGGACCCGGTCAAGGTTCAGGCCATCTGTGATTGGGTCCAACCTACTTCATTAAAGGCTCTTCAGAGATTTTTGGGTTTTGCCAATTTTTATCGTAAATTTATTGGTAATTTCTCTGTTATTGTTAAACCATTAACTGATTTGACCAGAAAGGGTTCTGATGTGGTGAATTGGCCTCCTGAGGCAGTCTCTGCGTTTCAGGAACTTAAGCAGAGATTCACTTCTGCTCCTGTTCTACGGCAGCCTGATGTTTCTCTGCCATTTCAGGTGGAGGTTGATGCCTCTGAAATTGGGGCAGGTGCCGTTTTGTCCCAAAAAGATCCAGAGACCTCTAAAAGTAACCCTTGTGCCTTTTTCTCTCGAAAATTTTCTCCTACTGAACGTAATTATGACGTGGGTAATCGGGAGTTATTGGCCATGAAGTGGGCTTTTGAAGAGTGGAGACATTGGCTGGAGGGAGCCAAACATCAGGTGGTGGTCCTTACGGACCATAAGAATCTGGTCTATCTGGAATCTGCCAAGCGACTCAATCCTAGACAGGCCAGGTGGGCCTTGTTTTTCACACGTTTTAATTTTGTGGTTTCCTTTCTTCCTGGCACTAAGAATGTTAAGGCGGATGCCCTCTCGAGGAGTTTCCTTGCGGACTCTCCTGAGCTATCTGATCCCTCTGTTATTTTGAAGCAGGGTGTAGTTCTTTCCGCCATCTCGCCCAATTTGAGGCTTGCTCTGGAGGGGTGTCAGGAGGATAGGCCCGAGCGCTGCCCTGTTGGAAAATTGTTTGTCCCGGACCAATGGAAAAAGAGTGTGATGTCTGAGATTCATTGTTCGCATTGGCTGGGCATCCCGGAATTTTTGGTACCAGAGACTTGGTTAGTCGGTCCTTTTGGTGGCCTACCTTGTCTCGCGATGTCAGGGAATTTGTGCAGTCCTGCGGGACTTGCTCTCGCTCCAAGCCTTGCTCTCGCTCTAGTGGTTTGTTGATGCCATTGCCTGTGCCCAAGAGACCATGGACCCATATCTCTATGGATTTCATTTCCGATCTTCCTGTTTCTCAGAGAATGACCACCATCTGGGTAATTTGTGATAGGTTTTCCAAAATGATACATCTTGTGCCATTACCTAAGTTGCCTTCCTCCTCTGAATTGGTGCCGTTGTTCCTTCAGCACGTGGTTCGTTTACACGGCATTCCTGAGAACATTGTGTCTGACAGAGGAGTCCAGTTTGTTTCCAGATTTTGGAGGACTTTTTGTTCTAAACTGGGTGTTCAATTGTCTTTCTCCTCGGCATTTCATCCTCAGACCAATGGTCAAACTGAGAGAACAAACCAGACATTGGAGACTTATCTAAGATGCTTTGTGTCTGCTGATCAGGATGACTGGGTCTCTTTTTTGCCTTTGGCTGAGTTTGCTCTTAATAATAGGGCTAGCTCTGCCACTTTGATGTCTCCGTTTTTCTGTAATTCTGGGTTTCACCCTCGATTTTCTTCAGGACAGACGGAGGCTTCTGTCTGTCCAGGTGTTGACTCTGTTGTTGAGCGTATGCAGCAGATTTGGGACCAGGTAGTGGAGAGGTTGTCCCTCTCTCAGGAGAAGGCCCAGCGGTTTGCTAACCGGCATAGGACTGATGGTCCTCGGTTTAAAGTGGGGGACTTGGTCTGGTTGTCCTCCAAGAATATTCCTATGAGAGTAGCATCTCCTAAATTTAAGCCTAGGTTCATTGGACCTTATAAGATCATGGAGATTATTAATCCTGTTTCTTTTCGTTTGCTTCTTCCAGGGACATTTAAGATCCATAACGTGTTCCACAAGTCCTTGTTGAAGAGGTTTGTTGAGCCAGTGGTTCCTGCTGCTGTGCCTCCTGACCCTGTTTTGGTTGAGGGCAATCTGGAGTATGTGGTTGAGAAAATATTGGATTCTCGTTTTTCTAGACGAAGACTCCAGTATTTGGTTAAATGGAGAGGTTATGGTCAGGAAGACAATTCTTGGGTGTTTGCTTCGGACATCCATGCTAGGAGACTTATCCGTGCGTATAATAGAACTCATCCTGACCGACCTGGTTGCTCAAATGAGGGTTCGGTGACCCCTCCTCAAGGGGGGGGTACTGTTGTGAATGGGTTTGAGATTAATTCTGAGCAGAGGCTCCCTCTGGTGGTTACAAGCGGTACTAGTGAGGATTGTGAGGACTGGGAATCAGGTGTTACTGATTGGTCTTATATAAGGGAGTAATTTTCCCATCAGGGTTGCCGGTGATCAATTGTTCTGGTCTGAATCCTTCTTTCCAGTTTCCCTTGTAGCCTGCTGTGTCGTGTCTGCATCTCCTGCTATCAGATAAGACAATTTCTTATTTTGTGTTTTTGCTATATTTTTGCATTTGGTCCTGCACTTCTGTGGGGGCCTTCTGGGTCCCCTCCGGGGCTTTTGCCCTCTCAGTTTAGTCCAGCCACTGTGTTTTGTACTTTTGCTTTTTCCAGTTTTTTCAGTGGCTGCTGTTTTTGTTACACCAGAGAACTAATTTAGGTGGTAGAGGTC
Source organism: Oophaga sylvatica (assembly GCA_033576555.1). Classification (NCBI taxonomy): domain Eukaryota; kingdom Metazoa; phylum Chordata; class Amphibia; order Anura; family Dendrobatidae; genus Oophaga; species Oophaga sylvatica. The sequence goes on from JARQOD010000001.1 coordinate 524,511,484, forward strand.
GTGTGATCTCAGGTGATTTTGAAATTAGTAGAGTTGGTGTTTTTCAGGTTTTCTGAGATTGCAGTAAGTACCCTTCCTGTCCTTTTCTATTTAGTTAGTTTGGGCCCCAGCGTTTGCTCATACTATTTTCTTTCTGTGTCAGTATTTCCTCTTGTCTAACCGCCATTACATGTTTGGGGGCTTTCTATTATCTTTGGGGTTCTGCTCCGGGGCAGATAGCTTTCCTATTTCTATCTTTAGGTGTAGTTAGTTTCTCAGGCTGTGACGAGGCGTCTAGGACCAACGTAGGAACGCTCCACGGCTGCCTCTAGTTGCGATGGTTAGTCAGGGTACTGCAATCTCATAGATTCCAACTGCTCTGGTGTATTTCCTTTTTTGCCTGCACTCCTCAGCTACCGTAACATAACAGGACCTTACAGCACAGAAGTGGCATCAATTTCACGTAACTAGAAATAGTATAAAAGAGACCGACAGGTCTTCTACTACACCCAGTCCAGCAGATAGATATCCAACCAAGAGTGTTCACATTTCAAAAAATTATTGGCAGACAATATCAAAGTGGCATCAAATTTCACCACAGTAGAAATAGTACAATAGGGACCAACAGGTCTTCCACTACACCCAATCAAGCAGATTGACACCAAACCAGGAGTGTTCACATTTAAACAAATGATGGCCTTACACCACAGAAGTGGCATCAATTTCACGTAAGTAGAAATAGTATAATAGAGACCGACAGGTCGTCCACTACACTCAATCCAGCAGATGGACACCCAGCCAGGAGTGTTCACATTTCCAAAATTATAGGCAGACACAACCAAAGTAGCATCAATTTCTCCACAGTAGTAATAGTATAATAGGGACTGACAGGTCTTCCACTACACCAAATCCAGCAGATGGACACCCAAACAGGAGTGTTCACATTTCCAAAAATTATTGCCAGACAAAACCAAAGTGGCATCAATTTCACCTCAGTAGAAATAGTATAATAGGGACAGACAGGTCTTCCACTACACCCAATCAAACAGATAGACACCCAACCAAGAGTGTTCGCAATTAAACAAATGAGGGCCTTACACCACAGAAGTGGCATAAATTTCACGAGAGTAGAAATAGTATAATAGGTACCGACAGGTCTTCCACTAAACCCAATCCAGCAGATGGACACCCAACCAGGAGTGTTCACATTTCCAAAAATTATTGGCAGACACCACCAAACTGGCATCAATTTCACCACAGTAGAAATAGTATAATAGGGACTGACAGGTCTTCCACTATGCTCAATCCAGCACATGGACACCCAACCAGGAGTGTTCACATTTAAACAAATGACAGCCTTATACCACAGAAGTAACATCAATTTCACCACAGTAGAAATAGTATAATAGGGACTGACAGGTCTTCCACTACACCCAATACAGCAGATGGACACCCAACCAGGAGTGTTCACATTTCCAAAAATTATTGGCAGACAATACCAAAGTGGCATCAATTTCACCTCAGTAGAAATAGTATAATAGGGACAGACAGGTCTTCCACTACGTCCAATCAAACAGATGGACACGCAACCAGGAGTGTTCGTAATTAAACAAATGAGGGCCTTACTCCACAGAAGTGGCATAAATTTCACGAGAGTAGAAATAGTATAATAGGTACCGACAGGTCTTCCACTACACCCAATCCAGCAGATGGACACCCAACCAGGAGTGTTCACATTTCCAAAAATTATTGGCAGACAATACCAAAGTGGCATCAATTTCACCACAGTAGAAATAATACAATAGAAACCAACAGGTCTTCCACTACACCCAATCAAGCAGATTGACACCAAACCAGGAGTGTTCACATTTAAACAAATGAGGACCTTACACCACAGAAGTGGCATCAATTTCACGTAACTAGAAATAGTATAAAAGGGACCGACAGGTCTTCTACTACACCCAGTCCAGCAGATAGATATCCAACCAAGAGTGTTCACATTTCAAAAAATTATTATCAGACAATATCAAAGTGGCATCAAATTTCACCACAGTAGAAATAGTATAATAGGGACCGACAAGTCTTCCACTACACCCAATCCAGCAGTGGAATAACTGTCACGAGAATAGAAATAGTGTAGTTAGGACCGACACGTCTTACACTACAGCTGACCCAGCAGATGTAGACCAACCATGATTGTTCACATTTCCACAAATTTGTGTTAACATCACCAGCAGCAACAGCAGGCACAGAAGCCACAGTAAAGATATCACAGTGCAGTTACGTGACATTAATGCACGTAAAAAATGCAATATCAAATAGTCTGTACAGTCTACGATTGGGGTGCAAAAGTCCTTGGAGATCCATGACTTGTTCATCTTGATGAAAGTTAGTCTGTCTACATTTTCAGGGGACAGCCGGCTGCACTTATCCGTCAGTACACCACCAGCAGCGCTGAAGACACGTTCTGAGAGAACGCTGACATCCGGGTATGATAAAACCTCCAAGGCGTGTGAGGTGAGCTTAAGCCACTCATCCATTTTGGAAGACCAAAATGTGAAAGGGTCCAAACCCTCCTGATGGTATTGATATTCAGTTCTAGATACTCCTGCACCATCCTTTCCATTCGTTCACCATGTATAAGAAATGGACTCTGTTATGCTGGTGCACGAGCTGGTCTAAAAAAAAGTGTCAAAGGACTCACAGACATTGCCTCTTCCACTTACACCACTGCTGCTGCTGCTAATGTTTTGACGTTGACGAACTGACATGCCGGAGGTTGTAAGTCTAGAGCTGCGATGCGAACTGTGTGCTTCACTGCTGTCTTGTGGAAAACCTCTCTTAAGGTTGTGTAAAATTGAGTTTCGATATTCCAGCATTCGCGGGTCCCTTTCCAGGGCAGGAAGTATCTTGCAAAATTTGGTTTTATAACATGGATCTAACAGAGTGGCAACCCAGTAGGCAACAGTATTCCTAATCATAACAATAAGGGGATCATGTTGCAGATAGTGCAGCAAGAAGGCACTCATATGTCAGGCTCTACCATGAGGTCCAAGCCCATGCTGTGTTGGTTGCTGGGTAACACTGATGTTTGTTTCCTCCATCCCCTCCCGCCAACCACGAACAACAGAGAGGGTAGGATTTTCCTCTTCATCTGACAGTTGCTCGCCCGTCACCTCTTCCTCCTCCATTTGTTCCTCGAATCTTGCACCTTCAAAAACAGTTTGTTATCACCAGCCCCCCTTGATTGCAGTAATCCACCCTCTCCCATGGCACCCGCCTGTGTGACAACAATCTGGAACTTAGAGACAATTTTTATCCCTTCCGCATCCTCCTGTGCCTCCTCCTCTTCTTCTGGGACCACCATCTCCCGAAGGGTATTCAAAGTCTGCTCCAGCATATAGATGACTGGAATAGTGATGCTGATGATGGCGCTAACCATCTTAGCCATTTCAAAACTGTGCAGAAGTGTGCAGAAGTCCTTAATCTGTGCCCACATCCGTACTGCTTTGGCCCTGTTGCTGTTGCCACAGTCGCTGCAACATGTGCAGAGTGGAATTCTACTATGTTGTCGACAGATCGCAACTCAACCTATTAACTGGCATACACAAAGACCTCTGTATCGATGCAAGTCGATAACCTGAGGGGTGCGAACAGCGGAAATGAAAACACAGCTTACGTGCTTTCTGGAGCAGCTCACCCAGGCCAGGATAGTGGCGGAGAAAACTCTGTACCAGCAGGTTGAGCTTGCCTCGCTGTAGGGCTGCCGCCAGGTTTGCACCATTATTGGACACGGCCTTCCCTGGATGCAGCATCAGCGGAGACATCCATTGATCAAACTGTCCACAATTATTCAGGTATATGACTGTGATCTCCAAGGCATATCAATTTTAACACTGCCTGATTGCGGTGAGCCCTGGCTACGCAGTTCAAAGGCGGTGGGGATTTGCTCTGCCCTGTTGGAACGCATGTCTCATTAAGGCAGAAGTTGAAGGCCCAGGTGGACGCCCTAGAGGATATAAAGGAGGAGGCAGAAGCCTTGGAGGAATTGTTAAATGTAATGGTTTGTCCTGCAAGCCTTGGTGATTCCAAGCCTGGTGGAGCAGCGCCTGTCCCCACAGTTACCAGAGTCACCCAGTGCCCAGTCAGCGAGATGTAACGCCCTTGGCCATGCTTGCTCATCCAAATGTCTGTGGTGAAATGCTCCCTATCAGATATAGATTTAGTCAAGGAATGGGTGATGTTGTCTGCGACATGCTGGTGTATGGCAGTCACAGCTTTCTTAGAAAAGTAATGGCGACTGGGCAATTGGTACTGGGGGACTGCGACGGCCATCAGCTTTCGGAAACCGTCTGTATCTACCAGACGGAAAGACAGCATTTCTGTGGCCAACAGATTGGAGGTGGTGGAGTTTAACCTCTTAGCTTTGTCATGCGTAAGGGGAAACAATCTTTTACGTGACCACAACTGCAGTACCATGGGCTGGCTGTAGTGCTGAGAGAGGGCAGAGTATGGTGAACCGGACAAACTGCTGGACCATGCAGGCGGAGATGTTATTGTGGATTGCGAACGTTGTGGTGTGCTCGTTCTCTGAGATGGGTCTAAAACAGCAGGCATGTCCGCATCCGTTACAGCTGATGGCGAGCTCTCAGTCAGCATGACTGGAGCGGGTAAAGAACCCGATCTTCTGCGATCGAAGATCTGCGTCTCAATAGTTGGCACAGTAACAGTGGAGGAGGAAGAAGCAGCAGATGTGATTGATGGGCCGGCTGATGGGTGTTGAGATCCGCTGGTCCGCATTTTAGCGCAGTGGGATTCCCACAGTAAAGCATGTTGGTTGCGCATGTCAAGGTTCATACATGTAGTAGTCAAATTATTGCACTTTTTACCTCTATTAATTTTTTTTTGCAAAGTTGACAGATTACATGAGTTGACTCTTTCTTTGCAGTGTCAAAAAAGGCCCAGGATAGGCAACCCTGGCCACCCCTGCGAGCTGCAGACCCGCGGACGCTGCTGGTCACAGCCACAGTTGTGGTTGAGGATGCATTGCTTGTCATGGCTGCATCACTACGTGTCTGCGATGTACAACACAATGTAACCTCCTCCTTTCCTCCACAGATGACCTATTCAGCTGTGTGCCTCTATGTTCACGCTAACTGGGATCTAACACTTCATCATCATCATCCTCTGTGTTATCACAATCCTCGCCCTTGGAGTCGCCCCTCCTCCTCTTCCTGCCCTGTCCCCACAGTACAGTCCGCATGAACCTCAAATATCTGAGTCTCATCAGGATCACCTCCCCCTAGGGATTAACGTCTGATGATGAGACCGTACTTCGTCCTGCCCGGATTCAAGCTAAAAAAATTTTGGGCGTTGGTGCAGATTTCCTCATCTTGACTCTTTGAAGCTTTTGAGTACACTTCTGATGACTATTTCATAGAATGTGTGAACAGCTCTTCAGACTCACCCATCTGTGGTTCCTTACAGTCAGTTGTACGGTTGGAGAGTTGGGACGTGGGTGAAGCAGGCGAATTTGGGTGCCACCTCTGTGGACTGTACTGGATGTGATGTTGAGGTGGAGGAAGAAGAGGAGAGGCCACTTAAAGCTGCACTTGCCATCCACTTGAGCACATGCTCTTTCTGGGCCTCATCAACAAGGTGTATCACTGTGCTTCTGCCAAAGGTAGTGGAGTAGCCTGTCCAGTAACAGAAATTGTCAGTTGTGTTTGCATAGGACGTGACGTTGTTGGTTCATTAGTGCTTTGTCTAACCTTACCACCTACCCCATGTACACCTTGAACACCAAGCCTAATTCCCCTTCTATCCCAGCCTCGCTTTGTCCTAGTCATGTTGCTCACATAGTGTGGTAGGAGCACAGTATTAGCAGCAAAAATTAGATTTTAAACTCTGCATTACCTCTGCAAACAGCTGAATTTCAGTGACAGTAAATTCCAAGGTGAAATATGGCGTGCTGTATCACATTATTCACAGAAGAAAGAATTGTTTGAGTGTGGATCAGGCCTCTATAAAACACTAGATGCTACAGACAATTTGAAAGTCAGATGTACCCTACTGTATGACGTTAGGAGCACAAGAATTTTTTGGTGGGCTCTGGATAAGGCCTCTTAACACACTAGATGCTACAGACAATTTGAAAGTCAGATGTCCCCTACTGTATGACGTTAGGAACACAATAATTGTTTGGTGGCCTCTGGATAAGGCCTCTCTAACACACTAGATGCTGCAAACTATTTTAAAGTCAGGTTGTTGTGGCCTCTGGATCAGACCTCTATAACACACTATTATATCAACATAGTCTATTGCAGTAAATTACTGCTAGACAAGAAAAAATTCCAACTAAAGAATATTAAAGACAGGGCAAGAAAAACCTCCAATGAGGGAAGGAGGCACACAATATTTATTATGTGAAAATATGTCTAAGACCGAGGGAAAAAGGCGAAAGGGGAAGGTATAACTACAGTAGATAATTATGGGAAACCACTCTGAATAATATCAGGTGCATAATATAAATCCCATAAAATGTAAAAAAATACAATGTGCTTGGTATAAAGTATTGTTGGTGAGATAATAAACTAAATATAAATATATATACCATATGCAGTAAAATAATCCAACATATATTGAATATAGGAAAACACTTCCAAAAGAAAGGCAGAAGATCAATATTAATTATAGCGATTCTAGCGCTAATGAACCTACAGTATATCAGTCTCACTGCCCAGATCTAATTAATGAAAACCATACCCTAGCCATAAAAGTCCCACGGTCAGTTATGTTGTATTCATAATAATTATTATTATTATTATTATACATTTTTATAGCGCCATTTGTTCCATGGCGCTTTAAATGTGAAGAGGGGCAAATATAGACAAGTACAGTAAACATGAGCAATACAAGGCACATACAAGTACAGAAGGAGAGAGGACCCTGCCCGCAAGGGCTCACAGTCTACAGGGATGGGTGAGGATACACTAGGAGAGGTTAGAGCTGGTCGTGCGGTGGTTCAGTAGACTGATGATCACTGCAGGTTGTAGGCTTGTCGGAAGAGGTGGGTCTTCAGGTTCTTTTTGAAGGTTTCCATGGTAGGCGCAGTCTGATGTGTTGGGGTAGAGAGTTCCAGAGTATGGGAGAGGCACGGGAGAAGTCTTGTATGCGGTGGTGGGAAGAAGAGATAAGAGGGGAGTAGAGGAGGAGATCTTGTGAGGATCGAAGGTTGCGTGTGGGTATGTACCGGGAGACCATGTCACAGATGTATGGAGGAGACAGATTGTGGATGGCTTTGTAGGTCATGGTTAGGGTTTTGAACTGGAGCCTCTGGACGATAGGAAGCCAATGAAGGGCTTGGCAGAGAGGAGAGGCTGGGGAATAACGGGGAGATAGGTGTATTAGTCGGGCAGCAGAGTGCAGGATGGATTGGAGTGGTGCCAGAGTGCTAGAGGGAAGGCCAGAGAGTAGGAGGTTGCAGTAGTCGAGGCGGGAGATGATGAGGGCATGCACTAGTGTTTTTGTAGTTTCATGGTCAAGGAATGCCCGGATCCGGGAAATATTTTTGAGTTTGAGATGGCAGGAAGAGGCAAGGGTTTGGACATGTGGCTTGAAAGAGAGGGTAGAGTCGAGGATCACTCCGAGGCACCGAGCATGCGGGACTGGGGAAAGTGAGCAGCCATTGACGTTGATGGACAGGTCTGGTGGGGGGGTAGAGTGAGATGGGGGAAAGATGATGAATTCTGTTTTGTCCATGTTCAGTTTTAGGAAGCGAGCAGAGAAGAAAGCAGAAATAGCAGACAGACATTGTGGGATTTTGGTCAGTAAGGAGGTGAGGTCAGGTCCAGATAGGTAGATCTGCGTGTCGTCGGCGTAGAGATGATACTGCAAACCATGGGATTCTATGAGCTGTCCCAGGCCGAGGGTGTAGATGGAGAAGAGTAGGGGTCCTAGAACTGAGCCTTGGAGAACACCGACAGACAGGGGGCGAGGTGAGGAGGTGGTGTGGGAGAGGGAGACACTGAATGTTCGGTTTGTTAGATATGATGAGATCCAGGATAGGGCCAAGCCTGTGATGCCGAGAGATGTAATGCCATTACCTGGGATGAGAAAGTGCTAGCCAGTGCAGATGTGCAGTACTGAGTGAGGGGTAGGTGCAAATGCTTCCTGGAATTGGCGGAGCCTCCTTCACGCCCGACGGGCGCCATTTCGCTGCTCGCTTCTAGGGAGTGTGAGGAAGGCACCACCAATTTATGTATTTAGCATTGTATATTTACATTTGTTCATCTTTTTTGGATGATTATTATTATTACTCTTTTCTGGGGCAGTTCCAGGCTAGACTTTATGGTGCTCGATAACTGATTACTTATTGTTATATATTTACTGATTTAGTGTGCCACTGATGGCCTTTTATGCACTATAGCCACTTTATACTGTGTTGTGATACTGTCCATTGCAATGGGTGATTCCATAGACATATCTAATGTGACCATATTTAATACCTATTTGATATGTTTTGTGGGGGTTCTGCTGTATTTGATCTCATGGACGCAGTCCCTAGTACAATTTTTCAGTCCTATTCTTTGTTGTTTTGTTTATTCTGTGGTAAATTGTTAAATAAAATATTTAGATTTTTTTAATATAATTTGTATTGGCTGATCCTTCAGGCGGTCTCTTTTGGTGTTTATGCATTGCTTTTTGAAGGGTTCAGTATTTATTTATTGGAGGATTTTTTCTGGTTCTTATTAACTATTGTCTGTGTTTACAGATGCCTCAAAAACTGAGTACATGGACTTTCACAAACTTGGATTAACCAATTAAGGGTCCTTTTCGGTGAGAAAGCAGGGACTGTAACTGAGGCCAATGATGTTAGGGATTTGAAACTCAAAATTAAGGATCTTCTGAAGAAACGTATGAAAATTTGGTGGAATAAAGTGGCATTGGAGAATTATCTCCAAAAAGATATTATCCCAAGGGGGCTTAGGATCCAGATCTACCCAACCACTGGAAATTGGAGGTGATTGAGAGTGACATTGATACCCTGAGGCTATGTGCACACGTTGCGGATTCTTAGTTTTTCGCGGCAGAAACGCCGCGAAACCGCGGCAAAACCGCTTACACAATACAACTCATTAAGGCCTATGAGATTCCGCAATGCTGTGCACATGCTGCGGGTTTTTCCGCGGCGGAATCGCATCGCGGGAGTAATCCTCAGCATGCTCATTCTTTTTTGCGGAACCGCGGCGATTCTGCCGCCATAGGAATGCATTGAACCAATTACTTTCCGCATGTGGCTGTGCCCACCATGCGGAAAGTAAGCGGTTCATGTGCGGATGGTACCCAGGGTCTGGAGGAGAGGAGACTCTCCTCCAGGCCCTGGGTACCATATCCATGTAAAAACAATAATTAAAATAAAAAATAGTGATATTCTCACCTTCCGGCGTCCCCCGCAGCTTTCCCGCCTCTCAGCGACGCTCCCGCCTATCGCGTTCCCAGGAGTCCTTTGCGAGATCACCCAGATGACATAGCGGTCTCGCGTGATGCTACGTCATCGGGGTGATTGCCGCAAAGGACTCCTGGGAACGGAACTTGCCGGGAGCGTCGCTGAGAGGCGGGAAAGCTGCAGGGGCCGCCGGAAGGTGAGAATATCATTATTTATTATTTTTTTTATTATTTTTACATTAGATCTTTTTACTATTGATGCGGCATAGGCGGCATCAATAGTAAAAAGTTGGTTACACTTGTCAAACACTTGTTTGACTCGTGTGACCTACCTGTCAGATCGCTTGTAAAACGCTAGCATTCTGCAAGCTAATTACGCTTGCAAAACGCTAGTGTTTAGTGGGAATACGCATACCTATAATATGCGGATTTCCCGCGGCAGGGAGGTGCGGAATTGCCGCGGAAATTTCCATGGCAATTCCGCAACGTGTGCACATAGCCTGAGAGTGAAAATTCAGTCCATATTGTCCACTGATGAATGTGCTAAATTTGATAAAGAAGTAGAAACTGAATTAATCAAGTGGGAATAGGACATACAGGGTCAAAAGACCAGTAAATTTCAACGTGACTTACAACACTAATCACAGAAAAAAGTTTATAGATGGCAATATAGCCAAACCGGTCTCAAGTCAGTCTCCCGTTCATCCTCCATAACTTCCTTTCATTCAGAGGAATCATGTGGAGGACGTTTTTTTAGGAAAGCAGAGTGGGTTAGGGGAGGACAACAATTCAGATCGGTCAACCCACAAATCCTCTACACCAAGTCTTCCACCCCGAACACAAAGCCATGTGAAGAGCGACAGACGTTATCGGAGAATCTGAAGGTAATAAATTTGTTGAATATAATTCTTACCACTGCACAACTACAAATATTAGAAAAGGGTCTAATATTTGCACCATCAGCTGCCTTCAATTCATTTAATATGATCAAGGATCTTGAACTTTTTGCTAGAAAATTGACTTTTAAGAAATATTTTGCTAACCAATCTAAGAGGATCTTCCCTACTAATACTGAGCAACAAGCTCTTGCTGATTTGGAAGACCTTTTAGCTGAACAACGAGCATTATATGTCGTGGACACACCTACATATCTGCATGGATGTTCACATCATTTCCTCCCTTCAGGGCTATGTCCTAATGTTGACATTTTTGTCAAATTAGTCAAGGAAGATATGGCCATCATCTCTGCAAAAACTTTCTAAATTTAATTTATCATCAAGTCAGAATAGAGCAATCAAGGAATTGAAAAACATGAAAAATCTGGTGATTAAACCGGTAATAAGTGGGGAAAAGTTGTACTTTGACCTACAGATATGAATGAACGTGAAGCTTTAAGACAGCTAAGCTAAAGAAATTAGACGGTAATCCTTTACATCGGTTGATATCCGAATAAGATTCTATATTACAGGCAGGTAGAGACAGAGGTTTAATTACCTCGAAAATGTTGGAGGGATTAACCCTGGACCATCCAGTGATCCATACCTTTTACCTGACACCTAAAATCCATAAGAATGCCAATAATCCACCTGGGAGACCTATAGTGTCGGGTGTGTGCAGTCTATCAGGAAAAAATATGCAGATTTATCGATTACTACCTTCAGAAATGTGTAGAAACTAGTGTTGAGCGATACCATACCGCAAGTACTTAGATACTTAGTTCCGATATTTTCGTCTTATCGGATACCGGAATCGGATTTGTCACTGTCACTGTCAGTGTCCGTCGGTCGGGTCTGTCAGGAGTCAGCGGCACTTACCTGGCAGAAGATCTCCGGCGGTCACGGGCTGGACTGCTTGATGGCCGCCATCATCTTTCCCCGGCGGCCACATGCAGTTTCTCGCGATAACTGCAGTGACTGCTGGGTAATCGCGGCCGTAAAGCAGTCAGTCCGATGACGTCACCGCCGGGGAAGCAGGTAATCAGCTGTGCTGCGCCGGGATGTCAGGCTCTGCCTGTCATTGCGATGTAGCAGAGCTGGATCGTCGTGGGACTGTCGTTACTATGGACTGCGTCGGACAGGTGGTATACTGTTGGTTTTTTTTTTTTCTTTTTTTACAGGAGATCGATGGCGTCGCAGGAATGAGTGTATAATAAAATTAATGAAAACTGTGTTGTCTCTTTTATTTCATTAAAATACTTTTTTCTTGCTGTGTCTTTTTTTTTATACATTTAAAAACTTTGGGATTAATAATGGATCGGTGTCTTATTGACACCTCTCCATTATTAACCGGGCTTATTCTCACCGTGCAATCAACGGTGACATTAACCCCTTATTACCCCACTTGCCACCGCTACAGGGCAGTGGGAAGAGCCGGGTAAAGTGCCACAATTGGCACATCTTTTGATGCGCCAAATGTGGGGCTGCTGTAGCCTGGTATTATCAGGCTGTTGAGGGCCAAAATCCATGGGCCTTGACAGTCTTTTAATACCAGGCCGCAGCAGTCTGCATTTTACTTGGCTGGTTAACAAAAATAGGGGGACCCCATGCCGTTTTTTTTTCGAGGGGATACCCTATTTTTGTTAACCAGCTGTTATGTTACGGTAGCTGAGGAGTGCAGGCAAAAAAGGAAATACACCAGAGCAGTTGGAATCTATGAGATTGCAGTACCCTGACTAACCACCGCAACTAGAGGCAGCCGTGGAGCGTTCCCACGTTGGTCCTAGACGCCTCGTCACAGCCTGAGAAACTAACTACACCTAAAGATAGAAATAGGAAAGCTATCTGCCCCGTAGCAGAACCCCAAAGATAATAGAAAACCCCCAAACATGTAATGGCGGCTAGACAAGAGGAAATACCGACACAGAAAGAAAATAGCATGAGCAAACGCTGGGGCCCAAACTAACTAAATAGAAAAGGACAGGAAGGGTACTTACTGCAATCTCAGAAAACCCTGAAAAACACCAACTCTACTAATTTCAAAATCACCTGAGATCACACGACCTCTACCACCTAAATTAGTTCTCTGGTGTAACAAAAACAGCAGCCACTGAAAAAACTGGAAAAAGCAAAAGTACAAAACACAGTGGCTGGACTAAACTGAGAGGGCAAAAGCCCCCGGAGGGGACCCAGAAGGCCCCCACAGAAGTGCAGGACAAAATGCAAAAATATAGCAAAAACACAAAATAAGAAATTGTCTTATCTGATAGCAGGAGATGCAGACACGACACAGCAGGCTACAAGGGAAACTGGAAAGAAGGATTCAGACCAGAACAATTGATCACCGGCAACCCTGATGGGAAAATTACTCCCTTATATAAGACCAATCAGTAACACCTGATTCCCAGTCCTCACAATCCTCACCAGCACCGCTTGTAACCACCAGAGGGAGCCTCTGCTCAGAACCCATCTAAAAACCCATTCACAACAGTACCCCCCCTTGAGGAGGGGTCACCGAACCCTCATTTGAGCAACCAGGTCGGTCAGGATGAGTTCTATGATACGCACGGACAAGTCTCCCAGCATGGATGTCCGAAGCAAACACCCAAGAATTGTCTTCCTGACCATAACCTCTCCATTTAACCAAATACTGGAGTCTTCGTCTAGAAAAACGAGAATCCAATATTTTCTCAACCACATACTCCAGATTGCCCTCAACCAAAACAGGGTCAGGAGGCACAGCAGCAGGAACCACTGGCTCAACAAACCTCTTCAACAAGGACTTGTGGAACACGTTATGGATCTTAAATGTCCCTGGAAGAAGCAAACGAAAAGAAACAGGATTAATAATCTCCATGATCTTATAAGGTCCAATGAACCTAGGCTTAAATTTAGGAGATGCTACTCTCATAGGAATATTCTTGGAGGACAACCAGACCAAGTCCCCCACTTTAAACCGAGGACCATCAGTCCTATGCCGGTTAGCAAACCGCTGGGCCTTCTCCTGAGAGAGGGACAACCTCTCCACTACCTGGTCCCAAATCTGCTGCATACGCTCAACAACAGAGTCAACACCTGGACAGACAGAAGCCTCCGTCTGTCCTGAAGAAAATCGAGGGTGAAACCCAGAATTACAGAAAAACGGAGACATCAAAGTGGCAGAGCTAGCCCTATTATTAAGAGCAAACTCAGCCAAAGGCAAAAAAGAGACCCAGTCATCCTGATCAGCAGACACAAAGCATCTTAGATAAGTCTCCAATGTCTGGTTTGTTCTCTCAGTTTGACCATTGGTCTGAGGATGAAATGCCGAGGAGAAAGACAATTGAACACCCAGTTTAGAACAAAAAGTCCTCCAAAATCTGGAAACAAACTGGACTCCTCTGTCAGACACAATGTTCTCAGGAATGCCGTGTAAACGAACCACGTGCCGAAGGAACAACGGCACCAATTCAGAGGAGGAAGGCAACTTAGGTAATGGCACAAGATGTATCATTTAGGAAAACCTATCACAAATTACCCAGATGGTGGTCATTCTCTGAGAAACAGGAAGATCGGAAATGAAATCCATAGAGATATGGGTCCATGGTCTCTTGGGCACAGGCAATGGCATCAACAAACCACTAGAGCGAGAGCAAGGTTGGAGCGAGAGCAAGTCCCGCAGGACTGCACAAATTCCCTGACATCGCGAGACAAGGTAGGCCACCAAAAGGACCGACTAACCAAGTCTCTGGTACCAAAAATTCCGGGATGCCCAGCCAATGTGGAACAATGAATCTCAGACATCACACTCTTTTTCCATTGGTCCGGGACAAACAATTTTCCAACAGGGCAGCGCTCGGGCCTATCCTCCTGACACCCCTCCAGAGCAAGTCTCAAATTGGGCGAGATGGCGGAAAGAACTACACCCTCCTTCAAAATAACAGAGGGATCAGATAGCTCAGGAGAGTCCGCAAGGAAACTCCTCGAGAGGGCATCCGCCTTAACATTCTTAGTGCCAGGAAGAAAGGAAACCACAAAATTAAAACGTGTGAAAAACAAGGCCCACCTGGCCTGTCTAGGATTGAGTCGCTTGGCAGATTCCAGATAGACCAGATTCTTATGGTCCGTAAGGACCACCACCTGATGTTTGGCTCCCTCCAGCCAATGTCTCCACTCTTCAAAAGCCCACTTCATGGCCAATAACTCCCGATTACCCACGTCATAATTACGTTCAGTAGGAGAAAATTTTCGAGAGAAAAAGGCACAAGGGTTACTTTTAGAGGTCTCTGGATCTTTTTGGGACAAAACGGCACCTGCCCCAATTTCAGAGGCATCAACCTCCACCTGAAATGGCAGAGAAACATCAGGCTGCCGTAGAACAGGAGCAGAAGTGAATCTCTGCTTAAGTTCCTGAAACGCAGAGACTGCCTCAGGAGGCCAATTCACCACATCAGAACCCTTTCTGGTCAAATCAGTTAATGGTTTAACAATAACAGAGAAATTACCAATAAATTTACGATAAAAATTGGCAAAACCCAAAAATCTCTGAAGAGCCTTTAATGAAGTAGGTTGGACCCAATCACAGATGGCCTGAACCTTGACCGGGTCCATTTCAATAACAGATGGGGACAAAATGAATCCCAGAAATGAGATCTTCTGTACGCCAAAAAGACACTTTGATCCCTTCACATACAGAGCATTCTCTCTCAAAATCTGGAATACAGTTCGAACATGTTTCACATGAGAGTCCCAGTCATTAGAAAAAATCAAGATATCATCCAAATAAACAATCAGAAACTTGTCCACAAAATCCCTGAAAATGTCATTCATGAAGGACTGGAAGACGGAAGGAGCATTAGTGAGCCCAAAGGGCATCACAAGGTACTCAAAATGCCCTTCAGGGGTGTTAAATGCCGTCTTCCATTCATCCCCGTGCTTAATGCGAATAAGGTTATACGCCCCCCTGAGGTCAAGCTTGGTAAACCAAGTAGCGTTTTTCACCCTGGAAAACAGGTCAGAAATCAAGGGTAACGGGTATTGATATTTCACAGTAATATTGTTCAAGAGACGATAATCAATACACGGCCTTAATGAACCATCTTTTTTGGCCACAAAGAAAAAACCGGCACCTAAGGGTGAAGAGGATGGTCTGATATGACCCTTCTCCAATGATTCCTTGATATAAGACCGCATAGCCTCATGTTCAGGTACAGACAAGTTAAAAAGGCGACCTTTAGGGAATTTACTACCCGGCACTAATTCAATAGCGCAGTCATAGCTCCTATGGGGAGGTAAGGATGCAGATTTACTTTCGCTAAACACATCAGAAAAATCAAACAAAAAGTCAGGAACATCCTCAGCCTGGGGGGAGGCAGAAAAAACAGGAGTGTTGGTATTAACACATTGGCAGCCCCAACTGGTTACAGACACAGATTTCCAATCCAAAACAGGATTATGAGACTGTAACCAAGGGAAACCCAGCACGATAATGTCATGCAGATTATATAGAACCAAAAATTTGCAGCACTCCTGGTGATCAGGTTCAACCCTCATTATCACCTGAGTAGAAAACTGGGGTTTATTCTCAGCCAAAGGGGTAGAATCGATCCCCAGTAAAGGAATAGACTTCTGTAGGGGTATCAAGGGAAACCCACAACGTTTAGCAAAATCATAATCCATCAGGTTAATAGCTGCTCCAGAATCAACGAAAGCCTGAGCAGAAAATGAGGACAGAGAGCATATCAGAGTGACAGTTAATAAAAACTTAGTCTGAACACTACCCAAGACAACTGAGCGTGCAAAATGTCTTCCCCGCTTAGGGCAGACTGAAATAGCATGAGAGGCATCACCACAGTAGAAACATAACCCATTGCGCTTTCGAAACTCATGACGCTGTGCCCCAGACACCACTCCATCACACTGCATGGGCTCAGCAGCTGGCTCACAAGGCAACAACACTCCACGCATACTTCTCCGCTCACGCAAACGTCTGTCAATTTGAATCGCTAATGACATAGAATCATTGAGACCAGAGGGGACAGGGAATCCCACCATAACATCCTTTACATTATCCGACAGACCCTTCCGGAAAAGGGCCGCCAAAGCGTCTTCATTCCATTTGGTCAGGACTGCCCACCTACGGAATCTCTGACAGTATAACTCAGCGTCATCAAGCCCCTGATTTAATGCCAACAAGGCTTTTTCAGCTTGATCAGTGACATTAGGCTCATCGTACAATAACCCCAAAGCCTGAAAAAATGCATCAACATCACTCAAAACAGGATCCCCAGGTATCAGGGAAAAAGCCCAATCCTGAGGATCGCCGCGCAGGAGAGAGATGATAATTTGAACCTGCTGCGCTGCGTTTCCTGAGGACTTAGATTTTAAGGCAAGAAACAATTTACAATTATTTTTGAAATTCTGAAACTTAGCTCGATCCCCTAAAAACAAATCTGGCATGGGGATCCTAGGTTCCACAACAGGCAACCTAGCAAGATATGCAGCAATACTCTGAACCTCAGTGGCAAGCTGATCCACACGGCCAGACAACTGTGCAAACTCCATTGGGAGAAAAGATCCTCCCCAGCACCCAGAGATACAGAGGGGAAAAAAAAAAAAAAAATGCAACAAACAGAAAAATATCTCTGACAACTTTTCTTCCTTCAAAATATTTTTTCCCTTCTGTGAGTACCATACAATTTTTATGGCCGGTGATACTGTTATGTTACGGTAGCTGAGGAGTGCAGGCAAAAAAGGAAATACACCAGAGCAGTTGGAATCTATGAGATTGCAGTACCCTGACTAACCACCGCAACTAGAGGCAGCCGTGGAGCGTTCCCACGTTGGTCCTAGACGCCTCGTCACAGCCTGAGAAACTAACTACACCTAAAGATAGAAATAGGAAAGCTATCTGCCCCGTAGCAGAACCCCAAAGATAATAGAAAACCCCCAAACATGTAATGGCGGCTAGACAAGAGGAAATACCGACACAGAAAGAAAATAGCATGAGCAAACGCTGGGGCCCAAACTAACTAAATAGAAAAGGACAGGAAGGGTACTTACTGCAATCTCAGAAAACCCTGAAAAACACCAACTCTACTAATTTCAAAATCACCCGAGATCACACGACCTCTACCACCTAAATTAGTTCTCTGGTGTAACAAAAACAGCAGCCACTGAAAAAACTGGAAAAAGCAAAAGTACAAAACACAGTGGCTGGACTAAACTGAGAGGGCAAAAGCCCCCGGAGGGGACCCAGAAGGCCCCCACAGAAGTGCAGGACAAAATGCAAAAATATAGCAAAAACACAAAATAAGAAATTGTCTTATCTGATAGCAGGAGATGCAGACACGACACAGCAGGCTACAAGGAAACTGGAAAGAAGGATTCAGACCAGAACAATTGATCACCGGCAACCCTGATGGGAAAATTACTCCCTTATATAAGACCAATCAGTAACACCTGATTCCCAGTCCTCACAATCCTCACCAGCACCGCTTGTAACCACCAGAGGGAGCCTCTGCTCAGAACCCATCTCAAACCCATTCACAACAGTACCCCCCCCTTGAGGAGGGGTCACCGAACCCTCATTTGAGCAACCAGGTCGGTCAGGATGAGTTCTATGATACGCACGGACAAGTCTCCCAGCATGGATGTCCGAAGCAAACACCCAAGAATTGTCTCCTGACCATAACCTCTCCATTTAACCAAATACTGGAGTCTTCGTCTAGAAAAACGAGAATCCAATATTTTCTCAACCACATACTCCAGATTGCCCTCAACCAAAACAGGGTCAGGAGGCACAGCAGCAGGAACCACTGGCTCAACAAACCTCTTCAACAAGGACTTGTGGAACACGTTATGGATCTTAAATGTCCCTGGAAGAAGCAAACGAAAAGAAACAGGATTAATAATCTCCATGATCTTATAAGGTCCAATGAACCTAGGCTTAAATTTAGGAGATGCTACTCTCATAGGAATATTCTTGGAGGACAACCAGACCAAGTCCCCCACTTTAAACCGAGGACCATCAGTCCTATGCCGGTTAGCAAACCGCTGGGCCTTCTCCTGAGAGAGGGACAACCTCTCCACTACCTGGTCCCAAATCTGCTGCATACGCTCAACAACAGAGTCAACACCTGGACAGACAGAAGCCTCCGTCTGTCCTGAAGAAAATCGAGGGTGAAACCCAGAATTACAGAAAAACGGAGACATCAAAGTGGCAGAGCTAGCCCTATTATTAAGAGCAAACTCAGCCAAAGGCAAAAAAGAGACCCAGTCATCCTGATCAGCAGACACAAAGCATCTTAGATAAGTCTCCAATGTCTGGTTTGTTCTCTCAGTTTGACCATTGGTCTGAGGATGAAATGCCGAGGAGAAAGACAATTGAACACCCAGTTTAGAACAAAAAGTCCTCCAAAATCTGGAAACAAACTGGACTCCTCTGTCAGACACAATGTTCTCAGGAATGCCGTGTAAACGAACCACGTGCCGAAGGAACAACGGCACCAATTCAGAGGAGGAAGGCAACTTAGGTAATGGCACAAGATGTATCATTTAGGAAAACCTATCACAAATTACCCAGATGGTGGTCATTCTCTGAGAAACAGGAAGATCGGAAATGAAATCCATAGAGATATGGGTCCATGGTCTCTTGGGCACAGGCAATGGCATCAACAAACCACTAGAGCGAGAGCAAGGATTGGAGCGAGAGCAAGTCCCGCAGGACTGCACAAATTCCCTGACATCGCGAGACAAGGTAGGCCACCAAAAGGACCGACTAACCAAGTCTCTGGTACCAAAAATTCCGGGATGCCCAGCCAATGTGGAACAATGAATCTCAGACATCACACTCTTTTTCCATTGGTCCGGGACAAACAATTTTCCAACAGGGCAGCGCTCGGGCCTATCCTCCTGACACCCCTCCAGAGCAAGTCTCAAATTGGGCGAGATGGCGGAAAGAACTACACCCTCCTTCAAAATAACAGAGGGATCAGATAGCTCAGGAGAGTCCGCAAGGAAACTCCTCGAGAGGGCATCCGCCTTAACATTCTTAGTGCCAGGAAGAAAGGAAACCACAAAATTAAAACGTGTGAAAAACAAGGCCCACCTGGCCTGTCTAGGATTGAGTCGCTTGGCAGATTCCAGATAGACCAGATTCTTATGGTCCGTAAGGACCACCACCTGATGTTTGGCTCCCTCCAGCCAATGTCTCCACTCTTCAAAAGCCCACTTCATGGCCAATAACTCCCGATTACCCACGTCATAATTACGTTCAGTAGGAGAAAATTTTCGAGAGAAAAAGGCACAAGGGTTACTTTTAGAGGTCTCTGGATCTTTTTGGGACAAAACGGCACCTGCCCCAATTTCAGAGGCATCAACCTCCACCTGAAATGGCAGAGAAACATCAGGCTGCCGTAGAACAGGAGCAGAAGTGAATCTCTGCTTAAGTTCCTGAAACGCAGAGACTGCCTCAGGAGGCCAATTCACCACATCAGAACCCTTTCTGGTCAAATCAGTTAATGGTTTAACAATAACAGAGAAATTACCAATAAATTTACGATAAAAATTGGCAAAACCCAAAAATCTCTGAAGAGCCTTTAATGAAGTAGGTTGGACCCAATCACAGATGGCCTGAACCTTGACCGGGTCCATTTCAATAACAGATGGGGACAAAATGAATCCCAGAAATGAGATCTTCTGTACGCCAAAAAGACACTTTGATCCCTTCACATACAGAGCATTCTCTCTCAAAATCTGGAATACAGTTCGAACATGTTTCACATGAGAGTCCCAGTCATTAGAAAAAATCAAGATATCATCCAAATAAACAATCAGAAACTTGTCCACAAAATCCCTGAAAATGTCATTCATGAAGGACTGGAAGACGGAAGGAGCATTAGTGAGCCCAAAGGGCATCACAAGGTACTCAAAATGCCCTTCAGGGGTGTTAAATGCCGTCTTCCATTCATCCCCGTGCTTAATGCGAATAAGGTTATACGCCCCCCTGAGGTCAAGCTTGGTAAACCAAGTAGCGTTTTTCACCCTGGAAAACAGGTCAGAAATCAAGGGTAACGGGTATTGATATTTCACAGTAATATTGTTCAAGAGACGATAATCAATACACGGCCTTAATGAACCATCTTTTTTGGCCACAAAGAAAAAACCGGCACCTAAGGGTGAAGAGGATGGTCTGATATGACCCTTCTCCAATGATTCCTTGATATAAGACCGCATAGCCTCATGTTCAGGTACAGACAAGTTAAAAAGGCGACCTTTAGGGAATTTACTACCCGGCACTAATTCAATAGCGCAGTCATAGCTCCTATGGGGAGGTAAGGATGCAGATTTACTTTCGCTAAACACATCAGAAAAATCAAACAAAAAGTCAGGAACATCCTCAGCCTGGGGGGAGGCAGAAAAAACAGGAGTGTTGGTATTAACACATTGGCAGCCCCAACTGGTTACAGACACAGATTTCCAATCCAAAACAGGATTATGAGACTGTAACCAAGGGAAACCCAGCACGATAATGTCATGCAGATTATATAGAACCAAAAATTTGCAGCACTCCTGGTGATCAGGTTCAACCCTCATTATCACCTGAGTAGAAAACTGGGGTTTATTCTCAGCCAAAGGGGTAGAATCGATCCCCAGTAAAGGAATAGACTTCTGTAGGGGTATCAAGGGAAACCCACAACGTTTAGCAAAATCATAATCCATCAGGTTAATAGCTGCTCCAGAATCAACGAAAGCCTGAGCAGAAAATGAGGACAGAGAGCATATCAGAGTGACAGTTAATAAAAACTTAGTCTGAACACTACCCAAGACAACTGAGCGTGCAAAATGTCTTCCCCGCTTAGGGCAGACTGAAATAGCATGAGAGGCATCACCACAGTAGAAACATAACCCATTGCGCTTTCGAAACTCATGACGCTGTGCCCCAGACACCACTCCATCACACTGCATGGGCTCAGCAGCTGGCTCACAAGGCAACAACACTCCACGCATACTTCTCCGCTCACGCAAACGTCTGTCAATTTGAATCGCTAATGACATAGAATCATTGAGACCAGAGGGGACAGGGAATCCCACCATAACATCCTTTACATTATCCGACAGACCCTTCCGGAAAAGGGCCGCCAAAGCGTCTTCATTCCATTTGGTCAGGACTGCCCACCTACGGAATCTCTGACAGTATAACTCAGCGTCATCAAGCCCCTGATTTAATGCCAACAAGGCTTTTTCAGCTTGATCAGTGACATTAGGCTCATCGTACAATAACCCCAAAGCCTGAAAAAATGCATCAACATCACTCAAAACAGGATCCCCAGGTATCAGGGAAAAAGCCCAATCCTGAGGATCGCCGCGCAGGAGAGAGATGATAATTTGAACCTGCTGCGCTGCGTTTCCTGAGGACTTAGATTTTAAGGCAAGAAACAATTTACAATTATTTTTGAAATTCTGAAACTTAGCTCGATCCCCTAAAAACAAATCTGGCATGGGGATCCTAGGTTCCACAACAGGCAACCTAGCAAGATATGCAGCAATACTCTGAACCTCAGTGGCAAGCTGATCCACACGGCCAGACAACTGTGCAAACTCCATTGGGAGAAAAAAATCCTCCCCAGCACCCAGAGATACAGAGGGGAAAAAAAAAAAAAAAAATGCAACAAACAGAAAAATATCTCTGACAACTTTTCTTCCTTCAAAATATTTTTTCCCTTCTGTGAGTACCATACAATTTTTATGGCCGGTGATACTGTTATGTTACGGTAGCTGAGGAGTGCAGGCAAAAAAGGAAATACACCAGAGCAGTTGGAATCTATGAGATTGCAGTACCCTGACTAACCACCGCAACTAGAGGCAGCCGTGGAGCGTTCCCACGTTGGTCCTAGACGCCTCGTCACAGCCTGAGAAACTAACTACACCTAAAGATAGAAATAGGAAAGCTATCTGCCCTGTAGCAGAACCCCAAAGATAATAGAAAACCCCCAAACATGTAATGGCGGCTAGACAAGAGGAAATACCGACACAGAAAGAAAATAGCATGAGCAAACGCTGGGGCCCAAACTAACTAAATAGAAAAGGACAGGAAGGGTACTTACTGCAATCTCAGAAAACCCTGAAAAACACCAACTCTACTAATTTCAAAATCACCTGAGATCACACGACCTCTACCACCTAAATTAGTTCTCTGGTGTAACAAAAACAGCAGCCACTGAAAAAACTGGAAAAAGCAAAAGTACAAAACACAGTGGCTGGACTAAACTGAGAGGGCAAAAGCCCCCGGAGGGGACCCAGAAGGCCCCCACAGAAGTGCAGGACAAAATGCAAAAATATAGCAAAAACACAAAATAAGAAATTGTCTTATCTGATAGCAGGAGATGCAGACACGACACAGCAGGCTACAAGGGAAACTGGAAAGAAGGATTCAGACCAGAACAATTGATCACCGGCAACCCTGATGGGAAAATTACTCCCTTATATAAGACCAATCAGTAACACCTGATTCCCAGTCCTCACAATCCTCACCAGCACCGCTTGTAACCACCAGAGGGAGCCTCTGCTCAGAACCCATCTCAAACCCATTCACAACAACCAGCCAAGCTAAGCAGACTGCTGTGGCCTGGTATTATCAGGCTGGCAAGGTCCATGGATATTGGATCCTTACCAGCCTGAAAAACCAGGCCTCAGCAGTCTGCTTCATCTGGCTGGTTAACAAAAATAGGGGGGACCCCATGCCAAATTTTTTTCGAGGGGATCCCCTATTTTTGTTAACCAGCCAAGATATGCAGACTGCTGTGGCCTGGTATTATCAGGCTGGCAAGCAGGGTCGGACTGAGGCACCGGGACACCGGAGAAACCTACGGTGGGCCCCAGCTCCTGTGTGGTGGACCCTGATTTGAAAGGATAGGTCGCGGGGCAGAGGGGGCGGTGGCCCCGGGGCCCGCGCTCTGAGGGGGCCCACCCGGAGCTACGATACAGTTACATTCTGCGGCAGAGCAGGGAGAATCGCTCTCCCTGCTCTGCCGCCCGGAAGCTATGGGGCCTGAACAGGCGTTGGGGGGGCCCGGTGCCAGCAGTGGGCCCCCCACCCGTCATCGGAGGGTCAGCTGTATCGGCATCCAGCCGATAAAGCTGACCGCATGGAGAGAGAAGGAGCGAGGGCTCCTTCTCTCCCATAATCCCCCTCTCAGCGTATGACAGCGGGCGCAATAACATCACCTGCCGGCGCCCGCTGTCAGACGCTGAGAGGGAGAACAGTGAGCAGCACATGAGCCGGGAGGTGAGTTTTTTTTTGATTTTTTTTTTAATGGGGGTGCAGTCGAGTCCTGGCTGGAGAAGTCGTCATGTCGGTGTGGGCCAGATGGAAAAGACATGAAAAGTGAACAATTCCATTAGAAAGAACATCAGCGGTAAGTCATTATCTGTACCTGTGCTGTAATCTATTATATGTTCTGTAGGACTGGTATTATTTAACACAGACCATATGTGTCATGGGTGCATCGCCACGAAGATTGTCGCGATTGCACATTCTGACTTCTCGCAGCTGAGTTGCTGTTTCTTTGTGTTTGGTAATGAGGGAGTTAATTTTACCTAGCTCTTTGCTAAGACTAGGTCCAGACTCGCCCGGCTGCTTTTGATTATGTTCTAATTAGCTTCCTTTATATAGCTGCCAGTCTGCTGGTTAGATGCCGGTGAAAGCATTCATACAGACTGCAGATAGGATCGGTTCTGAGAAGACTTAAGCTAAGAGCTTCTTTGTTGTTTCTCCTCTCCTTGCTTATAGTTTATCTCCTAGACCTTTGGTTTTCCCTCTGTGTTTAAATGTTGTATGAAAGACAGTATTTACTTTATCCCCGGTCTGTCTCGTTTGTCTTTACTGTTTGTTAACCTTTACCTGTCCATTCCCTTTGGTGGTAATCAGGGTCCTTCTAAGGACTAGATTACAGTGGTCAGGGATTTATAGGAGACAGGGTTTACGCTGGCGGCCTGGACCTCTGTACCATTAACAGTACCTCCAGGTAGAGGGACTAGTCAGGACCCCAGTTTAGGGTCAGCATAGACCCCGGTCCACCTCTTGCCAGAGACAGCGTGAAAAGGATTCAGTATTGACCCACAGGATATTATGTCAGGTAATACTATGCTATATATACATGTTAATGTTACCTATTTATATGTTATATAGAATGTTGTCCCACTTGATAGATTACTGACATTATTTATATATATATCTGCTAGACAGCGTGGCATTTTCACCGGCCACACTAAATATTCTCCCCAGCTACCATGGATCCAGTAGCCCAGCTTGCCCTGCAGTTGCAGAGGTTGTCCATGGAGCTTACGGACATTAAGTCCAAGGTTTTGTCCCCCCCGGAGCAAACCAGATCTGAACCTAAGGTTGCTCTCCCGGACAGGTTCACTGGTGGGCGGGACAAATTTTTTACCTTCAGGGAGGCATGTAAATTATACTTTCGGCTGCGGCCTCGGTCATCGGGGAGTGAAGAGCAGAGGGTGGGAATTGTCATCTCGCTCTTACAAGGGGACCCTCAATCCTGGGCGTTCTCTCTTCCCCGGGCTCCCCGGCCCTCCAGTCAGTAGATCGATTTTTTGGTGCCCTGGGTCTGGTGTATGATGACCCGGATCGGGTCTCCCTTGCTGAAACGAAGTTACGTAGGATACAGCAGGGAGACCGTCCGGCGGAGGAATTTTCTTCTGAGTTCCGTAGATGGGCCACAGATACTCAGTGGAATGACCCAGCTCTTAGGAACCAGTTTTGTCAAGGGTTATCTGACAAATTAAAAGATGTTTTGGCTCAGTATGATTCTCCTCCGTCACTGGAGGCTGCTATGGCCCTTGCTATTCGTATTGATAGACGGCTTCGGGGGAGGTGCGAGGTAACTCCGCCCCTGTTATGACTCCACCCACTACTAAAGTCCCTTATATTGAGGTTCCCCTGGTCTGTTCTGAGGAACTCATGCAGTTGGGAGGGACATCATTTTGTAGGAGGGAATCAGCGGTACGCCGCAAGACAAGAAGGTGTTTCTTCTGCGGGAGAGAGGGACATTTTGTTGGGGGGTGTCCCTCCCGTGCCTCATTGAGCAAAAAAGTCACAGAAAAACTGTTAATCCCAGGTTGTGTGGTGGACGACAACCTGGGAGTAGGTATTTCGTCCCCAGGTCCGTCTCAATTTCTCGTGCCTGCGGAGGTGGTGGTTGGTGCGAGAGTTGAGAGGATTTCTGTTCTTCTTGATAGTGGGTCTGGGGCTAATATGGTGGACACTCGGTTTGCCCAGGTGCAAGGTATGCAACTGAGTGTATTGGCCAAACCGATCCCTATACTTTCTATTGACGCCAGACCTCTCGGTCAAGGTAGCTTTGTACAAGCTGTTCATAACATAGACCTTCGAGTAGGGGCAATACATAAAGAACAGTTGTCTTGTTATGTGTTGGAGGGTCTTCCTACTCCTATTGTGTTGGGACTTCCCTGGTTGGCTAAACATAACCCAGTGATTGATTGGCAATCCAGAAAGATAAGCCAGTGGGGTGAATTTTGCAAGAATAACTGCATGAACACGGTCATCGGTGCGGTCGTGCCTAGGACTTTGCCTCCTTTTCTGGAGGACTTTGGGGAGATGTTCTCAGAGGAGGGGTGTCAAAAGTTACCTCCTCATCGCACGTATGACTGCTCAATAAAATTGCTTCCTGATGCCTTATCTCGTAGTTTCCCAGGGGCCGGAAAGACGGATGACCCGGTTCCTATCCTTCAGGAAGGAGTGGTGGTGTCGGCTGTGTGCTCTGAGCTTGAGGAGGAGGTGTTGGAGGCTCAGGGGGACGCCCCTGTAGGACCTCCAGGGAGACTGTTTGTTCCTAATCAGTTAAGACAAAAAGTTATCGAGGCACATCATAGTTCTGCTTTAGCAGGACATCCAGGGAGTAAAGCAACTGTGGATCTCCTTTCTCGCCGGTTTTGGTGGCCTAACTTAAATAAAGAGGTAATAACTTTTGTCGCGTCCTGTGGAGTTTGTGCTCGCTCTAAGACCCCACATACCCGTCCATCTGGGGTTCCTGAGGAGGAACGATTCTCGTCGTCACTTGCTTCAGTTTGGAGAGGAGTGCTGAATGGTCTGAGTGCTATGGGGAACTGTTTCAAGCGGAGGTCTGATAGGAGGAGAGTGTCTGGTCCGGACCTAGGTGTGAACGATCTGGTGTGGTTGTCTACCAAGAATATAAAACGCAAAGTTCCCTCCTGGAAACTGGGTCCCAGGTTCATCGGTCCATACAGGATCAGTTCTATAATTAATCCTGTGGCATTTCGTCTGGACCTCCCTCCTACGTTTAAAATCCATAATGTATTCCACAAATCGTTGCTTAAGAGGTATGTGGCGCCAGTTATACCGTCACTTCTACTCCTCCTCCCAGTGGTGGTCAATGGTAACTTAGAATTTCAAGTGTTGAAGATCATTGACTCACGTCTGAATCGCCGGTCCCTTTAGTATTTGGTTCATTGGAAGGGATATGGTCCTGAGGAGAGGACGTGGGTCTCTGCGTCTGAGATTAACGCAGATCGATTGGTTCGGACCTTCCACACGACTTACCCGGACAGACCTGGCCCTGAGGGTCCGGAGGCCCCTCGTAGAAGGGGGGGTACTGTCATGGGTGCATCGCCACGAAGATTGTCGCGATTGCACATTCTGACTTCTCGCAGCTGAGTTGCTGTTTCTTTGTGTTTGGTAATGAGGGAGTTAATTTTACCTAGCTCTTTGCTAAGACTAGGTCCAGCCTCGCCCGGCTGCTTTTGATTATGTTCTAATTAGCTTCCTTTATATAGCTGCCAGTCTGCTGGTTAGATGCCGGTGAAAGCATTCATACAGACTGCAGATAGGATCGGTTCTGAGAAGACTTAAGCTAAGAGCTTCTTTGTTGTTTCTCCTCTCCTTGCTTATAGTTTATCTCCTAGACCTTTGGTGTTCCCTCTGTGTTTAAATGTTGTATGAAAGACAGTATTTACTTTATCCCCGGTCTGTCTCGTTTGTCTTTACTGTTTGTTAACCTTTACCTGTCCATTCCCTTTGGTGGTAATCAGGGTCCTTCTAAGGACTAGATTACAGTGGTCAGGGATTTATAGGAGACAGGGTTTACGCTGGCGGCCTGGACCTCTGTACCATTAACAGTACCTCCAGGTAGAGGGACTAGTCAGGACCCCAGTTTAGGGTCAGCATAGACCCCGGTCCACCTCTTGCCAGAGACAGCGTGAAAAGGATTCAGTATTGACCCACAGGATATTATGTCAGGTAATACTATGCTATATATACATGTTAATGTTACCTATTTATATGTTATATAGAATGTTGTCCCACTTGATAGATTACTGACATTATTTATATATATATCTGCTAGACAGCGTGACAATATGGCGGTAATATCAATATTGGTCTTTTTATATATAGATTATTTTGGCCAACAGCGCGGTCATTTGCTGAGGTTCTCTGATGATGGGCCCACTCAGAAGTTTTGCCCCACTAAACCAAAACCCTAGCTACGCCTATGGCTCTCTCTCTAGTCTTTCTTTCTCGCTCTCTGTTCTTTCCTTCTCGCTCTCTGTTCTTTTTTCTCTCTGTTCTTTCTTTCTCTCTTTTCTTTCTTTCCTCTCTTTCTTTCTCTGTTTGTTCTTTCTCTCTCGCTGCTCTTTCTTTCTTTTCCTCAGTACCAGCCACTGTGCCCTCATTACCAGTCAGTGTGATCAGCTGTGCTAAATGGTTACGCTTGGGGCGAGGATATGGGTGTGATTAGCTGTGAAATGGGTGTTGTCGGGGCGTGGCCTAAAATTTTCAGCGGCGCGCAACACGCGCCGCAGTCTTTAATCCTCTTTCCTGTCTTCCAAATTTGGGAGGTATGCTGTATGACCTCCCTACAACTTCTGGCCATGCTCCTGATGAGCGCGACGGATGGTCTCGTGAGGGATCTCCTCCCACACCTGGACTAAAGCATCCACCAACTCCTGGACAGTCTGTGGTGCAACGTGGCATGGCCTAAAATTTTCTGCAGCATGCACAGCGTGCCACAGCCTTTGTCCCTCTTTCCCTTATTCAAAGGTTGGGAAGTATGATGGTGGGCCCCAAGAATATATTTTCTCTGGTGGGCCCAAGGTACTTCAGTCCGACGCTGCTGGCAAGGTCCATGTATGTTGGCTCCTTAACAGCCTTAAATACCATGCCTCAGCAGCAGGGGCGTACATATAAATCATGGGGCCCCATAGCAAAAGTCTGAATGTTCCCCACCCCCCCAAAAAAAAAACCCAGAGGCATTGTAAATGTAAAGTGCCAGCACAGTGAGGGAAGTTGAGTCGCACAGAGACAGGGGTTTTGGGGGTACTCGGCACCGATCACGTCGACTTCTATGGGGGATGTCACGAGTAGCACAGCTCGGTCCGTGACCTGGGCGATCACTGGAATATGGGATATTTCCAGGGGATGATAGAATGTTCGTGTAGTTTGTCGTGACGCCACCTGTAGTACCTGGTCAGGGTGTCCAGCGCTGCTGTGCAGGTCCTCTGGAAGGGATGGTGTAGTGCAGGTAGGTGAAAAGTCTTCTACAGGTAACACGCTATCCTTCCAGGGCAGATAGATGTGAGATAGAGCAATGGTGCAAAGTGATGTAGCAGAGTGGACTATGCGACGTAGTAAGAAAGCAGGAAACACTTCAAGTTAAACGTTGCATAATAAAATTTTTAATAACATTACAAAAGTGCA
This sequence comes from Oophaga sylvatica, assembly GCA_033576555.1. Classification (NCBI taxonomy): domain Eukaryota; kingdom Metazoa; phylum Chordata; class Amphibia; order Anura; family Dendrobatidae; genus Oophaga; species Oophaga sylvatica. The sequence goes on from JARQOD010000001.1 coordinate 524,540,578, forward strand.
AATGGCTTATATTATGTGACATGTTTTGTTACTGTTCATACCCTTGATATGTGTTATACATGTGTGTTAATAAATACATATTCAACAAAAGTGCAAATAGCATTAGTGCCGAAGTTCGTGGAGACTTCTTAGGACTACCCCCACCGGGGTAACTTCACAGTGTCCTTTACTTGTGCTTGTGGAGGACCCGCTCCAAACCTCCAAATGTGGGCTTGGGTGGGCTGCAAGACTTTCCTTGAGCAGACCTCACTTTCGGCCACACCAAACGGGTTTTTAGTTTCTGAGGTAGTTGAAAATAGTGCACAGTAAAGTTTTTTGTAAAACCAAGATGGAGCACCGAAGTGCCAACTATTTACAGAAAAGTTTGTGAGCCAGTACAGTTCATGGCTTCAAAGTTCAACATTTTGATTACAGTGAAACACCATTACCCAACCTGGGTATATAAAGGCAACAATAAACTTGTTCTTCTGAACATTCACCCGTCCGGGTACATCAAACCATTACCCAACCTGGGTATATTAAGGCAACAATAAACTTCTTTTTATGAACATTCACCAGTCCGGGTACATCAATAATTTAACTATTTACATACAGAGACCCTGTCCGGGTTATTTAGACTTCTTTGGCTGGCCTCTTACAGGTACCACCTGGTACTGTTCTGGAGCTTGCCAAACATCCGTGACAGGAGGGTCCACCCAGACCTGATGACGTCGTGTGGCCTGTACAGTGACGTCGTGACCCGCTATCTGGGTCTGTGTGGCCACCTCTTTCATCTCCCTCCGGGTCTGGACCCCTATGTCCCGGACTGAACGAACCCCAGGGGGCCTAACAGGCGCCGGGTACGGGCCAGCTATCATTATCATGTCCATAGCTGGGGCTGCTGAGGAGACCACTGAGGGAGGCTGGGGAGATTTACGGCGTGGGGTGGGCACTTGTGCAGAGGCCTGGTTGGGGGAGGCTGAAGGCTCGTAGGGTCTGTCAGTTTCCTGACACTCTGGGGAGTAGGGGTCGCACCTGGTAACATTTAGGGCGTACCATCCATTGTAACCCCAGTGTCGGGTGTAAGTCACCAAGTCTCCTGGCAACAGGTCCCTCCCCGGGTGTCCTTCTGGGAGGTGAGCCTCCACGTCCCGCCGGGTTACAAAAACTTCTAAATAAAGTCCAGGCTCCTGGATGAAGCCCCAACCACCTTTTAACTTAAAGTTCCGTACTGCACCCTTACGCCGCGGCTCCCTCATCATACTTTTATCCTTTCTCATACGTGCCTTCTCTGCCAGGTCCTTCTCCAGGTGACGTTGCCGAAGCTTTTGGGATTCTCGCTGCTCCCTTTGTCTCTCTGCTTCCCGCTCCCGACGTCTCCACTCTTCCTCCTGACGCCGGTTGTAATTCTCCTCCACCAGCATCTCCATGTCTCCACCATCAAACGCCAGCTTACGATGTACGGTTTGCGGCAGCTCTCCTGGCGCCCGCCAGTCCTGGCGGCGCTCACCTGTGGCGGAAGCAGCCGGCTCTGGAACAGATGACGGTCGGGGCTCCGGTACAGGCAGGTAGAGCTCTGGTGCCTGCGCGGCCTCCTCCATGAGGACGGGTGTCGCTTCTTCTGCCTCAGCGACGGGGGCAGACAGCGGGATCTGGGGTGCTGGTGCGGCGTTTTCTGCAGGAACGGGTGCCTCCACTGTGATACTGGCAACCGGTTCAGATTGCAAGGGCTGGGATGCCCGCACGGCCTCCTCTACTGGAACGGGTGCCTCCACTGAGATACTGGCAACCGGTTCAGATTGCAAGGGCTGGGATGCCCGCACGGCCTCCTGTACTGGAATGGCTGCCTCCACTGAGATACTGGCAACCGGTTCAGATTGCAAGGGCTGGGATGCCCGCACGGCCTCCTCTACTGGAACGGGTGCCTCACCTTCCGGTACAGACACTTCAGGGGGTAAGAGGGATTGGCGCCGCTCCAATTGTAGTTTTAGGGCCCGCCAGCTCGCTTCCATCCTGGCGACCTCCTCCCGGTGCCGGGCCAGGTCTCTCAGGGTATCCTCCGCTTCTTCCAGCGTAGGAGGGTTTCCAGGCCGGGTGCCAAATGGTGGCTCCGTGGCGATCGGGTCGCTTCCGTGGGGGAGAGCTCTGACTCCTCCATCCCTTCCCACTTCTGCTCACGTCCATTCGCCATCTCTGCCAAGTCACATGTGTCATTAGCATCAGGAGAGGCGCCATCTTTTGTAGGGAGGCGGGACCTTCGCGTTCGTTTCCGCCCACTGAGGAGGATGAGGAGGCGGAACTCCAGAGCTGTGGGGCACGATCTTACATTGCAGTAACATTTAGAGTGTGCGGACATCGTTTTCGCGCCACGGGGTGAGTGTACGCCCACGAGAGCACGCCCTTATTCTTCACCTGTGCCTCGTGGCGCAGATATGACGGAAAAATGGCAAATACAGTCTATGATGATTTTTGCAATTCTCAAGCAAAAAAACAGTTCAATTAAGGCACACAGGACTCGCTTATAGCGAGCTTCTGAATCTTGTTCGTGACGCCAAAGTCGAGTCGCACAGAGCCACAGGTTTTGGGGTACTCGGCACCAAGCCCGTCGACTTCTATGGGGGATGTGACGGGTAGCACAGCTATGTCCGTGCCCTGGTCGCTCACTGGAATGTGGGATATTTCCAGTGCATGATAGAATGTTTGTGTAGTTTGTCGTGACGCCACCTGTAGTACCTGGTCAGGGTGACCAGCGCTGCTGTGCAGGTCCTCTGGCAGGGATGGTGTAGTGCAGCTAGGTGATAAGTCTTGTACAGGTAAGACGGTATCCTTCCAGGGCAGATAGATGTGAGATAGAGCAATGGTGCAGAGTGATGTAGCAGAGTGGAGTATGCGACGTAGTAAGAAAGCAGGAAAGGAAACAATTCTTACTACAAAGACATGCAGCATAAGGCTGCCTCAACCCCTCCCATCCAACTAGCTACACCCTGTTCTAACCAGCCTGAGCTAGACCATCCCATTGGGTCCGCCTACACTCAGCTGGCATAGTGTACTGTTGAATGCAGTGGTTGGAGTCAATGGGGTGTTTCCTCCTTACCTGAGAGTAAGTTGTCACACCGCTGGGTGCGATGCAACATCTCTGTGGCGACTGGACCCTCGGGTGCTTCTGTCTTTTCACAAATGCCGGCTTTACCCGGCAATTGAATCAGAGGCTATTTTACTATGTAGAAGTGAATAAACTATAAATATATGTATATATATGTCACAATGACATATATATATATATATATATATAATATGTATTCTAAGTGTGTATGTTTTGTGTTTACAAGGAAAGAAAGTGTTTTTTTAGTTGCGATATTTTGTTCCCATAGACTTACATGGGACTTCCGGTATCGGAATCGGATATCGCCGATATTTAGTGATATCGGCGATACCATTCCGATCCGATATTTTTAGATATCGAGCAGTATCGCTCAACACTAGTAGAAACGCTTCCTTCTTTCATCAATGACACGACTGATATACTTAATCGACTAAATGACGTACAAATGGAGGCTAATATGTATCTAGTTGTCTGCGATGTCGAGGCTTTATACGTCTATACGGCATGACCATGGGATCGCAGCATTGATGTCATATTTAAAAATTACAAATTTAGATAAGGAGTTTATTCAATTTATTATTGACTTTTTACATTTCTCCTTTACCCATAATTTTTTTGTTTTCAAGGACTGGTACTTCCTACAGCTCCAGTGCACAGCTATGGGGGCGACTTGTGCACCCTTGTATGCTAATCTCTTCCTGGGGCTGTGGGAAAAGGAGGTGGTACAAAACTTGGATGGCATTGATGCTGTGGTCTCATGGTCAAGGTATATTGATGACATACTTTTCATTTGGCAAAGGATCTGAATCTTCTCTTAATTCCTTTCTCAATAGGCTCAATACAACCAATTCAATATTCATCTGACTTGGAAATTCAGCAAGGACAAGTGGACTTCCTTGATGTGAGTGTGGAAAAAGATGCAGGAGGCTTTATTAAAACTAATGTATTCTGTAAGTCCACTGCTACAAATACATTACTATAAGCCGAATCGTCACATCATCCCCAAACTTTCAAATCCATACCAACTAGCCAGTTTTTGCGCTTAAAACGCATTTGTTCTAATGATGAGCTTTTTGAAGAACAGGCCAATATCCTAAAAGATAGTCTTCAAAAGAGAGGGTATAATCACAAAGTGATTAGAGCAGGATATAGGAGGGCCAAGTTCACACCAATAACACAATTGCTTCTCCAATCAAAAATTAAGATTCCTTTAAATAAACAACCAGTAAGATTGATTACCAATTTTAACTCTGAATGGAAGGCAATTATGGCTAGTATACAGTGGTCAGTGTTACTGGTGGATGAGGATTTGAAACAACATATCCCCCATCACCCGGCAGTAACGTGGAAAAGATCTAGACATTTGAAATAACTTCTTACACGTAGCCACTATGTGGCACCCCAAAAATCTTTTAGGCGGAAGATGTTGGTCCAAGATGGGGCTCTTTCCAATGTGGGGACAGTTCAGTGTGTAGATATGTTGAAAGAACTGCTAACTTTGTGAATAGATGTGGCAATAGGACTATTTCCATCAGTCACAATATCAGTTGTAAGACGGATAATATCTATTATGCATGCTGTCCTTGCAGTTTCATTTATATATGCATGACTACTCGTCAGATGCGTATACGTATTCTTGAAGATGTTCGAGACATCAGAAATGCAAAGTTTGAAAAAAACATTGAGAGTCTGAAAACTATACCAAAACATTATAGGATCTATCACAACAGTAACCCTAACTATTTCAAAGTTAGGGGCATAGATCGAGTACATTTGAGTACTAGGGGTATAGATTACAAAAGGGAGTTGTTGAAAAGGGAAACAAAGTGAATGGTGGTTCTGGATACTGTCGCCCCCAAGGGTTTAAATGAAAGTTTGAGTTTCAATTCCTTCCTAGAGTAGCGCAAATTTTATTTATGGCTTGGTCTTCTGTGTATTTTTGTTTTTATTGTACTCACCTGTATATCTTTCTCTTGTAGTAAAATCTATGGCTCTAAGCTGAGGGTGTTGGTATGGGACATATAGCCGGGATGATGAAGTTATACCAATATTCATTCAACTATTTCTTTATTTTTTTAGTTTATGTAACTCTATTTTTATTTCTTTTTTTTTATTTTTTGTTTTCTTTATTAGTATATTCTGTGTATATTTTAGTATTTTTGTCCAAGTAGCACTAAGGTCTATAACCTTATTAAGTATTGCAATTATCTCTATTGTATACATTATATTGCTTTTATTAATTATGTTTATTAATGTCTTTAATTATCACTACTGTATACTGTCATATGTATTTTATTTGTAGTTGTTCAATCAACTGATTTTTTTTCCATGTATCTGGATCACCCACCAGGGTAGTGGGGATACTCGGTACCGGGCCGCATCTTAAAGGGGCAGTGTCACGGCAGCAGTGACCCGGTCCGTGGCCCTGGGCGTCCGATAAAAGTGACAGTGAAAAAGGGATAATAAATTCTGTAATAAAGTGTTCGTGACGCCACCCGTGGTATTCGGTCAGGGGACAGATGCTGCAATGCAGATCCTCTGGGATGATGATACGGCAGCAAAGATGGTTAAGCTCTTCACGGGTAGAGCTGTGTCCCAGGGCAGTTAGGAAGTTAAAGGTGATGTTGGTGGTGAGTGTGGTGCAGGACAAGTGGCGCAGGAATGATTCAGAGGACACAGCAGGGTGCAGGTTCCAACATTTTACTCACAGTTCTTGTGTACACAGATGCCCGCTTGGTGCCGTGTCCTCCAGGTGAGGGGTTCAGCAAACTCCCAGGTAGATCAGGATACACCTTTCCAGGACTCCCTTCAGTATGTTCCTCTCCTGGCTGTCTCACCGTGCTGGCTTACTCCCTCCAGCCCACACCTACACAATCAGTGTCCCAAGCCAGCAGCTGTGGACTTTGTCGGGCAACATCCTCTGAGTCCCCTTGCTTCTATATGGCTGCCTTTTCAGCAAATAATTGTGGATGTGGCTGAGGCACGTACAGATACCTGAGCCTCCGGCTTGCTAGCTGAGTCTTGCAGTCCTCCACTAGTCTCGGGGGCCAGTTCCCCTACTGCGACCTGTTCCCTCCACTACTGGATTCGGGCCCCACGGGTGACTTCAGCACTCTCTGTGTCCCTAAGACCCCTTCTGTCCTCCCGGTAGCTTCCTTCAGCCTCCCCTCACAGTTCTCTCTCTGCAGCCTCTCTACTGCACTCCTTCTCCTTTGGTCTCCTCAGACCAACTCCTCTCTTCTTCCCGCACTCTAAGCTCCTCCCCCTTTCTCTACCTTCTCTACCCACACCCCAACACCCTTTCCTACACAGCCTGAGATGAGGCCCTCCTTCCTAGGGGTACGCCCAGGTGCCCTGACTGAACTAGTGTGTGTTGGGTGCGAATGTTAGCGTCCTGGGTAGTGCTACCTCCTTACCTGAGAGTGGGATACCACACCTCTGGATGAGGTGCAGTACCTCTGTGGTGACTGGACCCTCAGGGGCGCCACATATCCAATACAGGCACTTTGCATTTTATTTATTGTTATGGATCACTCACATGTCCCATTTCATATATCTAATATATACTTACCTTGTATTGTCTTTACATCCTGTTCCATCCAGATGTGTCCAGATCCCAGAATTCCAAGTGATGGAAGTTCACCGACCGCCATGTTGGGACACCCAAGTGATGGGTGTCTCAATATGGAAACAGCTGTTGGTAAAATATTTCACTGACTGTTTTTAAACAATATTTTACCTCATAAAATATATCCTCTGCGATCTCCCGCTGTATTGTCAGTATACGCCGTATGCACCACACACACACGGTATACGTCGTAACACACACACACACACACTGTATACGCTGTACGCACCACACACACACACACTGAATACGCCGTACGCACCACACACACAATGTATACAACATACGGACCACACAAACACTGTATACATCGTACGTAACACACACACACATGTATACGCCGTACGCATCACACACACACACTGTATATGCTGTACACACCACACACACACACCACTGTATACGCCGTATGCACCACACACACACTGTATACGCCGTACGCACCACACACACACACACACACTGTATACGCTGTACGCACCACACAAATATGTGTCGACCCCCCACCACAATTGTGGGTTACCAGGGCAATGGGGTACTCAGAGCCGAGCCCATGGAAGTCTATGGGGTTGTCACAGGTAGCGGTGGCTCGGTCTGTGGCCCTGGCGGTCTGGCGTATGTTGGGGGAATATTTACAGTGGATAGATATATTTACAGTTCGTGACGCCACCTGTAGTCTCTGGTAATTTGTACCAGCGCTGCTGTAGATCTCTGAGGGGATGGTGAAGCAGCTAGATGTCGGGTCCCCTACAGGTGGGACTCTTCCCTCAGGTCGATGGTTATGATGGGATTGTGCAGGCATGCAAATAAATAACTCAGTCTCACACCGTCAGCGTCTTTCCATACCTTTACTTGCAAGATGGTAAGGCAGGTCCCAGGGAGGCTGATGGGGTTGATGGAGGATGAGCTTTGAGGCAACGGTTAAGCAAGTTAGGGGCCTCCTTTACTGTCCAATAATGATGAGTCCAACCAGCCTGCAGCGTAGTTCCCTCTATAATTCCAGCTATTCCAAAGCTGTTCTGCCCGGTCAGTTTTTGTGGTCGGAGCCTTCCTGTGAGAAAGCTGAATTCCTATCTTGTCGTGCACTGACTCAAGGTCCTCACTTCCCCTGACCCCAGTTACGTACTGACTATTCGGGGCTGCTTGCCGCGACCTAAGGTCCGGTAAGTCTCTGGTTTTCTTACCACTAAGCGTGAAGCTTTAGTGATCCTTCGGTCCCCAGTGACCGGTTACAATGTGCAGGTATCCTATACCTATGGCACTTCTCTGTTCTCTTCCACTTTGCCCTTCGATTTGCTCAACTCTTAATAGATATCTCAGTCCGTTTTCCAGTGGGGCACAGCTCTGACCAGGCTGAGGTGATCTATATCTCGCCCTTACTGGCCTCCACTTTCTGAACTGCTAAACAGGCTCAGACTGGATCTCTTCCTCTCCTCAAGTCCAGGCTAGACCGTTCTCTCTGAAGACCGGACACTGACTGACTGACACTCCCCTCCACACCCCTGCTGGGTGTGTCCGAAGTGTACGTGATGTTATGAAGAGCCCTTAACTGTTACCTCTCCACTCATCCTCCTGGTATTGTGTACCAGGGCTACACATTCCCCCATGGTAAACGACAGCACTCCCGGGCTGTAAAATACAAAGAGACAATTTGTTTATGCATTAAACATTAAACATTAATTCGTCCCATCCGGGAGGTAAGGATGTCTTAAACGTTGCAAACAAAACATTATAGAAAAATACAAATATTAAATAAACATGTTCATAAATAAACGACAATATTCTTGTGAAGGACCCGCACCAAACCTTCAACGTGGGTCCTGGGTGGGCTGCAGGACATCCGAATGCAGACCTCACTCAGTGCCTCACCACACGGGTTTTATGTTCAGAGGTAGTTGTGATGGTTTTATGTAAAACCAAGATAAAGCACCGAAGCGCAACTATATACAAATAAGTTCTGGCTGGCACAGTCCTCAGCCTCTGAGTCCATTATAAGACATAATAGGAAAAAAAACATATATATATAGACTTTTTACAATATTCACATCAATTCGTTATAATCACTGCTGGTATCTAATGGGTAACTTCCCTTTTGTGATTCGCTCTGATCTACGTGGTGTAGCTTCAGGTATATCAAGTTGTGATCTGTCTGCACTGCGTAACGGCAAACTATAGAACTGCCTCAATCTTTCTATGGATCTGGCAAGCGTACTGATGGCTGGGCGGTGTGAGTCAGCTTCACCAGGGGATCCCATAGTATGGGGCGCTGCTTCTGATGATCCTTCTTGAGATTCCATAGGTTGAGGTGTTGCTGGGATGGGTAACTCCTGAACGGGCTCGACTGGCACCACGGGCACAACTGGAGGTAGAACTTCCTCTTGTGGCTGATAAAACTGCAACACCGGAACTATTACAGCATCTCCCAGTCTAGGCCAATCCGCAGGAAAATCTCCCAGATCGGTGTGTATGACCTCTTCTTTCCTTTCTTTTTGATTGATGACAGGGTTCTTTTCACAACGCTTTAAGGGTTCTGGACACAATTTCAAATGGTCTCTGGACACCGTGGTTATTGTTCTTCCTCCGTCCTTACTGATGATACAAACTTTTCTGTTGTCATATTTAGAATCTTGTACAACGTAGGGTTCTTGCTCCCACTGGTTATCCAATTTGTGCATCTTCCTTTTCCTTTTTAATACTACCTCTCCAGGCATCAAAGGCTTGGCAGGAGCATTTCTGTTGTAAACATCTTCCTGTTTTCCCCGTGCCTTGTTGAGACTTTCCTCTACGCAGACTTGCACTCGTCTGTACTGCTCTTGCCGATTGATGTCCCAGTTTTCAATGGCGTCGTCTGCCTCCGGTTCTACCACTCCAAGTTCTAGATCCATTGGTAGTCTTCCGGGCCTTGCTCGCATAAGATAAGCTGGAGTGCAGTTAGTTGAACTTACAGGTATATGATTATACAAATCAACCAAATCAGGTATTAAGTCCGGCCATCGATTTCTGTCTTCCAACGGTATGGATCTCAACAAGTCAAGGACAATATGGTTCATTTTTTCACAAAGACCGTTGGTTTGAGGGTGATATGGTGTTGTTCTAATTTTCTTGCACCCGTACATGTGACAGAATTCCTTGAATAAATCAGCTTCGAAAGCAGGTCCTTGATCGGTTAATACTTGCTCCGGATACCCATGCGGTCTGCAGAAGCTTGCTTGAAAGGTTTTCGCGGCCGTCACTGCGGTCTGGTCCTTAACTGGAACAACCACCAGAAATCTGGAGTAATGGTCCACCATGGTCAAGGCGTATGAGTATCCAGATCTACTTGGCGACAATTTGACGTGGTCCAGGGCCACAATCTCCAGAGGACGAGTCGTCCGGATAGGTTGCAGGGGTGCCTTCTGACTACCGTAGTCCTTTCTTCTGAGACCACAGGGTCCACAGTTCCGACACCACCTCTCGATGGAGCTGCGCATCCCTACCCAGTAGAACCGGCATCTCAACAGGGTCTCCAGCTTTCTCCAGCCAAAGTGTCCTGCTTGATCGTGGTATGCTTCCAACACCATTGGGACGTCTGCCTTGGGGACCACTATTTGCCAGACCATCTCATGGGTTCTGGGGTTGACGTATCTCCTGCACAACTTCTCACGGTATAGGAACAACCTGCTTTTCTCGTTCCACAGGAGCTTGGCTGACATAGGTGCTTCCTTTTCCAAAGAGGAGCCTTCCTGTCTTAACAACTCCTTGATGCGGCTGACCACTGGATCACTGTCCTGAGTCTCTTTCCAGCTGTGATGGGGTAAAGGGTTTAATGTTGCACCATACTGCTTTCTGTTGACTCGATGCTCGTGGACTACCCCATTTCGATGGAACGCAGGTAGCTCAATTTCTTCCAGGTCGTCCGATTCTTCTTCCGTATCAGAGTCATGCGGCATTCGAGACAATGCATCAGCATTAGCATTCTTTCGACCTGCCCGGTACTTGATAGTAAACTGGTAATTGGACAACCGAGCCATCCAACGCTGCTCCATGGCGCCCAGCTTGGCGGTTTCCAGGTGCGTTAACGGGTTGTTGTCTGTGTACGCCGTGAACTTATTGGAGGCCAGATAGTGCTTAAATCTTTCAGTAATGGCCCAGACCAGCGCCAGAAACTCCAGCTTGAAGCTGCTATAATTTTCCGGATTCCTTTCAGTTGGCCTGAGTTTTCTGCTGGCATATGCGATGACTTTTTCTTGGCCATTCTGCTTCTGACTGAGAACTGCTCCCAACCCTTCATTACTGGCGTCGGTGTACAACAGGAACGTTGGCTGTAATCAGGATAGGTTAAGATCTCATCACCTGTAAGGATCTCTTTCATCTTTTGGAATGCTTCAGCCTGTTCCTTACCCCAATTAAAGGGAGGGTTTCTGCTCTTTAGGGATTGTCCTACTAGGAGGTCCTGTAAAGGAGCTGCCTTCTTCGTGTAATCTTTCACGAATCTCCTGTAGTAACCCGTTAGTCCCAGGAACTGTCGCACTTCCTTAAGGTTCTTCGGCTCCGGCCACTTCTGGATGGCAGTGACTTTCTCTGGGTCCGGCGCTACTCCTTCCGAACTGACGATGTGCCCCAAGTATTGTACCTTCTGCTTGAGTAGATGGCATTTTGAAGGTTTCAACTTCATCCCGTACCTGGACAGGGACTCGAATACTTCTGCCAGGTGCTTCAGATGGTCCTCATATGTCTTGGAATACACGATGACGTCGTCTAGGTATAGCAGCACGGTTTCAAAATTGAGATGTCCCAAGCAATTTTCCATCACTCTCTGAAATGTTCCTGGGGCACTGCTGAGCCCAAACGGCATTCTGTCGAACTCACAGAGCCCCATTGGGGTGGTGAAAGCCGTTTTCTCACGATCCTCCTCAGCCACAGCCACTTGCCAGTAACCACTAGTCAGATCAAGAGTAGAAAAGTAGTTAGCCGTTTTCAGAGCAGCTAATGATTCCTCTATGCGTGGTAACGGGTATGCATCCTTGTGTGTTATGCGGTTCACCTGCCTGTAATCCACACACATTCTCATACTACCATCTTTCTTTTTAACCAGAACTAGAGGGGCTGCCCAGGGGCTACAACTATCCCTTATCACCCCAGCTTTCTTCATATCATGCAACATTTCTTTAGCCTTCTGATAATGAGCTGGAGGTATGGGCCTATACCGCTCTTTGATGGGAGGATGACTGCCTGTAGGGATATGATGTTGTACTCCCTTAATTATCCCAAAATCAAGTGGATTCTTGCTAAACACTTGGGCGTACTCTTGCACCACCCGTAATACCCCTTGCTTCTGGTGAGCCGGAGTGGTGTCCGTCCCAACATGGAGTTGCTGACACCATTCCGCCACCTGAGTTGCTGGGTCATTGTCCTCCGCTATTTGACAGGAGTCTAAGGACTCAGCCGGGAGAATAGAATTATTATCAACAGCATGTAGTTTAGCAATAGTTGCGTAACGGGGTAAGTTTACCTCATCATCTCCCCAATTGAGAAGCCGTACCGGTACTCTTCCATTCACCACTTCTACTACTCCCCTAGCAGTCATAAGTGTAGGTCTATGTTCTGAATGGTGGGGTTCTACTACAGCTTGGTAGTTCTGTCCTCTCAGACCTATGGCTGCCCTGCACCAAATGATCATTTCACTCATTGGGGGTATCACAATAGGATCCGAGTCAGTGACCCGTACATTACCAATTTCGCCGTCTGTAAGCTTCGCTTGCTGCTGACACACCAGGGCCCGGATCTCTCTTTGGATTACTCCTCTCTGCCTTGGTCGGGCAATCTCAGCGAGCTGTTGGAGCAAGAACACAACTTCTCCCAAACAATTACCGATAATGTTAGTACCCAAAATTATATTTAAACCGTTCTCCTCATTTACAGTCTTTACTACCAGAAGCCCCTGGTCTTTCAACTCCTCTCTGCCCACCTTTACATCTACACATTTTGTCCCGAGTACTTCTACAGGAAGACCATTAGAAGCATACACGGTAAAGTCAAGGCTCGGAGGTTTAAGACTGTCCATTGACCAGTACTTGGTATATAGGGCATCAGGTATTAGGGTCACCTGCGACCCAGTGTCTAACAATGCTGGAACAGCAATACCATCTAGAATAATAGACAGGTAGGGTCGCCCGCCCACATACCTGCGGCTCCAGTCTAGGGGGCCTGACGGGTATTCTCCTGGGTGTTGGCCCTTGGACCCAGGTTCTGCCCGTTTAAAGGACACTGTGGAGACATATGACCTTTCCGGTTGCATCGATAACAGATGATCTCTCGACGAGGAGGGTGTTGATCAGAGGTCGCTCCTGGGGGTGGCGTTGTCCTCCTCCGGGGGGGCGACGTCTTCTTTCTTCTCCGGTGCATCCACGGGACGTCTTCTGGGCAGTCAGCTAACAAGATCTTTCCTTCCTCCTCTTTCCGCAGCTGCAGGGCACTCATTACAGCAGCCAGATTTTTAGTCAGCTGGCGCACCTCTGAGCGCAGACAGTCCAATTCACTAGGAGGTGTCACCTGCGCTTTGGCTTCAGCCACTAGCGGGGAAAAGGGGGTTACTGCCGGTTCCAGAGTGACTTCAGCCTGATGATGTTGGGTTGCCACCTCGGGTTTGCCCAGGGGCCGCAGCCCTTTTATTGCCATGTCCTTTAGGGCATCAAAGGTAGCATCCGGATGATCTAAGGACCACCAGTTTACAGTTCTGCGTTCCTCTTGGGATCTCAATCCCTGTATAAATTGTTCTTTCAGCATTTTATTCTCGTCGATAGCATTTAAATTGTTAATTTGCTTGAGGGCTCTCAGGGCTCCCTGTAGTCGGCAAGCGTAGTCCCGGATGCTGTCACCTGGCTGTTGTGAACAGTGATAGAAGGCCATCCGGAGATCCGTTTCTGTGCGGTCTTCAAATATGGCATGCAGCTTAAGGAAGATCGCAGGTACCGACTCCTGATCAACGGTATCCCAAGTCTCCACTTCCCTCTCAGCAGCGCCAGTTAGCTGCCCTATTAGCACAGCAGCTTTTTGTCTCTCAGGCATGGAGTACATTTCTAGGATGCTGCATAACTTCCGCTTGAAGCCTGCTAATGTGCCTGGCTCACCGCTGTACTGGGGAAGCCATTTCGCCCCAGGCATATATGGGAGCGTTAGTGGCATGATCGGGACTACCGGACTGGGTGCAGGGCCTGCGCCCCCATCTGGCGCTACAATACCAAGCGGTGCGGGATTGGGGCCTCCGGCCGGGGCCGCACTGTCAGCCGGTTGTTGTGACATCTTAGCGCCCCCTTGGTTAAACGGAGCCTACCGGTTTCAGACGCTGCTATTTCACAGGCACCGCAGTGGGAACAGGACCTTCGTCGCAGGCGCTCTGATATCAGAGCGTTCACTTCCTGTTGCAGGACCTGCCGCTGAGTCAGAGCCGGGGCGTGTCCAAGACTTTGCGCGCTCTTTCAGGTACGCCCACCTTCTTCTCCAGCGCCTTAGGGGCGAATCTGGCGGCAAATATGGCGGTATTTGGCGCCAAACAACAGCAACAGTCTTTTTTCGCCAAAACACTCCACAGGCACACAGGGCTCGCAATGCTGCAAGTTTCGTATCCTGTTCGTGACGCCAAAGTTTTGTGTCGACCCGCCACCACAATTGTGGGTTACCAGGGCAATGGGGTACTCAGAGCCGAGCCCATGGAAGTCTATGGGGTTGTCACAGGTAGCGGTGGCTCGGTCTGTGGCCCTGGCGGTCTGGCGTATGTTGGGGGAATATTTCAGGGGATAGATATATTTACAGTTCGTGACGCCACCTGTAGTCTCTGGTAATTTGTACCAGCGCTGCTGTAGATCTCTGAGGGGATGGTGAAGCAGCTAGATGTCGGGTCCCCTACAGGTGGGACTCTTCCCTCAGGTCGATGGTTATGATGGGATTGTGCAGGCATGCAAATAAATAACTCAGTCTCACACCGTCAGCGTCTTTCCATACCTTTACTTGCAAGATGGTAAGGCAGGTCCCAGGGAGGCTGATGGGTTGATAGAGGATGAGCTTTGAGGCAACGGTTAAGCAAGTTAGGGGCCTCCTTTACTGTCCAATAATGATGAGTCCAACCAGCCTGCAGCGTAGTTCCCTCTATAATTCCAGCTATTCCAAAGCTGTTCTGCCCGGTCAGTTTTTGTGGTCGGAGCCTTCCTGTGAGAAAGCTGAATTCCTATCTTGTCGTGCACTGACTCAAGGTCCTCACTTCCCCTGACCCCAGTTACGTACTGACTATTCGGGCTGCTTGCCGCGACCTAAGGTCCGGTAAGTCTCTGGTTTTCTTACCACTAAGCGTGAAGCTTTAGTGATCCTTCGGTCCCCAGTGACCGGTTACAATGTGCAGGTATCCTATACCTATGGCACTTCTCTGTTCTCTTCCACTTTGCCCTTCGATTTGCTCAACTCTTAATAGATATCTCAGTCCGTTTTCCAGTGGGGCACAGCTCTGACCAGGCTGAGGTGATCTATATCTCGCCCTTACTGGCCTCCACTTTCTGAACTGCTAAACAGGCTCAGACTGGATCTCTTCCTCTCCTCAAGTCCAGGCTAGACCGTTCTCTCTGAAGACCGGACACTGACTGACTGACACTCCCCTCCACACCCCTGCTGGGTGTGTCCGAAGTGTACGTGAAGTTGTGTCGACCCGCCACCACAATTGTGGGTTACCAGGGCAATGGGTACTCAGAGCCGAGCCCGTAGAAGTCTATGGGGATTGTGTCACAGGTAGCTGTGGCTCGTCTGTGGCCCGGGCGGTCTGGCGTATGTTGGGGATATATTTACAGGGATTGATTTATGTACAGTTCGTGACGCCACCTGTAGTATTCTGGTAATTTGTACCAGCGCTGCTGTAGATCTCTGAGGGGATGGTGAGGCAGCTAGATGTCGGGTCCCCTGCAGGTGGGACTGGTCCCTCAAAGTCTATGGGATTTGTGAAGTCGGGTGCAGATAAAGAACACAGTCTCACACGGTCAGCGTCTTTCCATACCTTTACTTGTAAGATGTTCGGGCAGGTCCCAGGGAGGCTGATCCAAGGAGAGTGTATCTTGAGACAGCAGCTGGACAAGTTAGGGCCTCCTTTACTTCCAATACAACGAGTACAACCAGCCTGAAGCGTAGTTCCCTCAAAGTCTCCAGCTAATCTATAGCTGTACCACCCAGTCAGCTTTGTGTTAGGAGCCTTCCTGCGAAGAAGCTGAATTCTTATCTTGTCGTGCACTGACTCAAAGTCTTCACTTCCCCTGACCCCAGTTACGTACTGACTATAAGGGGCTGTCTGCCGCGACCTAGGGTCCGGTAGATTCCTGGTTTTCTTATCACTCTGCTTGAAACAGTAGTGATCCTTCGGTCCCCAGTGACCGGAGCAATGTGCAGGACTTCTTCAATCCGTAAGCACTAATCCAATAAACCACTATGCCTTTCGCCTTGTCCACGCTGGTAAAAATAAGCACTCAAACTAGCCAAGGTGAGTAGTCACTTCTTTCTTTTCCTTCACTTCAATTAGTTACGATGCTCAGTTACATAGCAGAGCACGTCTCTGAACTTATACCGTCCTTTGGGACAGGATGCTGAAGACTTCTGCACTAAACTTCCTTCTCCTCAGTCCAGCTAACTTCCTCTCTGAGTCCGGCACTGACTGACTGACCACTCCCTCAATAGTAAACTGCACTACCCTAAGGTGTCTAGTGTATCATGAGTGAATGGATATTAGCATTAAACTGCGTCTCGCCACACACTCTCAGGGATGCGTGTGCCTAACACAGGGCTACAATGTTATGAAGAGCCCTTAACTGTTACCTCTCCACTCATCCTCCTGGTATTGTGTACCAGGGCTACACACATATTGTCACCGCACAAACACTGCCGGAAAAAGCGAAGACTGCCGAGTGAAGTGAATACCGACAGCAGTTAATGAGCGGCCCCGGAAGCTGATGCAGCCGGGAGACAGTGGGACGGGAGGACGTGTCGCTGGACAGGTAAGTATAATTATAATGGCCCATATCTGTAAAGTTAAAGTTAAATTACCATCCTTGAATGTATGGATATGTCCAGGTGATTTTGCACGGACAGAGGCTGTGCACGTGCGATTGCCACTGAGTGTCAGCTGATTCTGACAGCTGACACCCGGAACTCAGTGCCAGGAGCAGTCCCGCACCACTCCTGGTACTTTAACTCCCTAAATGCTGAGATTGCTGCGATCACAGCATATAGCGAACAGGCAGAGGGAAGAAATACTCTCTGGCATTGGATCGGCTACCCTGAGACGTCATTGCGGGGTCCCAATTGTTGCTATGGTGAACCGATGTCATGACGACATCCGGCTCACCAGGCACTAGCAAGTTGTTAGTTTGATCATGCGCAGTTCACAATCTAACTAAAATGTCTGCACCACTGACAGGTTATACATTAAGGTATAGCAATGTTCCTGCACTGTTCTACCTTCTAACGGCAATCTGACTGCAGATAGTGAAAGTCCCATAGTGGGAATAAGTAAAAAAGTGAAAAAGTTGTTTTTTAATCACAAAATAATAATAATAAAAAAAACTATATATTGTACCAATAAACAAATATAATTATGAAAAATGAAACAATAAAAGTACACATATTTGGTATTCCCGCATCCGGAACAACTCGACCTATAAAACTGTCCCACTAGTTAACCCCTTTACTGAACACCGTAAAACAAATAAATATAAAATGAGGCAAAAAACAATGCTTGATCATCATACTGCGGAAGGAAAAATGGGAATGAAACGCGATAAAAAAGACGAATGAAAATAAAAATGGTACCGCAGAAACCGTCATCTTGTCCTGCAAAAACCAAGTTGACATACAGCTCCATCAACAGAAAAATAATAAAAAAGTTATAGCTTTCAGAATAAAGTGATGCATAAATTATTTTTTATTAATAGTTTTTATTGTGTAAAAGCGCCAAAACATAAAAAAAATTATATAAATGTGGTATCTCTGTAATCGTACTGACCCGAAGAATAAAGCTGCCTTATAAAAAAAAAACCAAAACAGAATTCCTGAGTTGCTGGTTTTTATTCATTCTGCCTCAAAAAAATCTGAATAGAAAACGATCAAAAAATGTTATGTGCCCAAAAATGGTACCAATAAAAATGTCAACTCGCAAAAAAAACAAGCCATCACATGACTCTGTCGGATGAAATATGGAAAAAATTATAGCTCTCAAAATATGCTGATGCAAAAATTAGTTTTTGAAAAAAAAAGCGTCTTTTAATGTGTGACAGCAGCCAAACATAAAAATCCTATATAAATCTGGTATCGCTGCAATCACATCGACCTGAAGACTAAAGTCGCCTAATCACTTATACCGCACGAGCAATGGCGTAAAAAATAAATAAAACCAATTCTTCACCTTCTGTTGATTTGTTCATTCTGGCTCCCAAAGATCGAAGTAAGGCTCGTCGCATATTTATCCTGAGCGCTTAC
Organism: Oophaga sylvatica; assembly: GCA_033576555.1. NCBI lineage: Eukaryota > Metazoa > Chordata > Amphibia > Anura > Dendrobatidae > Oophaga > Oophaga sylvatica. The sequence goes on from JARQOD010000001.1 coordinate 524,558,772, forward strand.
ACCGGGGGTTTCCGTATAGATCTCTGAAAAACATGATTCAGACGGAGCCCCGGTGGAAGATTCCCTATAATGAGGCAGATGGAAGCACTGTGGACACCGTTTGGCCTGTGATCCGGCGTTGTCCGTTTTTTAGGCGTGTATAAATGTACCATCGGCCACATTTTTGTGCACCTCTAAAAAGATGGACACTGCTGAACAGAGGCTAGAGTGATTCTGCTGCCTCATTATAGTGAATAGATACCTTGGGTGTTTCATCTGAATCACGTCACTCAGAGATTTAGATGGAAACCCTGATGTAAGTGCTCAGCGTAGAGCACCGCACAAATGTGATCCCAAACGTTATGTAAAATGCTCCTACAAAAGCTTCAAAGCAATCATAAAAAACCGTTAATGGTAGCACAAAGGGTTTGGAAAAGCGCTATAGGTCCTCGTCCCACAAAAGAAATTCAGCAAATTCTATGCTCCCAAATATAAATGCCCCCTCCCTTCTGAGCCCTAGTGTGCCTAAACCACATTTAGTGTCCACATATTTGGCATTTCTGAAGCGATGAGAGCCCACCTAACTTACGGGTGCGTCTCTCCAGAAGCATGAGCTGGGCATAACGTACTGGTCACTATAAGGTACTGGTCACTACAAGGGCAGTTTGCAATTTTCACTCAGCAACATCCACTGCTGCTTGTTTCTGGAAAACACTCATGGAGTCAAAATCATCACTACACCTGTAAATAAATTCCTAAAGGGGTATAATTTCCAAAATGAGGTAATTGAGTGGGGATTCTGCTCTTCTAGCACTTAGGGTCCCTGTATATGGGGTCTGCAAACTGTTATAGAAAATTCTGCTCTCCAGGATGCCTCCTGTATAACAGTACTGGTTAGCCATACGGTGAGACTCAGGAGGGATGGAACGCTAATTGCAAATAGCGCTCCATCCCTCCCGAGTCTCGCCGTGTGGCCAAGCAGTACTTTACAGCCACATATGTGGTATTTATACATTCTGCAGAAATTGTGGGACAAATTTTGGTGCCATTTTTACCCATTTCCCAGTCTGAAAATGTAAAATCTGGGCTAAAACCAAATTTTGGTGGTAAAAATATAATTATTTTTTTCTTAATTGCCCAATTGTATAAAATTTTGTGACCCAACTTTGTTGTCAATATGATCATTGTACCCCTAGGTGAATTCATAAAGAGGTGTAATTTGTAAAATGGGGTCTCGTATGAGGTTTCTGCTATTCTGTCACCTCAGGGGCTCTACCAGTGAGTCATGTCATTCTTAAACCAGTCCAGCAAAATGTGAATTCCAATATGGAGCTTCTTCCCTTATGAGCTTTGCACTGTGCCTCAAAAGTAGTTTTAGACCACATATGGGGTATTGGCGCACTCAAAAGAAATTGCACAACAAATTTTGGTGTCAATTTTCTCCTGCTATCCTTGTGAAAATGAAAAAAATGGTGCTAAAATAACATTTTTGTGGGAAAAACGTGATTTTTTTATTTTCACGGCTCTAAGTTATAAACTTCTGTGAAGCAGCTGGGGGTTCAAGGAGCTCACCACACATCTAAATACGTTCCTTGAGGGGTCTAGCTTCAAAAATGGTGTCACTTGTGGGGGTTGTTCACTGTTGAGGCACATCAGGGGCTCTCCAAATGAGACATGACATCAGAAGACTATTTGATCAAAGTCTTCGTTCCAAAACATCACTCCCTTTCGTGAGCCCCACGGTGAGCCAATAGAGCAGTTTAGCCCCACATATGGGGTAACGGCATACTAAGGAGAAATTGCACAACAAATTGTTTTGTGCATTTTTTTCTGTTAACCCTGTGAAAATTCAAAATTTGGGGCTAAAAAACAATTTAGTCAGGAAATTGTGATTTTTGTATTTTCACAGCTCAATGTTATGAACTTCTATAAAGCACCTGGGGGATCAAGGTTTTTACTGTTTGAGCATATTAGGGGCTCTCCAAATGCAACATGGTGTCCGCTAATTATTCCAGCAAATTTTACATTCAAAAAGTTAAATGGCACTCCATCCCTTCTAAGCCCTGCCACGTGCCCAAACAGGTGTTTTCCCCCACATATGGGTATCAGCATGCTCAGAAGAAATTGCACAACAAATTTTTGGGTCCATTTTTTCCTGTTACACTTTGAAAAATAAAAAAAATTGGGGTCTAAAGTAAATTTTTTGTGACAAAAAGTTAAATGTTCATTTTTTTTTCCTTCCACAGTCCAAAAATTCCTGTGAAGCACCTGGAATGTAGTTTTGAGCACCTTGAGGGGTGCAGTTTTTAGAATGGTGTCTCTTTTGGGTATTTTCTGTCATACAGGCCCCTCAAAGTCACTTCAAATGTGATGTGGTCCCTAAAAAAATGGTTTTGTAAATTTTATTGGAAAAATGAGCAATCGGTGGTCAATTTTTAATCCTTATAACTTCACAACAGAAGAAATTATGTTTCAAAAACTGTGAAGATGTAAAGTAAACATGTGGGAAATATTATTTATTAACTATTTTGTGTGATATGATTCTCTGATTAAGGGTTTAAAAATAAAAGTTTGAAAATTGAAACATTTTCTCCAAATTTCCATTGTTTTCACAAATAAGCGCAAGTCATATTGAAGAAATGTTACCACTATCATGAAGTTCGATATGTCATGAAAAAATATTCTCAGAATCAGTGGGATCTGTTGAAACGTTCCAAAGTTTTTATTTCATAAAGTGACAGTGGTCAGAATTGTAAAATTTGGCCTGTCATTAACGTGCAAACAGCCTTGGGGGGTAAAGGGCTTAAATGCAAAGGATGGGCCATAAGTGTTCTATAGATCCAGGTCACATTATTGGAACCAGCATCTATGTTTAGAATTGAAGCCCATCGTCCACTGTAACAAATGTAAAGGTGGATAGGAGCGTAACTGTACTGGATGCAGAGGGTAAAGTCATACCTGGCCCCTGGTGACTATGGTCACCCAAAATGTTTATTTAACCAATGTGAGATAACTGATACCATCACAGATACCTGAAAGTTGAGGGAACTGTTAAAGATTTTGCATTGAGGCCCACGAGTTTCAGGTTATGCTAAGGGTGGTGTGACTTACATCTATTAGACATTGTTGATATATCATTTCAACATGCCATAAATGTCGTAGATAGGAATATCCCTCCAAAAAAGGACTTTTGAGGGATTTTATACATTTAAATTGAATACCTTATCCAATTAGTGCCTCTCTACTGATTCAGGAACACTTATTCATTTTCTTCTGTGCCCTTCCTTTCCAAAGTTTTGCCCCAAATAATAATTAAGCAAATTTTCCCATAAACCAACTCAGCATATACCACAGAACTTCTCTGTGGGAGTTTTCTTTTTCTCCTCTGTTGCTGGCCTATCAAAACATGGCCACGCGCACAGAGAAGTTCTGTAGTATGCGCCTAGTTGCTTGAAGGGAGAATCTGCACCTTTTGCTACCAGGGGGCATATTTTTGGAACAAATGGGCTCAGGATAAAAAGACAAAACTGGTCCAGATTCAGTAGAGAATAACCAATTGGAGAAGATACTCAGCTTATAAAAAAAAAAACAAGTGAAAAGTCTAAAAGTAAAGACAAAGTGACCATGGTGTATCATCTGCCTTGGACCAGCCATGGAGTTTGCTTCTGGTGTTTCATGTAAATCTTTGCTAATTTGACATAGATGTATTCTTGTTACATGCTGGGTTGGCAGGATGTCTAGATCATTAGGTGACTGAGTAATTACATTTGACAGAAGATTCTTAGATTATAAGTAAATTGTATGTTTATTTTTGTGCAATTAATAAAATTGATGTCATGGGTTCAACAATTTCTTACCCTGGATTAGAGAACCCTGGGAAAAAAGTCGTCAAGGGACATACCGGTAGTTGTTTATCAAAATAATTAATTGAACAGGATGTTAGGATTTCTCTCTTTCCTAATTTCTCTAGGGACTATTGAATTGTAATTTGGGAATGGATAAGAAGCAGTATAAAAAAATGCAAAATCCTTTGCTTTATCTCACACAAAACCATGACCTGACTGTAAAAGGTTAGAGAACCTAGTCTGCATTTTTCTAATGATCCTCTGATAGTGGAGGCAGGAGACTAAACATTAGATTTATAAACCACGTAAAACAACATAAGTAGAATTGGCTTATTGTGTTCATTTTATTTATTCCTTATTGATTAGTCATCTACAGATTTACATATCAGAAAGGGGGGAAACATATAGCAGATAGTAGCAAATATTTGTTAAAAAAAGTCTTTAATAAAGTAAATCAGTATTATTTATCCTAAAGTGTTTTGTTGGAAAAAAGGAAAGCAATAGTTTGCCATGAAGATGAATATCTGGGTTCCGCGAGTATGGTGTCCCTCTCAATGTATACACACTAGTACGCAGAGCTGTCTATGTGGTTGTGCTTGGCACGTCTTAGTCAATGGAACGGGTGAGTTACATGGAGCAGGTCCAGTTTCTTACATGGTCAAGCTTTGGCCAATAACTATATTGAAAAAGGGTCCCAGAGGTAAGACCTCTGCTATAAAATCTTGATATACAGATGCTTCAGTTCTTCAATACAAAAAGTGAAACTCATATATAATATAGTCATTACAAACAGAGTGATCTATTTAAAGTGTTTATTTCTGCCAATGTTGATGAATGTGGCTTACAGCCAATGAAAACCCAAAAGTCGTTATCTCAGTAGATTAGAATAATTAAAAAAAAACACCTGCAAAGGCTTCATAAGCATTTAAAAAGGTCCCTCAGTCAGTTTCAGCAGGCTCCACAATCATGGAGAAGACTGCTAACTTGACAGATGTCCAGAAGGCAGTCATTGACACACTCCACAAGGAAGATAAGCCACAAAAGGTCATTGCTAAAGAAGCTGGCTGTTCACAGAGTGCTGTAGCCAAGCATATTAATGGAAAGTTGAGTAGAAGGAAAAAGTTTGGTAGAAAAAGCTGCACAAGCAACCGGGATAACTGCAGCCTTGAGAGGATTGTTAAGAAAAAGCCATTCAAAAATTTGTTGGAGATCACAAGCAGTGGACTGCTACTGGAGTCATTGCTTCAAGAGCTACCACACACAGATGTATCCAGGACATGGGCTACAAGTGTCACATTCCTTGTGTCAAGCCAATCATGACCAATAGACAACGCCAGAAGCGTCTTACCAGAGCCAAGGAGAAACTGGACTGCTGCTGAGTGGTCCAAGGTGTTGTTTTCAGATGAAAGTATATTTTGCATTTCATTTGGAAATCAAGGTCCCAGAGTCTGGAGGAAGAGTGGAGAAGCACACAATCCAAGCTGCTTGAGGTCTAGCGTGAAGTTTACACAATCACTGATGGTTTGGGGAGCCATGTCATATGCTGGTGTAGGTCCTCTGTGCTTTATCAAGACCAAAGTCCGTCTACCAGGAAATTTTAGAGCACTTCATGACTGAGAGTATCCGTGACTCATGTTAGCTTCTACCAACGGACCGTATCCAATAAACCTTTGTACCCTAACTGACAATTCCGACCCAACATCTATTACTACCTCTCGATCCCAGTAAGAGACATAGACATAAATTGGATTAATTTGCCACAGCAGCCATTTATTAACATTTATACAACAATATAAACATTCATAAACATTGCCCAACCCATGGAGGGGAAGGTCCTCGAAGCCCAAAACCTTGTAACCATAATTGTCCACAAACACAACCCATTTTGGCCCCGGGCTAACTCTTACCCCCAGCCGCTAGACACCAGCTCGGGGAAAGTTGACATTCAGCCTGGCCAAAACCAAAAACCCCTTAAAGGGGGCCGCCAAAATAACCCTTTCACAGTGTTACCAATATCCAGTTCACCAGAATTCACAGAGGGGAGTCCAGGACCTCTTGAGATCCCCTCCCCCCCACCAGTCCGCCATTTTCCACTTCCACCAACTTCGAGGAGCTCCCCCCCTGCCCGTGCTTCTATGACAGCCTATCTTACTGAAAAGGAAAAACATACTTTAAGCAGATATAAACTGCCCCATCGTATAGATAACCTATATCCCTCATTGATACTTAAATCTGACCTAAAGGCATCTGCAGTCTAAACAAAAAGGGGAGGGTGGGTAGGAGTTTGCTCTGGGCCGGTGTGTACCCAAAATGGTGGCTACTCAACATGTCCACCCCCTATTTATATGGCCAGAACCACTCCGCTCCCCCTCCCTCCCATACACGTCACCCGACACCCCTCCTCTACCTAGACAGCTAAACTTAACCCCTCACTTAACTCTTCTTTATTATCCCCTTTACAGCTCCCTTTATTCCCACGTCACCTCGTCATGTTGGCCTCCCTTGAGGGCCTGTGGCCCCGTACGGCTTCTCTCTGCCGACAAGGTTTTTGGAGATGGAAATTTCATTCTCCAGCAGGACTTGGCAGGCACCTGTCCACACTGCCAAAAGTACCAATACCAACAGTATCACTGTGCTTTATTGGCCAGCAAACTCACCTGACCTTAACCCCATAGTGAATCTATGGGGTATTGTCAAGAGGAAGATGAGAGACATCAGACCCAACAATGCAGACGAGCTGAAGGCTACTTTCAAAGCAACCTGGGCTTCCATAACACCTCTGCAGTGATACAGACTGATCGCCGCCATGCCACATTGATGCAGTAATTGATGCAAAAGGAGCCTTGACCAAGTATTGAGTGCATTTACTAAACATACATTTCAGTAGGCCAACATTTCGGATTTTAAAATCATTTTTCAAGCTGGTGTTATAAAGTATTCTAATTTACTGAGATAATGACTTTTGGGTGTTCATTGGCTGTAAGCCATAATCATCAAAATTAACAAATAAACACTTGAAATAGATCACTCTGTTTGTAATGATTCTTTATAATATATGATTTTCACTTTTTGTATTGAAAAACTAAAATAAATTAACTTTTTGATGATATTGTAATTTCATGAGAAGCACTTGTATTACCTTTATGTATACAGATATCTTTCAATTGTCTTAAAATTAAACCAAGAAGTAGGTTTTTTGCAGACGGCAGCAGGTTTTCCTCCTAGATTCTACTTCATCTGGCTGCATTAGTTTTACCTTCTTTCTTTACAAGACTGCTAGATTATATTATTGAGGAGCATCTTCACAGGATAGAGCATCCCTTATCGCACAGTTTTGGGAGCATAGTGTGTTTTTGGTTTAAAGGGTACAGTTTGGATGTGCCGGTCAGTTTTTTGATATGTATTCATTTACCTTCTGCCTGAGCACTCCACCTGGTGGTCACAGGCCTTTTAATTACAGCAGGTTCATCACCCCTCCACAGAGATGTAGATTTTAGTCTGAAAAGAGGATTCATAGGTTCCCATGCAGACAGACTTTTCTAAAGCGAGGATAGGCATTAGTTAGGGACCTGATATACGAGAAGAGCCTTGACGTGGCTATCAGGCTCACATAATTTGGCCATCTTATGCGCTAAGACTTCTCAATTTTTCATATTTCTAAGGTAATGATGTAATTCATTTTTCATATTTTTCATATTTCGTGTTTGCAAGCTATAGCGCTACAGTGTGCTACCTTTTCTTCTTGTATGTATATGAGTTGGTGACTCTAGGTTTAGCACCTGTTCACACTGAATCTAAGTTTGGATGTGCCGGTCAGTTTTTTGATATGTATTCATTTACCTTCTGCCTGAGCACTCCACCTGGTGGTCACAGGCCTTTTAATTACAGCAGGTTCATCACCCCTCCACAGAGATGTAGATTTTAGTCTGAAAAGAGGATTCATAGGTTCCCATGCAGACAGACTTTTCTAAAGCGAGGATAGGCATTAGTTAGGGACCTGATATACGAGAAGAGCCTTGACGTGGCTATCAGGCTCACATAATTTGGCCATCTTATGCGCTAAGACTTCTCAATTTTTCATATTTCTAAGGTAATGATGTAATTCATTTTTCATATTTTTCATATTTCGTGTTTGCAAGCTATAGCGCTACAGTGTGCTACCTTTTCTTCTTGTATGTATATGAGTTGGTGACTCTAGGTTTAGCACCTGTTCACACTGAATCTAAGTTTGGATGTGCCGGTCAGTTTTTTGATATGTATTCATTTACCTTCTGCCTGAGCACTCCACCTGGTGGTCACAGGCCTTTTAATTACAGCAGGTTCATCACCCCTCCACAGAGATGTAGATTTTAGTCTGAAAAGAGGATTCATAGGTTCCCATGCAGACAGACTTTTCTAAAGCGAGGATAGGCATTAGTTAGGGACCTGATATACGAGAAGAGCCTTGACGTGGCTATCAGGCTCACATAATTTGGCCATCTTATGCGCTAAGACTTCTCAATTTTTCATATTTCTAAGGTAATGATGTAATTCATTTTTCATATTTTTCATATTTCGTGTTTGCAAGCTATAGCGCTACAGTGTGCTACCTTTTCTTCTTGTATGTATATGAGTTGGTGACTCTAGGTTTAGCACCTGTTCACACTGAATCTAAGTTTGGATGTGCCGGTCAGTTTTTTGATATGTATTCATTTACCTTCTGCCTGAGCACTCCACCTGGTGGTCACAGGCCTTTTAATTACAGCAGGTTCATCACCCCTCCACAGAGATGTAGATTTTAGTCTGAAAAGAGGATTCATAGGTTCCCATGCAGACAGACTTTTCTAAAGCGAGGATAGGCATTAGTTAGGGACCTGATATACGAGAAGAGCCTTGACGTGGCTATCAGGCTCACATAATTTGGCCATCTTATGCGCTAAGACTTCTCAATTTTTCATATTTCTAAGGTAATGATGTAATTCATTTTTCATATTTTTCATATTTCGTGTTTGCAAGCTATAGCGCTACAGTGTGCTACCTTTTCTTCTTGTATGTATATGAGTTGGTGACTCTAGGTTTAGCACCTGTTCACACTGAATCTAAGTTTGGATGTGCCGGTCAGTTTTTTGATATGTATTCATTTACCTTCTGCCTGAGCACTCCACCTGGTGGTCACAGGCCTTTTAATTACAGCAGGTTCATCACCCCTCCACAGAGATGTAGATTTTAGTCTGAAAAGAGGATTCATAGGTTCCCATGCAGACAGACTTTTCTAAAGCGAGGATAGGCATTAGTTAGGGACCTGATATACGAGAAGAGCCTTGACGTGGCTATCAGGCTCACATAATTTGGCCATCTTATGCGCTAAGACTTCTCAATTTTTCATATTTCTAAGGTAATGATGTAATTCATTTTTCATATTTTTCATATTTCGTGTTTGCAAGCTATAGCGCTACAGTGTGCTACCTTTTCTTCTTGTATGTATATGAGTTGGTGACTCTAGGTTTAGCACCTGTTCACACTGAATCTAAGTTTGGATGTGCCGGTCAGTTTTTTGATATGTATTCATTTACCTTCTGCCTGAGCACTCCACCTGGTGGTCACAGGCCTTTTAATTACAGCAGGTTCATCACCCCTCCACAGAGATGTAGATTTTAGTCTGAAAAGAGGATTCATAGGTTCCCATGCAGACAGACTTTTCTAAAGCGAGGATAGGCATTAGTTAGGGACCTGATATACGAGAAGAGCCTTGACGTGGCTATCAGGCTCACATAATTTGGCCATCTTATGCGCTAAGACTTCTCAATTTTTCATATTTCTAAGGTAATGATGTAATTCATTTTTCATATTTTTCATATTTCGTGTTTGCAAGCTATAGCGCTACAGTGTGCTACCTTTTCTTCTTGTATGTATATGAGTTGGTGACTCTAGGTTTAGCACCTGTTCACACTGAATCTAAGTTTGGATGTGCCGGTCAGTTTTTTGATATGTATTCATTTACCTTCTGCCTGAGCACTCCACCTGGTGGTCACAGGCCTTTTAATTACAGCAGGTTCATCACCCCTCCACAGAGATGTAGATTTTAGTCTGAAAAGAGGATTCATAGGTTCCCATGCAGACAGACTTTTCTAAAGCGAGGATAGGCATTAGTTAGGGACCTGATATACGAGAAGAGCCTTGACGTGGCTATCAGGCTCACATAATTTGGCCATCTTATGCGCTAAGACTTCTCAATTTTTCATATTTCTAAGGTAATGATGTAATTCATTTTTCATATTTTTCATATTTCGTGTTTGCAAGCTATAGCGCTACAGTGTGCTACCTTTTCTTCTTGTATGTATATGAGTTGGTGACTCTAGGTTTAGCACCTGTTCACACTGAATCTAAGTTTGGATGTGCCGGTCAGTTTTTTGATATGTATTCATTTACCTTCTGCCTGAGCACTCCACCTGGTGGTCACAGGCCTTTTAATTACAGCAGGTTCATCACCCCTCCACAGAGATGTAGATTTTAGTCTGAAAAGAGGATTCATAGGTTCCCATGCAGACAGACTTTTCTAAAGCGAGGATAGGCATTAGTTAGGGACCTGATATACGAGAAGAGCCTTGACGTGGCTATCAGGCTCACATAATTTGGCCATCTTATGCGCTAAGACTTCTCAATTTTTCATATTTCTAAGGTAATGATGTAATTCATTTTTCATATTTTTCATATTTCGTGTTTGCAAGCTATAGCGCTACAGTGTGCTACCTTTTCTTCTTGTATGTATATGAGTTGGTGACTCTAGGTTTAGCACCTGTTCACACTGAATCTAAGTTTGGATGTGCCGTCAGTTTTTTGATATGTATTCATTTACCTTCTGCCTGAGCACTCCACCTGGTGGTCACAGGCCTTTTAATTACAGCAGGTTCATCACCCCTCCACAGAGATGTAGATTTTAGTCTGAAAAGAGGATTCATAGGTTCCCATGCAGACAGACTTTTCTAAAGCGAGGATAGGCATTAGTTAGGGACCTGATATACGAGAAGAGCCTTGACGTGGCTATCAGGCTCACATAATTTGGCCATCTTATGCGCTAAGACTTCTCAATTTTTCATATTTCTAAGGTAATGATGTAATTCATTTTTCATATTTTTCATATTTCGTGTTTGCAAGCTATAGCGCTACAGTGTGCTACCTTTTCTTCTTGTATGTATATGAGTTGGTGACTCTAGGTTTAGCACCTGTTCACACTGAATCTAAGTTTGGATGTGCCGGTCAGTTTTTTGATATGTATTCATTTACCTTCTGCCTGAGCACTCCACCTGGTGGTCACAGGCCTTTTAATTACAGCAGGTTCATCACCCCTCCACAGAGATGTAGATTTTAGTCTGAAAAGAGGATTCATAGGTTCCCATGCAGACAGACTTTTCTAAAGCGAGGATAGGCATTAGTTAGGGACCTGATATACGAGAAGAGCCTTGACGTGGCTATCAGGCTCACATAATTTGGCCATCTTATGCGCTAAGACTTCTCAATTTTTCATATTTCTAAGGTAATGATGTAATTCATTTTTCATATTTTTCATATTTCGTGTTTGCAAGCTATAGCGCTACAGTGTGCTACCTTTTCTTCTTGTTTGGTTTAAAGGGGACCTGCCACTACGAATATGCCATCCACTCTGCAGGCAGCATGTTATAGAATAGGGGGAGTAGAGTAGATCAATAAATAGTTTTATGAGAAGATTCAATATAATCTTGTGTTTTAATCATTCAATTCTCTCCTGTGTCTGGGATGTTTTGTCCAGTAGGCGGTGCTATCGGTGATTGACAGCTTTCTTTATATAACTGTGCTAACAGGGATAGCTGTCAGTCACTGACAGGACCGCCCACTGGACCGAAGATCACAAAAAGCATAAAAGGTTTAAATGTTGAAAAAAACTTGTTAAGCTGAATCCTTTCTCACAAAACTTTATGTGAATCTGCTCAGCTCTTCCTGCTCTACAACATGGTGCCTGCAGATTGGACGGAATTTTCATGGTGACAGGTTCCCTTTAATAAGGAGCTAAACTTTTTTTCTAATTATTGATCAGTCATTGTAAAGTTCAGAATCTTTGCAGTATACAGCATTACTTCAAGAGAAGATAGAGGGCACCACCGGAAGTATGGTCGGGATCTACCCGTCACAACAAACAGGAGTTCTCATTGTGCCATGATTGCCCTAGCATTACATACTGCTTCTGTGTTACCCCTATTTGCTTTTTTTGTGCAATTTTATGCAAGATTTATTATATAGGATTGCTCTACTGCACTTGTCATGCACTCTTAATCGTGTTTGGGGGAGCTTTAAATACAGATCTCTTATTGGCTAATGCACATTGTTTCCACTATGCATCTATAATACCAGGGAGTATATTCTTTTGGCTTTTTGTGCATCATCCCACAGGCAGATGGATTAGACTTCAGCACTGTAGTGTTGTGTTGTGAACTATTGTCCCAGCCATTTGTGCCTTTTAAGTATTTTTAAATATTTTGTTTTGGCTTGTGTGACAATAAATATTCATGATATTTATGGTGATCCTTGTGTTTGCATGCCCTCTTTTTCTTAATTATTTTTATACTCCATTACCTTTTCTTGCTTGCTTTTCCTATCAAAATCAATGAAAGAGCAGTTCGCAACATCAATGGGCCTCTCAGAATTCAACCACATGCTGTTCAGGCTTTAAAATGCACCAGGAACGTTCCAGAGGTTGATGGAGTACTGTTATGTTTCGGTAACTGAGGAGTGCAGGTAAAAAAGGCAATACACCAGAGCAGTTGGAATCTATGAGATTGCAGTACCCTGACTAACCACCACAACTAGAGGCAGCCGTGGAGCGTTCCTACGTTGGTCCTAGACGCCTCGTCACAGCCTGAGAAACTAACTACACCTAAAGATAGAAATAGGAAAGCTATCTGCCCCGGAGCAGATCCCCAAAGAACATAGAAAGCCCCCAAACATGTAATGGCTGTTAGACAAGAAGAAATACTGACACAGACAGAAAATAGTATGAGCAAACGTTGGGGCCCAAACTAACTAAATAGAAAAGGATAGGAAGGGTACTTACTGCAATCCCAAAAATCCCTGCAAAGCACCAACTCTACTAATTTCAAAAACACCTGAGATCACACGACCTCTACCACCTAAATTAGTTTCTCTGGTGTAACAAAATCAAAACAGCAGCCACTGAAGAAACTGGAAAAAGCAAAAGTACAAACATCAGTGGCTGAGCTAAACTGAGAGGGCAAAAGCCCCCGGAGGGGACCCTGAAGGCCCCCACAGAAGTGCAGGACAAAATGCAAAAATAAAGCACAAAAACAAAAAGAAGAAAATGTCTTATCTGTTAGCAGGAGATGCAGACACGACACAGCAGGCTACAAGGGAAACAGGAATCATGGAGTGAGACCAGAACAATTGATCACCGGCAACCCTGATGGGAAGGCGACTCCCTTATATAAGACCAGTCAGTAACACCTGATTCCCACTCCTCACAATCTTCACTGGACAGTCCAGTACCGCTTGTAACCACCAGAGGGAGCCTCTGCTCAGAACTCATTTCAAGTACATTCACAACAGTACCCCCCCCCCCTTGAGGAGGGGTCACCGAACCCTCACTTGAGCAACCAGGTCGGTCAGGATGAGTTCTATGATACGCACGGATGAGTCTCCTAGCATGGATGTCCGAAGCAAACACCCAAGAATTGTCTTCCTGACCATAACCTCTCCACTTAACCAAATACTGGAGTTTCCGTCTAGAAAAACGAGAATTCAATATTTTCTCAACCACATACTCCAGATTGCCCTCAACCAAAGCAGGGTCAGGAGGCACAGTAGTAGGAACCACTGGCTCAACAAACCTCTTCAACAAGGACTTGTGGAACACGTTATGGATCTTAAATGTCCCTGGAAGAAGCAAACGAAAAGAAACAGGATTAAGAATCTCCATGATCTTATAAGGTCCAATGAACCTAGGCTTAAATTTAGGAGATGCCACTCTCATAGGAATATTTTTTGAGGACAACCAGACCAAGTCCCCCACTTTAAACCGAGGACCATCAGTCCTATGCCGGTTAGCAAACCGCTGGGCCCTCTCCTGAGAGAGGGACAACCTCTCCACTACCTGGTCCCAAATCTGTTGCATACGCTCCACAACAGAGTCAACACCTGGACAGACAGAAGCCTCCGTCTGTCCTGAAGAAAATCGAGGGTGAAACCCAGAATTACAGAAAAATGGAGACATCAAAGTGGCAGAGCTAGCCCTATTATTAAGAGCAAACTCAGCCAAAGGCAAAAAAGAGACCCAGTCATCCTGATCAGCAGACACAAAGCATCTTAGATAAGTCTCCAATGTCTGGTTTGTTCTCTCAGTTTGACCATTGGTCTGAGGATGAAACGCCGAGGAGAAAGACAATTGAACACCAAGTTTAGAACAAAAGGTCCTCCAAAATCTTGAAACAAAATGGACTCCTCTGTCAGACACAATGTTCTCAGGAATGCCGTGTAAACGAACCACGTGCTGAAGGAACAAAGGCACCAATTCAGAGGAGGAAGGCAACTTAGGTAATGGCACAAGATGTATCATCTTGGAAAACCTATCACAAATCACCCAGATGATGGTCATTCTCTGAGAAACAGGGAGGTCGGAAATGAAATCCATAGAGATATGGGTCCATGGTCTCTTGGGCACAGGCAATGGCATCAACAAACCACTAGAGCGAGAGCAAGGCTTGGAGCGAGAGCAAGTCCCGCAGGACTGCACAAATTCCCTGACATCACGAGACAAGGTAGGCCACCAAAAGGACCGACTAACCAAGTCTCTGGTACCAAAAATTCCGGGATGACCGGCCAGCGCGGAACAATGAATCTCAGATATCACACTCTTTTTCCACTGGTCCGGGACAAACAATTTCCCAACAGGGCAGCGCTCGGGCTTATCCTCCTGACACCCCTCCAGAGCCAGTCTCAAATTGGGCGAGATGGCGGAAAGAACTATACCCTCTTTCAAAATAACAGAAGGATCAGATAACTCAGGAGAGTCCGCCAGGAAACTCCTCGATAGGGCATCCGCCTTAATATTCTTAGTGCCAGGAAGAAATGAAACCACAAAATTAAAACGTGTGAAAAACAAGGCCCACCTGGCCTGTCTAGGATTAAGTCGCTTGGCAGATTCCAGATAAACCAGATTCTTATGGTCCGTAAGGACCACCACCTGATGTTTGGCTCCCTCCAGCCAATGTCTCCACTCTTCAAAAGCCCACTTCATGGACAATAACTCCCGATTACCCACGTCATAATTACGTTCAGTAGGAGAAAATTTTCGAGAGAAAAAGGCACAAGGGTTACTTTTAGAGGTCTCTGGATCTCTTTGGGACAAAACGGCACCTGCCCCAATTTCAGAGGCATCAACCTCCACCTGAAATGGTAGAGAAACATCAGGCTGCCGTAGAACAGGAGCAGAAGTGAATCTCTGCTTAAGTTCCTGAAATGCAGAGACTGCCTCAGGAGGCCAATTCACCACATCAGAACCCTTTTTGGTCAAATCAGTTAAAGGTTTAACAATAACCGAGAAATTACCAATAAATTTACGATAAAAATTGGCAAAACCCAAAAATCTTTGAAGAGCCTTTAATGAAGTAGGTTGGACCCAATCACAGATGGCCTGAACCTTGACCGGGTCCATTTCAATAACAGATGGGGACAAAATGAATCCCAAAAATGAGATCCTCTGTACGCCAAAAAGACACTTTGATCCCTTCACATACAGAGCATTCTCTCTCAAAATCTGGAATACAGTTCGAACATGTTTCACATGAGAGTCCCAGTCATTGGAAAAAATCAAGATATCATCCAAATAAACAATCAGAAATTTATCCACAAAATCCCTGAAAATGTCATTCATGAAGGACTGGAAGACAGAAGGAGCATTAGTGAGCCCAAAGGGCATCACAAGGTACTCAAAATGCCCCTCAGGGGTATTAAATGCCGTCTTCCATTCATCCCCGTGCTTAATGCGAATAAGGTTATATGCCCCCCTGAGGTCAAGCTTGGTAAACCAAGTAGCATTTTTCACCCTGGAAAACAGGTCAGAAATCAAGGGTAACGGATATTGATATTTCACAGTAATATTGTTCAAAAGACGATAATCAATACACGGCCTTAATGAACCATCTTTTTTGGCCACAAAGAAAAAACCGGCACCTAAGGGTGAAGAGGATGGTCTGATATGACCCTTCTCCAATGACTCCTTGATATAAGACCGCATAGCGTCATGTTCAGGTACAGACAAGTTAAAAAGGCGACCTTTAGGGAATTTACTACCAGGCACTAATTCAATAGCGCAGTCATAGCTCCTATGGGGAGGCAAGGATGCAGATTTACTTTCGCTAAACACATCAGAAAAATCAATCAAAAAGTCAGGAACATCCTGAGCCTGGGGAAGGCAGGAAAAACAGGAGTGTTGGTATTAACACATTGGCAGCCCCAACTGGTTACAGACACAGTTTTCCAATCCAAAACAGGATTATGAGACTGCAACCAAGGGAAACCCAGTACGATAATATCATGCAGATTATACAGAACCAAAAATTTGCAGCACTCCTGATGATCAGGTTCAACCCTCATTATCACCTGAGTAAAGAACTGAGGTTTATTCTCAGCCAAAGGGGTAGAATCGATCCCCAGTAGGGGAATAGACTTCTGTAGGGGTATCAAGGGAAACCCACAACGTTTAGCAAAATCATAATCCATCAGGTTAATAGCTGCTCCAGAATCAACGAAAGCCTGAGCAGAAAATGAGGACAGAGAGCATATCAGAGTGACAGTTAATAAAAACTTAGTCTGAACACTACCCAAGACAACTGAGCGTGCAAAACGTCTTCCCCGCTTAGGGCAGACGAAATAGCATGAGAGGCATTACCACAGTAGAAACATAACCCATTGCGCTTTCGAAACTCATGACGCTGTGCCCCAGACACCACTCTATCACACTGCATGGATTCAGAAGCAGGTTCACAAGGCAACACTATTCCACGCATACTTCTCCGCTCACGCAAACGTCTGTCAATTTGAATCGCTAATGACATAGAATCATTGAGACCAGAGGGGACAGGGAATCCCACCATAACATCCTTTACATTATCTGACAGACCCTTCCGAAAAAGGGCTGCCAAAGCGTCGTCATTCCACTTGGTCAGGACTGCCCACCTACGGAATCTCTGACAGAATAACTCAGCGTCATCAAGCCCCTGATTTAATGCCAACAAGGTTTTTTCAGCTTGATCAGTGACATTAGGCTCATCGTACAATAACCCCAAAGCCTGAAAAAATGCATCAACATCACTCAAAACAGGATCCCCAGGTGTCAGGGAAAAAGCCCAATCCTGAGGATCGCCGCGCAGGAGAGAGATGACAATTTGAACCTGCTGCACTGCGTTCCCTGAGGACTTAGATTTTAAGGCAAAAAACAATTTACAATTATTTTTGAAATTCTGAAACTTAGCTCGATCCCCCAAAAACAAATCTGGCATGGAATCCTAGGTTCCACAACAGGCAACCTAGCAAGATATGCAGCAATACTCTGAACCTCAGTGGCAAGCTGATCCACACGGCCAGACAACTGTGCAAACTCCATTGAGAGAAAAAATCCTCCCCAGCACCCAGAGACACAGAGGGAAAAAAAAAATGCAACAAACAGAAAAATATCTCTGACAACTCTGACAACCGTTTTTTCTTTCACAATATTTTTCCCTTCTGTGAGTACCATACAACTTTAAATTTTAGGCCGGTGATACTGTTATGTTTCGGTAACTGAGGAGTGCAGGTAAAAAAGGCAATACACCAGAGCAGTTGGAATCTATGAGATTGCAGTACCCTGACTAACCACCACAACTAGAGGCAGCCGTGGAGCGTTCCTACGTTGGTCCTAGACGCCTCGTCACAGCCTGAGAAACTAACTACACCTAAAGATAGAAATAGGAAAGCTATCTGCCCCGGAGCAGATCCCCAAAGAACATAGAAAGCCCCCAAACATGTAATGGCTGTTAGACAAGAAGAAATACTGACACAGACAGAAAATAGTATGAGCAAACGTTGGGGCCCAAACTAACTAAATAGAAAAGGATAGGAAGGGTACTTACTGCAATCCCAAAAAACCCTGCAAAGCACCAACTCTACTAATTTCAAAAACACCTGAGATCACACGACCTCTACCACCTAAATTAGTTCTCTGGTGTAACAAAATCAAAACAGCAGCCACTGAAGAAACTGGAAAAAGCAAAAGTACAAACATCAGTGGCTGAACTAAACTGAGAGGGCAAAAGCCCCCGGAGGGGACCCTGAAGGCCCCCACAGAAGTGCAGGACACTTTTGCAGGAAATGCAAAAATAAAGCACAAAAACAAAAAGAAGAAAATGTCTTATCTGTTAGCAGGAGATGCAGACACGACACAGCAGGCTACAAGGGAAACAGGAATCATGGAGTGAGACCAGAACAATTGATCACCGGCAACCCTGATGGGAAGGCAACTCCCTTATATAAGACCAGTCAGTAACACCTGATTCCCACTCCTCACAATCTTCACTGGACAGTCCAGTACCGCTTGTAACCACCAGAGGGAGCCTCTGCTCAGAACTCATTTCAAGTCCATTCACAACAGAGTACTGCCTCGGACACAAGAACTTTGAGACAGTTCTGTTGTACCTAGATGACATCATTGTCTTCTCCAAGACCTGCGAAGACCATTTGGACCCCAGTCCAACTTTGGCAGGAAAGTGAAACCGTCCAAATGCCACCTCCTGAAGCCCAAGGTGCAGTACCTAGGCCACGTAGTAAGCGCGGAAGGTGTAGCACCAGACCCCGACAAAGTCACTGTTATCCGGGACTGGCAGAGGCCCAGCAAAATTCATGAAATGTGTCAGTTCCTCGGGTTGGTAGGCTACTACCGAAGGTTCATCAAGGGCTTCACTGAAATAGCCGCACCTCTGCAAAACCTCCTCGTGGGCCAGCCCAAGAAGGCCAGGAAGAAGAGTCTTATGTTTGACTGGAATGACGAACTGGAAAGATCCTTCTCTCGGTTGAAGTTGGCTCTTACGGGGCATGAAGTTCTGGCCTACCCAGACTATGACCAACCATTCATCCTTTATACTGATGTCAGCAATGTGGGACTGGGAGCAGTACTGTCGCAGGTACAGAAAGGCAAAGAAAAAGTAATCTCCTAAGCCAGCAGGAAGCTTCGTCCCACTGAGAGGAACCCTGACAACTACAGCTCCTTTAAGCTGGAGTTCCCCGCCATAGCCTGCGCTGTAAACGAGCGATTCAAACACTACCTAGCTGCGGCAAAGTTTACCATTTTCACGGACAACAATCCGCTGACTCACTTGGAAACCGCAAAGCCAGGTGCGCTGGAGCAGCGATGGATGGCCCAGCTGTCCAACTACGAGTTTACCATCAAGTACCAAGTGGGACATAAGAATGCCAATGCTGACACGCTGTTCAGAATGCCCAACTTACCAGATGGGGAAGAAGATCTGGAAGCACTCAAAGAAATCGAGTTACCTGTCTTTCACCAGTCAGTTGCGGCCCAATGCGCCCAAGGGATGAAAGCAAGCGCTACATCATGAATGAGGCCACATTAAACCAATTGCCTCACCATGAGTGAGCAGAGACACAGGATAGCGACCCAGCAGTCCGCCTGGTAAAGTAGCTACTGACACAAGCTGACTTGCACCTCGGTCCAGATGCTCCACAAGAGACCCAACAGTTGTGGAAGGAAAAGGAAGGCTATTCATCTACAAGGGAAAGCTTTGTTGGTGGAGTGTCAACGCCTGAACTCACGAACTGGTCTGGCAGGTGGTAATCCTGAAGCGAGATGCGTCAATGGTCCTGGAAGCGTAGCACGATGTAGCAGGATACTTCGGATAGAAGAAGCTGGAGGTCCTACTTCGCGAGAGATTCTACTGGGTTGGTATGAGGAAGGCCATTGAAGATTGGTGCCGGGATTGTGGACCATGCAACCTGCGCAGGAAGGACCGTAACAGCCAGCAAGTCCCGTTACAGCCAATAATCACCAAACAGCCACTTGAACTGGTAGCCTTGGACCACGTGAAGCTGACCCCAAGCCGTTCAGGCTATGTCTACTCCCTCACCATAGTGGACCATTACTCAAGGTTACTGGTAGTCGTACCTGTCAAGGACCAAACAGCAAAGACAGTGGCCAAAGCATTTCAACAACACTTTAGTCGACCGCACTGTTACCCTGAATGAGTACTTACCAACCAAGGCCCAGCCTTTGAAGCAGAAGTGTTCCAGGAGTTCTGTAACTTGTATGGCTGCAAGAAAATCAGGACAACGCCGTACCATCCACAGACAAATGACATGTGTGAGAAAATAAACCAAATGGTGATTGACCTGCTGAAGACCTTGCCCCTGGAAGAGAGAAACCTGTGCCCAGAAAAGTTGCCAGATCTGGTAGATCTCTACAATCACATACCTGTAAACTCCACCAACTGTACTCCAGCCTACTTGATGAGAGCAAGACCTGGCAAGTTACCAATTGACTTGGACATGGGAGTCTTAACATCTGAAGTAACATCACCAGATGCAGATTGGGATACAGAGCAGCAGCAGTACCGCAAAGTGCAAGAATGCATAGAGAAGAGTCTGGCTCAAGCAAGACAAAAGCAATAAAGAAATTACAATCAGCACGCTCCCGCATTTCCCCTGTCACCTTGAGAACAGGTACTCAAAAGAAAAAGACGACTTCATAAACTTGATGACCAGTGGGAGGCTGAACCATACATCGTCATGCCTTCAGACTTTGATAACACCAAGGTGTGCCTCATCAGCAAAGGTGGAGGAGAAAACTCCATGGCTGTGTCAAGGGATCATCTGAAACCATCCCCTGACCAACTGAATGAAAAGATTGGAGATAAGGGCATTCTTCAGCCAGTAAAAGAAGGAGAAAAGATCAGCACTGTACTCGGTGAGTTCCCTTCAAATTGGACAAGAGTGAATCAGGCCATAGTAGTGCCCGTCTTGAGCTTTCCCCAACTAGTAGTGCCAGAAAAAGATGCGACTCAAGACCTACCTGAAAACCAACGGGCTCAAGCAGCAGAGGCCACACCAGGAGCGGAGCAAGAGAGTCCACCCCCTGCCAACGGTGAATCCGTCATGCCTACAGTGAGAAGGAGTAGTCGTAGAAAATCAGGTATACCTGTGCTATGTAAAGTCACCAGTAGCGTAGCCAATAGAGAGTGCACTACACCATTGGTAGCAAGCATAGTGAATCCGGTCAGGTCACGGTCAATACCTGTCAGGTCACTGTCAATACCTGTACTGCGTAGATCCTCTTGTAGTACTAGAGGTCAGGTCCCAGCAAAGTATAAGAACTAAAATGCCATTGTACTAGTACTGTAAATAAGTTAATAATGTTTATAATTGCAACTGTTAAGTGTATGAGCCTACAGAGACTTACTGTATGAACTTTTGAGCATTCCTGTTTCCTTGATTATATGGACGATTGGGTCACTGGACTCATAGTGACCAGGACAATGCTTGCAAATGGTTAGCACCGATGGCTGCAGAAAAAAAAACGTCTGGCGTGACCGATAAAGTAGTCCGACTTGGTGACCACTAATGCCCTGTAGTCACGTCCAGGGCATACGTTGAGGGTTTGAGACGGCTTCCCTCATATTGCACTTTTCTGGGGTGAAAAGGACACCCCATTTCAAGACTTTGCCAAAATTTATATTTGTTGTTAAAATCTTGTAAATAGTTATGTTTTGTTTCTTTTATGTTTCCTCAGTTCGGGAGTACTGAATTGTACTAGGGGGGAATGTGGCACCCCAGTAGTTCGGTTCTCACAGCAGTGACCTTGCCTCCCTCCCTGGGCGAGTGGTGTCATGCCTGGAAGTAAAGAAGGGATCCCTTTAGCATGTAGTTCCAGCATACAACACGGTTCCTGCTCTGGTCGGAAGCAGGAAGTTAGTGCCTGAGCAGGGTTGAAACAGGATGTGTGGAGAGGAGCTGAGGGACAGGAGCTATAGCTGAGCTCACCCCCAGGCTTGAGCGCCAGAGACCGGTCCCCGGCGTCTGAGGCTGAGTGGGTAATAAAGCCCCAGCAGCAGAATCCAGAGGGCAGAAGACCACAGATCCTCTGCCCCCAACTGATGCTCGATGACACAGCAGCACGTGTGAGCCAGAGACACCATACAGGAGCGATCCCTGAAGCAGGCTACAGTTGCCTGTCATGCGAGTGGAGTTCTACCTAAGTAGCAGACAGAGAGAGGAACTTGAAAAGAGTTTACAGCAGCAAGTACCTCAGAGAATAGCGCTAAAGAGGAGGCCTCACAACCCACCTGAATGAGGAGATTTCCAAATTGCTTTCAGGCTGAACGACTCCAGAACCATCTGCAACCTGAGCTCCAGACTGTACCTACACCGCTCAGTAAAAAGGTAAAGGAAATTGCACTCTGTTGTGTCTTATGAATCTTTCCTGCGTCACCTTCACTGCACCACATTCACCTCCAACATTATCTTTAATATCATAACTGCCCTGGGACATAGCCCTGCCTGTGGAGGGCTGAACCAACTCTGCTGCATCAACAACTGTCCCAGTGGACTGAATCTGCAGCATCGGCTAACATCTTTATTGCCGAGTACCACAGGTGGCATCACAAACACTTTATTACAAACTCTTTATCTTTCCCATTTTTCATCATCATTCCCTTTTATTACACGCTCAGGGCCACGGACCGGGTCACTGCTGCCATGACACTGCCACTTTAAGAAGCAGCCCGGTATCGAGTATCCCCACTGCCATGCCGGGTGCTCTACTGCCACTTTCAGTGATCACCCTAACTGCCTGCATTTAGATAGATACGACTGTTCTATCCAATCTGTAGGAAGTGCAACAGCACAATTGGCTCAGATCAAATTATGACCAGCAATCTATCTATACAAATAAAATATATATACAGGAACTTAATATCTAATGAAATATAGAGAAAATGGAGTTTAAATATCCCTAGGCTAATTGATAACTTTCAACTCAAATCTGACCTATAATGTAATAAGGGACATGAGTCAGGGATTATTAATAGTGATGGGCGAGCACTAAAATACTCGGATGCTCGTTGTTTGGGTCGAGCAGATTGGAATACTCGGGTACTCGAACAGAACAACGAGCCCAATGTAAGTCTATGGGGGACCCGAGTATTTATGCCATGATCCTCCCCAGGGATCCTTTAAAGGTCTAAAAACGTCTGAAAATGATGGAAACACTGCTCACATGACACAAGGACATAATGGAGATCGCCACTGGAAGCATTCCTGACTCCTAATTCACAGCTTTAAAAAATGTTGTCAGAGTTTCATGCCATTTTTCCCGATGCAACAAAAAACATACCAAAACTAAACCAAAACTGATTTTGCTGGGAAATATGTTAAGGCACATCCTTTCCAGGTTAATGACTTGTGTATAAGGCAAAATAATTAACCCCAGACCAAAATGTTCCTCCACCACTTGGGATATGTTCCGACGCAGCGTTTTTGAAGCGTTTTTCTACTTTAATATTGATTTCAACCAAAACAATTGCATTTACTGGGACATGTCATTGCAACATTTAACAACCCTAGTTCGCCATGTGGTGTGTGACACATAAGCAAACAGATCTTGTTTCATTTATGAAGGAGGGACTCATAAAGTCACAGAGACCATTTTTACAGGTGCATCAGGCAGCATTAATCTGATTAAACAGTGAGTCTCTTAAACTGTTATAGCCTATGCAGTGAGTGGATGGGCTGCCAAGAATTACGACACACCCCAATAACCCTTTCATAAGATGTCCAGGATGGCTTCCATAAAAATTGTTTAACTGAATGCAAGGCCTGACCGCTACCAAGTCATATGCACATCAATAAGCCTTTGAACCCAAGTACTGGATGGGCCCAGTTAAATCCATTTCACATTATTCATGTTGTCCTCCCATTCTGTTTTTCTTGTCAGTGACTGCAAGGCCTGCCCTGCTACCAAGTCATATGCACCCCAAAAGCCTTTGAACCCACACACTGGATGGGCTCAGGAAAATCCACTTCACATTATTCATGTTGTCCTCCCATTCTGTTTTTTCTGTCAGTGACTGCAAGGCCTGCCCTTCTTCCAAGTCATATGCACCCCAATAAGCCTTTGAACCCACATACTGGATTGGCCCAGGAAAATCCACTTCACATTATTCAGGTTGTCCTCCCTTTCTGTTTTTTTTGTCAGTGACTGCAAGTCCTGCCCTGCTACCAAGTCATATGCACCCCAATAAGCCTTTAAACCCAGGTACTGGATAGGCACAGGAAAATCCACTTCACATTATTCATGTTGCCCTCCCATTCTATTTTTTTTTGTCACTGACTGCAAGGCCTGCCCTGCTACCAAGTCATATGCACCCCAATAAGCCTTTGAACCCACATACTGGCTGGGCCCAGAAAAATCCACTTCAGATTATTCATGTTGTCCTCCCTTTCTGTTTTTTTTTTGCATTGACTGCAAGGCCTGCCCTACTACCAAGTCATATGCACCCCAATAAGCCTTTGAACCCACATAATGGTTGGGCCCGGGAAAATCCACTTCACATTATTCATGTTGTCCTCCCATTCTTTTCTTTTGTCAGTGACTGCAAGGCCTGCCCTGCTACCAAGTCATATGAACCCCAATAAACCTTTGAACGCAGATACTGGATGGGCCCAGGAATATCTACTTCACATTATACATGTTGCCCTCCCATTCTGTTTTTTTTTGTCAGTGACTGCAAATTCTGCCCCGCTACCAAGTCTTATGCACCCCAATAAGCCTTTGAACCCAGGTACTCGATGGGCCCAAGAAAATCCGCTTCACATAATTCATGTTGTCCTCCCATTCTGTTTCTTTTGTCAGTGTGTAAGGTTCTTTGTCTCTTTTGACATGTTCCTTGAAACTCAGTTTTCCGTCGGCCATTTTTCTTTCTGTCTTTCTGCAGCTCTTGCCCTCAGTTAATATGGAGTTTCCAGTTTTCATGTTCCTGCCCTGATTCTCTCCCTCTTGCTTCATAAGCAGCCTCAGCTGAACAATCAGTGCTCCTGAATCAAGCCTCAGTCAGCCTGTGACCTGACTCCTGGAAACCTAGGATTTTGGACTCCAGCTATTTCCTACTGAGGAACTTTGGAACACTTTTGGACTTTGGAAACCTGCTGTCTGGTGAATCCATGTTTGCAGAGGAATTACGGTACAGAGAAGAGATCCTGAACCTGCTTGGAGAGTTATTGTAGAGCTTGAAGTTACTCTGGCCTGCTGTGTTCTCCTGCCTCTGTTCCTGCAAACTGTGTGACCTTTTCTGCATGCTTGTATGAAGTAATACAAGTCATTTCATATCAACCTATGTCTCATGTGTTTTCCTCGCACCCAAGCACAAGACGCTATAGGAACTGTACACTATACATGACAAGATTCAGGAGCCAATGTTTAGTGTCTGCTGGGTCTGGGAAAGCCGTGTCTGCTGTGACTGTGGATATCAGATGTCCGTTTAATACCTTCTGTGATGACAGTGGTTGTGACTTCTCACAACCATTCCAGGTGAGCGCATTCCCTTAAATGTTACTCTGGAGTGTTACCACAGGTAAACACTATTGTTTTTTTTTTTCCTTTCCTCTTCTCCTTCCAGCACTTCTGCCTTAAAAGATCTGGAAGATGGAGGCCCGCATAAAAGAGCTTTGCGGAGTGACTGATACAATCCTTGCAGATATACAGACTATAAAGACCCGTTTTGCAAGCCTACAGGACCTCACTAATCATAATTTGCAAGTGTTTGGACAAACTACTCAGGAATTACGAGCCAGGATTGAGGCTCTAGAGGAACGAGTCCAGGCTCCTGCCATAACCCCGAGTTCTGGGATCCCCAAGTTACCTCCTTTTCGTTTTGGCGGTGAACGTGAGAAATTCAGGGGATTTATTAACCAACGCAATCTATTTTTCTCTGCACATGCTTCACAATTTCCCACTGAACGATCCAAAGTGCTTACTATAATCATGTTGCTTACCAATAAGGCTTTGATGTGGGCAAACCCTCTGATTGAGACTGAGGATGATTGTTTGAATCACCTTGATGCTTTTATTTCAGCCATGGGGCAGGTGTTTGATGACTCCAATCGAGGTGCAACAGCTGAAGCAGCCATGTTAACTTTGCGCCAAGGTAAGTGTTCAGTAGCCGAATATGCCTTGGATTTCAGGAGATGGGCTCTTGATACCACTTGGGACACTTCCGCCAAAAAATCTATTTTTCGGAAAGGGTTGTCTCCACTGATTAAGGATGAACTTGCTCGTGCCGACCCTCCCACTGCGTTAGGTGACTTTATTAACTATTGTATCCGTATTGATGCTCGTCTGACTGAACACAGGCAAGAGAGATGGTTCGAAAATAATCGCACTAACCTTTTCCTACCTCCCTCCTCAGCTAAGGAACCTTTGAGTAGGATCACAAGGGAACCAGAACCTGAACCCATGCAGGGGGACTCTTTACAAAGACGGGTTAGTGATGCACGCAAAGAACATCGTATAAAGGAAAATCTATGTTTTTACTGTGGTAAGTCAGGGCACTTCATTATAAACTGCCCCAGCCGTTCTCGTAAGACTACTGCAGCAGTCATTCACTGTGAGTATTGCGAGAGGAGCTCTGTCATGTCCGAGCCTCAGACTCCAGAGAGATCTGCTGCAAGAGATCTTGATTTTTCGGACTTAAACTCTGTTAGTTCTGGGGACAATGACGGTATAAACGCTGCAATTTTTCAAGTTTCCTCAGCGGTGTCCCAGCTGAGTTGTAAAAGAAATAATTCTCATTGCTTCCTTTCCATCAAACTCTGGGTGGACTCAGTCTGGGTGTCTAGCTCTGCTATGATCGACTCAGGAGCAAGTGGAAATTTTATGGATATCTCCTTTGCTCTGAAACAGGGGATACGTTCAGTGAAGAAGGCTACTCCAGTACAGATGGAGACTGTGGATGGCTCCCTGCTGACCTCTGGACCAGTGGATCAGGAAACAGAGCCTTTGAGGGTACTTATGGGTAAAGATCATCAGGAGAAAATGTCTTTTATGCTTATCTCTTCTCCCCACTTTCCCATTATTCTAGGGCTACCATGGCTGCAGGCGCAGAATCCTACGATTAACTGGGAGACCAAGGAATTACACTTTCCAGAGAAACAGATGAGTCAAGGAGTTTCAGCTTGCTCTGTTCCTAAAGGAACCATGTCAGTCCCTGAACTACCAGCTGTATACCAGGACTATGTGGATTTATGTGACAAGAAGAACGCTGATCAGCTTCCTCCTCACCGTCCATATGATTGTCCAATCGAATTATTGCCTGGAGCCGAGAAACCTTTTGGTAAGATCTACCCCCTAGCGGGGCCCGAGCTAAAAGCTTTGAAGGACTACATAGATGAAAATCTAGCCAAAGGCTTCATACGCCCCTCTTCATCTCCCGCAGGTGCACCCATCTTCTTTGTGAAGAAGAAAGATGGATCTCTGAGACCCTGCATAAACTATAGGGAACTCAATAAGGTTACTATTAGAAACCGTTATCCATTGCCTTTAATCCCTGAGTTGTTGGAGAGAGTGCGGCATGCCAAAATTTTCTCTAAACTGGATCTCCGTGGGGCCTATAACTTGGTCCGTATTAGACCTGGGGATGAATGGAAGACTGCATTCAGGTCACGCTATGGACACTTCGAATATCTAGTTATGCCTTTTGGTCTGAGTACCGCCCCAGCCACTTTCCAACACTTGGTGAATGACATCTTCAGGGATCTCCTAGATACATTTGTGGTGATTGATCTGGATGATATTCTAATTTTTTCTAACTCCACAGAGGAACATCATGGACATGTGAGAATGGTCTTAGAACGCCTAAGACAAAACCATCTCTACATCAAACTTGAAAAGTGTGAATTCCATAGGACCGAAATTCAATTTCTGGGGTATATACTATCTATGCAAGGGATTAGTATGGATGGAAGCAAGACCCAAGCCATCAAGGATTGGCCAATTCCTAGAAATGTGAAGGAGGTGCAGCGCTTCATCGGGTTTGCCAACTTCTATAGACGTTTCATTAGGAATTTCTCTGAGGTAGTGTCACCTATCACCCAACTTACCCGGAAACAGTCTAGGTTCTCCTGGACCCCGCAAGCTCAGGAAGCATTTTCCTGTTTAAAGGACAAATTTACCACCGCACCTATCTTAGTACATCCCAACCCCGAGCTTGCCTTCATAATAGAGGTGGATGCTTCAGACTGTGCCGTTGGAGCTATACTCTCTCAGAGAACAGGTGAGAAGAGTGTCTTGCATCCCTGTGCCTTCTTTTCCCAGCAGTTGTCTTCGGCTGAGAGGAACTACGATGTGGGCAATAGAGAATTGTTGGCCATTATTGCCGCCTTCAAGGAATGGAGACACCTTCTTCAGGGAGCTGCACAGCAAATAGTCGTCCTGACAGACCATCGTAACCTTGAATTTATCAGGTCGGCTAAGTGCCTGACTCCTCGCCAGGCTCGCTGGAATCTTTTCCTAAACCAATTTAATTTTGTCATTTCTTATAGACCAGGATCGCGCAATGGAAAGACTGATGCACTCTCTAGGATTCATTCAGCAGAGACACGTCCACTTACTCCTCCTAAGACTATTCTTCCTGACTCTAGATTCCTGGGAGTGATTCATAATCAAGACCTACTTAAGGACATCAAGGAAGCATACAATGCGGATTCTTTGTTGGCTCAACCCCCAAGGGACGTAAGTCTTGTCTTTAAAGGTACTGCCACACTACACAATCCCGCTAGCGATCTCGTTAGCGTCGCATACTAATGAGATCGCTAGCGGGATTGTTTCTATATCGCTAGTAGCTACCTAACTTAGCGATGTCGTTAAGGACGCTATCGCGGTTAGCGATCTCCTTAACGACTTTAGCGGTACAAAAGTACCGCTAAATCGCTAAGAAAAGGTGCTACACTTAGCGATTATACTTACCCAGCGGGAGCGCCGGCGATAAAATAGGGTCCGGAACGATTCCAGCGACGAGCGAGATCACAGCAGGAAGCTCGTCGCTGGCAGCTGCCGCACACAACAACATCGCTAACGGGATCGCTAAATAGTGACGTTTTTTAGCGATCCCGTTAGCGATGTTGTTTAGTGTGGCATACCCTCAAGAATGGTGTGTGGATTCAGGGACAACGTCTGTATATACCTGAAACAGTCAGATTGAGAGTATTGCAACTCATCCACGATTCCAAGATAGCCGGGCATAGGGGAATTCTAAAGACACAAGAATTTCTTTCTCGTTTCTTTTGGTGGCCCACTTACAGGAAAGATGTTTTAAACTATGTCACTTCATGTGAAGTCTGTGCAAGATGCAAAACACCTCGCTCCTCACCAACTGGTCTGTTACAACCTCTTCCCACCCCGTCCCGCCCGTGGGGATCCATTTCTATGGACTTCATTGTGGAGTTACCAACCTCTCAAGGGAAGAACACCATTCTAGTGGTGGTTGATCGTCTAACAAAGGCAGCTCATTTTATCCCTTGTGTCGGCTTACCCACTGCAAAACAGACATCAGACTTGATGATTAAGAATGTGTTTCGCTTACATGGAGTACCGGATGAGGTCATTTCGGATCGAGGGGTGCAATTCACTTCATGGTTTTGGCAAAATTTCTCGGCCGCATTGGACATTAAAGTAAACCTTTCTTCTGCTTTTCATCCCCAGACTAATGGACAGACAGAACGAACCAATCAGACCCTGGAGCAGTATCTCCGCTGCTTTATCTGCCACCTACAAGATGATTGGGTGGATCTACTTCCACTGGCTGAGTTCTCTTATAATAACTCTCAGAGCGCCTCCACTAAGCAGTCTCCTTTTTACTCCAATCTAGGTTATCATCCTAACATTCTTCCTCGATTTCCCATAGATACACCCTTGCCGGCAGTGGCTGAAAGAATCACTTCTTTACAAAAGAATATGGATCTTCTAAAGGAAAATCTAGAATTGGCTCAGGAAAGGTACAAGAAAGCAGCAGATAAATTTCGTAAACCTGCACCAGCTTTCAAGGTAGGAGATTTGGTCTGGCTGTCAACCAGAAATCTTAAAATAAAGATTCCATCGTCTAAATTGGGACATAAGTACATTGGACCTTATAAGATCAGTAAGATTATAAGTGCTGTTGCTTGTCGTCTTCAACTGCCCAGAACTATGAGAATCCACCCTGTCTTTCATGTATCCCTACTAAAGGCTGCAACACCCAATACGTTTCCTGGACGCTCTTCTCCTTGCCCTGACCCAGTGCTGGTCGATGGTCAGGAAGAATTTATGGTGGAAAGGATTCTAGATTCCAGGTTGTACAGAAATCAGTTGCAATATTTGATTAAATGGCAGGGCTACCCAGTGGAGGACAACTCATGGGAACCAGTCAATAATGTAAATGCTCCTCGCCTGCTCCGCCAGTTTCATCAGAGGTACCCTGACAAGCCTGGTCTGAGGTCAACCGGAGGTTGTCCTTAAGGGGGGAGTAATGTAAGGTTCTTTGTCTCTTTTGACATGTTCCTTGAAACTCAGTTTTCCGTCGGCCATTTTTCTTTCTGTCTTTCTGCAGCTCTTGCCCTCAGTTAATATGGAGTTTCCAGTTTTCATGTTCCCGCCCTGATTCTCTCCCTCTTGCTTCTTAAGCAGCCTCAGCTGAACAATCAGTGCTCCTGAATCAAGCCTCAGTCAGCCTGTGACCTGACTCCTGGAAACCTAGGATTTTGGACTCCAGCTATTTCCTACTGAGGAACTTTGGAACACTTTTGGACTTTGGAAACCTGCTGTCTGGTGAATCCATGTTTGCAGAGGAATTACGGTACAGAGAAGAGATCCTGAACCTGCTTGGAGAGTTATTGTAGAGCTTGAAGTTACTCTGGCCTGCTGTGTTCTCCTGCCTCTGTTCCTGCAAACTGTGTGACCTTTTCTGCATGCTTGTATGAAGTAATACAAGTCATTTCATATCAACCTATGTCTCATG
This sequence comes from Oophaga sylvatica, assembly GCA_033576555.1. Taxonomy (NCBI): domain Eukaryota; kingdom Metazoa; phylum Chordata; class Amphibia; order Anura; family Dendrobatidae; genus Oophaga; species Oophaga sylvatica. The sequence continues at coordinate 524,589,646 of JARQOD010000001.1, forward strand.
TGTTTTCCTCGCACCCAAGCACAAGACGCTATAGGAACTGTACACTATACATGACACAGTGACTGTAAGGCCTGCCCTACTAACAAGTCATATGCATTCCAATAAGCCTTTAAACCCACATACTGGATGGGCCCAGGAAAATCCATTTCACATTATTCATGTTGCCATCCCATTCTGTTTTTTTGTCAGTGACTGCAAGGCCTACCCTGCTACCAAGTCATATGCACGCCAAAAGCCTTTGAACCCATACACAGGTTGGGTCCAGGAAAATCCACTTCACATAATTCATGTTGTCCTCCCATTCTGTTTCTTTTGTCAGTGACTGCAAGGCCTGCCCTTCTTCCAAGTCATATGCACCCCAATAAACCTTAGAACCCAGGTACTGGATGGGCCCAGGAAAATCCACTTCACATTATTCATGTTGTCCTCCCATTCTATTTTTTTTGTCACTGACTGCAAGTCTTGCCTCGCTACCAAGTCATATGCACCCCATTAAGCCTTTAAACCCAGGTACTGGATAGGCACAGGAAAATCCACTTCACATTATTCATGTTGCCCTCCCATTCTATTTTTTTGTCACTGACTGCAAGGCCTACCCTGCTACCAAGTCATATGCACCCCAATAAGCCTTTGAACCCACATAATGGTTGGGCTCTGGAAAATCCACTTCACATTATTCATGTTGTCCTCCCTTTCTGTTTTTTTTTTTGCATTGACTGCAAGGCCTGCCCTACTAACAAGTCATATGCACCCCAATAAGCCTTTGAACCCACATACTGGATGGGCCCAGGAAAATCCACTTCACATTATTCATGTTGTCCTCCCATTCTTTTCTTTTGTCAGTGACTGCAAGGCCTGCCCTACTACCAAGTCATTTGAACTCCAATAAGCCTTTGAATGCAGATACTGGATGGGCCCAGGAATATCTACTTCACATTATTCATGTTGCCATCCCATTCTGTTTTTTTGTCAGTGACTGCAAGGCCTACCCTGCTACCAAGTCATATGCACGCCAAAAGCCTTTGAACCCATACACAGGTTGGGTCCAGGAAAATCCACTTCACATAATTCATGTTGTCCTCCCATTCTGTTTCTTTTGTCAGTGACTGCAAGGCCTGCCCTTCTTCCAAGTCATATGCACCCCAATAAACCTTAGAACCCAGGTACTGGATGGGCCCAGGAAAATCCACTTCACATTATTCATGTTGTCCTCCCATTCTATTTTTTTTGTCACTGACTGCAAGTCTGCCTCGCTACCAAGTCATATGCACCCCATTAAGTCTTTAACCCAGTACTGGATAGGCACAGGAAAATCCACTTCACATTATTCATGTTGCCTCCCATTCTTTTTTTTTGTCACTGACTGCAAGGCCTGCCCTGCTACCAAGTCATATGCACCCCAATAAGCCTTTGAACCCACATACTGGCTGGGCCCAGAAAAATCCACTTCACATTATACATGTTGCACTCCCATTCTGTTTCTTTTGTCAGTGACTGCAAGGCCTGCCCTACTAACAAGTTATATGCACCCCAATAAGCCTTTAAACCACATACTGGATGGGCCCAGGAAAATCCACTTCACATTATTCATGTTGCCATCCCATTCTGTTTTTTTTGTCAGTGACTGCAAGGCCTCCCTTCTACCAAGTTATATGCACCCAAAAGCCTTTGAACCACATACGACAGGGCCAGAAATATCCACTTCACATTATTCATGTTGTCTTCCCATTCTGTTTTTTTGTCTGTGACTGCAAGTCCTAACCCTCTACTAAGTCATATGCACCCCAATAAGCCTTTGAACCCAGGTACTGGATGGGCCCAGGAAAATCCACTTCACATTATTCATGTTGTCCTCCCTTTCTGTTTTTTTTGTCAGTGACTGCAAGGCTTGCCTGCTACAAAGTCATATGCACCCCAATAAGCCTTAGAACCCAGGTACTGGATGGGCCCAGGAAAATCCACTTCACATTATTCATGTTGTCCTCCCATTGTTTTTATGTCAGTGACTGCAAGTCTGCCCCGCTACCAAGTTATATGCACCCCATTAAGCCTTTAAACCCAAGTACTGGATGGGCCCAGGAAAATCCACCTCACATTATCATGTTGTCCTCCCATTCTGTCTTTTTTGTCATGACTGCAAGGCCTTCCCTGCTACCAAGTCATATGCACCCCAATAAGCCTTTGAACCCACATATTTGATGGGCCCAGGAAAATCCACTTCACATTATTCATGTTGTCCTCCCTTCTGTTTTTTTGTCAGTGATTGCAAGGCCTACCCTGCTACCATGTTCATATGCACCCCAATAAGCCTTTGAACCCACATACTGGATGGGCCCAGGAAATTCCACTTTACATTGTTCATGTTGTCCTCCCATTCTGTTTTTTTGTCAGTGACTGCAAGTCCTGCAACGCTACAAGTCATATGCACCCCAATAAGCCTTTGAACCCAGGTACTGGATGGGCCCAGGAAAATCGACTTCACATTATTCATGTTGTCCTCCCATTCTTTTTTTTTTCGTCAGTGACTGCAAGGCCTGCCCTGCTGCAAAGTCATATGCACCGAATAAGCCTTTAACCCACATACTGGATGGGCCCAGAAAATCCACTTCACATTATTCATGTTGTCCTCCCATTTTTTTTATCAGTGACTGCAAGCCTACCCTGCTACAAAGTCATATGCACCCCAATAAGCCTTAGAACCCAGTACTGGATGGGCCCAGGAAAATCCACTTCACATTATTCATGTTGTCCTCCCATTCTGTTTTTTTGTCAGTGACTGCAAGTCCTGCCACGCTACCAAGTCATATGCACCCCATTAAGCCTTTAAACCCAAGTATGATGGGCCCAGAAAATCCACTTCACATTATTCATGTTGTCCTCCCATTCTGTTTTTTTATCAGTGACTGCAAGGCCTACCCTGCTACCAAGTCATATGCACCCCAATAAGCCTTTGAACCCAGGTACTGGATGGCCCAGGAAAATCGACTTCACATTATTCATGTTGTCCTCCCATTCTTTTTTTTTGTCAGTGACTGTAAAGGCCTGCCCTGCTGCAAAGTCATATGCACCGAATAAGCCTTTTAACCACATACTGGATGGGCCCAGAAAATCACTTCACATTATTCATGTTGTCCTCCCTTTCTGTTTTTTTGCATGACTGCAAGGCCTACCCTGCTACAAAGTCATATGCACCCCAATAAGCCTTTAAACCCAGTACTGGATGGGCCCAGAAAATCCACTTCACATTATTCATGTTGTCCTCCCATTGTTTTTTATGTCAGTGACTGCAAGTCTTGCCCCGCTACCAAGTCATATGCACCCCATTAAGCCTTTAACCCAAGTACTGGATGGGCCCAGGAAAATCCACCTCACATTATTCATGTTGTCCTCCCATTCTGTCTTTTTTGTCAGTGACTGCAAGCCTACCCGCTACCAAGTCATATGCACCCCAATAAGCCTTTGAACCCACATATTTGATGGGCCCGGGAAAATCCACTTCACATTATTCATGTTGTCCTCCCTTTCTGTTTTTTTGTCAGTGATGCAAGGCCTACCCTGCTACCAAGTCATATGCACCCCAATAAGCCTTTGAACCCAGGTACTGGATGGCCCAGGAAAATCCACTTCACATTATTCATGTTGTCCTCCCATTCTTTTTTTTTGTCAGTGACTGCAAGTCCTTCCCTGCTACCAAGTCATATTCACCCAATAAGCCTTTTAAACCACATACTGGATGGGCCCAGGAAAATCCACTTCACATTATTCATGTTGTCCTCCCATTCTTTTTTTTGTCATGACTGCAAGTCCTTCCCTGCTACCAAGTCATATCACCCCAATAAGCCTTTTAAACCACATACTGGCAGGGCCCAGAAATATCCACTTCACATTATTCATGTTGTCCTACCATTGTTTTTTTGTCAGTGACTGCAAGTCCTTGCCCCGCTACCAAGTCATATGCACCCCAATAAGCCTTTGAACCCAGGTACTGGATGGGCCCAGGAAAATCCACCCACATTGTTCATGTTGTCCTCCCATTCTGTTTTTTTGTCAGTGACTGCAATGACTGCCCTTCTACCAGTCATATGCACCCCAATAAGCCTTTGAACCCACATACTGACAGGGCCCAGAAATATCCACTTCACATTATTCATGTTGTCTTCCCATTCTGTTTTTTTGTCTGTGACTGCAAGTCCTAACCCTCTACTAAGTCATATGCACCCCAATAAGCCTTTGAACCCAGGTACTGGATGGGCCCAGGAAAATCCACCCACATTGTTCATGTTGTCCTCCCATTCTGTTTTTTTGTCAGTGACTGCAATGATGCCCTTCTACCCAGTCATATGCACCCCAATAAGCCTTTAAAACCACATACTGGCAGGGCCCAGAAATATCCACTTTACATTATTCATCTTGTCCTCCCATTCTGTTTTTTTTTGTCACTGACTGCAAGCCTACCCCGCTACCAAGTCATATGCATCCTATTAAGCCTTTGAACCCAGGTACTGGATGGGCCCAGGAAAATCCACTTCACATTATTCATGTTGTTCTCCCATTCTGTTTTTTTTGTCAGTGACTGCAAGCCTGCCCTGCTACCAAGTCATATGCAGCCCAATAAACCTTTGAACCCACATGCTTGATGAGCCCAGGAAAATCCACTTCACATTATTCATGTTGTCCTCCCTTTCTGTTTTTTTTGTCATGACTGCAATGCTGCCCTTCATCCAAGTCATATGCACCCCAATAAGCCTTTGAACCACATACTGGATGGGCCCAGAAAATCCACTTCACATTATTCATGTTGTCTTCCCATTCTGTTTTTTTGTCTGTGACTGCAAGTCCTAACCCTCTACTAAGTCATATGCACCCCAATAAGCCTTTGAACCCAGGTACTGGCTGGGCCCAGGAAAATCCACTTCACATTATTCATGTTGTTCTCCCTTTCTGTTTTTTTGTCAGTGACTGCAAGTCCTGCCCCTACCAGTCATATGCACCCCAATAAGCCTTTGAACCCAGGTACTGGATGGGCCCAGGAAAATCCACCCACATTGTTCATGTTGTCCTCCCATTCTGTTTTTTTTTTGTCAGTGACTGCAATGACTCCCTTCTACCCAATCATATGCACCAATAAGCCTTTGAACCCACTACTGACGGGCCCAGAAATATCCACTTCACATTATTCATGTTGTTCTCCCATTCTGTTTTTTTTGTCAGTGACTGCAAGGCCTGCCCTGCTACCAAGTCATATGCAGCCCAATAAACCTTTGAACCCACATGCTTGATGAGCCCAGGAAAATCCACTTCAAATTATTCATGTTGTCCTCCCTTTCTGTTTTTTTTGTCAGTGACTGCAATGACTGCCCTTCATCCAAGTCATATGCACCCCAATAAGCCTTTGAACCCACATACTGGATGGGCCCAGAAATATCCACTTCACATTATTCATGTTGTCTTCCCATTCTGTTTTTTTGTCTGTGACTGCAAGTCCTAACCCTCTACTAAGTCATATGCACCCCAATAAGCCTTTGAACCCAGGTACTGGCTGGGCCCAGGAAAATCCACTTCACATTATTCATGTTGTTCTCCCTTTCTGTTTTTATGTCAGTGACTGCAAGTCTTGCCCCGCTACCAAGTCATATGCACCCCATTAAGCCTTTAAACCCAATTACTGGATGGGCCCAGGAAAATCCACTTCACATTATTCATGTTGTCCTCCCATTCTGTCTTTTTTGTCAGTGACTGCAAGGCCTACCCTGCTACCAAGTCATATGCACCCAATAAGCCTTTGAACCCACATATTTGATGGGCCCAGGAAAATCCACTTCACATTATTCATGTTGACCTCCCATTCTGTCTTTTTTGTCAGTGACTGCAAGGCCTACCCTGCTACCAAGTCATATGCACCCCAATAAGCCTTTGAACCCACATATTTGATGGGCCCAGGAAAATCCACTTCACATTATTCATGTTGTCCTCCCTTTCTGTTTTTTTGTCAGTGATTGCAAGGCCTACCCTGCTACCAAGTCATATGCACCCCAATAAGCCTTTGAACCCACATACTTGATGGGCCCAGGAAAATCCACTTCACATTGTTCATGTTGTCCTCCCATTCTGTTTTTTTTGTCAGTGACTGCAAGTCCTTCCCTGCTACCAAGTCATATGCACCCCAATAAGCCTTTTAAACCACATACTGGCAGGGCCCAGAAATATCCACTTCACATTATTCATGTTGTCCTACCATTGTTTTTTTTGTCAGTGACTGCAAGTCCTGCCCCACTACCAAGTCATATGCACCCCAATAAGCCTTTGAACCCAGGTACTGGATGGGCCCAGGAAAATCCACCCCACATTGTTCATGTTGTCCTCCCATTCTGGTTTTTTTTGTCAGTGACTGCAAGTCCTGCCACGCTACCAAGTCATATGCACCCCAATAAGCCTTTGAACCCAGGTACTGGATGGGCCCAGGAAAATCCACTTCACATTATTCATGTTGTCCTCCCATTCTTTTTTTTTGTCAGTGACTGCAAGTCCTTCCCTGCTGCCAAGTCATATTCACCCCAATAAGCCTTTTAAACCACATACTGGCAGGGCCCAGAAATATCCACTTCACATTATTCATGTTGTCCTTCCATTCTGTTTTTTTTGTCAGTGACTGCAATGACTGCCCTTCTACCCAGTCATATGCACCCCAATAAGCCTTTGAACCCACATACTGGCAGGGCCCAGAAATATCCACTTTACATTATTCATGTTGTCCTCCCATTCTGGTTTTTTTTTGTCACTGACTGCAAGCCCTACCCCGCTACCAAGTCATATGCATCCTATTAAGCCTTTGAACCCAGGTACTGGATGGGCCCAGGAAAATCCACTTCACATTATTCATGTTGTCCTCCCATTCTGTTTTTTTTGTCAGTGACTGCAAGGCCTGCCCTGCTACCAAGTCATATGCAGCCCAATAAACCTTTGAACCCACATGCTTGATGAGCCCAGGAAAGTCCACTTCACATTATTCATGTTGTCCTCCCTTTCTGTTTTTTTGTCAGTGACTGCAAGGCCTGCCCTGCTACCAAGTCATATGCACCCCAATAAGCCTTTGAACCCACATACTGGTAGGGCCCAGAAATATCCACTTCACATTATTCATGTTGTCTTCCCATTCTGTTTTTTTGTCTGTGACTGCAAGTCCTAACCCTCTACTAAGTCATATGCACCCCAATAAGCCTTTGAACCCAGGTACTGGATGGGCCCTGGAAAATCCACTTCACATTATTCATGTTGTTCTCCCTTTCTGTTTTTTTGTCAGTGACTGCAAGTCCTGCCCCGCTACCAAGTCATATTCACCCCAATAAGCCTTTTAAACCACATACTGGCAGGGCCCAGAAATATCCACTTCACATTATTCATGTTGTCCTACCATTGTTTTTTTTGTCAGTGACTGCAAGTCCTGCCCCGCTACCAAGTCATATGCACCCCAATAAGCCTTTGAACCCAGGTACTGGATTGGCCCAGGAAAATCCACCCCACATTATTCATGTTGTCCTCCCATTCTGTTTTTTTTGTCAGTGACTGCAATGACTGCCCTTCTACCCAGTCATATGCACCCCAATAAGCCTTTGAACCCACATACTGGCAGGGCCCAGAAATATCCACTTTACATTATTCATCTTGTCCTCCCATTCTGGTTTTTTTTTGTCACTGACTGCAAGCCCTACCCCGCTACCAAGTCATATGCATCCTATTAAGCCTTTGAACCCAGGTACTGGATGGGCCCAGGAAAATCCACTTCACATTATTCATGTTGTCCTCCCATTCTGTTTTTTTTTGTCAGTGACTGCAAGGCCTACCCTGCTACCAAGTCATATGCAGCCCAATAAACCTTTGAACCCACATGCTTGATGAGCCCAGGAAAATCCACTTCACATTATTCATGTTGTCCTCCCTTTCTGTTTTTTTGTCATGACTGCAAGGCCTGCCCTTCATCCAAGTCATATGCACCCCAATAAGCCTTTGAACCCACATACTGGTAGGGCCCAGAAATATCCACTTCACATTATTCATGTTGTCTTCCCATTCTGTTTTTTTGTCTGTGACTGCAAGTCCTAACCCTCTACTAAGTCATATGCACCCCAATAAGCCTTTGAACCCACATACTGGATGGGCCCAGAAAATCCACTTCACATTATTCATGTTGTTCTCCCTTTCTGTTTTTTTGTCAGTGACTGCAAGACCTGCCCTGCTACCAAGTTATATGTACCCCAATAAGCCTTAGAACCTAGATACTGAATGGGCCCAGTTAACTCCACCAAAGTTGTTAACATTGTTCAATCGAGCGCAAGAGCTGTCACCAGTAGCCCCGTTCCATCAAAAGCATTGGTTACATATGCAAATAGAGGTAAAATCTTGCACAAATTGAATCACCCAACAGTGAAGAAAAGACTGAATATGAAGAAGAGAAAACTGTCAGTACTTGTTAAAAAATCGACAAGGATTTGCAAAGTTCTCTCAGTCAGAAGCAAATATTATAGTTGTTTTAGGTATGCTGTCTTATGAAGTCCCTCTATGTAAAAACAAGCACATGTCCAAAAAATTAGACCAAGCTATATTGCACTTCAGAAAAGCACATAAAAGAGTTAAAAAGTCAATGCAGCTTGTGGCTAAAGCTGGTGAGAGACGAAATTTGGCCAAATCTTCCAGTGTACTGAAAATTCACAGTGTTAACCCCTTAAAGACCAAGCCATTTTGTAGGTTAAAGACCAGGCCAATTTTTACAATTCTGACCACTGTCTCTTTATGAGGTTATAACTCTGGAACGCTTCAACGGATCTTGGCGATTCTGAGATTGTTTTCTCGAGACATATTGTACTTCATGATAGTTGTAAAATTTCTTCAATATAACTTGCGTTTATTTATGAAAAAAAACGGAAATATGGCAAAAAGTTTGAAAATTTTGCAATTTTCAAACTTTTAATTTTTATGCCATTAAATCAGAGAGATATGTCACAAAAATTAGTTAATAAATAACATTTCCCACATGTCTACTTTACATCAGCACAATTTTGGAACCAAAATTTTTTTTTGTTAGGAAGTTATAAGTGTTAAAATTTGACCAGCAATTTCTCATTTTTCCAACAAAATTTACAAAACCATTTTTTTTAGGGACCACCTCACATTTGAAGTGAATTTGAGGGGTCAATATGACAGAAAATACCCAAAAGTGACACCATTCTAAAAACTGCACCCCTCAACGTGTTCAAAGCCACATTCAATAAGTTTATTAACCCTTTAGGTACTTCACAAGAATTGAAGCAATGTGGAAGGAAAAAATTAACATTTAACTTTTTTCCCAAACTTTTTCTTTCGACACAATTTTTTAACATTTTGTCAAGGGTATCAGTAGAAAATGAACCACAATATTTGTTGTACAATTTCTCCTGAGTACAGCGATACCCCATGTGTGGGGGTAAACCACTATTTGGCCGCATGGCAGAGCTCGGAAGGGAAGCAGCGCCATTTGACTTTTTTGGCTGGAATTGAGATTGGACGCCATGTCGCATTTGGAGAGTCCCTGTGTGCCTAAACAGTGGAAACCCCCCACAAGTGACCCCATTTTGGAAACTAGACCCCCCAAGTAACTTATCTAAATGTGTAGTGAGAGCTTTGAACCCCCAAGGGCTTCACAGAAGGTTATAACGTAGAGCCGTAAAATTAAAAAATCATATTTTTTCCACAAAAATGATCTTTTCATCCCAATTTTTATTTTCCAAAGGATAAAAGGACCACAAAAGTTATTGTTCAATTAGTTCTGAGTACGCTGATACCCCATATGTAGGGGTAAACCACTATTTGGGTGCATGGCAGAGCTTGGAAGGGAAGCAGCGCCATTTGACTTTTTTGGCTGGAATTGAGATTGGACGCCATGTCGCATTTGGAGAGTCCCTGTGTGCCTAAACAGTGGAAACCCCCCACAAGTGACCCATTTTGGAAACTAGACCCCCCAAGGAACTTATCTAGATGTGTGGTGAAAGCTTTGAACCCCAAGGGCTTCACAGAAGGTTATAACGTAGAGCAGTAAAATTAAAAAATCATATCTTTTCCACAAAAATGATCTTTCCACCCCCAATTGTTATTTTCCAAAGGGCAACAGGACCCCAAAAGTTATTGTTCAATTTGTCCTGAGTACGCTGATACCCCATATGTGGGGGTAAACCACTATTTTGACGCATGGCAGAGCTGGAAAGGGAAGGAGCGCCTTTTCAAATGCAGATTTTGATGGAATGGTCTGTCATGTCATGTCACGTTTGGAAAGCCCCTGATGTGCCTAAACAGTAGAAACCCCCACAAGTGACTCCATTTTGGAAACTAGACCCCCCAAGGAACTTATCTAGATGTGTGGTGAGCACTTTGAACCCCCAAGTGCTTCACAGAAGTTTATAACGTAGAGCCGTGAAAATAAAAATATCATATTTTTTTCCACAAAAATAATCTTTTTGCCCCCAAATTTTTATTTTTATAAGGGTAACAGGAGAAATAGGACCCCAAAAGCTATTGTTCAATTTGTCCTGAGTACGCTGATATCCCATATGTGGGGGGGAACCACTATTTTGACGCATGGCAGAGCTGGAAAGGGAAGGAGCGCCTTTTTCAAATGCAGATTTTGATGGAATGGTCTGCGGGTGTCATGTCACGTTTGGAAAGCCCCTGATGTGCCTAAACAGTAGAAACCCCCCACAAGTGACTCCATTTTGGAAACTAGACCCCCCAAGGAACTTATCTAGATGTGTGGTGAGCACTTTGAACCCCCAAGTGCTTCACAGAAGTTTATAACGTAGAGCCGTGAAAATAAAAATATCATATTTTTTTCCACAAAAATAATCTTTTTGCCCCCAAATTTTTATTTTTATAAGGGTAACAGGAGAAATAGGACCCCAAAAGCTATTGTGCAATTTGTCCTGAGTATGCTGATATCCCATATGTGGGGGGGAACCACTATTTTGACGCATGGCAGAGCTCCGAAGGGAAGGAGCACCGTTTTTAAATGCAGACTTTGATGAATGGTCTGCGGGTGTCATGTCACGTTTGGAAAGCCCCTGATGTGCCTAAACAGTAGAAACCCCCCACAAGTGACTCCATTTTGGAAACTAGACCCCCCCAAGGAACTTATCTAGATGTGTGGTGAGCACTTTGAACCCCCAAGTGCTTCACAGAAGTTTATAACGTAGAGCCGTGAAAATAAAAATATCATATTTTTTTCCACAAAAATAATCTTTTTGCCCCAAATTTTTATTTTTCTAAGGGTAACAGGAGAAATAGGGCCCCAAAAGCTATTGTGCATTTTGTCCTGAGTACGCTGATACCCCATATGTGGGGGGGAACCACTGTGATCGCCTTACTGCGATCTTTGGGAGGCACAATGAACAAATCCACAAAAGGTGAAGAATTGGTTTTCTTTTTTGCGCCGTTCCTCGTGCGGTGTTAGTGATTAGGCGACTTTATTCCTCGGATCGGTGCGATTACAGCGATACCAGATTTATACTCTTTTTTCATGTTTAGCTTCTGTCACACACTAAAAGATGCTTTTTTTGGAATAATTTTTTGTAAGAATTTTTTGCATCGCCGGATTTTGAGAGCTATAATTTTTCCATATTTCGGCCGACAGAGTTATCTATGGGCTTATTTTTTGCGGGACGAGCTGACGTTTTTATTGGTACCATATTCAGTCACATAACGTTTTTTGATCGCTTCCTATTCCGATTTTTGTGGAATCAGAATGAACAAAAACCAGCAATTCAGGAATTGTTTTTTTTTTGTTTTTTTTTCCTCCGTTCCGTGTGTGGTAAAATTGATAAAGCAGCTTTATTCTTCAGGTCACTATGGTTACGGCGATTCCTCATTTATATATTTTTTTATGTTTTGGCGTTTTTTACACAATAAAAAATTTTATAGAAAAAATAATTATTTTTGCATCAGTTTATTCCGCGAGCTATAACTTTTTTATTTTTTCGCTGATGATGCTGTATAGTGGCTTGTTTTTTGCGGGACAAGATGACGTTTTCAGCGGTACCATGATTATTTATATCTGACTTTTTGATCGCGTGTTATTGCACTTTTTCCAAGCGGTATAATGATACCGCTTGGAAAAAGTATAATTTACTACTTTTTTGTGTTTTTTTTTTACGGCTTTCACTGAAGGGGTTAACTAGGGTTACGCTTTTATAGATGGGATTTTTACGGACGTGGCGATACCTAACATGTGTATGTTTTTTGTTTTTTATTTTTTTATTACATAAAAATGTGTATTTTTTAGGGGATTTTTTTTAAATTATTTTTTAATATTTTTTTTACAATTTTTTTAAAAAAATGATTTTTTTTAACTTGTCCCTTTATGGGACTTTCACTTTTTTTACTTTTTATTGCAGTTACAATGCATTGCAATGCTCTGGCATTGCAATGCATTGTACCTATGGGGAAAGCTGCTGTGACATGATCACAGCAGCTTCCCGTAGCTAGATGACCCGGAGGTTGTCATGACAACCCCCGGGTCATCAAGGCAGAGATCAGGCCCTGCAAATACATTGCGGTGGCGCTGATCTGAGGCAGAGGGAGCTCCCGACCCTCTGCCTCCCCCCTGATCTCTGCGATCGCGCTCGATTTCAGCAGTCAGGGGGTTAACAGCCAGGGCGGTGGGGGCTCCGCTCCTGGCTGTCAGTGTAGGAAGCCTGGCCACTGCAGCGCCGGCTCCTGCACTGATCGCGCTGGGGAAGCTGAAATTTCAGCTTCTCCTGCACGATCGCTGCTGTGTTTGGTCAGTCAGATTGACTGACCAATCACAGCGCTGTGGGTGCGGGGACCGACGGCAAAGGTCCCCGCACCGCTTGCCGTGCCTGTCAGCTGTCTGTGACAGCTGTCGGCACTGATCTACCACTGCGTGTTTACACGCAGTGGTAGATCAAAGCCATGACGTGCAGAGTCCGTCCTGGTGCCGGAACTGGCACCTTGCCATGACGGACTCTGCACGTCAGTGGACATTAAGGGGTTAATCAGAAAGAAGTAAATGGTAAACAGGTTGAAAGTACAATCTGTCAGATCAGATCTTACAGACCGAAGATTCTTCTCCAAATATGAAAGTTGCTGACATCCAGAAGTCTCCAACGATAGACAGAAAATGTCTAAGTGAATCTGCCCAAGTGATGCTTAATGGGGCTTCAGTGCAAGATTCCCAACATATCAAAGTAAATGGCAGTTCCCCAACAAAAATATCACTTACACCTCCATGCAAAGTGTCGGTTTTCTCTCCAGAAACCCTAGAATATCATTCTAGTTTTTCCAGTGTTATTGTATCAGATAAAGAAAATACTGTTCTTTCCCTGAAATCGTCTTCTGATGGCAAAGAAAAGCATTCAGTGAACTGTTAAACTGAAGGCAAAGATCGTACATTGCAAGATGGTGGACGTAAAAGAAGGCATGCTTCAAAAAGATTATTTTCTAATGTCAGAAAAGTTAGTTTTGCCCCTACAAAATCCATTGCTCAATGTTGAAATAAAAATTCACGTAGAAAATCATATACGGTTAAGGAGAACTGCCTGAAAGGAAAAAGAAGCAAATGATCTGCATCTGTTCCAACAAAAGTTGCTAACACTTTAGAATTGTTGATGACAAAAATATAAAAAATTTTGAAAAAAGCAAGTGATACAGATTCCTTGCAAGACTATAAACTAATGTGCCATAAAATGATGGCTGCTTTCATTAAAGCTTTTGAGAAGAAGCAACAATGCAGTATGAATGATGTGATTGTTGGCATGAAACTGTTAGTTAAGAAAAATCTAAAAACATCTTTCAAGTGTATCCTGAAACCTCAAGCTGTGGAAGCCTTTCTTGAATTGGAAATGGTACTGGAAACCTGACAATATGTTGAGAGCAGGATGCAGTATATTGAAGGCCGACCTAAATTTTGTAGTTTTTTATGGTATGATGGGTCCCTCTATGCAGAATTATTTTCTGGAGAATCTGGCTATCAACAGCAATCATATCTCGATTCAGCCTTTCAAGAAAAACTGAAGCTTAACCCATTGAGTACTCTGGAGAATCATTACAAGCAACTTTCCCAGTATCTACAGACAGTTAATTAAAAAAAAAATAGCTGCTACTATGTATTCCTGAAATACAAGTGAGAACTGCAAGAATGTAAAAAACAACTAAAAACTAAAACACCTATCCCAGTGAACAAGAAAAATGGAAATTCCAAAATTCTGGTGATCTACTGGCAGCGACTGATGATACGTAGAGGAAGGCCTGATTCAAAACTAGTCACAATTTAACGGAGCGGGTCTCCTACAATTGGAATGGCCATCTAGTGTCTACAAAGATTTCCCCCTGGGGGTACATATGAACATAGTGTTTAAATTCTTAATTTTGGGACATCATAAAAATCTGGCAAACCTGTAACGTGTTTTCCTACACAGTTGCTGCTGGGAAGGTGCAGGATTTTTAGGCCAAACATGGCGGAAGAATCGTTGGATGAAGTGATAAGGAAGGAAAGGTGGCATGGTAATGACAGGAATGGGCAAGTACATGATTAATAACAGCTGTGGCTATGGGAGGTATGAGAGCCAGGATACAGCCTACAATGATTCGTCGTTTAGCCACCATCAAGTACCAGAATCGGTTTCATGCCCGTGAGAAGATTGGTGTAACAGATGCGCGTATGAGAATCGTCCTAAGAAATGCCGTCCAAAACATGTTGCCAAACACGCACGTGTCTATATAAAGGTCAAAGTGCTACATATAACAAAAAGGAGGGCGAACACAGGTTCATAGATATGAAGCCAGAATGTGTCCGAGATATGATGTTTGTCCCTAGCAACAGCTCTGAGACAGGGATATAAATAAAAATATAATATCATAGGATTTCACTATTTCAATATTATAGTGGAATACAGTAGGTCACAAGAGGTTGTTCCACAAATAGGAAAAATGGAAAATATAAGAATAAATGGGAAGAATATACGTACATGTCATTTTTATGAGATTTCACCATGGGGGAGCAACATTTGCTTTTTTTTAAAAAAATTAGTAACGGCCTCATAAAAACACCTTTACCAAACCTTGGACTTGGATGTAGCAGCACAGAATAAGTTCACCCTAGTGTTGTACTGGTTGTGGATGATGAGGTTGAGGATAAGGAGGAGGATAACACCAAACAAACCAAATTAGGAAGCGGATACCCATGTGTGGTTGTAAAGAGGTGCATGAGAATACACCTCCACAAAAAAGACAATGTATTTGAGGTTATATTTCGCTGTTTTCATTCGGTGGTGTACAGAAGTCTTGCCCAATCCAGCCCTTGTTCATTTTTATAAGAGACAGCCTGTCAGCATTGTCAGTTGACAGGCGGATGAGCTTATCTGTTATAATTCCACCAGCTGCACTAAAAACTCGCTCTGACAGAGCGCTAGCAGCAGGGCAGGTCAGGACCTCCAAGGCGTAGAGAACCAGTTCATGCCACGTGTCCAGCTTGGATACCCAATAATTAAAAGGCCCAGAGGAATCACAGAGGACATTTGTACGATCTGCAAGGTACTCCCTCACCATCTTCCCAAACATTGCACTTCTTGTGCCACCACCCCTTGCCTCTGTGGCAGACCGATGGGAGCGTCTGAGAAAACTGTCCCAGAACTTTGCCATTGTTCCCCTGCCTGAGCTGGATTGTATTTCTGTCTCTCTCACTGTGACTCCTTGGCTGTACAACAAACTCTGACGTGTGCTGCCAGTGTTCTCACATGGGAATTTTTTCAGTAAATCCGGTACAAGGGCCCTGTGGTACATCAAAAATTTTGGACACCTGTCTGCCTCTGGAAGAAGAGATTGAAAGTTGTCCTTGTAGCATGGGTCTAGAAGTGTCACCAACCAGAACTGAGTGTCACTGAAAATTTTTCTAATGCGAGGGTCATTGTTAACGCAGCTCAACAGAAAGTCAGCCATGCGTGCCAGACTACTAACAGGCAAGACTTTCGTGTCCTCACCAACAGGACGACTGACCATGCTGTCCTCCTCCTCCTCATCCTAATCCTCCTCCTCCCACCTGTCCTCAGGCCATCCCCGCTGAGCAGACGGTATGACAGCTGTGCTTGTAGTACCGTCTATAGCCCATGAAAGTAGCTCCTGTTCTTCCTCCTCCTCATTGTCTATCAATCCACGTTTCGACGACATGAGGCTGGGCTGAGTGTAATCACCATGTATGGTTCCTTGCTCCGTGTCCTCCTGCTCTGCCTGCAAGGCATCATCTTTAATTGTGAGCAGAGAGGTCTTAAGAATGCTGAGAAGCGGGATGCTGATGCTAATTATGGCGTCATCGCCGCTCACCATCTTAGTGCAGTCCTCAAAGTTCTGGAGGATGGTACATATGTCTGACATCCATGTCCACTCCTGAGGTCTTATGTGTGGAGTCTGAACTGTATATCGACGGCCTTGTTGATGCTGGTATATCAAAAAACTGACCGGCACATCCAAACATGGATCCAGTGTGAACAGGTGCTAAACCTAGAGTCACCAACTCATATACATACAAGAAAAAAGGTAGCACACTGCAGCGCCATAGCCTGCAAACACGAAATACGAAAATATGAAAAACATGAAAAATGAATTGCATCACTGCCTTAGAAATATGAAAAATTGAGAAGTCTTAGCGCATAAGATGGCCAAATTATGTGAGCCTGATAGCCACGTCAAGGCTCTTCTCGTATATCAGGTCCTAACTAATGCCAATCCTCACTTAGAAAAGTCTGTCTGCATGGGAACATATGAATCCTCTCTTAAGACTAAAATCTACATCTTTGTGGAGGGGTAATGAACCTGGTGTAATTAAAAAGCCTGTGACCAACAGGTGGAGTGCTCAGGTAGACTTCTCAATTTTTCATATTTCTAAGGCAGTGATGCAATTCATTTTTCATGTTTTTCATATTTTCGTATTTCGTGTTTGCAGGCTATGGCGCTGCAGTGTGCTACCTTTTTTTCTTGTATGTATATGAGTTGGTGACTCTAGGTTTAGCACCTGTTCACACTGGATCCATGTTTGGATGTGCCGGTCAGTTTTTTGATATGTATTCATTTACCTTCTACCTGAGCACTCCACCTGTTGGTCACAGGCTTTTTAATTACACCAGGTTCATTACCCCTCCACAAAGATGTAGATTTTAGTCTTAAGAGAGGATTCATATGTTCCCATGCAGACAGACTTTTCTAAGTGAGGATTGGCATTAGTTAGGACCTGATATACGAGAAGAGCCTTGACGTGGCTATCAGGCTCACATAATTTGGCCATCTTATGCGCTAAGATTTCTCAATTTTTCATATTTCTAAGGCAGTGATGCAATTCATTTTTCATGTTTTTCATATTTTCGTATTTCGTGTTTGCAGGCTATGGCGCTGCAGTGTGCTACCTTTTTTTCTTGTATGTATATGAGTTGGTGACTCTAGGTTTAGCACCTGTTCACACTGGATCCATGTTTGGATGTGCCGGTCAGTTTTTTGATATGTATTCATTTACCTTCTACCTGAGCACTCCACCTGTTGGTCACAGGCTTTTTAATTACACCAGGTTCATTACCCCTCCACAAAGATGTAGATTTTAGTCTTAAGAGAGGATTCATATGTTCCCATGCAGACAGACTTTTCTAAGTGAGGATTGGCATTAGTTAGGACCTGATATACGAGAAGAGCCTTGACGTGGCTATCAGGCTCACATAATTTGGCCATCTTATGCGCTAAGACTTCTCAATTTTTCATATTTCTAAGGCAGTGATGCAATTCATTTTTCATGTTTTTCATATTTTCGTATTTCGTGTTTGCAGGCTATGGCGCTGCAGTGTGCTACCTTTTTTCTTGTATGTATATGAGTTGGTGACTCTAGGTTTAGCACCTGTTCACACTGGATCCATGTTTGGATGTGCCGGTCAGTTTTTTGATATGTATTCATTTACCTTCTACCTGAGCACTCCACCTGTTGGTCACAGGCTTTTTAATTACACCAGGTTCATTACCCCTCCACAAAGATGTAGATTTTAGTCTTAAGAGAGGATTCATATGTTCCCATGCAGACAGACTTTTCTAAGTGAGGATTGGCATTAGTTAGGACCTGATATACGAGAAGAGCCTTGATGTGGCTATCAGGCTCACATAATTTGGCCATCTTATGCGCTAAGACTTCTCAATTTTTCATATTTCTAAGGCAGTGATGCAATTCATTTTTCATGTTTTTCATATTTTCGTATTTCGTGTTTGCAGGCTATGGCGCTGCAGTGTGCTACCTTTTTTTCTTGTTTGTTGATGCTGGTAGTCAACAACTGCCTTCTTCTGCTCACAAATCATTTGAAACATATGCAGTGTAGAGTTCCAATGCATGGGGACATCACACACCAGTCGGTGAGCCAGAAGCTGCAAATGCTACTGAAGCACGGCAAGAGTGGCTGAAGCTGTAGCTAACTTTCTAAAATGGGCAGACAGACGGCGTACTTTCACTAGCAGATCTGGCAGCTCCGGTAGCTTTTTAGAAAACGTTAAACCACGAGGTTAAGCACATGGGCCAGGCAAGGTACGTGTGTCAGCTCACCTTCCCTCAGAGCCACCACCAGGTTCCGGACATTGTCACACACGACCATGCCTGGCTGTAGGTTTAGCGGTGTCAACCAAATATCTGACTGCTCTTTCAGCGCTGTCCACAACTCTTCTGCATTGTGCGGTTTGTCACCTATGCAGATTAGCTTCAGCACAGCCTGTTGCTGCTTGGCTGAGGTAGTGCTGCAGTGCTTCCAGCTTCTGACTGATGTATTCATTTCTGAGATGGAGGATGAAGAAGAGAGGAGGAGGAGGTGCAGGAGCGTTAGACTGTAGGACCCGCAATCCTCGGCGTGGGGAGGATGTGTTCCATCCTAAGGTCCGACTGGTTCCTGGCTTTCACTATGTTAACCAAGTGTGCCGTCAGTGAGATGTACCGTCCCTGCCCATAGGCACTTGTCCATGTGTCCGTGGTTAGGTGGACTTTCCCAGTAATAGCATTGTTGAGGGCACGGGTAATGTTGTGGGACACATGCTGGTGTAGTGTCGGTACAGCACAACGGGAGAAATAGTGGTGACTGGGGACCGAGTACCTTGGGATGGCCGTCGCCATCAGGTTGCGTAAAGCTTCCGTCTCAACAAGCCAAAAAGGCAACATTTCGAGCCCAAGCAGACGAGAAATGTGCGAATTAAGTACTGTGGCCTGAGGGGCATTGGCTGGGTATTTCCGCTTGTGTTCCAATGACTGGGGTATAGACAACTGAAGGCTGGGCTGGGACAAGGACATGGAAGGGCTTGATAATGGTGCCCATTGACTGTGGGCAACAACAGGTGCAGGGCCCGAGGCATCTTCACAGGCACACAAAAACCCTAGTTGCATAACAAGCCAAGGGGTGAACACATCCACCCGTGGTAGTCCACTAAACCAAGAAAAATTACCTACTCCAAAGAATACTTTAAATAAGGAGAAACAAAGGAGTGCATAGGTTTATGAAAATATCAAATCATTTTATTAACAGCACAAATGTGTATACATATGGTCAAGTATTATAGGACATACAAAGGCAGGCTGGTAGCACTGCAACAAAGCATATACGGCAGTGACACTGATGTGGCACGTGGCTACTATGTGATCAAAAAGGGCAAGCCAGGTCAGTGTAAAATACACATACCAAAATATTGAAAGATAACCACTATGCCATAAATCTCAATCAATTGTCATAAGACATCAGTGTAACATAAAGTGCTAATGCAGATAAGAAATAACACATCATGATCAGAGAAATATTGCACATGCCCGATATGTGATGTCACAGCAAGGGTCCAAATGATACACACAAAAAGAGGGTACAGTGGTGTGCAGGAGAGAGGTGAACTGACTCATGAGTATATTATTGGTGTGATATAGTCATTAACCCCTTCCCGACCCATGACGCCTACGTAGGCGTCATGAAAACCAGTGGCATCCCAACCCATGAAGCCTACGTAGGCGTCATGCTATAAATCATGTTCCTGTGGGTCGGGTGACCGGGGTCACTGAAAGGTCACCCGACCCGCAGGCACAAGACCCTTTGTGCATCACCACAGTGGGGGGCGGCTTAACACCCACGTGGCTACGATTGCTCTGATTGGCTGTTAAAAGTGAAACAGCCAATAAGACCGATTTGTAATTTTTCACCAATGAAATTTGGTGAAATATTACAATCCAGCCATGGATTCCTCTGCGCTAGCGGGTATAGCATAACGCGATCGCGTTATACTATACCGTTACCAGCCCGTCAGCGCTATGTGTTGAACGGGCTGGTAAAACGTAATGTAAACCTAGCCTTTAGCATTAGGGTTAGAATTAGGGTTAGAATTAGGGTTACGGTTAGAATTAGGGTTAGGGTGGGAATTAGGGTTAGGCTTGTGGTTAGGGTTATGGTTAGGGTTGGATTATGGTTAGGGGTGTGTTGGGGTTAGGGTTATGGTTAAGGTTTGGATTAGGGTTAGGGGTGTGTAGGGGTTAGGGTTGTGGTTAGGGGTGTGTTGGGGTTAGGGTTGGAGTTAGAATTGAGGGGTTTCCACTAGTTAGGCACATCAGGGGGTCTATAAAACGCGACATGGCGCCACCATTGATTCCTGCAAATTTTGAGTTCAAAAAGTCAAACAGTGCTCCCTTTATTCCGAGCCCTATCGTGTGCCCAAACAGTGGTTTTACCACCACATATGGGGTATCAGCGTACTCAGGAAAAATTGCACAACAACTTTGGGGGTCTAATTTCTCCTGTTACCCTAGGTAAAGAAAAAATTGGGGACTAAAAGATCATGTTTGTGGAAAAAAAATGATTTTTTATTTTCACGGCTCTGCGTTATAAACGTCTGTGAAGAACTTGGAGATTCAAAGTGCTCACCACACATCTAGAGGAATTTCTTGGGGGATCTAGTTTCCAAAATGGGGTCAATTGGGGGGTTTCTACTGTTTAGGCACATCATGGGCTGTGCAAACATAACATGACGTCCGCAGACCATTCCATCAAGTCGGTATTACAAAACGTCACTACTTCCTTTCCGAGCCCCCACGTGTGCCCAAACAGCGGTTCCCCCCACATATGGGGCACCAGCGTACTCAGGACAAACAGGACAACAACTTTTGGGGTCCAATTTGTCCTGTTACTAGTGTTGAGCGATACTGCTCGATATCTAAAAATATCGTATCGGAATGGTATCGCCGATATCACTAAATATCGTCGATATCCGATTCTGATACCGGAAGTCCCATGTAAGTCTATGGGAACAAAATATCGCAACAAAAAAAACCCTTTCTTTCGTTGTAAACACAAAATATACACACATAGAATACATATATATATATATATATATATATATACATGTCATTGTGACATATATATATATACATATATTTATAGTTTATACACTTCTACATAGTAAAATAGACTCTGATTCAATTGCCGGGTAAAGCCGTGACATACCCCATAGAAGTCGACGGGCTCGGTGCCGAGTACCCCCAAAACCTCTGGCTCTGTGCGACTCAACTTGGGCGTCACGAACAGGATTCTGTAGCTAAGCGAGTCCTGTGTGCCTGAATTGAACTGGTTTTGTGCTTGAGAATTGCTAAAATCATCAGAGAATGTATTTGCCATTTTTCAGCCATATCTGCGTCACGACGAGGCACTGGTGAAGAAGAAGGGCGTGCTCTTCGTGGGTGTACACTCACTCAGTGGCGCGAAAACGATGGCCGACCACTGTAAATGGTACTGCAATGTAAGATCGTGCCCCACAGCTCTTCAGTTCCGCCTCCTCATCCTCCTCAGTGTGCGGAAACTAACACGAAGGTCCCGCCTCCCTACAAAAGAGGGGCCCTCTCCAGATGCTAATGACACATGTGACTTGGCAGAGATGGCTAATGGACACGAGCAGAAGTGTGAAGGGATGGAGCAGTCAGAACTCTCCCCCCACGGAAGCGACCCGATCGCCACGGAACCACCGTTGGGCACCCGGCCTGGAAACCCTCCTACGCTGCAAGAAGCGGAGGATACCCTAAGAGGCCTGGCCCGGCACCGGGAGGAGGTCGCCAGGATGGAAGTCAGCTGGCGTGCCCTAAAACTAAACTTGGAGCGGCGCCAATCCCTCTTACCTGAAGTGTCTGTACCGGAAGGTGAGGCACCCGTTCTAGTAGAGGAGTCCGTGCGGGCATCCCAGCCCTTGCAATGTGATCCGGTTGACGTTGTCGCAGTGGAGGCACCCGTTCCTGCAAAAAACTCTGCACCGGCAGCACCCCAGATCCCGCTGTCTGCCCCCGTCGCTGAGACAGAAGAAGCGACACCCGTCCTCATGGAGGAGGCCGCGCAGGCACCAGAGGTCTACCTGTCTGTACCGGAGCCCCGACTGTCATCTGTTCCAGAGCCGGCTGCTTCCTCCGCAGGTGAGCGCCGCCAGGACTGGGGGGCGCCAGGAGAGCTGCCGCAAACCGGACACTGTAAGCTGCAGTTTGATGGTGGAGACATGGAGCTGCTGGTGGAGGAGAATTTCAACCGGCGTCAGGAGGAAGAGTGGAGACGTTGGGAGCGGGAAGCAGAGCGACAAAGGGAGCAGCGAGAAACCCAAAAGCTTCGGCAACGTAACCTGGAGAAGGACCGGGCAGATAAGGACCGGATGAGAAAAGATAAAGGAACCCTGTGGGAGCCGCGGCGTAAGGGTGCAGTACGGAACTTTAAATTGAAAGGTGGTTGGGGCTTCATCCAGGAGCCTGGACTTTATTTAGAAGTTTTTGTAACCCGGCGGGACGTGGAGGCTCACCTCCCAGAAGGACACCCGGGGAGGGACCTGTTGCCAGGAGACTTGGTGACTTACACCCGACACTGGGGTTACAATGGATGGTACGCCCTAAATGTTACCAGGTGCGACCCCTACTCCCCAGAGTGTCAGGAACCTGTGAGACCCTCGGAGCCTTCAGCCTCCCAAATCCAGGCCTCTGCACAAGTGCCCACCCCACGCCGTAAATCTCCCCAGCCTCCCTCATTGGTCTCCTCAGCAGCCCCAGCTATGGACATGATAAGTATAGCTGGCCCGTACCCGGCGCCTGTTAGGCCCCCTGGGGTTCGTTCAGTCCGGGACATAGGGTTCCAGACCCGGAGGGAGATGAAAGAGGTGGCCACACAGACACAGATAGCGGGTCACGACTTGACTGTACAGGCCACACGACGTCATCAGGTCCTGGTGGTCCTTGGTGTCTCGGATGTTTGGCAAGCATCAGAAGAGTACCAGGTGGTACCTGGAACACCCCTGCCAAAGAATTATAAATAACCCAGACAGGGTCCCTGTATGTAAATAGTTAAATTGTTGATGTACCCGGACGGGTGAATGTTCATAAAAAAGTTTTTTAATTTAATAAAAAAAACAAAACACAGTTTTCATTACTTTTATTACAGTCTCATCCTGCGACACCATCGATCTCCTGTAAAAAAAATGAAAAAAAAAAAAAAAGTATACCACCTGTCCGACGCAGTCCATAGTAACGAGTGTCCCACGACGATCCAGCTCTGCTACATCAGAATGACAGGCAGAGCCTGTCATCCCGTCGCAGCACAGCTGATTACCTGCTTCCCCGGCGGTGACGTCATCGGACTTGTTTACGGCCGGGATTACCCTGCAGTCACTGCAGTTATCGCGAAAAACTGCATGTGACCGCCAGGGAGAAGATAATGGCGGCCATCAAGCAGTCCAGGACGTGACCGCCGGAGATCTTCTGCCAGGTAAGTGCCGCTGACTCCTGACAGACCCGACCGACGGACACTCACAGTGACAGTGACAAATCCGATTCCGGTATCCGATATGACGAAAATATCGGTACTTTGAATTGAAAGCCCGATACAGCTAATATCGGCCGATACCCGATATTTGCAGTATCGTATCGCTCAACACTACCTGTTACCCTTGTGAAAATAAAAATTGTAGGCTATAAAATCATTTTTTGAGGGAAAAAAATGATTTTTTATTTTCATGGCCCTGGGTTATAAACTTCTGTGAAGCACTTGGGGGTTCAAAGTGCTCACTACACATCTAGATAAGTTCCTTGGGTGGTCTAGTTTCCAAAATGGGGTCACTTGGGGGGTTTCCACAGTTTAGGCACATCAGGTACTCTGCAAACGTAACATGATGCCCACAGACCATTCCATCAAGTCGACATTTCAAAACGTCACTACTTCCCTTCCGAGCCCCGACGTGTGCCCATACAGTAGTTTTCTCCAACATATGGGATATCAGAGTACTCAGGACAAATTGGACAACAACTTTTGGGTTCTAATTTCTCCTGTTACCCTTGGGAAAATAAAAAAATTGGGGACTAAAAGATTATGTTTGTGGAAAAAATATGATTTTTTTATTTTCATGCCCGGGCGTTATAAACTTGTGTAGCCCTTGGGGATTCAAAGTGCTCACCACACATCTAGACAAGTTCCTTGCGGGGTCTAGTTTCCAAAATGGGGTCACTTGTGGGGAGTTTCTACTGTCTAGGCACATCAGGGGCTCTGCAAACGTAACATGACGCCCGCAGACCATTCCATCAAGTCGGCATTTCAAAACGTCACTACTTCCCTTCCAAGCCCTGACGTGTGCCCAAACAGTGGTTCCTCCCCACATATGGGGTACCAACGTACTCAGAAAAAACTGGACAACAACCTTTGGGGTCCAATTTCTCCTGTAACCATTGCAAAAATAAAAAATAATTGGCTAAAAAATCATTTTTTGAGAAAAAAAAATGATTTTTTATTTCACGGCTCTGCGTTATAAACTTCTGTGAAGCACCTGGGCATTCAAAGTGCTCACTGTGCATCTAGATAAATTCCTTAGGGGGTCTAGTTTCCAAAATGGGGTCATTTGTGGGGGAGCTCCAAAGTTTAGGCACACAGGGGCTCTCCAAACACGACATGGTGTCCGCTAATGATTGGAGCTAATTTTCCATTGAAAAAGTCAAATGGCGCTCCTTCCCTTCTGAGCCCTGCCGTGCGCCAAAACAGTGGTTCCCTCCCACATATTGGGTATTTGTGTACTCAGGACAAATTGCACAACAACTTTTGTGGTCCAATTTCTCCTGTTACCCTTGTGAAAATAAAAAATAGCGGACTAAAAAATCATTTTTGAGGAAAAAAAATGATTTTTTTATTTTCACTGCTTTGCGTTATAAACTTCTCTGAAGCACTTGGGGGATCAGAGTGCTCACTATGCATCTAGATACGTTCTTTGGGGGGTCTAGTTTCCAAAATGGGGTCACTTGTGGGGGAGCTCCAATGTTTAGGCACACAGGGACTCTCCAAATGCGACATTGCAACCGCTAAATATTCCAGCATATTTTCCATTCAAAAAGTCAAATGGCGCTCCTTCCCTTCTGAGCCCTGCCGTGCGCCCAAACAGTGGTTTATGGCCACATATGAGGTATTGGTGTACTCTGGAGAAATTGCCCAACAAATTTTAGGATCCATTTTTTCCTGTTGCCCATGTGAAAATGAAAAAACTTGAGGCTAAAAGAAAATTTTTGTGAAAAAAAAGTACTTTCTTTTTTTTACGGATCAATTTGTGAAGCACCTGGGGGTTCAACGTGCTCACTATGCATCTAGATAAGTTCCTTGGGGGGTCTAGTTTCCAAAATGGGGTCACTTGTGGGGGACTCGGTGTATCCATTTTATCCTGTTGCCCATGCAAAAATGAAAAAATTGATGCTAAAAGAAAATTTTTGTTGGAAAAATTAAAATGTCCATTTTTTCCTTCCATGTTGCTTTAGTTCCTGTGAAGCACCTGAAGGGTTAATAATCTTCTTGAATGTGGTTTTGAGTAGCTTGAGGGTTGCAGTTTTTATAATGTTGTCACATTTGGGTATTTTCTGCCATATAGACCCTCAAAGTGACTTCAAATGTGAGGTGGTCCGTAAAAAAAAAAGGCTTTGTAAATTTTGTTGTAAAAATGAGAAATTGCTGGTCAACTTTTAACCCTTATAACTTCCTAACAAAAAAAAATTTGGTTTCCAAAATTGTGCAGATGTAAAGTAGACATGTGGGAAATGTTATTTATTAACTATTTTGTGTCACATAACTCTCTGGTTTAACAGAATAAAAATTGCGAAATTTTCAAAATTTTCGCCAAATTTACATTTTTTTCACAAATAAACGCAAAAATTATCGACCTAAATTTACCACTATCATGAAGCCCAATATGTCACGAAAAAACAATCTCAGAATCACTAGGATCTGTTGAAGCGTTCCTGAGTTATTACCTCATAAAGGGACACTGGTCAGAATTGCAAAAAATGGAAAGGTCTTTAACCCCTTCACCCCCAAGGGTGGTTTGCACGTTAATGACCGGGCCAATTTTTACAATTCTGACCACTGTCTCTTTATGAGGTTATAACTCTGGAACGCTTCAACCGATATTCGCGATTCTGAGATTGTTTTCTCGTGACATATTGTACTTCACGTTAGAAGTAAAATTTCTTCGATATAACTTGCGTTTATTTTTGAAAAAAAACGCAAATATGGCGAAAATTTTTAAAATTTTACAATTTTCAAATTTTGAATTTTTATTCCCTTAAAACAGAGAAATATATAACACACAATAGTTATGAAATAACATTTCCCACATGTCTACTTTACATCAGCACAATTTTGGAACCAAAATTTTTTTTTGTTAGGAAGTTATAAGGGTTAAAAGTTGACCAGCGATTTCTCATTTTTACAACAAAATTTACAAAGCCATTTTTTTAGGGGCCACCTCACATTTGAAGTCACTTTGAGGGGTCTATATGGCAGAAAATACCCAAAAGTGACACCATTCTAAAAACTGCACCCCTCAAAGTACTCCAAACCACATTCAAGAAGTTTATTAACCCTTCAGGTGCTTCACAGGAACTAAAGCAACGTTGAAGGAAAAAATGAATATTTAACTCTTTAGCCACAAAAATGATCTTTTACAAACTTTTTTTTTATTTTCACAAGGGTAAAAGGAGAAAATGGACAGATAAGGTTGTTATGCAATTTCTCCTGAGTACGCCAATACCCAATATGTGGGGGAAAACCACTGTTTGGGCACACGGCAGAGCTCGTAAGGGAAGGAGCGCCGTTTGACTTTTTCAAACTAAAATTGGCTGGAATTGAGATTGGACGCCATGTCGCGTTTGGAGAACCTCTGATGCGCCTAAACAGTGCAAACCCCCACAAGTGACACCATTTTGGAAACTAGACCCCCTATGGAACTTATCTAGATCTGTTGTGAGCACTTTGAACCCCCAAGTGTTTCACAAAAGTTTATAATGCCTGGGTGTGATAAAAAAAAAAAACAATTTTCCACAAAAATGATTTTTTAGTCCCAAATTTTTGAATTTTCCCAAGGAAATTGGACCCCAAAAGTTGTTGTCCAATTTGTCCTGAGTACGCTGATACCCCATATGTGGGGGGGGGAAACTGTTTGGGCGCACGGCAGGGCTTGGAAAGGAAGTAGTAACGTTTTGGAATGCAGACGTTGATGGGGGTCATGTTCCGTTTGCAGTGCCCCAGATGAGCCTAAACAAGTGACCCCATTTTGGAAGATAGACCCCCTAAGGAACTTATATAGATCTTTGGTGAGCACTTTGAACCCCCAAGTGCTTCACACAAGTTTATAATGCCCGGGCATGAAAATAAAAAATCCTAGTTTTTTTCCCACAAAAATTATCTTTTAGTCACTAATTTTTTATTTTCCCAAGGGTAAAAGGAGAAATTGGACCACATAAGTTGTTGTCCAATTTGTCCTGAGTACGCTGATATCCCATACGTGGGGGGGGAACCACTGTTTGGGCGCATGGCAGAGCTCGGAAGGGAAGGAGCACCATTTGACTTTTTCCAACCAAAATTGGCTGGAATTGAGATTGGATGCAATGTTGCATTTGGAGAGCCACCTGATGTGCCTAAACAGTGGAAACCCCCCACAAATGACCCCATTTGGGAAACTAGACCCCCTAAGGAACTTATCTAGATCTTTGGTGAGCAATTTGAACCCCCAAGTGCTTCACACAAGTTTATAACGTAGAGCCGTAAAATTTAAAAATCATATTTTTTCCACAAAAATGATCTTTTCACCCCAATTTTTATTTTTCCAAGGGTAACAAGACTCCAAAAGTTATTGTGCAATTTGTCCTGAGTGTGCTGATACTCCATATGTGGGAGTAAACCACTGTTTGGGTGCATGGCAGTGTTTGGAAGGGAAGGAGCGCCGTCTGACTTTTTCAACGCAGAATTGGCTGGACGCCATGTCGTGTTTGGAGAGCTCCTGATCTGCCTAAACAGTGGAAACCACCATAAATGACACCATTTTGGAAACTAGACCCCTCAAGGAACTTATCTAGATGTGTGGTGAGAACTTTGAACCCCAGGTGTTTCACTAAAGTTTATAACGTACAACCGTAAAATAAAAAATCTTTTTTTTTTTACAAAAAGATTTTTTCGCCCCCAATATTTTATTTTCACAAGGGTAACAGAAGAAATTGGAACCCAAAAGTTGTTGTCCAATTTGTGCTGAGTACGCTGATACCCAATATGTGGGCGAAAACTACTGTATGGGCACACGTCGGGGCTCGGAAGGTAAGTAGTGACGTTTTGGATTGCAGACTTTGATGGAATGGTCTGGGGGCGTCATGTCGCATTTGGAGAGCCCCTGATGCACCTAAACAGTGGAAACCCCCACATGTGACCCTATTTTGGCAAATAGACACCAAAAGGAACTTATCTAGATGTGTGGTGAGCACTTTGAACCCCGAAGTGCTTCACAGAAGTTTATAACGTACAGCCGTAAAAATAAAAAATCTTTTTTTTTTTTTTTTGCAAAAATGATTTTTTTGCCCCAATATTTTATTTTCACAAGGGTAACAGGAGAAATTGGACCCCAAAAGTTGTTGTCCAATTTGTCCTGA
>JARQOD010000001.1:524618726-524754663 GCA_033576555.1 Oophaga sylvatica
CGTACAGAGGATCTCATTTCTGGGATTCATTTTGTCCCCATCTATTATTGAAATGGACCTGGTCAAGGTTCAGGCCATCTGTGATTGGGTCCAACCTACTTCATTAAAGGCTCTTCAAAGATTTTTGGGTTTTGCCAATTTTTATCGTAAATTTATTGGTAATTTCTCGGTTATTGTTAAACCATTAACTGATTTGATCAAAAAGGGTTCTGATGTGGTGAATTGGCCTCCTGAGGCAGTCTCTGCATTTCAGGAACTTAAGCAGAGATTCACTTCTGCTCCTGTTCTACGGCAGCCTGATGTTTCTCTGCCATTTCAGGTGGAGGTTGATGCCTCTGAAATTGGGGCAGGTGCCGTTTTGTCCCAAAAAGATCCAGAGACCTCTAAAAGTAACCCTTGTGCCTTTTTCTCTCGAAAATTTTCTCCTACTGAACGTAATTATGACGTGGGTAATCGGGAGTTACTGGCCATGAAGTGGGCTTTTGAAGAGTGGAGACATTGGCTGGAGGGAGCCAAACATCAGGTGGTGGTCCTTACGGACCATAAGAATCTGGTTTATCTGGAATCTGCCAAGCGACTCAATCCTAGACAGGCCAGGTGGGCCTTGTTTTTCACACGTTTTAATTTTGTGGTTTCCTTTCTTCCTGGCACTAAGAATGTTAAGGCGGATGCCCTCTCGAGGAGTTTCCTTGCGGACTCTCCTGAGTTATCTGATCCTTCTGTTATTTTGAAAGAGGGTGTAGTTCTTTCCGCCATCTCACCCATTTTGAGACTGGCTCTGGAGGGGTGTCAGGAGGATAGGCCCGAGCGCTGCCCTGTTGGAAAATTGTTTGTCCCGGACCAGTGGAAAAAGAGTGTGATGTCTGAGATTCATTGTTCCGCGTTGGCTGGGCATCCCGGAATTTTTGGTACCAGAGACTTATTTATTCGGTCCTTTTGGTGGCCTACCTTGTCTCGTGATGTCAGGGAATTTGTGCAGTCCTGCGGGACTTGCTCTCGCTCCAAGCCTTGCTCTCGCTCTAGTGGTTTGTTGATGCCATTGCCTGTGCCCAAGAGACCATGGACCCATATCTCTATGGATTTCATTTCCGACCGCCCTGTTTCTCAGAGAATGACCGTCATCTGGGTGATTTGTGATAGGTTTTCCAAGATGATACATCTTGTGCCATTACCTAAGTTGCCTTCCTCCTCTGAATAGGTGCCTTTGTTCCTTCAGCACGTGGTTCGTTTACACGGCATTCCTGAGAACATTGTGTCTGACAGAGGAGTCCAGTTTGTTTCCAGATTTTGGAGGACCTTTTGTTCTAAACTTGGTGTTCAATTGTCTTTCTCCTCGGCGTTTCATCCTCAGACCAATGGTCAAACTAAGAGAACAAACCAGACATTGGAGACTTATCTAAGATGCTTTGTGTCTGCTGATCAGGATGACTGGGTCTCTTTTTTGCCTTTGGCTGAGTTTGCTCTTAATAATAGGGCTAGCTCTGCCACTTTGATGTCTCCATTTTTCTGTAATTCTGGGTTTCACCCTCGATTTCCTTCAGGACAGACGGAGGCTTCTGTCTGTCCAGGTGTTGACTCTGTTGTGGAGCGTATGCAGCAGATTTGGGACCAGGTAGTGGAGAGGTTGTCCCTCTCTCAGGAGAGGGCCAGCGGTTTGCTAACCGGCATAGGACTGATGGTCCTCGGTTTAGAGTGGGGGACTTGGTCTGGTTGTCCTCAAAAAATATTCCTATGAGAGTGGCATCTCCTAAATTTAAGCCTAGGTTCATTGGACCTTATAAGATCATGGAGATTCTTAATCCTGTTTCTTTTCGTTTGCTTCTTCCAGGGACATTTAAGATCCATAATGTGTTCCACAAGTCCTTGTTGAAGAGGTTTGTTGAGCCAGTGGTTCCTACTGCTTTGCCTCCTGACCCTGTTTTGGTTGAGGGCAATATGGAGTTTGTGGTTGAGAAATATTGAATTCTCGTTTTTCTAGACGGAAACTCCAGTATTTGGTTAAGTGGAGAGGTTATGGTCAGGAAGACAATTCTTGGGTGTTTGCTTCGGACATCCATGCTAGGAGACTCATCCGTGCGTATCATAGAACTCATCCTGACCGACCTGGTTGCTCAAGTGAGGGTTCGGTGACCCCTCCTCAAGGGGGGGTACTGTTGTGAACTGACTTGAAATGAGTTCTGAGCAGAGGCTCCCTCTGGTGGTTACAAGCGGTACTGGACTGTCCAGTGAAGATTGAGAGGAGTGGGAATCAGGTGTTACTGACTGGCCTTATATAAGGGAGTCGCCTTCCCATCAGGGTTGCCGGTGATCAATTGTTCTGGTCTCAATCCTTGAGTCCTGTTTCCTTTGTAGCCTGCTGTGTCGTGTCTGCATCTCCTGCTAACAGATAAGACATTTTCTTCTTTTTTTTTTTGTGCTTGATTTTTGCATTTTGTCCTGCACTTCTGTGGGGGCCTTCAGGGTCCCCTCCGGGGGCTTTTGCCCTCTCAGTTTAGTTCAGCCACTGATGTTTGTACTTTTGCTTTTTCCAGTTTTTTCAGTGGCTGCTGTTTTGATTTTGTTACACCAGAGAACTAATTTAGGTGGTAGAGGTCGTGTGATCTCAGGTGATTTTGAAATTAGTAGAGTTGGTGCTTTTCAGGGTTTTTTTGGGATTGCAGTAAGTGCCCTTCCTATCCTTTTCTATTTAGGTAGTTTGGGCCCCAACGTTTGCTCATACTATTTTCTGTCTGTGTCAGTATTTCTTCTTGTCTAACCGCCATTACATGTTTGGGGGCTTTCTATGTTCTTTGGGGATCTGCTCCGGGGCAGATAGCTTTCCTCTTTCTATCTTTAGGTGTAGTTAGTTTCTCAGGCTGTGACGAGGCGTCTAGGACCAACGTAGGAACGCTCCACGGCTGCCTCTAGTTGTGGTGGTTAGTCAGGGTACTGCAATCTCATAGATTCCAACTGCTCTGGTGTATTGCCTTTTTTACCTGCACTCCTCAGCTACCGAAACATAACACTCCTGTCATATGACATCCAGTCACATGACTATGGAATGGGTGGTCACTAGCCCACATGATGTAAGAAGCACATGACTGCCGTCACATGACATTCAGTCACATGACTATGAAATGGGCAGTCACTAGCCCACATGATGTAACTGAGGCACATGTCTCCTGTCACATGACATTCAGTCACATGACTATGGAATGGGCAGTCTGTTATGTTACGGTAGCTGAGGAGTGCAGGTAAAAAAGGAAATACACCAGAGCAGTTGGAATCTATGAGATTGCAGTACCCTGACTAACCACCACAACTAGAGGCAGCCGTGGAGCGTTCCTACGTTGGTCCTAGACGCCTCGTCACAGCCTGAGAAACTAACTACACCTAAAGATAGAAATAGGAAAGCTATCTGCCCCGGAGCAGAACCCAAAAGATAATAGAAAGCCCCCAAACATGTAATGGCGGTTAGACAAGAGGAAATACTGACACAGAAAGAAAATAGTAAGAGCAAAAGCTGGGGCCCAAACTATCTAAATAGAAAAGGATAGGAAGGGTACTTACTGCAATCTCAGAAAACCCTGAAAAAACACCAACTCTACTAATTTCAAAATCACCTGAGATCACACGACCTCTACCACCTAAATTAGTTCTCTGGTGTAACAAAATCAAAACAGCAGCCACTGAAAAAACTGCAAAAAGCAAAAGTACAAAACACAGTGGCTGGACTAAACTGAGAGGGCAAAAGCCCCCGGAGGGACCCAGAAGGCCCCCACAGAAGTGCAGGACAAAATGCAAAAATATAGCAAAAACACAAAATAAGAAATTGTCTTATCTGATAGCAGGAGATGCAGACACGACACAGCAGGCTACAAGGGAAACTGGAAAGAAGGATTCAGACCAGAACAATTGATCACCGGCAACCCTGATGGGAAAATGATTCCCTTAAATAAGACCAATCAGTAACACCTGATTCCCAATCCTCACTAGTACCGCTTGTAACCACCAGAGGGAGCCTCTGCTCAGAACTCATCTCAAACCCATTCACAACAGTACCCCCCCCTTGAGGAGGGGTCACCGAACCCTCATTTGAGCAACCAGGTCGGTCAGGATGAGTTCTATGATACGCACGGATAAGTCTCCTAGCATGGATGTCCGAAGCAAACACCCAAGAATTATCTTCCTGACCATAACCTCTCCATTTAACCAAATACTGGAGTCTTCGTCTAGAAAAACGAGAATCCAATATTTTCTCAACCACATACTCCAGATTGCCCTCAACCAAAACAGGGTCAGGAGGCACAGCAGCAGGAACCACTGGCTCAACAAACCTCTTCAACAAGGACTTGTGGAACACGTTATGGATCTTAAATGTCCCTGGAAGAAGCAAACGAAAAGAAACAGGATTAATAATCTCCATGATCTTATAAGGTCCAATGAACCTAGGCTTAAATTTAGGAGATGCTACTCTCATAGGAATATTCTTTGAGGACAACCAGACCAAGTCCCCCACTTCAAACCGAGGACCATCAGTCCTATGCCGGTTAGCAAACCGCTGGGCCTTCTCCTGAGAGAGGGACAACCTCTCCACTACCTGGTCCCAAATCTGCTGCATACGCTCAACAACAGAGTCAACACCTGGACAGACAGAAGCCTCCGTCTGTCCTGAAGAAAATCGAGGGTGAAACCCAGAATTACAGAAAAACGGAGACATCAAAGTGGCAGAGCTAGCCCTATTATTAAGAGCAAACTCAGCCAAAGGCAAAAAAGAGACCCAGTCATCCTGATCAGCAGACACAAAGCATCTTAGATAAGTCTCCAATGTCTGGTTTGTTCTCTCAGTTTGACCATTGGTCTGAGGATGAAATGCCGAGGAGAAAGACAATTGAACACCCAGTTTAGAACAAAAAGTCCTCCAAAATCTGGAAACAAACTGGACTCCTCTGTCAGACACAATGTTCTCAGGAATGCCGTGTAAACGAACCACGTGCTGAAGGAACAACGGCACCAATTCAGAGGAGGAAGGCAACTTAGGTAATGGCACAAGATGTATCATTTTGGAAAACCTATCACAAATTACCCAGATGGTGGTCATTCTCTGAGAAACAGGAAGATCGGAAATGAAATCCATAGAGATATGGGTCCATGGTCTCTTGGGCACAGGCAATGGCATCAACAAACCACTAGAGCGAGAGCAAGGCTTGGAGCGAGAGCAAGTCCCGCAGGACTGCACAAATTCCCTGACATCGCGAGACAAGGTAGGCCACCAAAAGGACCGACTAACCAAGTCTCTGGTACCAAAAATTCCGGGATGCCCAGCCAATGCGGAACAATGAATCTCAGACATCACACTCTTTTTCCATTGGTCCGGGACAAACAATTTTCCAACAGGGCAGCGCTCGGGCCTATCCTCCTGACACCCCTCCAGAGCAAGTCTCAAATTAGGCGAGATGGCGGAAAGAACTACACCCTCCTTCAAAATAACAGAGGGATCAGATAGCTCAGGAGAGTCCGCAAGGAAACTCCTCGAGAGGGCATCCGCCTTAACATTCTTAGTGCCAGGAAGAAAGGAAACCACAAAATTAAAACGTGTGAAAAACAAGGCCCACCTGGCCTGTCTAGGATTGAGTCGCTTGGCAGATTCCAGATAGACCAGATTCTTATGGTCCGTAAGGACCACCACCTGATGTTTGGCTCCCTCCAGCCAATGTCTCCACTCTTCAAAAGCCCACTTCATGGCCAATAACTCCCGATTACCCACGTCATAATTACGTTCAGTAGGAGAAAATTTTCGAGAGAAAAAGGCACAAGGGTTACTTTTAGAGGTCTCTGGATCTTTTTGGGACAAAACGGCACCTGCCCCAATTTCAGAGGCATCAACCTCCACCTGAAATGGCAGAGAAACATCAGGCTGCCGTAGAACAGGAGCAGAAGTGAATCTCTGCTTAAGTTCCTGAAACGCAGAGACTGCCTCAGGAGGCCAATTCACCACATCAGAACCCTTTCTGGTCAAATCAGTTAATGGTTTAACAATAACAGAGAAATTACCAATAAATTTACGATAAAAATTGGCAAAACCCAAAAATCTCTGAAGAGCCTTTAATGAAGTAGGTTGGACCCAATCACAGATGGCCTGAACCTTGACCGGGTCCATTTCAATAACAGATGGGGACAAAATGAATCCCAGAAATGAGATCTTCTGTACGCCAAAAAGACACTTTGATCCCTTCACATACAGAGCATTCTCTCTCAAAATCTGGAATACAGTTCGAACATGTTTCACATGAGAGTCCCAGTCATTAGAAAAAATCAAGATATCATCCAAATAAACAATCAGAAACTTGTCCACAAAATCCCTGAAAATGTCATTCATGAAGGACTGGAAGACGGAAGGAGCATTAGTGAGCCCAAAGGGCATCACAAGGTACTCAAAATGCCCTTCAGGGGTGTTAAATGCCGTCTTCCATTCATCCCCGTGCTTAATGCGAATAAGGTTATACGCCCCCCTGAGGTCAAGCTTGGTAAACCAAGTAGCGTTTTTCACCCTGGAAAACAGGTCAGAAATCAAGGGTAACGGGTATTGATATTTCACAGTAATATTGTTCAAGAGACGATAATCAATACACGGCCTTAATGAACCATCTTTTTTGGCCACAAAGAAAAAACCGGCACCTAAGGGTGAAGAGGATGGTCTGATATGACCCTTCTCCAATGATTCCTTGATATAAGACCGCATAGCGTCATGTTCAGGTACAGACAAGTTAAAAAGGCGACCCTTAGGGAATTTACTACCTGGCACTAATTCAATAGCGCAGTCATAGCTCCTATGGGGAGGTAAGGATGCACATTTACTTTCGCTAAACACATCAGAAAAATCAAACAAAAAGTCAGGAACATCCTCAGCCTGGGGGGAGGCAGAAAAAACAGGAGTGTTGGTATTAACACATTGGCAGCCCCAACTGGTTACAGACACAGATTTCCAATCCAAAACAGGATTATGAGACTGTAACCAAGGGAAACCCAGCACGATAATGTCATGCAGATTATATAGAACCAAAAATTTGCAGCACTCCTGGTGATCAGGTTCAACCCTCATTATCACCTGAGTAGAAAACTGGGGTTTATTCTCAGCCAAAGGGGTAGAATCGATCCCCAGTAGGGAATAGACTTCTGTAGGGGTATCAAGGGAAATCCACAACGTTTAGCAAAATCATAATCCATCAGGTTAATAGCTGCTCCAGAATCAACGAAAGCCTGAGCAGAAAATGAGGACAGAGAGCATATCAGAGTGACAGTTAATAAAAACTTAGTCTGAACACTACCCAAGACAACTGAGCGTGCAAAACGTCTTCCCCGCTTAGGGCAGACTGAAATAGCATGAGAGGCATCACCACAGTAGAAACATAACCCATTGCGCTTTCGAAACTCATGACGCTGTGCCCCAGACACCACTCCATCACACTGCATGGGCTCAGCAGCTGGCTCACAAGGCAACACCACTCCACGCATACTTCTCCGCTCACGCAAACGTCTGTCAATTTGAATCGCTAATGACATAGAATCATTGAGACCAGAGGGGACAGGGAATCCCACCATAACATCCTTTACATTATCCGACAGACCCTTCCGGAAAAGGGCCGCCAAAGCGTCGTCATTCCATTTGGTCAGGACTGCCCACCTACGGAATCTCTGACAGTATAACTCAGCGTCATCAAGCCCCTGATTTAATGCCAACAAGGCTTTTTCAGCTTGATCAGTGATATTAGGCTCATCGTACAATAACCCCAAAGCCTGAAAAAATACATCAACATCACTCAAAACAGGATCCCCAGGTGTCAGGGAAAAAGCCCAATCCTGAGGATCGCCGCGCAGGAGAGAGATGACAATTTGAACCTGCTGCGCTGCGTTTCCTGAGGACTTAGATTTTAAGGCAAGAAACAATTTACAATTATTTTTGAAATTCTGAAACTTAGCTCGATCCCCTGAAAACAAATCTGGCATGGGGATCCTAGGTTCCACAACAGGCAACCTAGCAAGATATGCAGCAATACTCCGAACCTCAGTGGCAAGCTGATCCACACGGCCAGACAACTGTGCAAACTCCATTGGGAGAAAAGATCCTCCCCAGCACCCAGAGATACAGAGGGAAAAAAAAAAAAAAAAAAATGCAACAAACAGAAAAATATCTCTGACAACTTTTCTTCCTTCAAAATATTTTTTCCCTTCTGTGAGTACCATACAATTTTTTTGGCCGGTGATACTGTTATGTTACGGTAGCTGAGGAGTGCAGGTAAAAAAGGAAATACACCAGAGCAGTTGGAATCTATGAGATTGCAGTACCCTGACTAACCACCACAACTAGAGGCAGCCGTGGAGCGTTCCTACGTTGGTCCTAGACGCCTCGTCACAGCCTGAGAAACTAACTACACCTAAAGATAGAAATAGGAAAGCTATCTGCCCCGGAGCAGAACCCAAAAGATAATAGAAAGCCCCCAAACATGTAATGGCGGTTAGACAAGAGGAAATACTGACACAGAAAGAAAATAGTAAGAGCAAAAGCTGGGGCCCAAACTATCTAAATAGAAAAGGATAGGAAGGGTACTTACTGCAATCTCAGAAAACCCTGAAAAAACACCAACTCTACTAATTTCAAAATCACCTGAGATCACACGACCTCTACCACCTAAATTAGTTCTCTGGTGTAACAAAATCAAAACAGCAGCCACTGAAAAAACTGCAAAAAGCAAAAGTACAAAACACAGTGGCTGGACTAAACTGAGAGGGCAAAAGCCCCCGGAGGGGACCCAGAAGGCCCCCACAGAAGTGCAGGACAAAATGCAAAAATATAGCAAAAACACAAAATAAGAAATTGTCTTATCTGATAGCAGGAGATGCAGACACGACACAGCAGGCTACAAGGGAAACTGGAAAGAAGGATTCAGACCAGAACAATTGATCACCGGCAACCCTGATGGGAAAATGATTCCCTTAAATAAGACCAATCAGTAACACCTGATTCCCAATCCTCACTAGTACCGCTTGTAACCACCAGAGGGAGCCTCTGCTCAGAACTCATCTCAAACCCATTCACAACAGCAGTCATTAGGCCACATGAAGTAAGAGGCACATGACTGCTGTCACATGACATCCAGTCACATGACTATTGAATGGGCGGCCACTAGCCCACATGATGTAACTGAGGCACATGATTGCTGTTATATGACATCCAGCCACATGACTATGCAATGGGCGGCCACTAGCCCATATGATGTAAGAGGCACATGTCTCCTGTCACATGACATACAGTCACGTGACTATGGAATGGGCGAACACTAGCCCACATGATGTAAGAGACACATGTCTCCTGTCACATGATATCCAGTTACATGACTATGGAATGGGCAGTTGGATCGCCCTCCAGGGCAGTGGGGTACTCGGTACCGGGCTGCTTCTTAAAGTGGAAGTGTCACAGCGGCAGTGACCCGGTCCGTGGCCCTGGGCATCCAATAAAAGGGGTATATTTACTGGGGATAATAGAGTTTGTAATAAGGTGTTTGTGACGCCACCTGTGGTTTCTGGTCAGAGGTGACCAGCGCTGCAGTGCGGATTCTCTGGGACTAATGGTGATGCAGCAGAGTTGGTAAAGCTCCCCACAAGTGGAGCTAAGTCCCAGGCAGATGTAATGTAAGGTAGATGGTAAAGATGTAGTATTTAGCAAGGGATGTAGCAGTGTTGAGTGGGTGCTGCTGGAAGAACTTGAGAGGACACAGTCAGATGCAGTTTCCAAAGCTTCACTCACAGTTCTGCAGGTAAAGTGTCCAGGGATCAGGTTACAGATGGTTCTGTAATCGGTCAGCCTGAAAGCAATTTGGGAATCTCCTTATTTCAGGTGAGTTGTGAGGCCTCCTTTCTAGCGCTATTCTCTGAGGTACTTGCTGCTGTAAGCTCTGTTCAAGTTCCTCTCTCTGTCTCTTATTTAAGTAGAACTTCACTCTCATGACAGGCAGTTGTAGCCTACTTCAGGGATCGCTCCTCTCTGGAGTCTCCTGCTTACACGTGCTGCTGTGTAGTCGAGTATTAGTTGGGGCAGCGAACCTGCTGTCTTCTGCCCTCCAGATTCTTCTGCTGGGGCTTTAGTTTACCACACTCAGCCTCAGACTCCGGGGTCCGGTTTCTGGCGCTCAGGACTAGGGGTGAGCTCAACTTTAGCTCCAATCCCCCAACTCCCAGCTACACGTCCTTCCTCACTCTGCTCAGACACTAACTAGCTAACTCCTCCCCCAGCCAGAATATTCCAGAGAAGCTCCCCTGAAATCAGGTGTTAGAGCTCCCCCTTCTGGTCTGGAGTAGTAAAAGTGTTGTATGCTGTGTGCTACCTGTTAAAGGGATCCTTCCTTGCTTTCAGGCATGACATCACTCCCCCCTGGAGGGAGGCAAGGTCACTGTGGCCACCAAACTCCTGGGGTGCCACATTCCCCCATAGTACAATTCAGTACTCCTGGACAGAGGAAACATAAAAGAAAAACATATTATAACTATTTACAGATTTTAACAATAAATATATGAATTTGGCGAAGTCTTGAAATGGGGTGTCCTTTTTTTACCTTAACAAAGTACAATATGAGGGACCCATCTCAAACCCTCAACGTAGGGCTTGGGCGGGCTACAAGGCATGGCTGGTTTCACTTTTGGACCACTTCTTCCGCCACGCCAGACGGTTTTTGTTCTGTAGCCATTAGTGCTAACTATTTGCAAGCATTGTACTGGTCACTGCGAGTCCAGTGACCCAATTGTCCAAATAATGAAGGAAATAAGAATGTTTAAAAGTTCTTATGGTAGTCTTTGTAGGCATATATGCTTGATGGTTGCAATTATAAACTTTATCAACTTATTTACATTTCCCATGTACACAGTCTACTTATATGCAGAACCTCATAGGGAGTAGGCCTTTGTTAGTACGGATAGACCTACGTAGCACTGGTGTTGGTGGTGACCTGATAGGACTCACTGTGCTAACTACCACTGGTGTAGAGCGCTCTCTGCTGCCTATGCTACTGGTGATTATACATAGTACAGGTATACCTGATTTTCTAGGACTGCTCCTACTCACTGTGGGCATGACAGATTCACCGGTGGCAGGAGGTGGACTTTCGCGTTCCACTGCAGGTGTGGCTTCTGTCACTGGAGCTTGCAGATCTTCTGGCTGGATTTGAGTTACTACTCTTTCTGGCACTACTAGTTGGGGAAAGGTCAAGACAGGCACTACTATGGCTTGATTCACTCTTGTCCAATTTAAAGGGAACTCGCCAAGTACAGTCCAGACCTTTTCTTCC
Organism: Oophaga sylvatica; assembly: GCA_033576555.1. Taxonomy (NCBI): domain Eukaryota; kingdom Metazoa; phylum Chordata; class Amphibia; order Anura; family Dendrobatidae; genus Oophaga; species Oophaga sylvatica. The sequence continues at coordinate 524,630,045 of JARQOD010000001.1, forward strand.
ACTTTTTCTACTGACTGAGGAATGTCCTTATCTCCAATCTTTTCCTTTAGTTGGTCAGGCACAGTTTTAGGTGATCCCTTGACACTGTTGCGGAGTTTTCTCCTCCATCCTTGCTGATAAGGCACACCTTGGTATTATCAAAGTCCGAAGGCATAATGGTGTATGGTTCAGCTTGCCACTGATCATCAAGTTTGTGGAGGCGTCTTTTCCTTTTGAGTACCTGTTCTCCAGGCGGCAAGGGAACTGCAGGTGCATTCTGATTGTAGTTTCTTTCTTGCTTCTGTCTTGCTTGAGACAAACTCTTCTCTACACATTCTTGCACTTTGCGGTACTGTTACTGCCGCTCTGTATCCCAGTCTGCATCTGGTGATGTTACTTCAGGTGTCAGGACTCCCATGTCCAAGTCAATGAGCAATTTCCCAGGTCTTGCTCTCATCAAGTAGGCTGGAGTACAGTTGGTGGAATTTACAGGGATGTGATTGTAGAGATCTACGAGGTCTTCAAGAGGTCAATTACTACTTGGTTCATTTTCTCACACATGCCATTTGTCTGTGGATGATACGGCATTGTCCTGATTTTCTTGCAGCCGTACATGTTACAGAACTCCTGGAACACTTCTGCTTCAAAGGCTGGGCCTTGGTCAGTAAGCACTCGCTCAGGGTAACCGTGCGGTCGACAAAAGTGTTTTGAAATACTTTCGCCGCTGTCTTTGCTGTTTGGTCCTTGACAGGCACGACTACTAGGAACCTTGAGTAATAATCAACGATGGTTAGGGGATAAACATAGCCTGAATGACTTGGAGTTAGCTTCACGTGGTCCAAGGCTACCAATTCAAGCGGCTGTTTGGTGATTATTGGCTGCAACGAGGCTCACTGGCTGTTACGATCTTTCCTTCGTAAGTTGCATGGTCCACATTCCCGGCATCAATCTTCAATGACCTTCCTCATTTCAACCCAGTAAAACCTCTCGTGAAGTAGGACCTCTAACTTCTTCCATCTGAAGTGTCTGGCTCCATTGTAGTACGCTTCCAGGACCATTGACGCATCTCGCCTTGGGACTACCACTTGCCAGACCAGTTCGTGAGTTCGGGCGTTGACACTTCTCCGACACAGCTTTCCCTCGTAGATGAACAGCCTGCCCTTTTCCTTCCACAACTGTTGGGTCTCTTGTGGAGCATCTGGACCGAGATGCGAGTCAACTTGCGTCAGTAGCTCCTTTACCAGGTGGACTGCTGGGTCACTATCTTGCATCTCTGCCCACTCATGGTGAGGCAATGGGTTTAATGTGGCCTCTTTCATGATGTAGCGCTTGTTTTTCACCCATTGGGCGCGTTGGGTTGCTATTGGCCTGTGAAAGGCTGGTAACTCAATTTCTTTGAGTGTGTTCAAATCTTCTACCCCATCTGGTAAGTTGGGCATTCTGGACAGTGCATCAGCATTGGCATTCTAGTGTCCCGCTCGGTACTTGATGGTGAACTCATAGTTGGACAGCCGGGCCATCCATCGCTGCTCCAGCGCACCTAGTTTTGCGGTTTCCAAGTGAGTCAGCGGATTGTTGTCCATGAAGATGGTAAACTTTGCCGCAGCTAGGTAGTGTTTGAACCGCTCAGTCACAGCCCAGACGATGGTGAGTAACTCCAGCTTCAAGGAGCTGTAGTTGTCTGGATTCCTTTTAGTGGGACGAAAGTTTCCTGCTGGGTAGTAGATCACTCTTTGTTTGCCTTTCTGTACCTGCGACAGCACTGCTCCCAGTCCAACGTTGCTGGCATCAGTATAAAGGATGAATGGTTGATCATAGTCTGGGTAGACCAGAACTTCACCCCCCATAAGAGCCAACTTCAACCAAGTGAAGGATCTTTCCAGTTCGTCATTCCAATCAAACGTAGAACTATTCTTCCTGGCCTTCTTTGGCTGGCCCACGATGAGGTTTTGCAGGCGTGCGGCTGTTTCAGTGAAGCCCTTGATGAACCTTCGGTAGTATCAGGAGCCTCTATAATGAGGCGACTTGAGCCTCCTGTCTCAGGCGGCGGCAGCTAGGGGCGGCAAAGCAGGGGTGCACAGTGAATGAATCGGCCCGTGGGCCCGCCAACATTGAACTGACAGTTCAGTGCCGGCGGGCCCTTTAATCGCGAATGTGGTGACTGGTGCGGCCTTCCATATGCAGCACAGACGACGTGATCGTCATAACGCCGCCTGCGCGCCCTGATGACGTCACGCCGCCTGTGCCAGGAGAAGACGGAGTCCAGCGCGCTTCTTCAGAGCTGCGGGGAGATAGGTGAGTACTGGCTTTTTTTTTTAACGCCGGGCCCGGCCTATGGGGTATTATGCTGGCTATGGGGGATTATGCTGGCTATGGGGGATTATGCTGGGTATGGGGGATTATGCTGGCTATGGGGGATTATGCTGGCTATGGGGACTACTGGCTATGGGGTATTATGCTGCCTATGGGGGATTATGCTGGCTATGGGGGATTATGCTGACTATGGGGGATTATGCTGGCTATGGGGGATTATGCTGACTATGGGGGACTATGCTGGCTATGGGGGATTATGCCGACTATGGGGTATTATGCTGACTATGGGGGATTATGCTGGCTATGGGGGACTATGCTGGCTATGGGGTATTATGCTGACTATGGGGGATTATGCTGACTATGGGGGACTACTGACTATGGGGTATTATGCTGCCTATGGGGGATTATGCTGGCTATGGGGTATTATGCTGACAATGGGGGATTATGATGGCTATGGGGGACTATGCTGGCTATGGGTATTATGCTGACTATGGGGACTATGCTGGCTATGGGGTATTATGCAGGCTATGGGGGATTATGCTGACTATGGGGGATTATGCTGACTATGGGGGACTATGCTGGCTATGGGGGATTATGCTGACTATGGGGTATTATGCTGACTATGGGGATTATGCTGGCTATGGGGGATTATGCTGGCTATGGGGGATTATGCTGACTATGGGGTATTATGCTGACTATGGGGATTATGCTGACTATGGGGATTATGCTAGAGCTATGGGGGTATTATGCTGGCTATGGGGTATTATGCTGGCTATGGGGGATTATGCTGACTATGGGGATTATGCTGACTATGGGGACTATGCTGGCTATGGGGGATTATGCTGACTATGGGGTATTATGCTGACTATGGGGGATTATGTTGGCTATGGGGGATTATGCTGGCTATGGGGGATTATGCTGACCATGGGGTATTATGCTGACTATGGGGATTATGCTGACTATGGGGTATTATGCTGACTATGGGGGATTATGCTGACTATGGGGATTATGCTGGCTATTGGGGGTTATTCTGACTATGGGGATTATGCTGACTATGGGGGATTGTGCTGGCTATGGGGGATTATGCTGGCTATGGGGTATTATGCTGGCTATGAGGTATTATGCTGGCTATGGGGATTATGCTGACTATGAGGATTATGCTGACTATGGGGGACTATGCTGGCTATGGGGGATTATGCTGACTATGGGGATTATGCTGACTATGGGGGATTATGTTGGCTATGGGGGATTATGCTGACTATGGGGGATTATGCTGACTATTGGGGTATTATGCTGACTATGGGGATTATGCTGGCTATGGGGGATTATGCTGACTATGGGGTATTATGCTGACTATGGGGGATTATGCTGACTATGGAGGATTATGCTGGCTATTGGGGGTTATGCTGACTATGGGGGATTATGCTGACTATGGGGGATTATGCTGGCTATGGGGGATTATGCTGGCTATGGGGGATTATGCTGACTATGGGGATTATGCTGGCTATGGGGTATTATGCTGGCTATGGGGTATTATGCTGGCTATGGGGACTATGCTGGCTATGGGATATTATGCTGACAATGGGGATTATGCTGACTTTGGGGTGGTATTATGCTGACTATGGGGATTATGCTGGCTATGGGGGATTATGCTGGCTATGGGGTATTATGCTGACTATGGGGGATTATGCTGACTATGGGGATTATGCTGGCTATGGGGTATTATGCTGGCTATGGGGGACTATGCTGGCTATGGGGTATTATGCTGACTATGGGGGATTATGCTGACTATGGGGTATTATGATGACTATGGGGGATTATGCTGGCTATGAGGGATTATACTGACTATGGGGGATTATGCTGACTATGGGGGATTTCGGCTACCTGTTGCAACAAAATAATAACCTAATAACCTCGGCAAGACAATTTTCTATCACATTAGTACCTAAGGTCATCATTGGGTTACCTTCTCATCGATCAATGTCTACAATTATCAACCCTTGAGATTTTAATTCTACTACTTAATGGTCACCTCCTTATACCCCTTCTGAGGCAAAGGCTGACCTTTGCTGGCGACTACTGTCAGCTCATCATCTGGGCCGCGAGTAAAATCAGAGTCAGCCCAATACCGTTTGTAGAGAATATATGGCATAGTCGTCACCTGAGAACCAGTGTCTAGCAAAGCGCTTATTGGGATGCCGTCAATCACAACTGGGAGGACCGGTCTTTCTCCAACGTACTTGGCTAGCCAGCTCTGTGGGCCGGGTCGTCCTACTCCTGGAGGTTGGCCCTCTGCCCCAGGGGTCGCTCGTTTAAATAACAGAATCTTGCGATGTGCCCTGCTTTGCTGCAGCGGCGGCAAATGGGTCGTCCGTCCTGGTCATAGCGATCGTTGTCTCTCCCTCTGATTGATGGGATCCTCTTCTTCCGTCACCACGGAACGTCATCTGGACTGGAGACCAACTCTATCCTCTCCTTTTGGGGCACTTGTAAGGACTGCACAGTTTTGGCTAGGGCAGCCACACTTTTGTTCAGCTCCTGAACCTGCAGACCAGCTCTGCAGATGGATCATTATCCATTGTCTGTGCGTCAGCCTCAGCGGGGGCCTGAGGGAAGGATGCCGTCTCCTGGTGGTATGTAATTTCTGGGCGCCTAGGGGGCGCTGGACGGCTGACATTTGGTTCATGTAACGCCCGGATAGCCCTGTCTTTAAAGTCTGCAAAGCTCAGGTCAGTGTTTTGTAGGGCCATGATGCGCAGCTGTGACCTGTCAGTGCTGGACAGGAGTCCCTCAACAAACTGCTCCTTTAACAATCTGTCTGTATCCTGCACACTGTCTGGGTCAATCTGCTTTATGGCCCCCGGTGCCTCCTAAAGGTTAAGAGCATAGTCCCGTATACTGTCCTGCACCCTTTGTTTGCACCCAAAGAACCTCATTTTTATTTCTGCTGCAGTGCGGGTGTCAAAAGTGCTCTTTAGCTTAGCTAGAATTTGCTTAACAGTCTCTTTATCAGCGTCCTGCCAGGACTTTACTTCTCTTTGAGCTGTTCCAGTTAACTGTCCTATGAGAATGCTCACTTTTTGGCATTCGGACAGGGGGTATACATCAAATAAACTGCACAGTGTCTCACTGAAATTGCTCTGTGTATACAGCTCCCCTGAGTATTGTGGTAGCCAGGCCGCTCCAGGTATATAGGGCATTGAGAGGGCATTATAGGGACCGCTGCGGTGTTTGCCAGATCTTGCTGCGCTCTGGGGGCTGTGGTTGCGCTGGCCGCTGGATACTGCTGTGCTATGGGAGCTGCGGCTGCACCTGCTTCTGAATCTTGCGGCGCTATGGGGGCTGCGGCTGCGTCCGCCGCTATATCTTCTCTTGCATTAGACATTCTCTTCCCCCCCTAGCTGTTGCTCTGCCGGCGGGGTGAGCGGTGCACGCCGTGACTCCAGGTCTCAGCTCCCTGTGCTCTGCACGCTGCTGTTCCCGCATGTAGCACTTCACTTTTTTGCGCGCTCTCCCTGACTCCACCCACAATGGCACGCCCCTTCTTCTCCCTGTGCGCCTTGTGGTGCAAGTATAGCGGCAGTTGTACAAAACTTTTCAGCAAAGTCTCTGGCACAATAAACAGTTTCTCTGGCACACAGGACCCGGTGATGCCGGGCTTCGATATCCTGTTCGTGACGCCAAGTTGGATCACCCGCCAGGGCAGTGGGGTACTCAGTACTGGGCTGCTTCTTAAAGGGGAAGTGTCACAGTGGCAGTGACCCGGTTTGTGGCCCTGGGCGTCCAATAAAAGGGGTATATTTACAGGGGATAATAGAGTTTGCCACCTGTGGTTTCTAGTCAGAGGTGACCAGCGCTGCAGTGCAGATTCTCTGGGACTAATGGTGATGCAGCAGAGTTGGTAAAGCTCCCGACAAGTGGAGCTAAGTCCCAGGCAGATGTAATGTAAGGTAGATGGTAAAGATGTTGTATTTAGCAAGGGATGTAGCAGTGTTGAGTGGGTGCTGCAGGAAGAACTTGAGAGGACACAGTCAGATGCAGTTTCCAAAGCTTCACTCACAGTTCTGCAGGTAAAGTATCCAGGGATCAGGTTACAGATGGTGCTGGAGTCGGTCAGCCTGAAAGCAATTTGGGAATCTCCTTATTTCTGGTGAGTTGTGAGGCCTCCTTTCTAGCGCTATTCTCTGAGGTACTTGCTGCTGTAAGCTCTGTTCAAGTTCCTCTCTCTGTCTCTTATTTAAGTAGAATTTCACTCTCATGACAGGCAGCTGTAGCCTACTTCAGGGATCGCTCCTTTCTGGAGTCTCCAGCTCACACGTGCTGCTGTGTAGTCGAGTATTAGTTGGGGCAGCGAACCTGCTGTCTTCTGCCCTCCTGATTCTGCTTTGGGCTTTAGTTTACCCACTCAGCCTCGGACTCCGGGGACTCAGGACTAGGGGTGAGCTCAACTTTAGCTCCAATCCCCCAGCTCCAAGCTACACGTCCTTCCTCACTCTGCTCAGACACTAACTAGCTAACTCCTCCCCAGCCAGAATATTCCAGAGAAGCTCCCCTGAAATCCCTGTGAAAGGGATCCTTCCTTGCTTTCAGGCATGACATCATTCCACCCTGGAGGGAGGCAAGGTCACTGTGGCAACCGATCTTCTGGGATGCCACATGGTCACTAGCCCACATGATGCAATTGAGGCACATGACCTCAATGTAGTGACATGTGATCACATGGTATCCGCATCAAAGCAGCCGACATACATACAGCTTGTGTAGGAGGAGCTCTTAACACCTATTTGGACACACCCATATACTATGCACCAGTGCCTGATACACTGACATGGTCAGTTACATCTAAGTGTGAGAGTTATTCCCTCATAGGTGATTCCCTAATAAAGGTGTTCCCCTTTCCAATTTTGAATTATGGGACCACTATACTACAGCAACATGATCATGACTATAGTATCCAGATGATGCCTCATTGCACATCACTGATTCTTTCCTTACTTTGCTATCTGATTTATGTAAGTTTTGTTTTTAATTGTATTGTGTTTTAATGTTATATCTTTCAATTATATACAGTCTCCATGGTAACATGGGAGGGACCTGCAGGAGGAGTCAGAAGGAGTCGGAAGGAGAGGCCCAAAGGTTCCCAGATATAAAAAGGCTCTATGTACTGCATGTATGTTAGGTTCATCTGCCTCTTTGTTTATGCTTGAAAGAGGCCGCTTGCTGCCCAAAACATTACTTTTATGATGCATTTTGGATAAATAAAGGAAATAGAATCATCTCATTTCTCTAGTGCCTTGGATACAATTGGTCTCTGCTATGGGAGCACTACACACTAATCCACAAGACCTAGATTGCTGTCCCACTTTGCATGGGGGGAGCGGGACACCACTCTTGAAGCTAGAACTCTGGGAACATATCATCGGTTGGATGGCAGATAATGCATCCAATATGTTTCCCACCATCACTAGGTCTTCTATATGGTCATGTCTCACTAGCCAAGAGTCTGGACCAAATAATCCTCACCCTGATCCTCCTTCCTCCTACCAAAGCGAGTCCCAGGAGACAAGTGATCCCACACCCGGATACTTCGAGAAGCTCCTTACATTTTCATTTAATGATACTGGCCTCTCAGCGTGCACGCTTCAAGAGGGACATGAGGAGATTATGTGTTGTTATGTCCAAATATTTGAGCAGCCACAGTCAGAAGAAGATGACTGTTGGGAATGGCAATTAGTGTGTCAAAGGTAGATGATGATGAGACACAATTGCCAACAAGTTATGTTGTTAGGTCAACAAAACAGGAGGACCAGAGTGCAGAAGTGGAAGTGCAGATTGAGGACAGAAGCACAGAGGGGAGGGAGACACAGAACCAAAACAGGCACAAAGAGGCAGTGGGGTGGTCAGAGGGAGAAGGTGGTCAACTGTTCCCCAGAGCACCCACAGGTGTCAATTTCTTAGGCCAAGGGTTAGGTGTTGCCCAGTTTGAAGCTTTTTTAAAGAAAGTGCAGTCAATAAAAGAATGGTCATTTGCAACCTGTGCAGTGCCAAGATCAGCAGGGGCCTGACCACCACCAGCATGCTCAAACACATGTCATAATAATAATAATCTTTATTTTTATACAGCGCCAACATATTCTGCAGCGCTTTACAGTTTTCACACATTATCATCACTGTCCCCAATGGGGCTCACAATCTAAATTCCCTATCAGTATGTCTTTGAAGTGTGGGAGGAAACTGGAGACCCCAGAGGAAACCCACACAAACAGGGAGAGAACATACAAACTCCTTGCAGATGTTGTCCTTGGTGGGACTTGAACCCAGGACTCCAGTGCTGCAGTGCTAACCACTGAGCCACCGTGCTGCCCACAGCACCCGATAAGGAGGGCCGAACACCTGGGTCCACAATCAGTGTCTGCAAGTGACACCACTGCCTCTTCCCCTGTCCTACATGCTTGCAAATCCATGTTGAGGATGCCTTCTGCCCTGTACCTGTCGTTGCACATTTACAAGCACCATCATAAACTATGTCCTATTATTTGTCCCAGCACAGTGTTCAGTTGTCCCTATCTCAGGCCTTGGAGCACAAATGGAAATACACAGCTACCCACCCATAGGCTGAAACATTAAACTGGCTCATTTACAGACTGCTTGCCCTTAAAATGTTGCCATTTAGACTTGCGGACATTGAGACTTTCAGCAACCTCGTGGCGGCAGCCGTACCTCGATAGTTGTCCGCCACTATTTTTCCCTTCATGCCATCCCCGCCTTGCACCAACACATGTCCAATAACATCACTTGTGCACTGCCCAGCCCAGTTACCGAGAAGGTCCACTTAACAACCAACAGGTGGACAAGTGCTTGTGGCCAGGGATGCTACATTTCTCTGACAGCACACTAGGTGAACCAAGTAGAGTCTGGGTCCAAGTCGGACACTGGGACGGCACATGTGGGTTTCCTCCACCTCCTACACCAGTTCCTGCACCCCCTCCTCCTCCTTATCCTCCATCTTCGAATTATCATCTCGAAGCACTTTGTTCAGTCGCAAGCTGCACTGCCTCGATGAAGCAGCAACAGGCTCTGCTGAAACTAATTTGTTTAGGTGACAAACAGCACACCACCACAGAGTTGTGGAAAGTTAATAGCAATAGATTGATGAGGCACCTAATATTCACACATCCACAGCTAATCAATTATATTCAGTGTACGGATGTGGATGTAGCTTGCCACTCTAAAAAGTCATATAATGCAATCAAAACAACAAAGGATTATGGCAAAAATCTGAACATATTTTATTAACAACGTAAAATGTAATAAATATAGTGCAACAATTGCTGGTACACAAATCTGCATCCTAATATGAAAAGGCAGGAATAAAGTACACAAGGGGGTTGAAACAAACCTCAACGCACATTTTGCGTCTTGTATATTACTGCTTCATTGGGGGGTTGTGGAAAGGTATAACAAACTGGACAGATCTGTGGCTGTCAATGCTGAATCTACAACCAGGCTTGATCGTGTGTGATAATGGCCGTAAACTAGCAGTGTCTTCAAAACTTAGCAAGCTCGCACAGTGCCATGCTTGGTCCACGTGCTCAACTTAGTTGATCGGCGATTTCTCAAAACCTACCCAGATTTGCCTAAGTGACTTGTAAAAGTACGCCACATGTGTGACCATTTCCACAAGTAAGCAATAGCTGCCACCTGTCTGGCAGTGCTGCAGCAGTGCTTGCAAGTGCTAGCTCACTAACTGGTGTGTGATATCACCACAGGCTGGAACTTGTATACTTGTAATTTGGACAAGCACTGAACAGGAAGCTCTTCAATTTCTTGATAAATGAAATCCTAATGTTTTGAACATTCATTTGGCATCCAATATTTCTTCTGTTGCAGTTAATTTCTTGGATTTGGAAATTTCCTTAGGCAATAGTATTGTGACTAAATTATATAGAAAATCGACAGCAACAAATAACTTGGTCCACTACCAGTGCTTTTGTGTAGCCCAGCTGCGCTTGGTGCCACATGTACCCAGGAGGATGCATGAAAGGTAATTCACAAATACCTGATAAGCATACAACACTTCACATTTTTCCTGGTTCCACCAGAGGGAGCCCTTGAGACAGCAGTGAGATGAAGACAGTCTAGCTGAACGTTAGCTAGTCGGTGGTGTTACCTCAGAACAGCAGGACATTCTTAGAACGCAGTTACCTCAGACGAGCTGTGAGGGAGAGATAAGATCTCCTCAGAACTCCGGGGAGAAACTCCTGTCAGATTAGCCTGAGGGCTGAGGAAGTTTGAGCGAGAAGCTGACATCTACTGCTGCCTGTGCATATATTAAGGTGTGCGTAGGATGACAGTCGAGTGGACAAAAGGGAGAGAGTGACTGAGGAGAAAATAGCAGTGACAGCTAACCTCCACTCTGCACTACCGGACACCGGGTCCGAGCTTGCTAGTATCTTCACAGCTAGTGGGAAAAACCGGAGACCCTGGACTTCAAGTCGCAGGGGCCCAGCAGTGCTGATACGTAACTGAGGTTAGGAAGACAGGGGTCTGGCAGGTACCGCCATAGAGACACTGTTCTGTCCACAAGAAGACCTCATCACAAGATCAGCCGGGCGTAGCAAGGAGAAGGAGTTAAACATTGTTTTATGCAAGTTAGAAACTCACACACATTGAGAAGTAAGGAGGCCTTACACCTACTCAGTGATTACTGGACGTACATCCTCCACCCTGAGCAGCTTCCCGGGACGTGCCTGCAAATATCACCAGTAAAGGTACGGAAAGAGACTCATTGTGTGTGTCTGCTTTATTGCCTTGCACCCCTATACCGCCATATACCTCGAGGGATCAGTCTTACCTGTGGAAGACTTAACACCTTGCTGCCCAGTAACAACCCCTCAGAGGAATCACCCTGCAGCGCTGGTCACCCTGATCAGAAACCACAGGTGGCGTCACGAACATTTCTAAATCCCCTGTAAATATCCCCCCCTTTGACTGAGCGCCCAGGGCAACGGACCGAGCTGCGCTACCCGTGACCTCTCCCCCATTGAAGTGAACGGGCTCGGTGCCGAGTACCCCATAAGCCCTGGTACGTGCGACTCATCTTTGGCGTCACGAACAGGATACGAAGCTTGCTATATGTGAGTCCTGTGTGCCTAAAGTGGACTGTTTTGTGCAGAAAAGACTGTTATTGTTGTTGTGATTTTTGGCGCCAATTGTCCACCATTGCCCACCAAAGTACAGCGCTACAGCGCAAAGAGAAGGGGCGTACCTGTAGAAAGTGCGCGGAGTCCCGGACACGCCCCCAACGCTGACGCGGCGGCAGGTCCTGTGGAGAGCTTCAGAGCGCCGGCGACACAGGTCCTTCCCCATCGCTGTGCCTGGCAGAGCTGCAGCCTTCAGGAGAAGGTAGGCCACACTTTACTATGGGGGGCACAGACATGTCGCAGCCACAAGCTGACAGCGCGGCCCAGGGCGACCGCTCCGGTGACTTACCCGCCGGCGCTGCAGCGCAGGATGGAATCGCTGGCCCCTCACCAGGTCCGGTGGCCCCGATAGTACCGCTGACGCTCCCATACCTGCCTGGAGCAAAGTGGCTCCCTCAGTAAGCCGGATACCCTGTCAGGGTTCAAGCGCAAAATATGCAGCATAATGGACATGTACCCTATGACAGAGAAACAAAGAGCTGCAGTGGTATTAGGACAATTGACTGGTGCTGCAGAAAGGGAAGTAGAGACTTGGACAGCTGCAGACCAGGAATCAGTGCTTTCAATTTTCTTAAAGCTACAGACTATTTTTGAGGACCGCACTGAAACAGATCTCCAGATGATGTTTTACCAATGCTCCCAGAGACCAGATGACAGTATTAGGGACTACGCCTGCCGACTACAGGGGGCCCTGCGAGCTCTCAATCAGGTTAACCCTATAAGTGCCATTAATGAAAGCAAAATGTTGAAGGAACAATTTGTACGGGGACTGAGGTCCCAAGCTGAAAGCAGAACTGTGCACTGGTGGTCCTTGGATCATCCTGACGCTACCTTTGATGCCTTAAAAGATATGGCTATAAAAGGACTGCGACCCCTGGAGAATCCTGAGGTGGCAACCCAGTATCACCCGGGTGAAGCCACTCTAAAGCCAGCAGCATCCACCTTTTTCCTGCTGGTGGCGGAAGCCAAAACACAGGTGGCGCCCCCTACTGAGTTGGACTGTCTGCGCTCCGAAGTGCGCCAGCTGACTAAAAACCTGGCCGCTGTAATGAGTGCCCTGCAACTGCGGAAGGAAGAAGGAGGAAAGATCCTGCTAGCTGACTGCCCAGAGGATGTCCCTTGGATGAACCGGAGGAAAAGGAGGACGTCTCCCCACCGGAGGAGGACAACGCCACCCCCAGGAGCGACCCCTAATCAGCACCATCCTCGCCGAGAGATCATCTGCTACCGTTGCAACAGAGAAGGTCATCTAGCCCGACAGTGTCCTTTAAACGAGCAGATCCTGGGTCCGAGGGCCAGCACCCAGGAATAGACTCATCAGGCCCCTCAGACTGGAACAGCAGGTTTGTGGGAGGAAGACCTTACCTGTCCATCATCCTGGACGGGATCGCAATCCCTGCCCTGCTGGACACTGGATCTCAGGTGACCATCATTCCTGATGTCCTGTATAGTGTTGAGCGATACGATACTGCAAATATCGGGTATCGGCCGATATTAGCTGTATCGGCCTTTCGATTCCGAATACCGATATTTTCGTCATATCGAATACCGGAATCGGATTTGTCACTGTCACTGTCTGTGTCCGTCGGTCGGGTCTGTCACTGTCAGTGTCCGTCGGTCGGGTCTGTCAGGAGTCAGCGGCACTTACCTGGCAGAAGATCTCCGGCGGTCACGGCCTGGACTGCTTCATGGCCGCCATCCTCTTCTCCCCGGCGGTAACATGCAGTTTCTCGCGATAACTGCAGTGACTGCTGGGTAATCCCGGCCGTAAAGCAGTCAGTCCGATGACGTCACCGCCGGGGAAGCAGGTAATCAGCTGTGCTGCGCCGGGATGACAGGCTCTGCCTGTCATTGCGATGTAGCAGAGCTGGATCGTCGTGGGACTGTCGTTATGGACTGCGTCGGACAGGTGGTATACTGTTGGTTTTTTTTTTTCTTTTTTTACAGGAGATCGATGGCGTCGCAGGAATGAGAGTACAATAAAAGAAATGAAAAGTGTGTTGTCTCTTTTATTTCATTAAAATACTTTTTTCTTGCTTTGTCTTTTTTTTATGCATTTAATAACTTTGGGATTAATAATGGATCGGTGTCTTATTGACGCCTCTCCATTATTAACCGGGCTTATTGTCACCGTGCAATCAACGGTGACATTAACCCCTTATTACCCCGCTTGCCACCGCTACAGGGCAAGTGGGAAGAGCCGGGTAAAGTACCACAATTGGCACATCTTTTGATGCGCCAAATGTGGGGCTGCTGTAGCCTGGTATTATCAGGCTGTTGAGGGCCAAAATCCATGGGCCTTGACAGTCTTTTAATACCAGGCCGCAGCAGTCTGCATTTTACTTGGCTGGTTAACAAAAATAGGGGGACCCCTACGCCGTTTTTTTTTTCGAGGGGATCCCCTATTTTTGTTAACCAGCCAAGCTAAGCAGACTGCTGTGGCCTGGTATTATCAGGCTTGCAAGGTCCATGGATATTGGATCCTTACCAGCCTGAAAAACCAGGCCTCAGCAGTCTGCTTCATGTGGCTGGTTAACAAAAATAGGGGGGACCCCACGCTAATTTTTTTCGAGGGGATCCCCTATTTTTGTTAATCAGCCAAGATATGCAGACTGCTGTGGCCTGGTATTATCAGGCTGGCAAGGTCCATGGATCTTGGCTCCTTAACAGCCTGAAAATCCAGGCCTCAGCGGTCTGCTTCATCTGGCTGGTTAACAAAAATAGGGGGGACCCCACGCCAATTTTTTTCGAGGGGATCCCCTATTTTTGTTAACCAGTTCCCTCTGACGTCACTGATTGTGTCCCTGGCTGACCTGAAGTGAAAGTGGAAAGCAATCAATTAAGCTTTCCACTTCCTCTCCTGTCAGCCAGGAGAGGAACTCATTCATTTGGGGGTTTACTGTGAGGCTGCAGCATTAGCTGCGGTCCCTGCAGTAAACATTAACCCTTTCTGAAGGATTACACCGTGGGACCTGACTGTACATCGGATTGGTAAGAATAATTTTGCTTTATTATTTTATTTTTATTACAGGAAATGGTTTTAGCAGGAAAATAAAATATGGTCAAAAACTGTGTGATTATTTCATTAAACTTCTTTTTTATTAAAGTGTGTGTGTTTGATTTTTCTTTCATACAATAGGATTAATAATTGATAGTTGTCTAATTGACAGCTCTCAATTATTAACCTGGCTTAAAGTGACCTTTCAATTGCAAGGTCATTTTAACCCCTTATTAACCCATTTGCCACTGCTACAGGGCAATGGGAATAGACGGGCAAAGTGCCAGAAAGGGCAAATCTAATTAGAGATTTGCCCTTTCTGGGGTGTCTGGGGGCAGATGTTAGTAGCCGGGGGGGGCCAAAAATAATGGTCCCTCTCTGGGCTATTATTATCTGCCCCCACTCACTGGCTTTGTCTGTCTGGTTGCGAAAATAGGGCGGGAGCCCACACATTTTTTTTCAGCAATTTTACACCTCATATATATATATATATACATGTCATTAAATATGTGACACATATATATATATATATATATATTTATATTTATAGTTTATACACTTCTACATAGTATAATAGCCGCTAATTCAATTGCCGGCTTTTGTGAAAATGCAGAACCCGACATGAAATGACACTTGGTTTACATAGAGTTAACCATGTCTTTTCATGTAGTTTGATATCTGATTTGCACAAACAATTACATCAGTCTATGTGTGCAAAATTTCACACCTGTAGGGGTTAATTAAAGGTGTAAATTCGTAGCAAAAAAGTCCGTTTTTTTTACAACGAATTTACACCTTTAATTAACCCCTACAGGTGTGAAATTTTGCACACATAGACTGATGTAATTGTTTCTGCAAATCAGATTGCAAACGACATGAAAAGACATGGTTAACCCTATGTACACCAAGTGTCATTTCATGTCGGGTGCTTCTGTCTTTTCACAGAAGCCGGCTTTACCCGGCAATTGAATCAGAGGATATTTTACTATGTAGAAGTGTATAAACTATACATATATGTATATATATATACATGTCACAATGACATGTATATATATATATATATATGTATTCTATGTGTGTATATTTAGTGTTTACAAGGAAATAAAGGTTTTTTTGAGTTGCGATATTTTGTTCCCATAGACTTACATGGGACTTCCGGTATCGGTATCGGGTATCGACGATATTTAGTGCTATCGGCGACTGCATTCCGATCCGACATTTTCCGATACCAAGCAGTATCGCTCAACACTAGTCCTGTATAATAAGTTTTGGTCCATGGACAGCCTCCAGCCCCCGAGCCCTGACTTTGCTGTGTATGCCTCAAATGGTCTCCCTGTTGATATACTCGGAGCCAAAAACGTGGACGTAAAGGTGGGCAGAGTGGAGCTGAAGGACCAAGGACTCTTAGTAGTAAAGACTGTAAATGAGGAAAATGGCTTAAATGTGGTTTTAGGTACAAACATTATTAGTAACTGTCTGGGAGAAGTTGTGTTTTTGCTCCAACAGCTCGCTGAAGTTGCTAAGCCAAAGCAGAAGGGAGTGATCCAGAGGGAGATCCGGGCCCTGATGTGCCAGCAGCAAGCGAAGCTGACAGATGGTGAAATTGGTAATGTACGGGTAACAGACCCGAACCCCATTGTGATACCCCCAATGAGTGAAATGCTTATATGGTGTAGAGCAGCAATAGGTCTGAGAGGACAGAACTACCAAGCAGTAGTAGAGCCCCATTGTTCAGAGCACAGACCTACACTCTTGACTGCTAGAGGGGTAGTAGAAGTACGAAATGGGAGAGTACCAGTACGTCTTCTCAACTGGGGAGAAGATGAAGTGAATTTACCACGCTATGCCACTGTTGCTAAATTACATACCGTAGATAACAACTCTATTCTCACGACAGAGTCCTTAGCCTCCCGCCAACCAGCGGAGGATAATGACCCAGCAACCCAGGTGGAGGATTGGTGTCAGCAGCTCCATGTCGGGACAGACACCACTCCCGCCCACCAGAAACAGGGAGTACTGTGTCGACCCGCCACCACAATTGTGGATTACCAGGGCAATGGGGTACTCAGAGCCGAGCCCATGGAAGTCTATGGGGTTTGTCACAGGTAGCTGTGGCTCGGTCTGTGGCCCGGGCGGTCTGGCGTATGTTGGGGATATATTTACAGGGGATAGGTTTATATACAGTTCGTGACGCCACCTGTAGTATTCTGGTAATTAGTACCAGCGCTGCTGTAGATCTCTGAGGGGATGGTGATGCAGCTAGATGTCGGGTCCCCTACAGGTGGGACTCTTCCCTCAGGTCTATGAAGTTAGTGAAGTCGGGTGCAGGTAAATAACACAGTCTCACACGGTCAGCGTCTTTCCATACCTTTACTTGTAAGATGTTCAGGCAGGTCCCAGGGAGGCTGATCCAAGGAGAGTGTATCTTGAGACAGCAGCTGGACAAGTTAGGGGCCTCCTTTACTTCCAATACAATGAGTACAACCAGCCTGAAGCGTAGTTCCCTCAATATCTCCAGCTAATCTATAGCTGTACCGCCCAGTCAGCTTTGTGTTAGGAGCCTTCCTGCGAGGGAGCTGAATTCTTATCTTATCGTGCACTGATTCAAAGTCTTCACTCCCCCTGACCCCAGTTACGTACTGACTATAAGGGGCTTGTTTGCCGCGACCTAAGGTCCGGTAAATTCCTGGTTTTCTTATCACTATGCTTGAAACAGTAGTGATCCTTCGGTCCCCAGTGACCGGTAGCAATGTGCAGGACTTCTTCAATCCGTAAGCACTATTCCAATAAACCACTGTGCCTTTCGCCTTGTCCTCGCTGGTAACATAAGCACTCACACTAGCCAAGGGTCGAGCAGTCACTTCTTTCTTTTCCTTCACTTCAAAGTTAGTTACAGATGCTCAGTTTTCAATAGGCAGGAGCACGTCTCTGAACCTTATACCGTCCTTTAGACAGGATACTGAAGACTTTCTGCACTAAACTTCTTCTTTCCTTCCAGTGTATGCTGATGAGGTACAGCTCTGACTAGGCTAAGGTGAATTAAAGCACCTATACTAGACTCCACTTTCCGAACTGATGATAGAGCAATCTGGACTGCTTCCTCCCTCCAGACGTCTTCTCTCTCTGAAGTCAGGAACTGAACTCCAGACGTCTTCTCTGTCCGAAGACAGGAACTAGACTCACTAAATCACTCTAACACATACGCCTTGACCACTCCCTCAAGAGTAAACTCCACTACCCTAAGGGTGTGTCTAGTATATGTTGAGTGAATGAATATTTAGCATTAAACTGCTGTCTCGCCACACACTCTCCAGGGTACTGCGTGTGCCTAACACCAGGGCTACACATTCCCCCATGGTAAAAGACAGCACTCCCGGGCTGTAAAATACAAAAGAGACAGTTTTGTTTATGCATGAAAACATTAAACAATTAACATTGGTTCGTCCCATCCGGGAGGTGAGGATATCTTGAACGTTGCAAACATTATAGAAATACAAAAAGTATTAAATAGCATTCAATAAATATACAATATACTTGTGAAGGACCCGCACCAAACCTTCAACGTAGG
The DNA here is from genome assembly GCA_033576555.1 of Oophaga sylvatica. NCBI lineage: Eukaryota > Metazoa > Chordata > Amphibia > Anura > Dendrobatidae > Oophaga > Oophaga sylvatica. The sequence goes on from JARQOD010000001.1 coordinate 524,648,106, forward strand.
TCCTGGGTGGGCTGCAGGACATCCGATGCAGACCTCACTCAGTGCCACACCACACGGGTTTTTGGATTCAGAGGTAGTTGTGCTGGTTTATGTAAAACCAAAATAAGGCACCGAAGCGCAACTATGTACAAATAAGTTCTGGGTTGGCATAGTCCTCAACCTCTAAGTCCAATGTAAAACCAAAGACATAAATATAATATCACATTATTATACTAAAGTGCAAAACTTTTTCTGGTTACTGTTTACCCAGCCGGGCATTCTACGGTTAGCAAAATATATATGCATCATATACGTTGTACTTTTCAACTTGTGCAAAAACTTATAAAACATTTTCAAACTTTCTACTTATGGTAGACCCGATATGGATCTCACCGATTCTTCTTTTCTATCTATTCATTTTCAAATAATACACTTTCCAATACATTTTCCACCCCGGGGGCTGGAACAATGCAATGGGCCCTAGATCCCAGGACTAACAAATCATGCGCTGCGATTAGGGTCTGGGTCGCCACAGTTCTTGTGCGAACCTCTAGGGGTGCAACAGGTACATTCTCCTCACGTGACACCGATTGCGTTTCAATCACAGTTAACGATATGGACCGTGTCATGGATTGCGATTGAGACTGGGTCGCATGTTGCGATGAAGATATAACTTTCTTTTGCGATGAACTCTGGGTCGCTAGTTGCGATGAATTTGCAGGGGGCGATGCTGGGGCACGGCCGGTTACTGCTTGATCTAGAGACGGGGACGCTGCGGTAGTGGTGACGTTACCTGCGTCTGGGACGGGGTCACGGACGATGGTGACGTTAAGGGCATACCATCCCTTCATCCCCCAATGCCATGTATATGTGACGATGTCTCCATTGGCTAAGTCCCTCCCGGGATGGCCTTGCGGTAGGTGAGATTCTACGTCACGCCGGCTGACAAAGACCCCTGGGTAGAGGCCCGGTTCACGGATAAAGCCCCAGCCCTTCCGGAGCTGGAACTCAGTCACACACCCCTGCCGCCGCGGTTCCCTCAGGGTACCTTTATCTCTCCGGACACTCTCTTTGTCCGCGATCAGCTCTGCATGTTGTCGCTGACGGTTCCGCTGAGCTTCCCGCTCTTCCTCCTGCTGGCGTTTCTTCTTCTCCTCACGACTCTGCCATTCCTGTTCCCACTGGGCGGTATAGGCGACGTCATCCAGGCGCGCCATTTCGTCCCAGTCCACATCTGGTAGTGACGGACAGGACCCCTCCGGTGTCCCTGCCGGGGACCGATCATCTGCTGCGGCCTCTTGGCCGGGCGGGCGTTCCGGGATTGGCTGTACCTCCTCAACCTCCTTCGCTTCCACCGCTTCACCGGCGGGATCGGGATCGGTACTTTCAGGGGCAGCCTCCGGTTGCTCCTTCGCCTTGGGCAGCAGACTCTTCGGTATCTGGAATCGTGGGGGGTCGTTGAGGGGAGAGATCACCGTGTCCCACAGCCTCCGCTGTTCCAGGGTACGCCGGCGTCTCTCGATCTCTTCAAAGCCAGGTTGGTACTGGACCATCTTCTTCAGGCGTGCATTTTCTTCTTGAATCTCTAGCAACGCCTGCTGCAGGTGCAGGACCACGGATAACTCCGGTGCTGGTGGCAGCTTGGCTGGGGCACGGGGCCTGCCTTCCTCCGCTTCCCTGCTCGGCTGCACACGTCCTGCTTCCATGATGTTCCAGAAGATTCTTTCTTCTTTCTGCGGAGACATCCGGTCTCTTCCGTGGAGGTGGGGTTTGCGTCTCCTCCTCCTCGCAGGGAAGGTGAAGAGGAGGCGGACCTCCTTTGCTGTAGGGCAGGATCGCATGTTGTAATAGCACTTTGAGAGGGCAGGCATTTTCTTCGCGCCACAGGGGGGTAGACGCCCACGAAGGTACGCCCACCTTCTTCTCCAGCGCCTGAGGGCGCGAATATGGCGACAAAAATGGCGATTTTGGCGCCAAAAGTGCAAACAGTCCTTTTTCACAAAAACAATTCCTTAGGCACACAGGGCTCGCAATTCCGCGAGTTTCGCATCCTGTTCGTGACGCCAAGTTGTGTCGACCCGCCACCACAATTGTGGATTACCAGGGCAATGGGGTACTCAGAGCCGAGCCCATGGAAGTCTATGGGGTTTGTCACAGGTAGCTGTGGCTCGGTCTGTGGCCCGGGCGGTCTGGCGTATGTTGGGGATATATTTACAGGGGATAGGTTTATATACAGTTCGTGACGCCACCTGTAGTATTCTGGTAATTAGTACCAGCGCTGCTGTAGATCTCTGAGGGGATGGTGATGCAGCTAGATGTCGGGTCCCCTACAGGTGGGACTCTTCCCTCAGGTCTATGAAGTTAGTGAAGTCGGGTGCAGGTAAATAACACAGTCTCACACGGTCAGCGTCTTTCCATACCTTTACTTGTAAGATGTTCAGGCAGGTCCCAGGGAGGCTGATCCAAGGAGAGTGTATCTTGAGACAGCAGCTGGACAAGTTAGGGGCCTCCTTTACTTCCAATACAATGAGTACAACCAGCCTGAAGCGTAGTTCCCTCAATATCTCCAGCTAATCTATAGCTGTACCGCCCAGTCAGCTTTGTGTTAGGAGCCTTCCTGCGAGGGAGCTGAATTCTTATCTTATCGTGCACTGATTCAAAGTCTTCACTCCCCCTGACCCCAGTTACGTACTGACTATAAGGGGCTTGTTTGCCGCGACCTAAGGTCCGGTAAATTCCTGGTTTTCTTATCACTATGCTTGAAACAGTAGTGATCCTTCGGTCCCCAGTGACCGGTAGCAATGTGCAGGACTTCTTCAATCCGTAAGCACTATTCCAATAAACCACTGTGCCTTTCGCCTTGTCCTCGCTGGTAACATAAGCACTCACACTAGCCAAGGGTCGAGCAGTCACTTCTTTCTTTTCCTTCACTTCAAAGTTAGTTACAGATGCTCAGTTTTCAATAGGCAGGAGCACGTCTCTGAACCTTATACCGTCCTTTAGACAGGATACTGAAGACTTTCTGCACTAAACTTCTTCTTTCCTTCCAGTGTATGCTGATGAGGTACAGCTCTGACTAGGCTAAGGTGAATTAAAGCACCTATACTAGACTCCACTTTCCGAACTGATGATAGAGCAATCTGGACTGCTTCCTCCCTCCAGACGTCTTCTCTCTCTGAAGTCAGGAACTGAACTCCAGACGTCTTCTCTGTCCGAAGACAGGAACTAGACTCACTAAATCACTCTAACACATACGCCTTGACCACTCCCTCAAGAGTAAACTCCACTACCCTAAGGGTGTGTCTAGTATATGTTGAGTGAATGAATATTTAGCATTAAACTGCTGTCTCGCCACACACTCTCCAGGGTACTGCGTGTGCCTAACACCAGGGCTACACATTCCCCCATGGTAAAAGACAGCACTCCCGGGCTGTAAAATACAAAAGAGACAGTTTTGTTTATGCATGAAAACATTAAACAATTAACATTGGTTCGTCCCATCCGGGAGGTGAGGATATCTTGAACGTTGCAAACATTATAGAAATACAAAAAGTATTAAATAGCATTCAATAAATATACAATATACTTGTGAAGGACCCGCACCAAACCTTCAACGTAGGTCCTGGGTGGGCTGCAGGACATCCGATGCAGACCTCACTCAGTGCCACACCACACGGGTTTTTGGATTCAGAGGTAGTTGTGCTGGTTTATGTAAAACCAAAATAAGGCACCGAAGCGCAACTATGTACAAATAAGTTCTGGGTTGGCATAGTCCTCAACCTCTAAGTCCAATGTAAAACCAAAGACATAAATATAATATCACATTATTATACTAAAGTGCAAAACTTTTTCTGGTTACTGTTTACCCAGCCGGGCATTCTACGGTTAGCAAAATATATATGCATCATATACGTTGTACTTTTCAACTTGTGCAAAAACTTATAAAACATTTTCAAACTTTCTACTTATGGTAGACCCGATATGGATCTCACCGATTCTTCTTTTCTATCTATTCATTTTCAAATAATACACTTTCCAATACATTTTCCACCCCGGGGGCTGGAACAATGCAATGGGCCCTAGATCCCAGGACTAACAAATCATGCGCTGCGATTAGGGTCTGGGTCGCCACAGTTCTTGTGCGAACCTCTAGGGGTGCAACAGGTACATTCTCCTCACGTGACACCGATTGCGTTTCAATCACAGTTAACGATATGGACCGTGTCATGGATTGCGATTGAGACTGGGTCGCATGTTGCGATGAAGATATAACTTTCTTTTGCGATGAACTCTGGGTCGCTAGTTGCGATGAATTTGCAGGGGCGATGCTGGGGCACGGCCGGTTACTGCTTGATCTAGAGACGGGGACGCTGCGGTAGTGGTGACGTTACCTGCGTCTGGGACGGGGTCACGGACGATGGTGACGTTAAGGGCATACCATCCCTTCATCCCCCAATGCCATGTATATGTGACGATGTCTCCATTGGCTAAGTCCCTCCCGGGATGGCCTTGCGGTAGGTGAGATTCTACGTCACGCCGGCTGACAAAGACCCCTGGGTAGAGGCCCGGTTCACGGATAAAGCCCCAGCCCTTCCGGAGCTGGAACTCAGTCACACACCCCTGCCGCCGCGGTTCCCTCAGGGTACCTTTATCTCTCCGGACACTCTCTTTGTCCGCGATCAGCTCTGCATGTTGTCGCTGACGGTTCCGCTGAGCTTCCCGCTCTTCCTCCTGCTGGCGTTTCTTCTTCTCCTCACGACTCTGCCATTCCTGTTCCCACTGGGCGGTATAGGCGACGTCATCCAGGCGCGCCATTTCGTCCCAGTCCACATCTGGTAGTGACGGACAGGACCCCTCCGGTGTCCCTGCCGGGGACCGATCATCTGCTGCGGCCTCTTGGCCGGGCGGGCGTTCCGGGATTGGCTGTACCTCCTCAACCTCCTTCGCTTCCACCGCTTCACCGGCGGGATCGGGATCGGTACTTTCAGGGGCAGCCTCCGGTTGCTCCTTCGCCTTGGGCAGCAGACTCTTCGGTATCTGGAATCGTGGGGGGTCGTTGAGGGGAGAGATCACCGTGTCCCACAGCCTCCGCTGTTCCAGGGTACGCCGGCGTCTCTCGATCTCTTCAAAGCCAGGTTGGTACTGGACCATCTTCTTCAGGCGTGCATTTTCTTCTTGAATCTCTAGCAACGCCTGCTGCAGGTGCAGGACCACGGATAACTCCGGTGCTGGTGGCAGCTTGGCTGGGGCACGGGGCCTGCCTTCCTCCGCTTCCCTGCTCGGCTGCACACGTCCTGCTTCCATGATGTTCCAGAAGATTCTTTCTTCTTTCTGCGGAGACATCCGGTCTCTTCCGTGGAGGTGGGGTTTGCGTCTCCTCCTCCTCGCAGGGAAGGTGAAGAGGAGGCGGACCTCCTTTGCTGTAGGGCAGGATCGCATGTTGTAATAGCACTTTGAGAGGGCAGGCATTTTCTTCGCGCCACAGGGGGGTAGACGCCCACGAAGGTACGCCCACCTTCTTCTCCAGCGCCTGAGGGCGCGAATATGGCGACAAAAATGGCGATTTTGGCGCCAAAAGTGCAAACAGTCCTTTTTCACAAAAACAATTCCTTAGGCACACAGGGCTCGCAATTCCGCGAGTTTCGCATCCTGTTCGTGACGCCAAGTTGTGTCGACCCGCCACCACAATTGTGGATTACCAGGGCAATGGGGTACTCAGAGCCGAGCCCATGGAAGTCTATGGGGTTTGTCACAGGTAGCTGTGGCTCGGTCTGTGGCCCGGGCGGTCTGGCGTATGTTGGGGATATATTTACAGGGGATAGGTTTATATACAGTTCGTGACGCCACCTGTAGTATTCTGGTAATTAGTACCAGCGCTGCTGTAGATCTCTGAGGGGATGGTGATGCAGCTAGATGTCGGGTCCCCTACAGGTGGGACTCTTCCCTCAGGTCTATGAAGTTAGTGAAGTCGGGTGCAGGTAAATAACACAGTCTCACACGGTCAGCGTCTTTCCATACCTTTACTTGTAAGATGTTCAGGCAGGTCCCAGGGAGGCTGATCCAAGGAGAGTGTATCTTGAGACAGCAGCTGGACAAGTTAGGGGCCTCCTTTACTTCCAATACAATGAGTACAACCAGCCTGAAGCGTAGTTCCCTCAATATCTCCAGCTAATCTATAGCTGTACCGCCCAGTCAGCTTTGTGTTAGGAGCCTTCCTGCGAGGGAGCTGAATTCTTATCTTATCGTGCACTGATTCAAAGTCTTCACTCCCCCTGACCCCAGTTACGTACTGACTATAAGGGGCTTGTTTGCCGCGACCTAAGGTCCGGTAAATTCCTGGTTTTCTTATCACTATGCTTGAAACAGTAGTGATCCTTCGGTCCCCAGTGACCGGTAGCAATGTGCAGGACTTCTTCAATCCGTAAGCACTATTCCAATAAACCACTGTGCCTTTCGCCTTGTCCTCGCTGGTAACATAAGCACTCACACTAGCCAAGGGTCGAGCAGTCACTTCTTTCTTTTCCTTCACTTCAAAGTTAGTTACAGATGCTCAGTTTTCAATAGGCAGGAGCACGTCTCTGAACCTTATACCGTCCTTTAGACAGGATACTGAAGACTTTCTGCACTAAACTTCTTCTTTCCTTCCAGTGTATGCTGATGAGGTACAGCTCTGACTAGGCTAAGGTGAATTAAAGCACCTATACTAGACTCCACTTTCCGAACTGATGATAGAGCAATCTGGACTGCTTCCTCCCTCCAGACGTCTTCTCTCTCTGAAGTCAGGAACTGAACTCCAGACGTCTTCTCTGTCCGAAGACAGGAACTAGACTCACTAAATCACTCTAACACATACGCCTTGACCACTCCCTCAAGAGTAAACTCCACTACCCTAAGGGTGTGTCTAGTATATGTTGAGTGAATGAATATTTAGCATTAAACTGCTGTCTCGCCACACACTCTCCAGGGTACTGCGTGTGCCTAACACCAGGGCTACACAGTACTACGGGTGGTACAGGAGTACACACAGGTATTTAGCAAACATCCACTTGACTTTGGGACAATAAAGGGAGTACAGCATCATATCCCTACAGGCAGTCATCCTCCCATCAAAGAGCGGTATAGGCCTATACCTCCAGCACACTACCAGAAAGCTAAGGAAATGTTGCGTGACATGAAGGAAGCGGGGGTGATAAGGGATAGTTGTAGTCCCTGGGCAGCACTTCTAGTGCTAGTTAAGAAAAAGGATGGAAGCATGAGAATGTGTGTAGATTACAGACAAGTAAATCGCATAACACATAAAGATGCATACCCTTTACCACGCATTGAGGAATCCTTAGCTGCCTTAAAAACTGCTAACTACTTTTCCACCCTCAACCTCACTAGTGGGTACTGGCAAGTAGCTGTGGCTGAGGAGGATCGGGAGAAGATGGCTTTCACCACCCCAATGGGACTCTGTGAGTTTCACAGGATGCCGTTTGGACTCAGCAGTGCCCCGGGAACGTTCCAGAGAGTGATGGAGAGTTGCCTGGGACATCTCAACTTTGAAACTGTGTTGCTGTACCTGGACGACGTAATTGTGTACTCCAAGACGTATGAGGATCATCTGAAGCACCTGGCAGAGGTATTCGAGTCACTGTCCAAGTATGGGATGAAACTGAAGCCTTCAAAGTGCCATCTGCTCAAACAAAAGGTACAGTACTTGGGACATATTGTCAGCTCAGAAGGAGTAGCGCCGGACCCCGAGAAGGTCACTGCCATCCAGAAATGGCCAGAACCAAGGAATCTCAAGGAGGTGCGCCAGTTCCTGGGACTGACAGGATACTACCGGAGGTTTGTAAAGGACTACACCAAGAAAGCAGCGCCTCTGCAGGACCTTCTGGTAGAACAGCCCCTCAAGAGCAGAAATCCTCCATTCCACTGGGGTAAGGAACAAGCTGAGGCATTCAAAGAGATGAAAGAGATCCTGACAGGCGATGAAATCTTAGCCTACCCTGACTACAGCCAGCTGTTCCTGCTGTACACTGATGCCAGCAATGAAGGATTGGGAGCTGTCCTCAGTCAGAAGCAAAATGGCCAAGAAAAAGTCATCGCATATGCAAGCAGGAAGCTCCGGCCGACCGAGAGAAACCCAGAGAACTATAGCAGCTTCAAGTTGGAGTTCCTGGCGCTGGTCTGGGCCATTACAGAAAGATTCAAGCATTACCTAGCCTCCAGCAAGTTCACTGCTTACACAGACAATAACCCCTTGACACATCTTGAAACAGCCAAGCTGGGAGCCATGGAGCAACGTTGGATGGCTCGGCTATCGAACTATCAGTTCACAATCAAGTACAGGGCGGGCCGTAAGAACGCCAACGCTGACGCCTTGTCCAGAATGCCGCATGAATCCGACACGGAAGAGGAATTGGATGACCTAGAAGAGATTGAGCTACCTGCATTCCACAGAAATGGGATGATCCACGAGCAACGAGCCTACAGGAGGCAGTGTGGTAAGACGTTAAACCCTTTACCCCACCACAGCTGGAAGGAGACCCAGAACAGTGACCCGATTGTCAGCCACATCAAGGAACTGATAACTCAGGAAGGTTCCTCCTTGGAGAAGGATGCATCTCAACAAGCAAAGCAGCTGTGGAACAAGAGAAGCCGGCTGTTTATCTACCGAGAGAAGCTGTGCCGAAGGTACGTCAACCCCAGAACCCATGAGATGGTGTGGCAGATAGTAGTCCCCAGAACAGACATCCAGATGGTGTTGGAAGCCTATTACGATCGAGCGGGGCACTTTGGCTGGAAGAAGCTGGAAACCCTGTTGAAGTGTCGTTTCTACTGGGTGGGAATGCGAAGTTCCATCGAGAAATGGTGTTAAAACTGTGCGTCCTGTAGCCTCCGAAGAAAAGACTACAGTAGCCAGAAAGCACCCCTGCAGCCCATCAAGACGACTCGTCCCTTGGAGATCGTGGCCTTGGACCATGTCAAGTTGTCACCCAGCAGGTCAGGATACTCATATGCCCTGACAATGGTGGATCACTACTCCAGGTTCCTGGTGGTTGCCCCTGTCAAAGATCTGACAGCTGAAACAGCAGCAAAGACGTTTCAGGCATATTTTTGCCGACCCATGGATATCCAGAGCAAGTGTTAACGGATCAGGGTCCTGCATTTGAAGCCGAACTGTTTAAGGAATTCTGTCATTTGTACGGGTGTAAGAAGATAAAAACCACACCGTACCACCCCCAAACCAATGGTCTCTGTGAAAAGATGAATCACATAGTCATTGATCTGCCGAAGACGGTACCACTGGAGGAGAGGAATCGGTGTCCAGACCTACTACCTGACCTGGTAGATCTGTACAATCACATACCTGTCAGTTCCACCAATTGCACTCCAACCTACCTTATGCGAGCAAGACCAGGAAAACTGCCCATGGATTTGGAACTTGGTGTTGTAGAACCATAAGCTGATGTTACTACTGAAGATTGGGACACAACCCGACAGGAACAGTACAGGAGAGTACAAGCCTGCGTGGAAGATAGTCTCAATAAAGTAAGGGAAAAGCAAGAGGAGAAATACAACAAAAGTGCGCCAGCTAAACCTTTTATGCCTGGAGAAATTGTGCTAAAAAGAAAAAGAAGAATGCACAAATTGGATGATCAGTGGGAAAAAGAGCCATATGTCGTGCAAAATTCCAAGTTTGACAACAGGAAAACCTGCACCATTAGCAAAGATGGAGGAAAGACGACCACCACGGTATCCAAAGACCACCTAAAACTGTGTCCAGACATGTTAAAACTTCATGAGGGAGAACTTGTTATGGAAAAAGAGAAATCAGGTGAAGTCATACACACGGACCTAGGAGATTTTCCTGCAGATTGGCCTTGTATCGGGGATGCTGTGATTATTCCAGTACTTCAATTTTACCAACCACAAGAAGCGCTTCAACGTCCAGTTGAGCCAGTTGCCGCAGCAGAAGAAATAGTTCAAGAGGAACCTGCTCCTGTAGCACCTCCAGAAGTAGTATCTCAAAGAATGGAATCTCAAGACGTGGAACTACCAGAAGAATCCCCTGGCGAAACAGAACAGCATCGTCCAGCCACAAGTATGCTTGCCAGATCCCTAGAGAGGTTAAGGCAGTATTACAGTTTGCCAGCACGCAGGACAGATAGGCCAGAGGCTACTATACCTGACACCACACCACGTAGGTCAGAACGCACAACGAAAGGAAGGTTACCTGTTAGGTACCAAGAGTAGTCCTAGCAAATTAATCCAGTATGACCCAGACAGGGTTTACTAAATTGTACAAAGTTATGAAGAGAATTGCATTTTATTGAGAATGTTATATGATGATAATGTTTACATGCTGAAGTAGTATACCCTAGTTGGGTAATGTGTCGTGTAATGTATTTCATATGATAGAAATGTGATTTTTCTACAAATGCTGTTTTTGAAGGACTGCGTGGCTGAGGACTTTGCCAGCCCAAAAACTGTGATGTAAATAGTTAGCACTTCGGTGCCCCATCTTGGTTTTACGTAAGCCATTCTACCTCAGAAGAAAAACCCGTATGGTGTGGCCTTGAGTGAGGTTTGCAGCAGAGAAGTCCTGCAGCCCACCCAGGACCCCCGTGGGAGGTTTGGTACGGGTCCTCCACAAGAATCTTGTATTTATTTGTGTGAAAGTATTTGATATTTTTCTATTGCCATTTGTACACATTGTAACGTTTGAAGTGTCCTTACCTCCCGCAAGAGATGAGTTATGTTTATTGTTATGTTATAAAAATTGTTTTCTTTTTCAGCCCGGGAGTGCTGATATTAACTAGGGGGGATGTGTAGCCCAGCTGCGCTTGGTGCCACATGTACCCAGGAGGATGCATGAAAGGTAATTCACAAATACCTGATAAGCATACAACACTTCACATTTTTCCTGGTTCCACCAGAGGGAGCCCTTGAGACAGCAGTGAGATGAAGACAGTCTAGCTGAACGTTAGCTAGTCGGTGGTGTTACCTCAGAACAGCAGGACATTCTTAGAACGCAGTTACCTCAGATGAGCTGTGAGCGAGAGATAAGATCTCCTCAGAACTCCGGGAGAAACTCCTGTCAGATTAGCCTGAGGGCTGAGGAAGTTTGAGCGAGAAGCTGACATCTACTGCTGCCTGTGCTTATATTAAGGTGTGAGTAGGACGACAGGCGAGTGGACAAAAGGGAGAGAGTGACTGAGGAGAAAATAGCAGTGACAGCTAACCTCCACTCTGCACTACCGGACACCGGGTCCGAGCTTGCTAGTATCTTCACAGCTAGTGGGAAAAACCGGAGACCCTGGACTTCAAGTCGCAGGGGCCCAGCAGTGCTGATACGTAACTGAGGTTAGGAAGATGGGGGTCTGGCAGGTACCGCCATAGAGACACTGTTCTGTCCACAAGAAGACCTCATCACAAGATCAGCCGGGCGTAGCAAGGAGAAGGAGTTAAACTTAGCTTCATGCAAGTTAGAAACCCACACACAGAGAAGTAAGCAGGCCTTAAACCTACTCAGTGATTACTGGATGTGCATCCTCCACCCTGAGCAGCTTCCCAGGACATGCCTGCAAATATCATCAGTAAAGGTATGGAAAGAGACTGACTTGTGCGTGTCTGCCTTATTGCTCACCCCCTGCACCGCCATATACCTCGAGGGAACAGGCTTACCTGTTGTGAATGTGTTTGAGATGAGTTCTGAGCAGAGGCTCCCTCTGGTGGTTACAAGCAGTGCTAGTCTGTCCAGTGAAGATTGTGAGGACTGGGAATCAGGTGTTACTGACTGGTCTTATATAAGGGAGTCACCTTCCCATCAGGGTTGCCGGTGATCAATTGTTCTGGTCTGAATCCTTTATTCCAGTTTCCCTTGTAGCCTGCTCTGTCGTGTCTGCATCTGCTAACAGATAAGACTTTTTCTTCTTTTGTGTTTGTGCTATATTTTTGCATTTTGTCCTGCACTTCTGTGGGGGCCTTCAGGGTTCCCTCTGGGGCTTCTGCCCTCTCAGTTTTGTTCAGCCACTGATGTTTGTACTTTTGCTTTTTCCAGTTTTTTCAGTGGCTGCTGTTTTGATTTTGTTACACCAGAGAACTGATTTGGGTGGAAGAGGTCGTGTGATCTCAGGTGTTTTTGAAATTAGTAGAGTTGGTGCCTTTCAGGGTTTTCTGGGATTGCAGTAAGTACCCTTCCTATCCTTTTCTATTTAGTTAGTTTGGGCCCCAGCGTTTGCTCATACTATTTTCTTTCTGTGTCAGTATTTCATCTTGTCTAGCCGCCATTGCATGTTTGGGGGTTTTCTATTATCTTTGGGGTTCTGCTCCGGGGCAGATAGCTTTCCTATTTCTATCTTTAGGTGTAGTTAGTTTCTCAGGCTGTGACGAGGCGTCTAGGACCAACGTAGGAACGCTCCACGGCTGCCTCTAGTTGTGGTGGTTAGTCAGGGTACTGCAATCTCATAGATTCCAACTGCTCTGGTGTATTGCCTTTTTTACCTGCACTCCTCAGCTACCGAAACATAACAGTATCACCGGCCTAAAAATTGAAAATTGTATGGTACTCACAGAAGGGAAAAAATATTGTGAAAGAAAAAAGGTTGTCAGAGTTGTCAGAGATATTTTTCTGTTTGTTGCATTTTTTTTTTTTTTCCCTCTGTATCTCTGGGTACTGGGGAGGATCTTTTCTCTCAATGGAGTTTGCACAGTTGTCTGGCCGTGTGGATCAGCTTGCCACTGAGGTTCGGAGTATTGCTATCTATCTTGCTGGGTTGCCTGTTGTGGAACCTAGGATTCCCATGCCAGATTTGTTTTTAGGGGATCGAGCTAAGTTTCAGAATTTCAAAAATAATTGTAAATTGTTTTTTGCCTTAAAATCTAAGTCCTCAGGGAACGCAGCGCAGCAGGTTCAAATTATCATCTCTCTCCTGCGCGGCGATCCTCAGGATTGGGCTTTTTCCCTGATACCTGGGGATCCTGTTTTGAGTGATGTTGATGCATTTTTTCAGGCCTTGGGGTTATTGTACGATGAGCCTAATGTCACTGATCAAGCTGAAAAAGCCTTGTTGGCATTAAATCAGGGGCTTGATGACGCTGAGTTATTCTGTCAGAGATTCCGTAGGTGGGCAGTCCTGACCAAATGGAATGACGACGCTTTGGCAGCCCTTTTCCGGAAGGGTCTGTCAGATAATGTAAAGGATGTTATGGTGGGATTCCCTGTCCCCTCTGGTCTCAATGATTCTATGTCATTAGCGATTCAAATTGACAGACATTTGCGTGAGCGGAGAAGTATGCGTGGAATGGTGTTGCCTTGTGAACCAGCTTCTGAACCCATGCAGTGTGATAGAGTGGTGTCTGGGGCACAGCGTCATGAGTTTAGAAAGCGCAATGGGTTATGTTTCTACTGTGGTGATGCCTCTCATGCTATTTCAGTCTGCCCTAAGCGGGGAAGACGTTTTGCACGCTCAGTTGTCTTGGGTAGTGTTCAGACTAAGTTTTTATTAACCGTCACTCTGATATGCTCTCTGTCCTCATTTTCTGCTTAGTAGTGTTGAGCGATATTGCTCGATATCTAAAAATATCGTATCGAAATTGTATCGCCGATGGCACTAAATATCGTCGATATCCGATTCCGATTGCGGAAGTCCAATGTAAGTCTATGGGAACAAAATATCGCAACTAAAAAAAACCTTTATTTCCTTGTAAACACTAAATATACACACATAGAATACATATATATATATATATATATACATGTCATTGTGACATATATATACATATATGTATAGTTTATACACTTCTACATAGTAAAATATCCTCTGATTCAATTGCCGGGTAAAGCCGGCTTCTGTGAAAAGACAGAAGCACCCGACATGAAATGACACTTGGTGTACATAGGGTTAACCATGTCTTTTCATGTCGTTTGCAATCTGATTTGCAGAAACAATTACATCAGTCTATGTGTGCAAAATTTCACACCTGTAGGGGTTAATTAAAGGTGTAAATTCGTTGTAAAAAAAACGGACTTTTTTGCTACAAATTTACACCTTTAATTAACCCCTACAGGTGTGAAATTTTGCACACTTACACTCATGTAATTGTTTGTGCAAATCAGATATCAAACTACATGAAAAGACATGGTTAACCCTATGTACACCAAGTGTCATTTCATGTCGGGTTCTGCATTTTCACAAAAGCCTGCAATTGAATTAGCGGCTATTATACTATGTAGAAGTGTATGAACTATAAATATAAATATATATATATATATATGTGTCACAAATTTAATGACATGTATATATATATATGAGGTGTAAAATTGCTGAAAAGAAAGGCGTGGGCTCCCGCCCTATTTTCGCAACCAGACAGACAAAGCCAGTGAGTGGGGGCAGATAATAATAGCCCAGAGAGGGACCATTATTTTTGGCCCCCCCCCGGCTACTAACATCTGCCCCCAGACACCCCAGAAAGGGCAAATCTCTAATTAGATTTGCCCTTTCTGGCACTTTGCCCGTCTATTCCCATTGCCCTGTAGCGGTGGCGAATGGGTTAATAAGGGGTTAAAATGACCTTGCAATTGAAAGGTCACTTTAAGCCAGGTTAATAATTGAGAGCTGTCAATTAGACAACTATCAATTATTAATCCTATTGTATGAAAGAAAAATCAAACACACACACTTTAATAAAAAAGAAGTTTAATGAAATAATCACACAGTTTTTGACCATATTTTATTTTCCTGCTAAAACCATTTCCTGTAATAAAAATAAAATAATAAAGCAAAATTATTCTTACCAATCCGATGTACAGTCAGGTCCCACGGTGTAATCCTTCAGAAAGGGTTAATGTTTACTGCAGGGACCGCAGCTAATGCTGCAGCCTCACAGTAAACCCCCAAATGAATGAGTTCCTCTCCTGGCTGACAGGAGAGGAAGTGGAAAGCTTAATTGATTGCTTTCCACTTTCACTTCAGGTCAGCCAGGGACACAATCAGTGACGTCAGAGGGAACTGGTTATCAAAAATAGGGGATCCCCTCGAAAAAAATTGGCGTGGGGTCCCCCCTATTTTTGTTAACCAGCCAGATGAAGCAGACCGCTGAGGCCTGGATTTTCAGGCTGTTAAGGAGCCAAGATCCATGGACCTTGCCAGCCTGATAATACCAGGCCACAGCAGTCTGCATATCTTGGCTGATTAACAAAAATAGGGGATCCCCTCGAAAAAAATTGCCGTGGGGTCCCCCCTATTTTTGTTAACCAGCCAGATGAAGCAGACCGCTGAGGCCTGGTTTTTCAGGCTGGTAAGGATCCAATATCCATGGACCTTGCAAGCCTGATAATACCAGGCCACAGCAGTCTGCTTAGCTTGGCTGGTTAACAAAAATAGGGGATCCCCTCGAAAAAAAAACAGCGTAGGGGTCCCCCTATTTTTGTTAACCAGCCAAGTAAAATGCAGACTGCTGCGGCCTGGTATTAAAAGACTGTCAAGGCCCATGGATTTTGGCCCTCAACAGCCTGATAATACCAGGCTACAGCAGCCCCACATTTGGCGCATCAAAAGATGTGCCAATTGTGGCACTTTACCCGGCTCTTCCCACTTGCCCTGTAGCGGTGGCAAGCGGGGTAATAAGGGGTTAATGTCACCGTTGATTGCACGGTGACAATAAGCCCGGTTAATAATGGAGAGGCGTCAATAAGACACCGATCCATTATTAATCCCAAAGTTATTAAATGCATAAAAAAAAGACAAAGCAAGAAAAAAGTATTTTAATGAAATAAAAGAGACAACACACTTTTCATTTCTTTTATTGTACTCTCATTCCTGCGACGCCATCGATCTCCTGTAAAAAAAGAAAAAAAACAAACCAACAGTATACCACCTGTCCGACGCAGTCCATAGTAACGACAGTCCCACAACGATCCAGCTCTGCTACATCGCAATGACAGGCAGAGCCTGTCATCGCGACGCAGCACAGCTGATTACCTGCTTCCCCGGCGGTGACGTCATCGGACAGACTGCTTTACGGCCGGGATTACCCAGCAGTCACTGCAGTTATCGCGAGAAACTGCATGTGACCGCCGGGGAGAAGAGGATGGCGGCCATGAAGCAGTCCAGGCCGTGACCGCCGGAGATCTTCTGCCAGGTAAGTGCCGCTGACTCCTGACAGACCCGACCGACGGACACTGACAGTGACAGACCCGACCGATGGACACAGACAGTGACAGTGACAAATCCGATTCCGGTATTCGATAAGACGAAAATATCGAAACGAATTATCGAAAGGCCGATAGAGCTAATATCGGCCGATAGCCGATATTTGCATTATCGTATCGCTCAACACTACTGCTCAGGCTTTCGTTGATTCTGGAGCAGCTATTAATCTGATGGATTATGATTTTGCTAAACGTTGTGGATTTCCCTTGATACCCCTACAGAAGTCTATTCCCCTACTGGGGATCGATTCTACCCCTTTGGCTGAGAATAAACCCCAGTTTTCTACTCAGGTGATAATGAGGGTTGAACCTGATCACCAGGAGTGCTGCAAATTTTTGGTTCTGTATAATCTGCATGACATTATCGTGCTGGGTTTTCCTTGGTTACAGTCTCATAATCCTGTTTTGGATTGGAAATCTGTGTCTGTAACCAGTTGGGGCTGCCAATGTGTTAATACCAACACTCCTTTTTTTCTGCCTCCCCCCAGGCTCAGGATGTTCCTGACTTTTTGATTGATTTTTCTGATGTGTTTAGCAAAAGTAAATCTGCATCCTTGCCTCCCCATAGGAGCTATGACTGCGCTATTGAATTAGTGCCGGGTAGTAAATTCCCTAAAGGTCGCCTTTTTAACTTGTCTGTACCTGAACATGACGCTATGCGGTCTTATATCAAGGAATCATTGGAGAAGGGTCATATCAGACCATCCTCTTCACCCTTAGGTGCCGGTTTTTTCTTTGTGGCCAAAAAGGATGGTTCATTAAGGCCGTGTATTGATTATCGTCTCTTGAACAATATTACTGTGAAATATCAATACCCGTTACCCTTGATTTCTGACCTGTTTTCCAGGGTGAAAAACGCTACTTGGTTTACCAAGCTTGACCTCAGGGGGGCGTATAACCTTATTCGCATTAAGCACGGGGATGAATGGAAGATGGCATTCAATACCCCTGAAGGGCATTTTGAGTACCTGGTGATGCCCTTTGGGCTCACTAATGCTCCTTCTGTCTTCCAGTCTTTCATGAATGACATTTTCAGGGATTTTGTGGATAAATTTCTGATTGTTTATTTGGATGATATCTTGATTTTTTCCAATGACTGGGACTCTCATGTGAAACATGTTCGAACTGTATTCCAGATTTTGAGAGATAATGCTCTGTATGTAAAGGGATCAAAGTGTCTTTTTGGCGTACAGAGGATCTCATTTCTGGGATTCATTTTGTCCCCATCTGTTATTGAAATGGACCCGGTCAAGGTTCAGGCCATCTGTGATTGGGTCCAACCTACTTCATTAAAGGCTCTTCAGAGATTTTTGGGTTTTGCCAATTTTTATCGTAAATTTATTGGTAATTTCTCGGTTATTGTTAAACCATTAACTGATTTGACCAGAAAGGGTTCTGATGTGGTGAATTGGCCTCCTGAGGCAGTCTCTGCATTTCAGGAACTTAAGCAGAGATTCACTTCTGCTCCTGTTCTACGGCAGCCTGATGTTTCTCTGCCATTTCAGGTGGAGGTTGATGCCTCTGAAATTGGGGCAGGTGCCGTTTTGTCCCAAAAATATCCAGAGACCTCTAAAAGTAACCCTTGTGCCTTTTTCTCTCGAAAATTTTCTCCTACTGAACGTAATTATGACGTGGGTAATCGGGAGTTATTGGCCATGAAGTGGGCTTTTGAAGAGTGGAGACATTGGCTGGAGGGAGCCAAACATCAGGTGGTGGTCCTTACGGACCATAAGAATCTGGTCTATCTGGAATCTGTCAAGCGACTCAATCCTAGACAGGCCAGGTGGGCCTTGTTTTTCACACGTTTTAATTTTGTGGTTTCCTTTCTTCCTGGCACTAAGAATGTTAAGGCGGATGCCCTCTCGAGGAGTTTCCTTGCGGACTCTCCTGAGTTATCTGATCCTTCTGTTATTTTGAAAGAGGGTGTAGTTCTTTCCGCCATCTCGCCCAATTTGAGACTTGCTCTGGAGGGGTGTCAGGAGGATAGGCCCGAGTGCTGCCCTGTTGGAAAATTGTTTGTCCCGGACCAGTGGAAAAAGAGTGTGATGTCTGAGATTCATTGTTCCGCGTTGGCTGGGCATCCCGGAATTTTTGGTACCAGAGACTTGGTTAGTCGGTCCTTTTGGTGGCCTACCTTGTCTCGTGATGTCAGGGAATTTGTGCAGTCCTGCGGGACTTGCTCTCGCTCCAAGCCTTGCTCTCGCTCTAGTGGTTTGTTGATGCCATTGCCTGTGCCCAAGAGACCATGGACCCATATCTCTATGGATTTCATTTCCGACCTTCCTGTTTCTCAGAGAATGACCACCATCTGGGTAATTCGTGATAGGTTTTCCAAGATGATACATCTTGTGCCATTACCTAAGTTGCCTTCCTCCTCTGAATTGGTGCCGTTGTTCCTTCAGCACGTGGTTCGTTTACACGGCATTCCTGAGAACATTGTGTCTGACAGAGGAGTCCAGTTTGTTTCCAGATTTTGGAAGACTTTTTGTTCTAAACTGGGTGTTCAATTGTCTTTCTCCTCAGCATTTCATCCTCAGACCAATGGTCAAACTGAGAGAACAAACCAGACATTGGAGACTTATCTAAGATGCTTTGTGTCTGCTGATCAGGATGACTGGGTCTCTTTTTTGCCTTTGGCTGAGTTTGCTCTTAATAATAGGGCTAGCTCTGCTACTTTGATGTCTCCGTTTTCTGTAATTCTGGGTTTCACCCTCGATTTTCTTCAGGACAGACGGAGGCTTCTGTCTGTCCAGGTGTTGACTCTGTTGTGGAGCATATGCAGCTGATTTGGGACCAGGTAGTGGAGAGGTTGTCCCTCTCTCAGGAGAGGGCCCAGCGGTTTGCTAACCGGCATAGGACTGATGGTCCTCGGTTTAAAGTGGGGGACTTGGTCTGGTTGTCCTCAAAGAATATTCCTATGAGAGTAGCATCTCCTAAATTTAAGCCTAGGTTCATTGGACCTTATAAGATCATGGAGATTATTAATCCTGTTTCTTTTCGTTTGCTTCTTCCAGGGACATTTAAGATCCATAACGTGTTCCACAAGTCCTTGTTGAAGAGGTTTGTTGAGCCAGTGGTTCCTGCTGCTGTGCCTCCTGACCCTGTTTTGGTTGAGGGCAATCTGGAGTATGTGGTTGAGAAAATATTAGATTCTCGTTTTTCTAGACGGAAACTCCAGTATTTGGTTAAATGGAGAGGCTATGGTCAGGAAGACAATTCTTGGGTGTTTGCTTCGGACATCCATGCTAGGAGACTTATCCGTGCGTATCATAGAACTCATCCTGACCGACCTGGTTGCTCAAATGAGGGTTCGGTGACCCCTCCTCAAGGGGGGGGTACTGTTGTGAATGGGTTTGAGATGAGTTCTGAGCAGAGGCTCCCTCTGGTGGTTACAAGCAGTGCTAGTCTGTCCAGTGAAGATTGTGAGGACTGGGAATCAGGTGTTACTGACTGGTCTTATATAAGGGAGTCACCTTCCCATCAGGGTTGCCGGTGATCAATTGTTCTGGTCTGAATCCTTTATTCCAGTTTCCCTTGTAGCCTGCTCTGTCGTGTCTGCATCTCCTGCTAACAGATAAGACTTTTTCTTCTTTTGTGTTTGTGCTATATTTTTGCATTTTGTCCTGAACTTCTGTGGGGGCCTTCAGGGTCCCTCCGGGGGCTTCTGCCCTCTCAGTTTTGTTCAGCCACTGATGTTTGTACTTTTGCTTTTTCCAGTTTTTTCAGTGGCTGCTGTTTTGATTTTGTTACACCAGAGAACTGATTTGGGTGGAAGAGGTCGTGTGATCTCAGGTGTTTTTGAAATTAGTAGAGTTGGTGCCTTTCAGGGTTTTCTGGGATTGCAGTAAGTACCCTTCCTATCCTTTTCTATTTAGTTAGTTTGGGCCCCAGCGTTTGCTCATACTATTTTCTTTCTGTGTCAGTATTTCATCTTGTCTAGCCGCCATTGCATGTTTGGGGGCTTTCTATTATCTTTGGGGTTCTGCTCCGGGGCAGATAGCTTTCCTATTTCTATCTTTAGGTGTAGTTAGTTTCTCAGGCTGTGACGAGACGTCTAGGACCAACGTAGGAACGCTCCACGGCTGCCTCTAGTTGTGGTGGTTAGTCAGGGTACTGCAATCTCATAGATTCCAACTGCTCTGGTGTATTGCCTTTTTTACCTGCACTCCTTAGCTACCGAAACATAACACTTACCTGTGGGAGACTTAACACCTTGCTGCCCAGTAACAACCCCTCAGAGGATTCACCCTGCAGCGCTGGTCACCCTGATCAGAAACCACAGGTGGCGTCACGAACAATTCCTACAATCCCCTGTAAATATCCCCCTTTGAATGAGCGCCCAGGGCAACGGACCGAGCTGCGCTACCCGTGACATCTCCCCATTGAAGTGAACGGGCTCGGTGCCGAGTACCCCAAAAGCCCTGGTACGTGCGACTCATATGCATATATATATATATTATATATACATTTTTTTGTGGAACATTGCCTTACTTTTGTATTGTATATTGGCCATTGTGATGGTAGCGGACACCATGCGGGGTTTACATTGTTTTTAAATGTTTTTATCTTGTAGTGTCAATAAAATTCCTAGTTTCCATTATTATATTATTGTGGTGTGCATTATCTATAGTGGTCTTCTTTTCTCTCTTTTCTAATCGTAACGAGGTGGCATCAGTGGCGGTGGTAATCTGAGGAGAGGAGAAGGAGTCAACCTTCGTCCTACTCTGTACTCTGTACTCAAGTGCCCCGTGTTCCCGCTCTCAGACCCTTTTATCTCCCCACGCCCTCTTCTGTCAGGTTTTAAGGCCCTTCCCATACAGACAAGTCGTCCCCCGGCAACAGTGGTGATGGTCCCAATAGTTCCGGTGCCAGAGCGCATCTTGAACCAACAACACTGTTCCTGTTCATCCTGTGGCGCCCCTGAAGGTCCAGTTGCCACAGAGGTACTGCACCTCATCCAGAGGTGTGGTACCCTACTCTCAGGTAAGGAGGGAGCACCACCCAGGACTCTAACACCTGCACCCAACACAGACTATTGCAGCAGGGCACCCTGGACATAACCTACGGGAGGATGGTCTCATCCCAGGCTGGGTAGTAAAGGGTGTTGGGAGAGTGGGTGGAGAAAGTAGAAGGAAGGGAGTGGAGCTTAGTGAGAGGGAAGGAGACTGTAGAGTCAGAACAGGAGGGGAGCTCAAGCTGTAAGGAGCTTGTCCCCAGACACAGAAAGCTAGTAGTAAGTACGAGACAAAAAGAAGCTACCGGAAGGATAGAAGAGGTCCTAATTGCACGGATAGTGAGTAGTCCATCCGTGGGGCCTGATCCAGTAGTGGAGGGACCAGGTCGCAGTAGGCATACCGGTCCCCAAACCTAGTGGAGAACTTCAAGACTCAGCTAGCAAGCCGGAGGCAGTGGCATCTGTAGGTGCTTCAGCCACAGCCACAGTTATCTTTGCTGAAAAGGCAGCCATATAGGAGCAAGGGGACACAGATAGGACGTCGCCCGACAGGGTCTGCGGTTGCTGGCTCGGGACACTGACTGTGAGGTGCTAGACAGGAAGGGTGGAAAGTCAGCACAGTGAGACGGCCAGGAAAGGAACACATTGAAGGGAGTCCTGGTGTCAGGACTCTGAACATTTTTGATTACCTTTTGTGCATTACTGCCCTTTTCCAAGATGGCATCTTTGGTCTCATGTGCACTGTGTCTTCCTGCTATATAACTCCACCCCAGCCTTTAGTCTGTGCTAGAGTATTCTGCCTTGCATCCAGCTTCTGCCTTGCATCCAGCCTCTGCCTTGCATCCAGCTTCTGACCTCTGGTGGCTCCCTGGCGTTGTACCTGCTCCTGTGAACCTGTTGGTGAACCTGCTACTCTGCTCTGAGTTCCTGCTGCATACACCAGTTTCCAATAATCCTCCTTCATCTGGCTGCTGGTGTTTACTTCCTTCTGCATTTGCTGGACATGTAAGCTGTTGCAGTTCTGCTCTGCTTAAACCTGAGACTATTACCCAGGCCTCCCTGGTTGAGCTAAGATATTATTTGAACTGCCTTATAAGCATATCTACCTGTGCTTGGACTAAGCAAGGACTTATTCGTGTCAAGTATCCTCAGGTATATTTGTGCTTCATAGACTCTCTGCTTGATTGCATTTTCCTCTGAAGTTTCCTATAGACTGTTAAGCTGCATTTAATATCTGCACCAAGTGTTGTGCACTTGAGCGTTGCTCTGCACCTGTTTGAATCACCGTATGATAATATAGACTTTACCACTTATAAAACTGTGTCCTGTACTTGTCTTGTACCACCCAAAGAGTCTCCTGAGTTATCCCCTATAATCGCTACACCTGGAAAGGTGTATTCCAATATACCTGGGAGTTTGCTGGACCCCTCACCTGGAGGACACAGCACCAAGTGGGCATCTGTGCATGCAAAAACTGTGAGTAAAGCTTTGGAAACTGCACCTGACTGTGTCCTCTCAAGTTCTTCCTGCAACACACACTCAGCACTGCTACATCCCTTACCAAATACTACACTATTACTATCTTGAACATATTACATCTGCCCTTGGACATAGCCCTGCCTGTGAAGGGCTGAACCAACTCTGCTGCATCAACAACTGTCCCAGAGGACTGAATCTGCAGCGTCGGCTACCATCTTTATTGCCGAGTACCACAGGTGGCGTCACGAACACTTTACTATAAACTTTATTCCCTTGTAAATACCCAATCTATTGGATGCCCAGGGCCATGGACCGGGTCACTGCTGCTGTGACACTGCCCCTTTAAGAAGCGGTCCAATTCTGGGTATCCCCACTGCCCTGGCGGGCGCTCCAACTTGGCTTCACGAACAGAATGACCCGACCCTCTAAAAAGGGGTCCCGTGTGCCTATTTTGAACTGCCTTTCATATTAGAGACTTTGCTGAAAGTTCTGTACAATTGCCGCCATATTTGCACCACTAATGCAAAAAATCTCCAAAACATTGTATCAATATAGTATGAGATGCTTAATCATGCATCTATATGCGAAAAATGCATACATGGATTTATGTCTTTCTATATCAATTAAGGAATCTGCTTCTCTGACCTTCTGGGGGCATCACAACACAATACCAGACCCCAATCAGAGGGTAATAAAACTTTCACTCCTTATCTATGAACTGTTCCAATATTTATGTTCATCCCTCTGCCATAATGACAGTTCTGCTTCACGTCACTTGTCTTATCTATTGCATTATTCCTGTGTGCTGTTGTGTATATAAATATGTGATTCTTCAGATTTTGTATTAGTCTAGCCTGATGAAGAGACCTGAGTAGTCTCGAAAGCTTGCAATTTGTTACCATCTTTTCAGTTAACCATTAAAAGGTATCAACCACTGAGGACTCTCAAGTCTAAATATTTTTCTATTAAATATAGTGACTCATTATAACCTGATATACAAAAAACCACTGAGTCCGTGCTATGAATGTAGAAAAGTGCAGACTTTATTGAAAAAAAACCTAATAGGTATAAACATTAAATATTACAACATGTAGAAACAGACATGTAAATATTAGTATCATCAATTATATCATACCTCCCAACCGTCCCGGATTGAGCGGGACAGTCCCGATTCTGACCCCCCCGTCCTGCTGTCCCGCTGAGGACACTATGTGTCCCGCAGTGAGATGAGCCGCCACGCCCCCCATGCACCCGTTCCTGTTGTGAATGTGCTAGAAATGAATTCTGAGCAGAAGCTCCCTCTGGTGGTTACAAACAGTACTGAACTATCCAATGAAGATTGTGAAGATTGGAGATCAGGTGTTACTGACTGGTCTTATATAAGGGAGGTTCCCTCCCATCAGGGTTGCTGGTGATCAATTGTTCTGGTCTCATCTTTGATTCCTGTTCACTTTGTAGCTTGCTGTTTCGTGCCTGCATCTTCTGCTAACAGATAAGACATTTTCTTCTTTTAGTTTTTTGTGCTTGCTTTTTGCATTTTGTCCTGCACTTCTGTGGGGGTCTGCCGGGTCCCCTTCGGGGGCTTGTGCTCCTCTCAGTTTAGTTCAGCCACTGTTGTTTGTTCATTTGCCTTTTCCAGTTTTTTCAGTGGTTGCTGTTTAGTTTTTGTTACACCACAGAACTAATTTAGGTGGTAGAGGTCGTGTGATCTCAGGTGTTTTTGCAATTAGTAGTGTTGGTACTTTTCAGGGTTTTTTGGGATTACAGTAAGTGCCCTTCCTATCCTTTTCTATTTAGGAAGTTTGGGCCCCAACGTTTGCTCATACTATTTTCTGTCTGTGTCAGTATTTCTTCTTGTCTAACCGCCATTACATGTTTGGGGGCTTTCTATGTTCTTTGGGGGTCTGCTCCGGGGCAGATAGCTTTCCTCTTTCTATCTTTAGGTGTAGTTAGCTTCTCAGGCTGTGACGAGGCGTCTAGGACCAACGTAGGTACGCTCCATGGCTGCCTTTAGTTGTGGTGGTTAGTCAGGGTACTGCAATCCCATAGATTCCAACCTTTCTGGTGTATTGCCTTTTTTGCCTGCTCTCCTCAGCTACCAAATCATAACAGTATCACCGGCCAAAACTGAAAATTATATGGTACTCACAGAAGGGAAAAATATTGTGGAAAGAAAAAAGTTGTCAGAGTAGTCAGAGATTTTTTTTTTTCTGTTTGTTGCATTTTTTTTTTCCCTCTGTATCTCTGGGTGCTGAGGAGGATTTTTTTTTCTCTCAATGGAGTTTGCACAGTTGTCTGGCCGTGTGGATCAGCTTGCCACTGAAGTTCGGAGTATTGCTATCTATCTTGCTAGGTTGCCGGTTGTGGAACCTAGGATTCCCATGCCAGATTTGTTTTTAGGGGATCGAGCTAAATTTCTGAATTTCAAACATAACTGTAAGTTGTTTTTTGCCTTGAAATCTAAGTCCTCAGGGAACGCAGCACAGCAGGTTCAAATTGTCATCTCTCTCCTGCGCGGCGACCCTCAGGATTGGACTTTTTCTCTGACACCTGGGGATCCTGTTTTGAGTAATGTTGATGCATTTTTTCAGGCTCTGGGGTTATTGTACGATGAGCCTAATGTCACTGATCAAGCTGAAAAAGCCTTGTTGGCATTAAATCAGGGGCTTGAGGACGCTGAGTTATACTGTCAGAGATTCCGTAGGTGGGCAGTCCTGACCAAATGGAATGACGATGCTTTGGCAGCCCTTTTTCGGAAGGGTCTGTCAGAGAATGTAAAGGATGTTATGGTGGGATTCCCTGTCCCCTCTGGTCTCAATGATTCTGTCATTAGCGATTCAAATTGACAGACGTTTGCATGAGCGTAGAGGTATGCGTGGAATAGTGTTGCCTTGTGAACCAGCTTCTGAACCCATGCAGTGTGATAGAGTGGCTTCTGGGGCACAGCGTCATGAGTTTCGAAAGCGCAATGGGTTATGTTTCTACTGTGGTGATGCCTCTCATGCTATTTCAGTCTGCCCTAAGCGGGGAAGACGTTTTGCACGCTCAGTTGTCTTGGATAGTGTTCAGACTAAATTTTTGTTGACTGTTACCCTGATTTGCTCCCTGTCCACATTTTCTGCTCAGGCTTTCGTTGATTCGGGAGCAGCTATTAACCTGATGGATTTTGATTTTGCTAAACGTTGTGGGTTTCCCTTGATACCCCTACAGAAGTCTATTCCCCTACTGGGGATCGATTCTACCCCTTTGGCTGAGAATAAACCTCAGTTCTCTACTCAGGTGATAATGAGGGTTGAACCTGATCATCAGGAGAGTTGCAAATTTTTGGTGCTGTATAATTTGCATGACATTATCATACTGGGTTTCCCTTGGTTACAGTCTCATAATCCTGTTTTGGATTGGAAATCTGTGTCTGTAACCAGTTGGGGCTGCCAATGTGTTAATACCAACACTCCTGTTTTTTCTGCCTTCCCCAGGCTCAGGATGTTCCTGACTTTTGACTGATTTTTCTGATGTGATTTAGCGAAAGTAAATCTGCATCCTTGCCCCCCCATAGGAGCTATGACTGCGCTATTGAATTAGTGCCTGGTAGTAAATTCCCTAAAGGTCGCCTTTTTAACTTGTCTGTACCTGAACATGACGCTATGCGGTCTTATAACAAGGAGTCATTGGAGAAGGGTCATATCAGACCATCCTCTTCACCCTTAGGTGCCGTTTTTTTCTTTGTGGCCAAAAAGGATGGTTCATTAAGGCCGTGTATTGATTATCGTCTCTTGAACAATATTACTGTAAAATATCAATATCCGTTACCCTTGATTTCTGACCTGTTTTCCAGGGTGAAAAGTGCTACTTGGTTTACCAAGCTTGACCTCAGGGGGGCATATAACCTTATTCGCATTAAGCACGGGGATGAATGGAAGATGGCATTTAATACCCCAGAGGGGCATTTTGAGTACCTAGTGATGCCCTTTGGGCTCACTAATGCTCCTTCTGTCTTCCAATCCTTCATGAATGGCATTTTCAGGGATTTTGTGGATAAATTTCTGATTGTTTATTTGGATGATATCTTGATTTTTTCCAATGACTGGGACTCTCATGTGAAACATGTTCGGACTGTGTTCCAGATTTTGAGAGAGAATGCTCTGTATGTGAAGGGATCAAAGTGTCTTTTTGGCGTACAGAGGATCTCATTTCTGGGATTCATTTTGTCCCCATGTGTTATTGAAATGGACCCGGTCAAGGTTCAGGCCATCTGTGATTGGGTCCAACCTACTTCATTAAAGGCTCTTTAAAGATTCTTGGGTTTTGCCAATTTTTATCGTAAATTTATTGGTAATTTCTCTGTTATTGTTAAACCATTGACTGATTTGACCAAAAAGGGTTCTGATGTGGCGAATTGGCCTCCTGAGGCAGTCTCTGCGTTTCAGGAACTTAAGCAGAGATTCACTTCTGCTCCTGTTCTACGGCAGCCTGATGTTTCTCTGCCATTTCAGGTGGAGGTTGATGCCT
The DNA here is from genome assembly GCA_033576555.1 of Oophaga sylvatica. NCBI lineage: Eukaryota > Metazoa > Chordata > Amphibia > Anura > Dendrobatidae > Oophaga > Oophaga sylvatica. Next base: position 524,675,228 of record JARQOD010000001.1, read on the forward strand.
CTGAAATTGGGGCAGGTGCCGTTTTGTCCCAAAGAGATCCAGAGACCTCTAAAAGTAACCCTTGTGCCTTTTTCTCTCGAAAATTTTCTCCAACTGAACGTAATTATGACGTGGGTAATCGGGAGTTATTGGCCATGAAGTGGGCTTTTGAAGAGTGGAGACATTGGCTGGAGGGAGCCAAACATCAGGTGGTGGTCCTCACGGACCATAAGAATCTGGTTTATCTGGAATCTGCCAAGCGACTTAATCCTAGACAGGCCAGGTGGGCCTTGTTTTTCAAAGGGAGACTTTACAACGTCATTGGAATATTTTACAGACTGATCCAATATTATCCAAGCTCTTGCCCAGGTATCCTCCCATGACTGCTAGGAGAAGTCCAAATCTATCTGACATGCTTGTCCATAGTCACTATAAACCCACTATTAAGAATTTCTTTAATACACGTGGACCTCCACATGGCTGTTTTCCCTGTGGACATTGTTTCGCTTGTAAAAACATTTTACGTACCGCTACTTTTGCCTCTGCAGACGGATGTAGGAATTTTGAAATCAGACAACATATCACCTGTGCTACTACGCAGGTGATATATTATGCAACTTGCAGTTGCAATAAAATATATGTGGGTTTGACGTCGCGTCAATTAAGAATACGGACGAGAGAACATGTGCGCGACATTTTGGCAGCAGCCGTGGTGTTTGATATCGCCACCTTAAAAACCATACCAAAACATTATAAAATGTACCACCAGTGTGATCCTAAGTCCTTCCTTGTCCGTGGAATTCAGCATATACAGAGCGGAATTAGAGGAGGAGACATAAAAAAACTTCTAGCTCAGAAGGAGTGTCGATGGATTACCATATTGGGGACAATGTCCCCTTATGGATTAAATGAATCACAGGGATTTGCCTCCTTCTTATAGTAATGTCTCATCCTCTGATATTCCACCATGCTCCTCATATATCCATTACAGCCTCTGCAGGTCTGATTTTTATGGCTTTCTAAACTTTTTAACCCCTTTACCCCCAAGGGTGGTTTGCACGTTAATGACCGGGACAATTTTTACAATTCTGACCACTGTCTCTTTATGAGGTTATAACTCTGGAACGCTTCAACGGATCTGCGCGATTCTGAGATTGTTTTCTCGTGACATATTGTACTTCACGTTATTGGTAAAATTTCTTCGATATAACTTGCGTTTATTTTTGAAAAAAATGCAAATATGGCGAAAATTTTGAAAATTTTGCAATTTTCAAACTTTGAATTTTTATTCCCTTAAAACAGAGAAATATGTCACACAAAGTAGTTAAGAAATAACATTTCCCACATGTATACTTTACATCAGCACAATTTTGGAATCCAAACTTTTTTTTCTTAGGAAATTATAAGGGTTAAAAGTTGACAAGCGATTTCTCATTTTTACAACAAAATTTACAAAGCCATTTTTTTTAGGGACCACCTCATATTTGAAGTCACTTTAAGGGGTCTATATAGCAGAAAATACCCAAAAGTGACACTATTCTAAAAACTGCACCCCTCAAGGTACTCAAAACCACATTCAAGAAGTTTATTAACCCTTCAGGTGCTTCACAGGAGCTGAAGCAACGTGGAAGGAAAAAGTGAATATTTAACTTTTTAGCCACAAAAATGATCTTTTACAAACTTTTTTTTTATTTCACAAGGGTAAGGCCTCTTTCACACATCCGGCGGGCGCCTAAACGGCGCCCCCGGCATTTTACCGCAGCGCCGCATGTGAAAAGCTTTCACACTTCCGGCGCCCAAAATGCGGTTTTTTGCCGGATGGTTTCTGATGCTTGGAGAGATAAGAAACCATCCGGCAAAAAAAAAAAAACGTTGCATGCAGCGTTTTGTCCGGCCGCCGCAATGTACATTTGCGCCGCATCCGGACAAAACCGCATGCAACGCATTGACATGCGGCGCCATGCGGCGCTAATGCATGTCAATGCGAAAAAAGCCGCATGCGCCGCATCAGATTTTCAGATGCGGCGCTGCGGGAAAATGCCGGGGGCGCCGCAAGGGGAAAAACGGATGTGTGAAACCAGCCTAAAAGAAGAAAATGGACAGATAAAGTTGTTGTACAATTTCTCCTGAGTACGCCAATACCCCATAAGTGGGGGAAAACCACTGTCTGTGCGCACAGCAGAGCTCATAAGGGAAGGAGCGCCGTTTGACTTTTTCAAACTAAAATTGGCTGGAATTGAGATTGGATGCCATGTCGCGTTTGCAGAGCCCCTGATGCGCCTAAACAGTGGAAACCCCCTACAAGTGACACCATTTTGGAAACTAGACCCCCTGAGGAACTTATCTAGATCTGTTGTGAGCACTTTGAACCCCCAAGTGTTTCACAAAAGTTTATAATGCCTGGGTGTGAAAAAAAAAGAAACAATTTTCCACAAAAATGTTTTTTTAGTCCCAAATTTTTGATTTTTCCCAAGGAAATTGGACCCCAAAAGTTGTTGGCCAATTTGTCCTGAGTACGCTGATACCCAATATGTGGGGGGGGGAACTGTTTGGGCGCACGGCAGGGCTTGGAAAGGAAGTAGCAACGTTTTGGAATGCAGACGTTGATAGGGGTCATGTTCCTTTTGCAGTGCCCCAGATGAGCCTAAACAGTAGAAACCCCCACAAGTGACCACATTTTGGAAACTAGACCCCCTAAGGAACTTATCTAGAGCTTTGATGAGCACTTTGAACCCCCAAGTGCTTCACACAAGTTTATAATGCCCGGGCATGAAAATAAAAAATCCTATTTTTTTTTCCCACAAAAATTATTTTTAGTCACTAATTTTTTATTTTCCCAAGGGTAACAGGAGAAATTGGAACACAAAAGTTGTTGCCAATTTGTCCTGAGTATGCTGATACCCGAAATGTGGGGGGGAACCACTGTTTGGGCGCACGGCAGAGCTCGGAATGGAAGGAGCACCATTTGACTTTTTCCAACCAAAATTGGCTGGAATTGAGATTGGACGCCATGTTGCATTTGGAGAGCCCCTGATGTGCCTAAACAGTGGAAACCCCCCACAAGTGACCCCATTTGGGAAACTAGACCCCCTAAGGAACTTATCTAGATCTTTGGTGAGCAATTTGAACCCCCAAGTGCTTCACACAAGTTTATAACGTAGAGCCGTAAAATTAAAAAATCATATTTATTCCACAAAAATGATCTTTTCACCCCAATTTTTATTTTCCCAAGGGAAACAAGACTCCAAAAGTTATTCTGCAATTTGTCCTGAGTACACTGATACCCAATATGTGGGGGTAAACCACTGTTTGGGTGCATGGCAGAGTTTGGAAGGGAAGGAGCGCCGTTTGACTTTTTCAACGCAGAATTGGCTGGATGCCATGTCGTGTTTGGAGAGCTCCTGATCTGCCTAAACAGTGGAAACCCCAGACAAATGACACCATTTTGGAAACTAGACCCCTCAAGGAACTTATCTAGATGTGTGGTGAGCACTTTGAACTCCCAAGTGCTTCACAGAAGTTTATAATGTACAGCAGTAAAATAATTTTTTTTTTTTTTTTACAAAAATGATTTTTTCGTCCCCAATATTTTATTTTCACAAGGGTAACAGGAGAAATTGGACCCCAAAAGTTGTTGTCCAATTTGTCCTGAGTACGCTGATACCCAATATGTGGGAGAAAACTACTGTATGGGTACACGTTGGGGCTCGGAAGGGAAGTAGTGACGTTTTGGATTGCAGACTTTGATGGAATGCTCTGGGGGCGTCATGGCGCATTTGGAGAGCCCCTGATGCGCCTAAACAGTGGAAACCCCCAACAAGTGACCCCATTTTGGAAAATAGACCCCACAAGGAACTTATCTAGATGTGTGGTGAGCGCTATGAAGCCCCAGATGCTTCACAGAAGTTTATAACGTACAGCCGTAAAAAAAAAAAAAAACATTTTTTTCTTAAAAAATGATATTTTTGCCCCCAGTTTTCTATTTTCCCAAGAGTAACAGAAGAAATAGGACAAATTGCACAATAACTCTTAGGGTCCAGAGTACGCTGATACCTCATGTGGGAGTAAACTACTGTTTGGGCGCATGGCAGAGCTCAGAAGGGAAGGAGCACCGTTTGACTTTTTCAACGCAGAATTGGCTGGAATTGAGATTAGACGCCATGTCACATTTGGAGAGCCCCTGATGTGCCTAAACAGCGGAAACCCCCCAATTCTAGCTCCAACCCTAACCCCAACACACCCCTAACCCTATTCCCAACCCTAACCACAAACCTAACCCTAACACACCCCTATCCCTAATCCCAACCATAACCCTAATACTAACTTTAGCGCCAACCCTAACCCTAACTTTAGCCGCAACCCTAACCTTAACCATAACCCTAATGGGAAAATGGAAATAAATACATTTTTTTAATTGTATTATTTTTCCATAACTAAGGGGGTGATAAAGGGGGGTTTGATTTACTATTTATAGCGGGTTTTTATGATTGGCAGTTGTCACGCTAAAAGATGCTTTTTATTGCAAAAAATTGTTTTTTGCAACGCCACATTTTGAGAGCTATAATTTTTGCATATTTTGGCCTACAGAGTCATGTGAGGTCTTATTTTTTGCGGGACGAGGTGATGTTTTTATTGGTACCATTTTTGAGCACGTGACATTTTTTGATCGCTTTTTATTTCGATTTTTGGGAGGTTAGAATGAACAAAAATCAGCAATTCATGAATTTCTTTTGGGGGAGGCATTTATACCGTTCCACGTGTGGTAAAATTGATAAAGCAGTTTTATTCTTTGGGTCAGTATGATTACGGCGATACCTCATTTATGTCATTTTTTTATGTTTTGGCGCTTTTATACAATAAAAACAATTTTATCTAAAAAATTATTATTTTTGCATTGCTTTATTCTGCGAGCTATAACTTTTTTATTTTTTCACTGATGATGCTGTTTGGCGGCTCGTTTTTTGCGGGACAAGATGACGTTTTCAGAGGTACCATGTTTATTTATATCGGTCTTTTTGATCGCGTATTATTCCACTTTTTGTTTGCAGGTATGATGATAAAGCATTGATTTTTTGCTTTGTTTTTATTTTTATTTTTTTAAGGGGTTCACAAAAGGGGTTAACTAGTGGGACGGTTTTATAGGGGGGGTCGTTACGGATGCGGCAATACCAAATATGTGTACTTTTATTGTTTTATTTTTATTATTTACAGGAAGAAATGAATTTATTGGGGAATATTTTTTTCTTTTTTATTTATTTTGGAATTTTTTTTTACACATGTTTATTTTTATTTTTTTTACTTTTTTACATTGTCCCAGGGTGGGACATCACTGTAAAATGTCAGATCGCTGGTCTCACAGTGTGCACAGCACTCTGTGAGACCAGCGATCTCACAGGCAGCGCTGCATTCTTCTCAGTGCCTGCTCTCAGCAGGCACTGAGTAAGCCGCCTCCCTCCAGGACCTGGGCGCCATCTTGGATCCGGGTCCTGGGAGGTAGGAAGCTCTCAGAACAGCGCGATCACATCGCGCTGTTCTGAGGGTCTCAGGGGAGCTCGCAGGGAGCCCTCTCCCTGCGCGATGCTCCCCTGTGCCCCCGGTACATCGCGATCATGTTTGATCGCGGTGTGCAAGGGGTTAATGTGCCGGGAGCGGTCCGTGACCGCTCCTGGCACATAGTCCCGGGTGTCAGCTGTGATAATCAGCTGACACCCGGCGGCGATTAGCTGCGCTCCCCCCGGGAGCGCAGCTAATCGCTATGACGTACTATCCCGTCCATGGGCAGAATGGCACGGGTTTTATGGACGGGATAGTACGTCTAATGTCAGAGAGGGGTTAATGTTTTTAATTTTGTTCTATTATTCATTGTTTGTCTTTCCATGTCTTTTTCCTGTAGAGCACTGTTTCTCAACTCCAGTCCTCAGGACCCACTAACAGGTCATGTTTTCAGGATTTCCTTAGTATTGCAAAGGTGATGGAATTAATTCTTGAGCAGGTGATAAAATTATCACCTGTGCAATACTAAGTAAATCCTGAAAACATGACCTGTTAGTGGGTCCTGAGGACTGGAGTTGAGAAACAGTGCTCAAGAGAAGGATATATATTCTGTATGTTCATGATATCAATTTATTCGTTTGGTTTACGAATTAGAATGGAAGGATCCTTCTTACCATCTTTACAAACATGGCTCTATCCATGTATATCCATCTCTTCACGATTTATTTGGATGACCTAACAGTTCAATTGAAGATTTGTGTCTTTGACATATTATTTGGATGTATAAGGTCTGCCTTGTGTTTATATATGAGATCCATCTTTCGCCACCATCATCTTCATGAATCCAATATTGTCTAGCATATATCACTACTGATTAATTTGATTTCATTTATATTTTTGAGATCGTGTATCGATGTATACATGTTTGTACTTTGGTGTTTGTTACTTGCATATATGTAATGCTAATGTCAGATCTATTAATGTCATCATTGATTGATCAAATTACCATTCTGGTTTCTGTATATATATCCGGTGTAGCAGAAAATCCCCTATTGCTTAGGATGGGAGCGCCTGCGCCTGCGCGCTGATCGCGCGTCATGTGTCCCCCTATCTATATGGTGTGCCGGGTTTCCGTGGGAACGGCAAGGCGCCTGCCGCCCTGCGAGACCAGGCACATCTGACGGGGGTGATGTTTTGATTGCAGCGATCGGTGCAGCAGAGCGCATGTGCCGATATCACATCCCCATTGGCTCTGGTCAGATCATGTGACCGGAGGTAACCGGCATAAATACACTGACATGGATTTAGTAAAGCCACGCCTCCTGAAGAAGGTAATACCAACCGAAACGTGCGTTGGGTAACTGGACTTGAGACCCACATGGCTCTGCTTAATAGGTAACATTGCGCCTCGCTTTTTCATATATATATTGTTGCATCTTACTAATCTATTTGAATGGATGGGTATTGAGCTCACTTAGCTGAGCCACTCTGCCTGACATCAACCAGGATGGAGGACTTTGTCCCCACATGGCTATTTCTATTATGTGTCAAGCAGGTCACTATCCTAACATAAGATGCCAGTAATAGTATATATGCAGCAGCCTGTTCTTATGTCAATTTTTGCCCTGTGGGCCTCATTTCCTGTCTATTTTTGGACACTGTCATATTAGCCATATAACTGATGATACTAATGTTTACATGTCTGTTTCTACATGTTGTATTTTTTAATGTTTATACCGATTAGGGTTTTTTTCAATAAAGTCTGCACTTTTCTACATTCATAGCACGGACTCAGTGGTTTTTTGTATATCATATTTGCACCATGAGGCAGCAGGGAGAAGAAGGGTGTTCCATCGTGGGCAGGACCCCACAGTGAGGCGCGAAAAATCATGGCAGCCCACTCCAAGTGTTACTGGACCTGTACGTGTTCATCAGCAAATGAGATCCGCCTCCTGATCGTGGATGGTGGGAAAAGAAAGAAAAAGAAGGCCCGCCCACAGAAGAGAGAGCGGGAACGCGACAGAGGTGCAGCCGAGGAGCTCCTGGAGGGCGCGCTGCCCGCCTCTACACCCCATGGACCTAGCCAGCCTCGCTCATCAATGCAATGGGATCGGGCATCCGGCCTGGAAGATCAGTTTGGGGCCTTACTCTAGCCTACTCATGTCGCAGAAGAGGTCTATGCTGAGCAGGTGGTGTACCGCAGGAACCATGAGGTGACAGATCTCATGGGGTTCCCCGGTGAGCAAGAAAAAAGGGAGCAGACTGGAGGTCCTGAGCTGGAGGGAGTACAGTGGAAGCTGGAGGAGCGGGAACATCAGGCTCAGCGTAGAGCTCAGGATGAGTAGGACCTGGAGGCCAAGAGGCAAGCTCGCAAGATTAGGGGGGGCAGACCAGGGGGCCCTGTGGCAGGGCACGGTGGTGGATTTCCGGCTGAAGGCAGGCTGGGGCTTCATCAAGGAGCCCAACCTGCTGGCAGAAATCTTTGTGAACCGGCAGGATGTTGAATCCCATGTTAGAAGGACACCCGGATAGGGATCTATACCCAGGGAATTGTGTAACATACACTCGACACTGGGGCATAAAAAGCTGGTACGCTCTGAACGTACAAAAATGCAGGCCCGCCACCGCCGACCAGGAAGCTGACAGCAGGGGGCAAACTCCAACATCTAAGCCACCTCAAGCCCGAGACACCACTCCTACAACACCAACAACAAACCCTGCATCAGCCTCTATTGTCCAGTCAAGGCTCATTCCAGTCCGGAACGTGAGTACCCAAACACCCGTGGCAGGACATGACCTAACAGTTCATGCCAGCACCAACCACGACCTCTTTGTAGCTCCAGTGTGGCTTTCGTGCCTGACTTTTCCCAAGCCAGGGAACAGCCAGCGCCAGGTGCTGCACCAAAAAGGAAGTAAAGAAAATATTGACTGTAAATAGTTAAAAGGAATGTAAGTTACAAGTTATCCCGGGAGGGTTTTGGGCAAAAAGTTTACCAGTCCTTTTATTAATAAACTATGAGATCATGAACAATGGTTGAACCAAACTTTTACCTGTACATAGTTAGCGCTTCTTAATGTGTTCCTTCTTGGTTTTACTTGAAGCCTTTAGGGTGCGCCTAACACACTATACCCTTGCACAACTGACTTCAGAATAAAAACCGTCTGGCGTGGCCGAAGTAGTGGTCCAAAGTGGAGAACAGCCATGCCTTGTAGCCCGCCCAAGGCCTACGTTGGGGGTTTGAGACGGGTCCACCATGTTGCACTAGAGAAAAATACCTCAGTTCCAGATTTCGCTAAACCCTGTTGAACTTGAAAGAGAAAGTTTTACTGCACTTAGTATAAAAATATCTTGTAGCACTTAATGTTGAAATTGCATTAAAAGTAAATATTCTTAGAGAAAGTTTTAATCGCACTTTAAAGTAAATGCTTACCTGTAGAAAATGCCAAAGAATGTTTTATTTAAAAGTAATGTCAGTCTTGATGTTTTTCTACCCTGTTATTTATGTAACGTTTAAGAAACAGTGCCTCCCATGAAGGGAAGTTGCGTTTTAATTATTTTATCTGTTGAAATGCATTTCAAGAAAAAGTTTTGCATATTCCTTGTAACACCTGTTTTACTCTCTTTCAGCCCGCGGACTTGCTGTGTTTAACAGGAGGGGTATGTGGCGCCCCTGAAGGTCCAGTCGCCACAGAGGTACTGCACCTCATCCAGAGGTGTGGTACCCCACTCTCAGGTAAGCAGGGAGCACCACTCAGGACTCTAACACCTGCACCCAACACAGACTATTGCAGCAGGGCACCCTGGACGTACCCTACGGGAGGATGATCTCATCCCAGGCTGGATAGTAAAGGGTGTTGGGAGAGTGGGTGGAGAAAGTAGAAGGAAGGGAGTGGAGCTTAGTGAGAGGGAAGGTGACTGTAGAGTCAGAACAGGAGGGGAGCTCAGACTGTAAGGAGCTTGTCCCCAGACGTAGGAAACTAGTAGTAAGTACGAGACAGAAAGAAGCTTCCGGAAGGACAGAAGAGGTCCTAGGGGCACGGATAGTGAGTAGTCCATCAGTGGGGTCCGATCCAGTAGTTGAGGGACCAGGTCGCAGTAAGGGTACCGGCCCCAGCCTAGTGGAGATCCTCAAGACTCAGCTAGCAAGCCGGAGGCAAAAACTGAACCTGGAAATTATAGGCCAGTGAGCTTAACATCTACTGTGGGTAAAATCCTGGAGGGTTTTTTTAAGAGATACTATATGGGAGTATCTGAGGCTGAATAACCTCATGACACAGTATCAGCATGGGTTTACGAGGGACCGTTCTTGTCAGACTAATCTGATAAGATTTTATGAAGGGGTAAGTTCCGGACTGGACCAAGGGAACGCAGTGGACGTTGTTATGTTTCGGTAGCTGAGGAGAAATTGCAAAAAATAGCCAAAGAAGCAATACACCAGAGAGGCTGGAAACTATTGGATTGCAGGACCCTGAACTAACCGCAACACTAGAAGTAGCATTGAAGCGTACCTACGGTGATCCTAGATGCCTCATCACAGCCGGAGAGATAGCTACACCTAAAGGCAGAAAGATGAATGCTATCTGCCCCGTAGCAGAATCCCCAAAGAAATAGGAAGCCCCCAAACATGTAATGGCGGTTAGACCAGAAGAAAATACGAACACAGACAGAAAAAAGAATGAGCAAACGCTGGGGCCCAATCTGTCTAAATAGAAAAGTATAGGAAAGAATTCTGACTGCAACCCAAAAAACCCTGACAAAAATACCAACACTTCTGATTAACAAAAAAAACTGAGATCACACGATCTCTACCACCTAAATTAGATCTCTGGTGTAACACACAGAAATTCAGTAAATAAAAAGTGACATAGGAACAGAGCAAAAGTGCAAACACAAACAGAGCACAATTGCAGAGCCAGGCCCCAAAAGGGGACCAGGCTGAAGTCTACTGCTAAGCAGCAAACAAGCAAGGAAAATCCAACAAGAGGAGAAAAAACAGAAGATCACTTCTCTGAATGAGAGCAGGAATGCAAGCTGAGCTCCAAGCAAGACCAGGAAGAACAATTGATTACCGGCAAGGCTGAAGGGAGTTCAGGTCACTTATATCAGACCATTCAGAGCCAGCTGAAGGGCATTCAGCAATCAGTTCATTACCCTCAGCAACCACCGGAGGGAGCCCCAGCTCAGAAGTCACCTCCAGAGTATTCAGAACAGTACCCCCCCCTTGAGGAAGGGTAACCGAACCCTCACCTGCGCAACCAGGCCGATCAGGATGAGCTCGATGATAGGCACGGATCAGTCTCCCAGCATGGATGTCCGAAGCAAACACCCAAGAATTGTCCTCTTGACCATAACCTCTCCACTTAACCAAATACTGGAGTTTTCGTCTAGCAAAACGAGAATCCAAAATTTTCTCAACCACATACTCCACATTGCCCTCCACCAAAACAAGGTCGGGAGCCGCAGCCATAGGAACCACTGGCTCGAGAAACCTCTTTAATAAGGACTTGTGGAACACGTTATGGATCTTAAATGTCCCTGGAAGAAGAAAAATGGAAGGAAACCGGATTAATAATTTCCATGATCTTATAAGGTCCAATGAACCTTGGCTTAAATTTTGGAGATTCAACCTTCATAGGGATATTTCTTGAGGACAACCAAACCAAGTCCCCCACTTTAAAAAGAGGACCATCAGTCCTATGCAGGTGGGCAAACCGCTGGGCCTTCTCTTGAGAGAGAGACAACCTCTCCACTACCTGGTCCCAAATCTGCTGCATATGCTCCACAATACAGTCAACCCCGGGACAGACAGAAGCCTCCGCCTGTCCCGAAGAAAATCGAGGGTGAAACACAGAATTGCAGAAAAATGGAGACATCAAGGTGGCAGAGCTAGCCCTATTATTAAGAGCAAACTCAGCAAAAGGCAAAAAAGAGATCCAGTCATCTTGGTCAGCAGACACAAAACATCTCAAATAAGTCTCCAAGGTCTGGTTTGTTCTCTCAGTTTGTCCATTGGTCTGAGGGTGAAATGCACAGGAGAAAGATAACTGAACACCAAATTTAGAACCTCCAAAATCTGGAAACAAACTGGACTCCTCTGTCAGACACAATGTTCTTCGGAATGCCATGTAACCGAACCATGTGCTGAAAGAACAAAGGCAAAGGTTTTGCCAATTTTTATCATAAATTTATTGGTAATTTCTCCGGTATTGTTAAACCATTGACTGATTTGACCAAAAAGGGTTCCGATGTGGTGAATTGGCCTCCTGAGGCAGTTTCTGCGTTTCAGGAACATAAGCAGAGATTCATTTCTCCAACTGAACGTAATTATGACGTGGGTAATCGGGAGTTATTGGCCATGAAGTGGGCCTTTGAAAAGTGGAGACATTGGCTGGAAGGAGCCAAACATCAGGTGGTGGTCCTCACGGACCATAAGAACCTGGTTTATCTCGAATCAGCCAAGCGACTTAATACTAGACAGGCCAGGTGGGCCTTGTTTTTCACACGTTTTAATTTTGTGGTTTCTTTTCTTCCGGGCACTAAGAATGTTAAGGCGGATGCCCTCTCGAGGAGTTTCTTTGCAGATTCTCCTCTGAGTTATCTGATCCTGCTGTTATTGTGAAAGAGGGTGTAGTTCTTTCCGCCATCTCGCCCAATTTGAGACTGGCTCTGGAGGGGTGTCAGGAGGATAAACCTGAATGCTGCCCTTTTGGGAAATTGTTTGTCCCAGACCAATGGAAGAAGAGTGTGATGTCTGAGATTCATTGTTCCACGTTGGCTGGTCATCCCGGGATTTTTGGTACCAGAGACTTGGTGAGTCGGTCCTTTTGGTGGCCTACTTTGTCTCGTGACGTCAGGGAATTTGTGCAGTCCTGTGGGACTTGCTCTCGCTCCAAGCCTTGCTCTCGCTCTAGTGGTTTGTTAATGCCATTACCTGTGCCCAAGAGGCCATGGACCCATATCTCTATGGCTTTTATTTCCGACCTCCCTGTTTCTCAGAGAATGACCGTTATCTGGGTAATCTGTGATAGGTTTTCCAAGATGATACATCTTGTGCCATTACCTAAGTTACCTTCCTCCTCCGAATTGGTGCCTTTGTTCCTTCAGCACGTGGTTCGGTTACATGGCATTCCGGAGAACTTTGTGTCTGACAGAGGAGTCCAGTTTGTGTCCAGATTTTGGAGGACATTTTGTTCTAAACTTGGTGTTCAATTATCTTTCTCCTCTGATTTTCATCCTCAGACCAATGGACAAACCGAGAGAACAAACCAGACCTTGGAGACTTATTTGAGATGTTTTGTGTCTGCTGATCAAGATGACTGGGTCTCTTTTTTGTCTTTGGCTGAGTTTGCTCGTAGTAATAGGGCTAGCTCTGCCACCTTGATGTCTCCATTTTCTGCAATTTTGGGTTTCATCCTCGATTTTCTTCGGGACAGGCGGAGGCATCTGTCTGTCCGGTTGTTGACTATGTTGTGGAGCGAATGCAGCAGATTTGGGACCAGGTAGTGGAGAGGTTGTCTCTCTCTCAGGAGAAGGCCCAACGGTTTGCCAACCGGCATAGGACTGATGGTCCTCTGTTTAAATTGGGGGACTTGGTTTGGTTGTCCTCAATAAATATCCCTATGAGGGTTGCATCTCCAAAGTTTAAGCCCAGGTTCATTGGACCTTATAAGATCATGGAGATTCTTAATCCTGTTTCCTTCCGTTTACTTCTTCCAGGGACATTTAAGATCCATAACGTGTTCCACAAGTCCTTATTGAAGAGGTTTGTCAAGCCAGTGGTTCCTATGGCTGCGCCTCCTGACCCTGTTTTGGTTGAGGGCAATCTGGAGTATGTGGTTGAGAAAATATTGGATTCTCGTTTTTCTAGACAGAAACTCCAGTATTTGGTTAAGTGGAGAGGTTATGGTCAGAAGGACCATTCTTGGGTGTTTGCTTCAGACATCCATGCTAGGAGACTGATCCGTGCCTATCACCGAGCTCATCCTGATCGGCCTGGTTGCACAAGTGAGGGTTCGGTGACCCCTCCTCAAGGGGGGGTACTGTTATGAATGTGCTAGAGATGGTTTCTGAGCAGAGGCTCCCTCTGGTGGTTACAGACAGTACTGAACCTTTCAGCGAGGAGTGGTAATCTGGGTTCACGGACTGGTCTGATATAAGGGAGGTTCCCTCCCATGATGTTTGCCGGTGATCAATTGTTCGTGTCTCAATTGTGGTTCCTGGTTCATTTGGAAGTTAGCTGGAGTCTTGCCTGCATCTCCTGCTTTCAGATAAGATATTTTTTGCTTTTCTTTTTGTGCTTGCTTTTTGCATTGTTTTCTGCACTTTTGTGGAGGTCAGTCAGGTCCCCTCCTGGGGCCTGAGCTCCTCACAGTTTATCTGCAGCCACTATTGTTTGCTCATTTGCTTTTTCCTGCTTTTTCAGCGGCTGCAGCTTGGTTTTGTTCACACTGAGAACTGATTTAGTGGGTGGCGAGATCATGTGATCTCAGTATTTTTGTAATCAGAATTGTTGGATTTTTGTAGGGTTTTCTGGGTTGCAGAAAGTAATCTCTCCTGTCCTATCCTATTTAGTCAGCTTGTGGCCCCAGCGTTTGCTCAGTCTATTTTCTGCCTATGTTTGTATTTTCATCTTGTCTATCCGCCATTATATGTTTGGGGGCTTCCTATTTTCTTTGGGGATCTGCTCCAGGGCAGATAGCTTTCATCTTTCTGCCTTTAGGTGTAGTTATCTCTCAGGTTGTGACGAGGCGTCTAGGATCAACGTAGGAACGCTCCACGGCTACCTCTAGTTGTGTCATTAGTTTAGGAATCTGCAACCCATCAGTTACCAACATCTCAGGTGTTCGGCTGCCCTGCTGTTGTTCCTGTCCTCCTCAGCTACCGAAACATAACAGCTGCTCCTGAATCAACAAAATCCTGAGACGAAAATGTGGACAGGGAGCAAATCAGGGTAACAGTCAACAGAAATTTAGTCTGAACACTACTCAAGACAACTGAGCGCACAAAACGTCTTCCCCGCTTAGGGCGTATGGAAATAGCATGAAAAGCGTCACCACAGTAGAAACATAATCCATTGTTCTTTCGAAACTCATGACGCTGAGCCCCAGAAGTCACTCCATCACACTGCATGGGCTCAGGAGCTGGCTCATAAGGCAACACTATCTCACGCATACCTCTGTGCTCACGCAAACGTCTGTCAATTTGAATAGCCAGAGACATAGAATCATTGAGACCAGAGGGAACAGGGAATCCCACCATAACGTCCTTTACATTTTCTGACAGACCCTTCCGAAAAAGGGATGCCAAAGCATCATCATTCCATTTGGTCAGGACTGCCCACTTTCAAAATTTCTGACAGTACAGCTCAGCGTCTTCAAGACCCTGATTTAATGCCAACAAGGTCTTTTCAGCTTGATCAGTGACATTAGGTTCATCGTATAATAACCCCAGAGCCTGAAAAAAATACATCAACATCATTCAAAACAGGATCCCCAGGTGTCAGGGAAAAAGCCCAATCCTGAGGGTCGCCGAGCAGCAGAGAGATGACAATTTGAACCTGCTGTGCTGCGCTCCCTGAGGACTTAGGCTTCAAGGCAAAAAACAACTTACAGTTATTTTTGAAATTCAGAAATTTAGACCGATCCCCCAAAATAAATCTGGCATGGGGATCCTAGGCTCCACAACTGGCAACCTAGCAAGATAGGTAGCAATTCTCTGAACCTCAGTGGCAAGCTGCTTCACACGGCCAGACAACTGTGCAAACTCCATTGAGGAAAAAAAATCCTCCTCAGCACCCTGAGAAAAAGAGGGAAAAAATGCAACAAACAGAGAAAAAAAAAATTTCTGACAACTCCCATTTTTCTTTTTCCTTTTACTATTTTTCCCTTCTGTTGAGTACCATATAATTTTCAGTTTGGCCGGTAATACTGTTATGTTTCGGTAGCTGAGGAGAAATTGCAAAACATAGCCAAAGAAGCAATATACCAGAGAGGCTGGAAACTATTGGATTGCAGGACCCTGAACTAACCGCAACACTAGAAGTAGCCGTGGAGCGTACCTACGGTGATCCTAGACGCCTCGTCACAGCCGGAGAGATAGCTACACCGAAAGGCAGAAAGATGAATGCTATCTGCCCCGTAGCAGAATCCCCTAAGAAATAGGAAGCCCCCAAACATGTAATGGCGGTTAGACCAGAAGAAAATACGAACACAGACAGAAAAAAGAATGAGCAAATGCTGGGGCCCAATCTGTCTAGATAGAAAAGTATGGGAAAGAATTCTGACTGCAACCCAAAAAAACCCTGACAAAAATACCAACACTTCTGATTAACAAAAAACCTGAGATCACACGATTTCTACCACCTAAATCAGATCTCTGGTGTAACACACAGCAATTCAGCAAATAAAAAGTGACATAGGAACAGAGCAAAAGTGCAAACACAAACAGAGCACAATTGCAGCGCCAGGCCCCAAAAGGGGACCAGTGTTATGATTTGGTAGTTGAGGAGAGCAGGCAAAAAAGGCAATACACCAGAGAGGTTGGAATCTACTGGATTGCAGTACCCTGACTAACCACCACAACTAAAGGCAGCCGTGGAGCGTACCTACGTTGGTCCTAGACGCCTCGTCACAGCCTGAGAAGCTAACTACACCTAAAGATAGAAAGAGGAAAACTATCTGCCCCGGAGCAGATCCCCAAAGAACATAGGAAGCCCCCAAACATGTAATGGCGGTTAGACAAGAGGAAATACAGACACAGACAGAAAATAGTATGAGCAAACGTTGGGGCCCAATCTTCCTAGAAAGAAAAGGATAGGAAGGACACTTACTGCAATCCAAAAAACCCTAAAAAAATACCAACTCACTAATTGCAAAAACACCTGAGATCACATGACCTCTACCACCTAAATTAGTTCTCTGGTGTAACAAAACTAAGCAGCAGCCACTGAAAAAACTGGAAAAGGCAAATGAACAAATAACAGTGGCTCAGATAAACTGAGAGGAGCACAAGCCCCCGGAGGGGACCTGGCTGACCTCCACAGAAGTGCAGGACAAAATGCAAAAAGCAAGCACAAAAATAAAAGCAGAAAATATCTTATCTGTTAGCAGAAGATGCAGGCAAGACACAGCAAGCTTCCAAGTGAACCAGGAACCAAAGTTGAGACAAGAACAATTGATCACCGGCAACCCTGATGGGAGGGAACCTCCCTTATATAAGACCAGTCTGTAACACCTGATTGCCAATCTTCACAATCTTCATTGAATAGTTCAGTACTGTTTGTAACCACCAGAGGGAGCTTCTGCTCAGAATTCATTTCTAACACATTCACAACAGACCAGGCTGAAGTCTACTGCTAAGCAGCAAACAAGCAAGGAAAATCCAACAAGAGGAGAAAAAACAGAAAATCACTTATCTGAATGAGAGCAGGAATGCAAGCTGAGCTCCAAGCAAGACCAGGAAGAACAATTGATTACCGGCAAGGCTGAAGGGAGTTCAGATCACTTATATCAGACCATTCAGAGCCAGCTGATGGCCGTTCAGCAATCAGTTCATTACCCTCAGCAACCACCGGAGGGATCCCCAGCTCAGAAGTCGCCTCCAGATTATTCACAACAGGACGTGGTGTTCATGGACTTCTCAAAAGCTTTTGATACGGTGCCACACAAAAGATTGATACATAAAATGAGAACAATGAGGATAGGGGAAAATATGTGTAAGTGGGTTAAGAACTGGCTCATGGATAGGAAACAAAGGGTGGTTATTAATGGAGCACACTCGGACTGGGTCACAGTTAGCAGTGGGGTACCACAGGGGTCAGTATTGGGGCCGCTTCTCTTTAACATATTTATTAATGACCTTGTAGGGGGCATACAGAGTAGTATTTCAATATTTGCAGATGACACTAAACTCTGCAGGGTAATAAATACAGAGGAGGACAATTTTATATTACAGGAGGATTTATGTAAACTAGAAGCTTGGGCTGATAAATGGCAAATGAGCTTTAATGGGGATAAATGTAAGGTCATGCACTTGGGTAGAACAAAAGATGTATAATTATGTGCTTAATTGTAAAACACTGGGCAAAACTGTCACTGAAAAAGACCTGGGTGTATGGGTGTATGACAAACTCACATTTAGTGGCCAATGTCAGGCAGCTGCTGCCAAGGCAAATAAAATAATGGGATGCATTAAAAGAGGCATAGATGCTCATGAGGAGAACATCATTTTACCTCTATACAAGTCACTGGACCACACTTAGAATACTGTGTACAGTTTTGGTCTCCGGTGTATAAGAAAGACATAGCTGAACTGGAGCTGGTGCAGAGAAGAGCGACCAAGGTTATTAGAGAACTGGGGGTCTGCAATAACAGGACAGGTTATTACACTTGGAGTCATTTAGTTTGGAGAAATGAAGGCTTAGGGGTGATCTTATTACAATGTATAAATATATGAGGGGACAGTACAAAGACCTTTCTAATGATCTTTTTACTCTTAGACCTGTGACGGTGACAAGGGGGCATCCTCTATGTCTGGAGGAAGGAAGGTTTTGTCATAATCACAGATGCAGAGTCTTTACTGTAAGAGCAGTGAGACTATGGAACTCTCTGCCGTCTAATGTTGTAATGAGTGATTCCCTATTAAAATTTAAGAAGGGACTGGATGCCTTTCTTGAAAAGTATAATATTACAGGCTATATTCACTAGTTTCCTAGATATTGCGTTGATCCAGGGAGCTAGTCTGATTGCCGTATGTGGAGTCGGTAAGGAATTTTTTTCCCCAATGTGAAGCTTACTGTTTGCTACTTGGGTTTTTTTTTGCCTTCTTCTGGATCAACATGTTAGGGCAGGTTAGGATAGGATATGGGTTGAACTAGATGGACTTAGAGTCTTCCTTCAACCTTAATAACTATGTAACTATGTAACAGCCACAGTAACTCTTTGCTGAAAAGGCAGCCATATAGGAGCAAGGGGACGCAGATAGGACGTCGCCCGATAGGGTCCGCAGCTGCTGGCTCGGGACACTGACTGTGAGGTACTGGACAGGAAGGGTGGAAAGTCAGCACAGTGAGATGGCCAGGAAAGGAACACATTGAAGGGAGTCCTTGAAAGGTGTATTCCAATCTCCCTGGGAGTTTGCTGGACCCCTCACCTGGAGAACACAGCACCAATTGGGCATCTGTGCATGCAAAAACTGTGAGTAAAGCTTTGGAAACTGCACCTGACTGTGTCCTTTCAAGTTGTTCCTGCAACACCCACTCAGCACTGCCAAATACTACATCATTACTATCTTGAACATATTACATCTGCCCTTGGACATAGCCCTCCCTGTGGAGGGCTGAACCAACTCTGCTGCACCAACAACTGTCCCAGAGGACTGAATCTGCAGCGTCGGCTAACATCTTTATTGCCGAGTACCACAGGTGGTGTCGCTTTGCTATAAACTTTATTCCCTTGTAAATACCCCATATATTGGACGCCCAGGTCTACAGACTGGATCACTGCAGCCGTGACATTGCCCCTTTAAGAAGTGGCCCGGTACCGAGTATCACCACTGCCCTGGTGGGCGCTCCAATCCTCTTACAGATATGCCACAATTTTTGGCACACAGAGAGATAGGCGTCTGACACAGATACCACACTGGTCACTCCATGTAGCCTGTATTTTTTTAGTTTATACCCCAAAATATTGTACAGAACTAGGGTAACAGACAGCAAATACAGTGGAATATAGGCCAGAAATGTCACAATTTGTAGACCACAGATAGATCTGGCGTCTGACGGAGATAGAACACTGTTAAATATGTGGGCTGGATTTTTTTTTTGGACCACCAAAATTGTGTCAATAACTAGGCTATGACACTAAAAAAATTGTTGTAGTACTAAAATTGTAAAATATTTATCACAATGATATGTGATGTGTGTGGCGTTAAAAACACAGTGATAAATATAAGAACTGTAGATAAATATTTTTGGCCACCTAAAGATTTTTTGGTCAGCAAGATGGTGGCCAAAAATGTTGTAAGACACTCCAAAAAATACTACAGCAACAAAAAAAAAAGAATTTTGTGTGCTCTCAGATCTGATCACATCTTTAAAAAAGCAGTTTTAAATTGCCAGACTTTCACACTGTTGTATTAAAATGATCTAGCTGTAGTCTGCAGTGTGACCAAGCAAATAAATGTAGAAAAAAAATCGGGTCTCTGGATTGCTTTGTAATAAATTTAGCAGGATTCAGGTGCAAAAAAAAAAAAAATCCTAGCCACGGATACCTGCATCTAGGTATATATACACTGTTCAACAAAATAAAGGGAACACTTCAACAACAGAATATAACTCCAAGTAAATCAAACTTCTGTGAAATCAAACTGTCCACTTAGGAAGCAACACTGATTCACAATCAATTTCACATGCTGTCGTGCAAATGGAATAGACAACAGATGGAAATTACTGGCAATTATCAAGACACAATAAAGGAGTGGTTCTGCAGGTGGGGACCACAGACCACATCTCAGTACCAATGCTTTCTGGCTGATGTTTTGGTCACTTTTGAATGTTGGTTGTGCTTTCACACTCATGGTAGTATGAGACGGACTCTACAACCCACACAAGTGGCTCAGGTAGTGCAGCTCATCCAGGATGGCAGATCAATGCGAGCTGTGGCAAGAAGGTTTGCTGTGTCTGTCAGCGTAGTGTCCAGAGGCTGGAGGCGCTACCAGGAGAAAGGCCAGTACACCAGGAAACGTGGAGGGGACCGTAGGAGGGCAACAACCCAGCAGCTGGACCGCTACCTCCACCTTTGTGCAAGGAGGAACAGGAGGAGCACTGCAAAATGACCTCCAGCAGGCCACAAATGTGAATGTGTCTGCACAAACGGTTAGAAACCGACTCCATGAGGATGGTCTGAGTGCCCGATGTCCACAGATGGAGGTTGTGCTCACAGCCTAACACCGTGCAGGACACTTCGCATTTGCCACAGAACACCAGTATTGGCAAATTCGCCACTGGCGCCCTGTGCTCTTCACAGATGAAAGCACGTTCACACTGAGCACGTGACAGATGTGACAGAGTCTGGAGATGCCATGGAGCGCGATCCGCTGCCTGCAACATCCTTCAGCATGACCGGTTTGGCAGTGGGTCAGTAATGGTGTGGGGTGGCATTTCTTTGGAGGGCTGCACAGCCCTTCAAGTGCTCGCCAGAGGTAGCCTGACTGCCATTAGGTACCGAGATGATATCCTCAGACCCCTTGTGAGACCATATGCTGGTGCGGTTGGCCCTGGGTTCCTCCTAATGCAGAACAATGCCAGACCTCGTGTGGCTGGAGTGTGTCAGCAGTTAATGCAAGATGAAGGCATTGAATCTATGGACTGGCCCGCCCGTTCCCCAGACCTGAATCCGATTGAGCACATCTGGGACATCATGTCTCGCTCCATCCACCAACGTCACTTTGCACCACAGACTGTCCAGGAGTTGGCGGATGCTTTAGTCCAGGTTTGGCAGGAGATCCCTCAGGAAACCATCCTCCGCCTCATCAGGAGCATGCTCAGATGTTGAAGGGAGGTCATACAGGCATGTGGAGGCCACACACACTACAAAGATGGCTGCGGCGTTACAGTGCGTGGCTGACAATCCCTGCATGTTCATTGGCGCTGTAAAGAGCGCCAAAATTGCAGGGCGGCGACCCGAGCTCCCCCGAATAATACCGGAAATGCTCGGTGCTTGTCGAGTACACCGAGTACCGTGATACTCGGGCGAGTAACGAGTTGATGCTTTTATTGGTACCAGTTTTGGGCACATGACATTTTTTGATCGCTTTCTATTCCGATTTTTGGGAGAATGAACAGAATCCAGCAATTCAGGAATTGGCTTTTGTTTTTTTTTATACCATTCCACGTGTGGTAAAATTGGTAAGGCAGCTTTATTCTTTGGGTCAGTACAGTTACAACAATACCGAGTTTATATATTTTTTATGTTTTGCACAATAAAAACTATTTTATAGAAAAAAATAATTACTTTTGCATTGCTTTATTCTGAGAGGTATAACTTTTTTATTTGTCTGCTGATGGAGCAGTATGGCGGCTTATTTTTTGTGGGACAAATGACATTTTCAGCAGTATAATTTTTATTTACATTCATCTTTTTTATTGCATTTTATTGCACTTTTTGTTAAGCGGTATGATGATAAAGCTTTGTTGCATTTTTGCCTTGTTTTTGTGTTTTTTTCTACAGTGGTCACTGAAGGGGTTAACTAGTAGGACAGTTTTGTAGACTGGGTTGTTCTGGACGCAGTGATACCAAATATGTGTACTTTTTTTTTTACCGAAGTGTATTTCTCGGAAAATACATACATATACAGTACAGACCAAAAGTTTGGACACACCTTCTCATTCAAAGATTTTTCTGTATTTTCATAACTATGAAAATTGTAGAATCACACTGAAGGCATCAAAACTATGAATTAACACGTGGAATTATACATTACACTTTACAAAAAAGTGTGAAACAACTGAAAATATGTCTTATATTCTAGGTTCTTCAAAGTAGCCACCTTTTGCTTTGATTACTGCTTTGCACGCAGAAAAGGTGAACGGATGGACTCTACATGCCTGGTTCCCACCGTGAAGCATGGAGGGGGTGGTGTGATGGTGTGGGGGTGCTTTGCTGGTAACACTGTTGGGGATTTATTCAAAATTGAAGCGGTGAGCGGTCCAGCTCACCCCAAACCATCTCGATTGGGTTCAGGTATGGTGACTGTGGAGGCCAGGTCATCTGGCGTAGCACCCCAACACTCTCCTTCTTGGTCAAATAGCCCTTACACAGCCTGGAGGTGTGTTTGGGGTCATTGTCCTGTTGAAAAATAAATGATGGTCCAACTAAACGCAAACCGGATGGAATAGCATGCTGCTGCAAGATGCTGTGGTAGCCATGCTGGTTCAGTATGCCTTCAATTTTGAATAAATCCCCAACAGTGTCACCAGCAAAACATCCCCACATCATCACACCTCTTCCTCCATGCTTCACGGTGGGAACCAGGCATGTAGAGTCCATCCGTTCACCTTTTCTGCGTGCAAAGCATTAATCAAAGCAAAAGGTGGCTACTTTGAAGAACCTAGAATATAAGACATATTTTCAGTTGTTTCACACTTTTTTGTAAAGTGTAATGTATAATTCCACATGTGTTAATTCATAGTTTTTATGCCTTCAGCGTGATTCTACAATTTTCATAGCCATGAAAATACAGAAAAATCTTTGAATGAGAAGGTGTGTCCAAACTTTTGGTCTGTACTGTATATATACACGTGATCAAAATTGTTGGTACTCTTCGTTTAATCACAGAAAAACCCACAATGGTGACAGAAATAACTTGAATCTGACAAAATACATTTAACATGTCCCTTTTGTCACATTATTTTCAGAGGTACCATCATTTCTGTCCAGGCCTATTTGATGAGTTTATTTTTTTTTAAATTCTGTGGAAGCATGGTTGAAAAGCAATATCTGACTTTCATTTGTTCATTATCATAAATTTTTGATTATTACTTCTGTCAGTGGTAAACTTGTAAAAAGCAGATCACAGCTGCGGGCTCACGTAGACATTTTGCAGTGTGGGAACCACGGCTCTCTGCCCGTTGTTATAATTTTACCGCCGATCAGAAGCAGTGTTGCCGCGCTGTCATGCACATGACTGACATGAAAAGGGGGGTGACCTTTGGCCACCTATGGCTATCACATGCGCAGGGGGCTTATCTTAGTTATCCCACCGTTGCTAACAAAGTGATGAAAACAGCAAGCTAGTCTTGACCTATCAATTTACCGCAGGGATTTATTTTAGTTATCCCACTGCTGCCAACAATATGTCACGAACTGCAGGGATTTATGTATATCCCACTTTCTGGTTCCGCTTTGGGACTCTCAGCTCTCCGGTGCCCCCCTTACCCTCAGGTCAGTCAGGGAACTGCACCTAGGATAATTAGTCACCGGACGGGCCACTTGTTGTGCACTGGCTATTAGGCACGCTGCAGTGAGGGAATTATAACTAGTCATAGCCGCAACCAGGCAAGAGCTTATAAAATCCGTTCCATCCCTGCCAGCGTTGCCCACCAGCCCAGGGCACACTTCGCTGCCACCAGTTCCGATTTCTCTATTAATATTTCTAAATTAATAAAGGGGGTCCGAAGCCAACCCAAATTAGTAGCGTAATTCACTTCAGGCACGTGCAAATTCGTTATTGTTAGAACTCTCCTGTTAGGTTTTTTCTATCTTGCTGGTCACATGACCTTTTTTGCCTATTTAATCCTGCTCCGCCCTTCTGGCTTTGCTGGACTTCATTGTAATTTCTACTCTTAAGCTAGCCAGGTGCTTTGTTACCTTAGTCAGTTTTTGCTTGGTCTTCGGACCTCTATGTTCTATGTTGTTGTTTTGTCTTTTACTGCTACAACTTCTGTTAGGAGGTGTCCATCTTTCTCCCAGTCCCTAGTTCTTGTAGGGATCCCTTCCTCGCATCTATAGGTCTTCATACAGACTAGCTGAGGACTTTAGCAGGTCTGATCGCAGAATCAGGGTCCCCGTTACATCGTAGGGATCTAGCTTAGTTCTATCGTAGGGACAGATCTCCCTTCTTTCCTTAGTGCTTGTAGCAGAACATAACAGTTATAGAGCATAGAGATGAACTAGTAATTATATATTTTACTCCAAAAAGGTAGGCAGTGTTTACAGAAGGTATAAAAAGATTTTACAAAATGAGACATTTAAAGCATGTACAAGACGACTACAAAATGAACAAGGATGAAAGAAAGAAAAACTTACAGTTGTTTAGATCATTGCAGGCAAAAAAGGCTGGCGGGGAGGGGCGATACATCAAAATGCATGGACGGTCTTGGTGCAACAGCTTCCCAGGCGGAGAGTGAGGGCCGGGCTGACTGACAGTAAGTTATACTTGTGGACTGTGACATCAGTAAAGGGGGTTGAGTTACCACCGCCCTCCCCTTTCTCAGACTTAGAGATTTGCTAACTAAACTTTCATTCATCATATCTTGGACTTAGCTTCCCAGCGACACTAAACCCGGACTGTCTATTCCGCTTGGTTCGGGAGGAATCCATTTCTCGGTTTCTGCTGGCACTATACCTTAGAAAAAAGCGCTATAGTGTCGCTTCCGAAGTACCAGTCCCAGATATGTAATTTTCCCATTCCTCACATAACCGGGTGTCGAGATATGTCCCTATATTAAGTTTCTACAAGGACAATAGAATGCATGGTCTCCAAACTGCTTTCAGCCAGCTTGTCAGTGGGGGGCTAGCAACCTGGTATCACGTTACATAGAGAGTGTGTGTAGTTGGAGAGAGAGGTGAGGGGGGGTTGAAACCCACAGGATGAGGCTGCAAAAACTTAACGATTGTAGTAGAGGTCACTATGCGCGGAAGGGACTTTGAATGTGGGCAAAAATTGGGGTATCATTACAATGACAATGCAAGAAACACCCGTTGTTTGGGGGGGCCAAAACCAAACAGTAACATGGACTTCCTGGTGAAGTCCGTGTTTGGTGTCTGTGACCGAACAGCAGGTGTTTGGTATAGACGCTGAATTTTACTGTTGGGGTTCATCCATCTCCACTGAGCACATCCTACAGGTTGTGTTTGTATAACTCAGGTACTGATAAAATGTCAGGACAAATTATGATCTGTGTTCAATGCTGAGGAAGATACATACAAGTGTAGGCTTGAACCCTTTAACCAGACATTTAAGGCCTCTTTCACACATCCGGTTTTTTGTGTCAGGCATAATCCGTCGAATACATGAAGGGACGGATCCGGCACTGAAATTAAAAAACTGATGCAACGGATCAGTTTTTTTGCTGGATCCGACCTGCACTTTTGAACCCGGAAAAAGAAGTTTTGCAGCCGGAAAATGCAGGTACACATGTCCGGATGTAGTAGTAGTAGTAGTAGTCCCAGATTTCCAGAATCCGGATCAGTCTTTTGACGGATTGCACAAAAGACTGCTCCAGTTCCATAGACTTCTATAATTTCCGGATGCCTGATGTGCCACTTCAGGCACTATCAGGCGACTCTGGAAAAAAAAAAAAACGTTGCAGTGACCGTTTTGTCCGGCCGCCGGAATCTACAGATGCATCCGTTTTTGTCCGGATCCGGCAGAAATGTACAGTCATGGCCAAAAGTTTTGAGAATGACACAAATATTAATTTTTACAAAGTCTACTGCTTCACTTTTTCTAATGGCAATTTGCATATACTCCAGAATGTTATAAAGAGTGATCAGCTTAACAGTAATTACTTGCAAAGTCAATATTTGGCTAGAAAATGAACTTTATCCTCTAAGAGCAACTTCTCCCAACCCTCCAAGAGCAGTTTGGCGATCAGCAATGCCTTTTCCAGCATGATGGAGCACCTTGCCATAAAGCAAAGGTGATAACTAAATGGCTCAGGGAACAAAACATAGAGATTTTGGGTCCATGGCCTGGAAACTTCCCAGATCTTAATCCCATTGAGAACTTGTGGTCAATCATCAAGAGACGGGTGGACAAACAAAAACCTAAAAATTCTGACAAAATGAAAGCATTGATTGTGCAAGAATGGACTGCTATCAGTCAGGATTTGGTCCAGAAGTTGATTGAGAGCATGCCAGGGAGAATTGCAGAGGTCCTGAAGAAGAAGGGTCAACACTGCAAATATTGACTTGTTGCATTAACTCATTCTAACTGTCAATATAAGTTTTTGTTACTCATATGTTTGCAATTATTATATTTCTGTCTGTGATAAAAACATCTGTCAAACACACATAAAAACCAGAGGGCAGCAAATCATGTGAAAATATAATATTTGTGTCATTCTCAAAACTTTTGGGCATGACTGTACATTTCTGCCGGATCCGGACAAAAACGGATGCATCGCAACGACATCAGGCGCGATCCGGCGCTAATGAAAGTCAATGCTAAAAAAATGCATCCGGTACCGGATCCGTTTTTTTAACAACAGGTCGGATCGCGTCTGAAGTCAAAAAACGGATGTGTGAAAGATGCCTCAATCAGATTGCTTCCATCCACTAAACTGAATCATCTATGTGATCGGTGTAGTAAATTCTTTTGTTAATCGTATTTTATTTTATATAAATGTATATTCTGTATTGTTTTGTCCCCTTTGTAAAAATTTTTGTATATTTTTTTATAAACTGTGTCTATCGTATACAGTGGTGGCCAAAAGTATTGGCACCCCTGCAATTCTGTCTGATAATACTCAGTTTCTTCCTGAAAATTATTGCAATCACAAATTATTTGCTATTTTTATCTTCATTTAATTTGCTTGCAAGGAAAAAACACAAAAGAGAATGAAGCAAAAATCAAATCCTTGATCATTTCACACAAAACTGCAAAAATGGGGCAGACAAAAGTATTGGCACCCTCAGCCTAATACTTGGTTACACAACCTTTAGCCAAAATAACTGCGAACAACCGCTTCCGGTAACCATCAATGAGTTTCTTACAATGCTCTGCTGGAATTGTAGACCATTCTTCTATGCCAAACTGCTCCAGGTCCCTGATATTTGAAGGGTGCCTTCTCCAAACTAACATTTTGAGATCTCTCCACAGGTGTTCTATGGGATTCAGGTCTGGACTCATTGCTGGCCACCTTAGAAGTCTCCAGTGCTTTCTCTCAAACCATTTTATAGTGCTTTTGGAAGTGTGTTTTGGGTCATTGTCCTGCTGGAAGACCCATGATCTCTGAGGGAGACCCAGCTTTCTCACACTGGGCCCTACATTACGCTGCAAAATTTGTTGGTAGTCTTCAGACGTCATAATGCCATGCACAAGTTCAAGCAGTCCAGTGCCAGAGGCAGCAAAGCAACCCCAAAACATCAGGGAACCTCCGCCATGTTTGACTGTAGGGACCGTGTTCTTTTCTTTGAATGCCTCTTTTTTTTCCTGTACACTCTATGTTGATGGTTTTTCCCAAAAAGCTCGACTTTTGTCTCATCTGACCAGAGAACATTCTTCCAAAACGTTTTAGGCTTTCTCAGGTAAGATTTAGCAAACTCCAGCCTGGCTTTTTTATGTCTCGGGGAAAGAAGTGGGGTCTTCCTGGGTATCCTCCCATACAGTCCCTTTTCATTCAGACGCCGACGGATAGTACGGGTTGACATTGTTGTACCCTCGGACTGCAGGGCAGCTTGAACTTGTTTGGATGTTAGTCGAGGTTCTTTATCCACCATCCGCACAATCTTGCGTTGAAATCTCTCATCAATTTTTCTTTTCCTTCCACATCTAGGGAGGTTAGCCACAGTGCCATGGGCTTTAAACTTCTTGATGACACTGCGCACGGAAGACACAGGAACATTCAGGTCTTTGGAGATGGACTTGTAGCCTCGAGATTGCTCATGCTTCCTCACAATTTGGTTTCTCAAGTCCTCAGACAGTTCTTTGGTCTTCTTTCTTTTCTCCATGCTCAATGTGGTACACAACAAGGACACAGGACAGAGGTTGAGTCAACTTTAATCCATGTTAACTGGCTGCAAGCGTGATTTAGTTATTGCCAACACCTGTTAGGTGCCACAGGTAACTTACAGGTGCTTGTGATTACACGAATTAGAGAAGCATCACATCATTTTTCAAACAGTGCCAATACTTATGTCCACCCCTTTTTTAGGTTTGGTGTGGAATTATATCCAATTTGGCTTTAGGTCAATTCTTTTTGTGTTTTTTCATTGAAGACAAATTAAATGAAGCTAATAATACCAAAGAATTTGCGTTTGCAATCATTTTCAGGAAGAAACTGAGTATTATCTGACAGAATTGCGGGGGTGCCAATACTTTTGGCCACCACTGTAGATTAAATATAAATGTAGTTCCTTTTGTTCTGTAAACCGCACCCCTGAAACCATACGCTACCAAAACCAGAAGCAGACCTCCAATCACCCTGTATAAAACATGACTTGTGGTGGCAGCGAGTAGTCTTGGCTTATCATGGAGTTCGCAGTGATTGTATCAGGGGTATAGATATATATTCCATGCGTTTGAATCAGGGGTATTATGCCATATGCTCACTATTAGTTTCCCGACTGTGGCAGAGGTGGGATTCTGAGTGATCCTTCTAGTTTTCCCTCCCTGACAGTTACCAATTGTAATTCTATGCTTTGACACAGACTTACTGTCTTTTCCAAAATATTTTTGAGAGATTTGTCATTATACAGAATTGGTGAATGTTTTTTCATAATGTTAACAATTTGAAAATAATTATTGCTGTACCAGGGGGAAAAAATACAGGCTGATTGTCTGTACATGCATTGATATTATCACTTTTATTTTTATTATCAGTTTTTCATCATGAGTTTTGTCTTTGAATTGTCAATTTGTTTAGCTTGGTTTAAAATGTGGTTAAAATAGACAAGTTTGCGAAAGTGTGAATCTATAATAAAACATTCCAATAAATATTTTCTCTTAAAGGAACAACACCTTCTAGCTTTCACATATCTTGCCACTGACAGATTGCGCATAACATGTTTGGGGGTAAGGGCCCCGTCTCACATAGCGAGATCGCTGCTAAACAGCGATCTCAGCAGCGATCTCGCTATGTCTGACACGTACCAGCGATCAGGCCCCTGCTGTGAATCACTGGTCGTGTCAAAAATGCCAGGACTTTTTTTTGATCGCTGGTCTCCCGCTGGCCAGCACGCATCGCTGCGTGTGACAGGCAGGAGACCAGCGATCTACTGGTAACCAAGGTACACATCGGGTTTCCAGGCGTGGGGCTGTGCCTGGAAACCCGACGTGTATGTTGGATACCAGCACGCTGCTGCAGGGGAGCTGGTAACCAAGGTACATGTGGAGCCCAGCTGTGACTGGATCCATATCTTCCAGAAGGATGTACTAAAGGAAGATCCCACTAGAGGTCACTGTACACACACACATCTCAGCTTTCCTAAGAGACCAGTAGAGGGAGCTGTGTGTTAGGCACATAAAAAAAACAGTTAATTCCAGTTTTACCTCAGACAGATGAGAACAGCAGTTACCTCAGACAAGCTGTGAGGGACAGATGAGATCTCCTCAGGACACGAGAGTGAGAGGATTCCTGTCAGAGCTCAGTCAGAGCTAAAAACAGACGGAGATTGATTGATCCTAGTCAGAGCTGAAGCTGAAGTGTAGCTCAGGAGGAAGCGTGCCGACGCTTAAGAGAGCGGCGAAGAGGCAGCACATTAACTGCCAGCGTGTGTGATCTTTATAGGACCCAGGTAGGCCGAAAGCAAGTGGAATTGGAGGGGCCAGTAAGCATTAATAGCTTCCCCCCCCCCAGCAACGAATACCGGACGCCGGGTCCCGAGCCTATAAGGATCTCTACGACCTTTTAGGAAATCACCGGAGTGTTTCCTAGAGGACTACAAGTCCCAGGAGTACCACAGAGTTGACACGTACAGGATCAGGGGAACAGAGTCTGCCTGATCAGCGATAAAAAGACCCTGTTCTGCCATAGAGAAGGTCCCCCACCAAGTCAGCCAGGTACAGAACAGAGACTGAGTTAGACCTAGCTACAAGCAGGTCAGGACTTCATTAAATAACGACAGAGAACAGGAGGCCATACACCTACCAGTGGAGGAATCCGGACGTACATCCTTCGCCCTGCCGTGCTCCGGGGAGTACCTGCCATTCTTGCAGTAAAGGTACCAAACTGACTTTTGTGTGTGACTCCCTTATTGTCTCTGACGGCGGGATCCCCATCTGTCCTGCATCCTCATATTTCTATCCGCCCTGGAAGGACACCGTCTTACTTGTAGAAGACCTACCATCTAGCTGCCCAACATCATCCCTTCCAGAGTATGTGCACAGCAGCGCTGGTCCCTCTGACCAGATACTACAAGTGGCGTCACGACAACTTACACGAACATTTCCATCATCCCCTGTAAATAACCCTCATTACAGTGAGCCCCAGGGCCACGGACCGAGCCGGGTGCTGCCCGTGACATCCCCCCCATAGAAATTGACGGGCTCGGTGCCGAGTACCCCAAAGCCCTGGTACGTGCGGCTCATTTTTGGCGTCACGAACAGGATTCTGAAGCTGGTGAAACGCGAGTCCTGTGTGCCTAATTTGAACTGTTTTTGTGCTTGAGAACTGCCAAAAATCATCAGAGACTGTATTGCCATTTTTGTAAAACAACAACCGCCATTTTATTGCCATATTCGCGCCCTGAGGCGCTGGTGAAGAAGGTGGGCGTGCACTCACCTAGTGGCGCGAAAATTAGTGGGCGTACCTGAAAAAGGCGCTGAGTCCTGAACACACCCCCAGCGCTGACGCGGCGGCAGGTCCTGTGGAGAGCTTCAGTGAAACGCTCTGACGTCAGAGCGCCAGCGACACAGGTCCTTTCTCCACCGCTGTGCCTGCAGAGCTGCAGCCTTCAGAGAAGGTAGGCCACGATTAACTAAGGGGGGCGCAGACATGTCGCAGCAGCAAGCCGACAGCGTGGCCCAGGCCGACGACCCCCAATGACTTACCATTTGGCGCTGCAGCGCAGGATAGAAATGCGGGCCCCTCACCTGGTCCTGTGGTCCCAATAGTATCCGCTAACGCTGCCATACATGCCTGGAGCGAAGTGGCTCCCTCAGTACAGCGGCAAGCCAGACACCCTGTCAGGGTTCAAGCGGAAAATATGCAGCATAATGGACATGTACCCTATGACAGAAAAGCAAAGAGCTGCAGTGGTAGTAGGGCAATTAACTGGTGCTTCCGAGAGAGAAGTAGAGACTTGGACGGCTGCAGACCAGGAGTCAGTGTTTGCAATTTTCTTAAAGCTACAGACTATCTTTGAGGACCGCACTGAAACAGATCTCCGGATGAGGTTTTATCAATGTTCCCAGAAATCAGATGACAGCATTAGGGACTATGCCTGCCGACTACAAGGGGCCCTGCGAGCTCTTAAACAAGTTAACCCTATAAGTGTCACCGACGAAAATCAAAAGTTAAAGGAACAATTTGTACGGGATTGAGGACCCAAGCGGAAGGCAGGACTGTGCACTGGTGGTCCTTGGATCATCCTGATGCTACCTTTGACGCCCTTAAGGATATGGCTATAAAAGGACTGCGACCTCTGGAAACACCCGAGATGGCAACCCAGTGTCACCCGAGTGAAACCACCCTAAAGCCAGCAGCATCCACCTTTTCCCCGCTGGTTGCAGAAGCCAAAACGCAGGAGGCGCCCCCTACTGAGCTGGACTGTCTGCGCTCAGAAGTGCGCCAGCTGACCAAAAACCTGGCCACTGTAATGAGTGCCCTGCAATTGCCGACGAAAGAAGAAGGAAAGATCTTGCTGGCTGACTGCCCGGAGGATGTCCCTTGGATGCGCCGGAGGAGAGAGAGGACGTCGCCCCGCCGGAGGAGGACAACGCCACCCCCAGGAAGGACCCGCGACCAGCATCCTCCTCGCCGAGAGATCATCTGCTACCGCTGCCATAAGGAAGGTCACCCAGCACGTCTGTGTCCTTTAAACGAGCAAGTCCTGGGTTCGAGGGCCAACACCCAGGAATAGACTCCTCAGGCCCCTCAGACTGGAACCGCAGGTTTGTGGGAGGAAGACCATACCTGTCCATCATACTGGACGGGATCGCAATCCCTGCCCTGCTGGACACTGGATCCCAGGTAACCATTATACCCGATGTTCTCTACAACAAGTACTGGTCCAGTGACAGTCTCCAACCCCCAAACCCTGACTTTGCCGTATACGCCTCTAATGGTCTCCCTCTTGAATTACGGGGGGCTAAAGATGCAGACGTGAAAGTGGGGAGAGTGGAGCTGAAGAATCAGGGACTTCTTGTAGTAAAGACTGTTAATGAAGAAAATGGGTTGAATGTGGTCTTAGGCACTAACATTATTAGTAACTGTTTGGAGGAGGTTGTGTTTTTACTCCAACAGCTTGCTGAAATCGCCAGACCAAAGCAAAAGGGAGAGATCCGGAAGGAGATCCGAACCCTGATGTGCCAGCAGCAAGTGAAACTGACCGGTGGTGAGATTGGTAATGTACGGGTAACAGACCCGAACCCCATTGTGATACCCCCTATGAGTGAAATGCTTATTTGGTGTAGAGCAGCAATAGGTCTGAGAGGACAGAACTACCAAGCAGTAGTAGAGCCCCATTGTTCAGAGCACAGACCTACACTCTTGACTGCCAGAGGGGTAGTGGATGTACATAATGGGAGGGTGCCAGTGCGTCTTCTCAACTGGGGAGAGGATGAAGTCAAATTACCACGTTATACCACTGTTGCTAAGTTACATGCTGTGGATAATAACTCCATTCACCCAGCGGAGCCCTTAACCTCCCCACAACCAGTGGAGGATAACGGTCCGACCACCCAGGTGGAGGATTGGTGTCAGCAGCTCCATGTTGGGACAGACACCACTCCAGCCCACCAGAAACAAGGAGTATACAGAGTAGTTCAGGAGTATGCTCATGTATTCAGCAAACACCCACTCGACTTTGGGACAATTAAAGGGGTTCAACATCACATCCCCACAGGCAATCATCCTCCCATCAAAGAACGGTACAGGCCTATACCACCAGCACATTACCAGAAAGCCAAGGAAATGTTGCGTGATATGAAAGAAGCAGGGGTGATAAGGGATAGTTGCAGTCCCTGGGCAGCACCTCCAGTCTTAGTTAGGAAAAAGGATGGAAGCATGCGAATGTGTGTAGATTACAGACAAGTAAATCGCATTACACATAAAGATGCATACCCTTTACCACGCATTGAGGAATCTTTAGCTGCACTAAAAACTGCTAACTACTTCTCCAACCTTGACCTCACTAGTGGGTACTGGCAAGTAGCTGTGGCTGAGGAGGATCGGGAGAAGACGGCTTTCACCACCCCGATGGGGCTCTGTGAGTTTGACAGAATGCCGTTTGGACTCAGCAGTGCCCCTGGCACGTTCCAGAGAGTGATAGAGAGCTGCCTGGGACATCTCAACTTCGAAACTGTGTTGCTGTACCTGGACGACGTCATCGTGTACTCCAAAACGTATGAAGACCATTTGAAGCACCTGGCGGAGGTATTTGAGTCACTGTCCAAGTATGGGATGAAACTGAAGCCTTCTAAGTGCCACCTGCTCAAACAAAAAGTACAGTATCTGGGACATATCGTCAGCTCTGAAGGAGTAGCGCCAGATCCTGAGAAGGTCACCGCCATCCAGAAATGGCCGGAGCCGAAAAATCTCAAGGAGGTGCGACAGTTCCTAGGACTGACAGGATACTACCGGAGGTTTGTAAAAGATTACACTAAGAAAGCAGCTCCTCTGCAAGACCTCCTGGTGGGACAGTCCCTCAAAGGCAGAAATTCTCAATTCCATTGGGGTAAAGAACAGGCAGAAGCATTCAAGGAAATGAAGGAGATCCTGACAGTGATGAGATCCTAGCTTACCCTGACTACAGCCAGCCGTTCCTGTTGTATACAGATGCCAGCAACGAAGGATTGGGAGCAGTCCTCAGTCAGAAGCAAAATGGCCTGGAGAAAGTCATCGCCTATGCTAGCAGGAAGCTCCGCCCGATTGAAAGGAACCCAGAGAACTATAGCAGCTTCAAGTTGGAGTTCCTGGCACTGGTCTGGGCCATCACGGAGAGGTTTAAACACTACTTGGCCTCCAACAAGTTCACTGCCTACACTGACAACAACCCCTTGACGCATCTTGAAACAGCCAAGCTGGGAGCCATGGAACAACGATGGATGGCTCGACTGTCAAATTATCAATTCACAATTAAGTACCGGGCGGGCCGCAAGAATGCCAATGCTGATGCCCTGTCCAGGATGCCTCATGAATCAGACACTGAAGAGGAAGTGGATGATCTGAAGAGATTGAACTACCTGCCTTTCACCGGAATGGGGTGATCTACGAGCAACAAGCCAGCAGGAGATCGTGTAGTAAGACGTTGAATCCTTTACCTCACCACAGCTGGAAAGAGACTCAGGACAGCGATCCAGTGGTCAGCCGTATCAAGGAGCTGATAACCCAGGAAGGTTCCTCCTTGGAGAAAGACGCACCTCTACCAGCAAGGCAGCTGTGGAATGAAAGAAGCCGGTTGTTCATCTACCGTGAGAAGTTGTGCAGGAGATACGTCAACCCGAGGACCCATGAAAAGGTTTGGCAGATAGTAGTTCCCAGAGCAGACATCCAGATGGTGTTAGAAGCCTACCACGATCAAGCAGGACACTTTGGCTGGAAAAAGCTGGAGACCCTGTTGAAGTGTCGGTTCTACTGGGTAGGGATGCGCAGCTCCATCGAGAAGTGGTGCCGGAACTGTGGACCCTGTGGCCTCAGACGAAAAGACTACAGCAGTCAGAAGGCACCCCTGCAGCCCATCCAGACGACTCGCCCTTTGGAAATCGTGGCCCTGGACCATGTGAAGTTGTCACCCAGCCGGTCAGTATATTCCTATGCCCTGACTATGGTGGATCATTACTCCAAATTCCTGGTGGTCGCCCTGTTAAAGATCTGACAGCAGAGACAGCAGCAAAGACCTTCCAAGCAAGTTTCTGCAGACCACACGGTTATCCTGAGCAGGTGCTAACTGATCAAGGCCCAGCCTTTGAGGCCAACTATTCAAAGAGTTCTGTCACTTGTACGGGTGTAAAAGATAAGAACTACACCGTACCACCCCCAAACCAATGGACTTTGTGAAAAGATGAATCACATCGTTATTGACTTACTGAAAACTGTACCACTGGAAGAAAGAAATCGGTAGCCAGACTTGTTACCTGACCTGGTAGACATGTACAACCATATACCGGTGAGTTCCACCAATTGCACCCCAGCCTATCTCATGCGGGCAAGACCAGGAAAGCTGCCCATGGATCTAGAACTTGGAGTTGTAGAACCGGAAGCGGATGTAACTACTGGAGACTGGAACACAAACAGACAGGAACAGTACAGAAAAGTACAGGCCTTGTTGAGGAAAGTCTTAATCGAGGAAGAGATAAACAAGCAGATCGCTACAATAAAAGGGCGCCAGCTGAACCTTTCGCACCTGGTGAAATGGTACTGAAAAGAAAAAGGAGATTACACAAACTCGATGATCAGTGGGAAAGAGAGCCCTACATCATACAAAGTTCAAGGTTTGATAACAAGAAAACGTGCATAATAAGCAAGGATGGAGGAAAAACAACTGCAACTGTGTCTAGAGACCATCTAAAGTTGTGTCCGGACCCATTAAAGCTCCGTGAGGAAGAACCTGTTGTCAATCAGGAAAAGAGTGATGAAGCAGTTATACATACAGACTTGGGAGATTTCCCCGCAGATTGGCCCAGAATTGGAGAAGCTGTAATCATCCCGTGCTTCAATTTTATCAACCGCAAGAAGAATCTCTAAATCCAATTGCACCAATTGTGCCAGTAGAATCAGTTCCAGAAGGACCTAACCAGTGGAACCTCAACCAGTGGAACCACGAGAAGCAGCACCACAAGAAGCAGAATCCCAAGAAAGTGAGCCTCAGGAAGAAGGATCCCCTGCAGAAGTTGCACCGGTTCACTCAGTTTACAGTGTGCTTGCCAGCCCAGTAGGGAGGTTGAGACAATTCTATAATTCACTCTCACATAGCACAAACAGGGAAACTGCTACCCCACAGGTCATTGCACCACGCAGATCCGAACGTAGCACAAAAGGACACATCCCTGCTAGGTTCAGAGATTAATTTAACCTCTGGCAAATGTAAATAATTGTTTAAAGTCATTATATATAAATGTACATATGTTTGCTTATAATGTATATACCAGTATTTATTGACCTGTTTTCCCTTATCATCTTGGAACAAGAGGAATGGACATTATTTTCTACTTGTTTTCTCACACCTATTTGGGCATCCTTTCCAAAATAGACTGGGACTTTTATGGTTGCTCAAAGTTCCTCAATCCCTCATTGTACATAATTGATCAGTTTTGTTTATGCAACGGTTCAAGAGTGCCTTACCTCCGTAAAGGAAGAATTGTTTTTATATGTTATTGTTCTGTTACCTGTTTTTGTATTTCAGCCCCGGAGTGCTGAGTTCTACTAAGGGGGAATGTGGAGCCCAGCTGTGACTGGATCCATATCTTCCAGAAGGATGTACTAAAGGAAGATCCCACTAGAGGTCACTATACACACACACATCTCAGCTTACCTAAGAGACCAGTAGAGGGAGCTGTGTGTTAGGCACATAAAAAAACCAGTTAATTCCAGTTTTACCTCAGACAGATGAGAACAGCAGTTACCTCAGACAAGCTGTGAGGGACAGATGAGATCTCCTCAGGACACGAGAGTGAGAGGATTCCTGTCAGAGCTCAGTCAGAGCTAAAAACAGACGGAGATTGATTGATCCTAGTCAGAGCTGAAGCTGAAGTGTAGCTCAGGAGGAAGCGTGCCGACGCTTAAGAGAGCGGCGAAGAGGCAGCACATTAACTGCCAGCGTGTGTGATCTTTATAGGACCCAGGTAGGCCGAAAGCAAGTGGAATTGGAGGGGCCAGTAAGCATTAATAGCTTCCCCCCCCAGCAACGAATACCGGACGCCGGGTCCCGAGCTAATAAGGATCTCTACGACCTTTTAGGAAATCACCGGAGTTCCTGGAGGACTACAAGTCCCAGGAGTACCACAGAGTTGACACGTACAGGATCAGGAGAACAGAGTCTGCCTGATCAGCGATAAAAAGACCCTGTTCTGCCATAGAGAAGGTCCCCCCAAGTCAGCCAGGTACAGAACAGAGACTGAGTTAGACCTAGCTACAAGCAGGTCAGGACTTCATTAAATAACGACAGAGAACAGGAGGCCACACACCTACCAGTGGAGGAATCCGGACGTACATCCTTCGCCCTGCCGTGCTCCGGGGAGTACCTGCCATTCCTGCAGTAAAGGTACCAAACTGACTTTTGTGTGTGACTCCCTTATTGTCTCTGACGGCGGGATCCCCATCTGTCCTGCATCCTCATATTTCTATCCGCCCTGGAAGGACACCGTCTTACTTGTAGAAGACCTACCATCTAGCTGCCCAACATCATCCCTTCCAGAGTATGTGCACAGCAGCGCTGGTCCCTCTGACCAGATACTACAAGTGGCGTCACGACAACTTACACGAACATTTCCATCATCCCCTGTAAATAACCCTCATTACAGTGAGCCCCAGGGCCACGGACCGAGCCGGGTGCTGCCCGTGACATCCCCCCATAGAAATTGACGGGCTCGGTGCCGAGTACCCCAAAGCCCTGGTACGTGCGGCTCATACACGTCAGGTTTTCAGGCACCGCGCAGCGCCTGGAAACCCGACGTGTACCTTGGTTACCAGCTCCCTGCATCAGCACGCTGGCATCCAACGTATACTGCGGGTAACTAGGCGACGTTACCCGCAGTGTCGCTGTCCTGATCGCTGCCTGAGCTGCCTGTTTGGCAGCTCAGCAGCGATCATGTAGCGACACACCAGCGATCCTGATCGTTGTCGGGATCGCTGGTGTGTCGCTATGTGAGACGGGGCCCTAACAGCTAGGGGCGAAAAAAGAGATTTCCCAGCAGTAGGTTTCCTATACAATTCACAATTTTACATCCATATTTTGTATATCACCAAACAGAGAATCATCAAGAAAATACATTTTGGAATGGTGGAAATCATAGGAAAATCTGATATATATTTAAGAGACTATGTGGGGGCTCATACTGTATTTAGGAGGCAATGTCACAGTGGGCAGTGTGGTACACAGGAGTCAGGACTGGGCTCTTTTCTTTTTAACATATTTATCAATGAAGTTGTTGAGGGCTTACAGAGTGAATTACAATATTTACAGATGATACTAAATCCTGCAGGGTAATCAATACCGAGTAGGATAAGTTAATATTACAGAGGGATTAATATAAGGTGAAGGCTGTAGCACTATTGCAGCGCCACTGTATGGTGTCCCCTTCTTCCTCCAAGCCGGAATGCTGATTTACTCACGGTCACAGCCCTCGGCGTGGTTCCCTGGCATGCTCCTGCTACTTCCTGGTGTGCACGCCACAGGTCCTGGCGGTGCGCACGTGCATGCGCTCCCTTGCTCTTAAAGGGGCAGCGCATGCATATTGTGAATGACCTTAGCTTATAGCTGAGAGGCATTTAGTATAATGTGTTCACCTGCAAGATGGCTTCCAGTCAATTGCTGGGATTCATCCTGTTTAAAAGACTCCCTCTCCCTTACGGACTCTCCAAGCAATGCGTTAAGTCATTAGGTAGTGTGGTTTTCTACCAGTGTAGTTGTGAAATCACCTAGTCCCTGTGTGGCCAGTCCTGTTCCTGAAGTCCCCTGGTCCAAGTGTGGCCAGCTCCTGAACATGGTCCCGAGGTCTATGTGCGGCCAGTCCCTGATCCAGTACCCTAAACTGGTGTGTCTGAACATAGTCCAAACCAGTGTCAGGGAACCTGCCCCCGTGGTTAGCAGCTGCAGTATCGGAATCTGCCTAGCTGTTATGTCCCATGAATGAGACATTTTACAGACTGTCCTGTGCATTTTACATGCTGTATTGCAGTCTCTCATATTGTTTACTGTTGCTATGTGTCCCTGTGTTTGCATAGCTGAAATCCTCCCTTTACATCAAGTTTGTCCCTTCTGTCTCTCTGTCTCCCTCTTCTGGTGTGATGTCATTTCCTTCTTCTTTCTCCTGTGTTTCATTTCCATCTTGATTTTATCAGATTCACATGTGTTTTCAGTCTGTCTGAAGAAAGTCTTTTTTACCTGCTGCTGTTTGTATGCATTCAACAAGAATTCTTAAAGAAATCAAAGTCTCTTCTGGATTCTTCATAACATGTGTGCCGGCAGCTGAGTTAAGCTATCTGCGATCGTCGCCAATTGTAAGTAAGGTGAAAGAGATCCGGCATCTCACAGAGCCATATTTGCAGCTACAGGCCCCAGGGACAGAATAGTAAAAAAGACTCTTCAGATTCATCTGTAAAACCCACAGCTTCTATAAAGCTACAGAGCTTCCTGCAGAGCATCCGCTCTCAACATATAAGAGTCTATACAGCTCCCCTTCTCCCTGTGAATCAGGATGGCTGAAGGAATGACTACACGGTCTCTGCCAGACCCATTGTCAGAGGAAGAGTGCATAGACCCTGATCCACCATTTAGTGAGAAGGCTAGACGTCTCACAAAGCCAACATGGAAAATAAGGGAGAATCTGGAATCCAGTAAACATGATCTTCTCCGTGCAACAGCAGAGCTATGGCAAAAACTCTTATGCCACATAAATAGCCTGTCTCAGCCTGCTTCTCTCCACCGACCACTGGAGGGAGCTCTCGCACAACTGTGTTCAGATTATCAATGTTATGCAAAAATAACAGACCAGTATATCGCAGTGTTAAAAAGACTTAACCCATCAGTTACCTGAAAAGAGCTGCAAGCTTTCCAAAAACTTAACTCTGAGAGAGAAAGCATTGTGCGCGATATAAAAGCCAAAACAGAGGCAAGAATCGCACTAATAGCCGAGATGTCATCTTGCATTTCTGGCTCTGCCAGACAGTCAAAGCGAACATCTAAGTCACGCTCTTCAAAATCCTCAACCCTCAGCGAACAGCTCATAAAAGCACGTTCGGAAGCTGAGGCCACTAAAATACAAGCTGCCTTTGCTCAAAAGGAAACTGAAATGAAAACTGAGGCCACTAAAATACAAGCTGCCCTAGAGGCAACTAAAATACAAGCTGCCCTAGAGGCCATAGAGATGAAAACTGAGGCCACTAAAATACAAGCTGCCCTAGAGGCCCTAGAGAAGGAACGCAAACACGCCATAGCCATGGCAAAGTTAAAGGTCCTGGAACAAGCCATCAGTGGGAGCCAAAGAGACAGCATCAGTTTAAGTGGTTTTGATACTGAAGACCCTCTTAAGCTACTAGAGACTATGTACAAAGCCAACACAGTGCTATCCCTGCTCCTGCAATCCTTCCTGACCACACAGATGCTCCCCTGAAACAACAGGGTTTTGATACTGAAGACCCTCTTAAGCGTACTAGAGACTATGTACAAAGCCAACACAGCGCTATCCCTGCTCCTGCAATCCTTCCTGACCACACTGATGCTCCCCTGAGGCAACAGGACACAGAGCGTTTATCCCCATCCTGCACCCAAGGTCAGTACAATTACAATACGCTGCCAATCTTGTATCCTGATCCACCTCTGTGCACCGAAATGTACCAGAAACCTGCAAATCACCAAATCTTATACTCAGAATCCTACGTACAGGCCAATATGCAGGCCAGTCACCACACTCCGGTCAATCACACAATTCCAGTCCCATGTGTAGCAGAAACTAAGCTCATTAAGCCAGTTAATGGACTGAACGCCTACGCTGCCCCATACGTACCTGCATTCCCAGGTCAAATCACAGACTGTATGAACAAAGCTATTCAGCCAGTCCTTCCAAAATCGGAGAATGCTGATATGACTGGCCTCGCAAGGTACATGATTCGGCGCGATCTAACTAAGACCGGTCTTACAGAGTTTGACGATAAACCTGAGTACTACAGGGGTTGGAAGTGTACATTTAAAACCACGATCAGTGATCTCGGCATCACCGCCGCTGAAGAGCTAGACCTGCTAATCAGGTGGCTTGGGCCACAATCCACGGATCGGGTCAAGAGTCTTAAATCTGTCCACATAAGTAATCCCATTGCTGGTCTCACTGCTGCATGGAAGAGGCTAGAAAGAAGCTATGGCAGTCCTGAGGTCATAGAAAGGGCCCTGTTCAAACGACTAGAGGATTTTCCAAAGGTATCTAATAAGGACAGTACAAGGTTCCAAGAGCTCAGCGACCTCCTGTTAAAGCTTCAGCTGGCCAAAGCAGACCCGTACCTTCCTGGCCTCAGCTACCTGGACACTGCTCATGGGGTAACCCCAATAGTTTCCAAGCTGCCGTCCAATATCCAAAATAAGTGGGCCATGCTTGGATCAAAATACAAAAGGGAAAACCAAGTCTCCTTCCCTCCATTTTCCTACTTCTGCGAGTTCATCGAAAATATCGCAGAGTGTAAGACCGATCCAAGTTTTTCCTATGGAGAACACAGCGACCCTGTTTCATCTACTAAACACGACAGTCCACGTCTTAACTACAGGAGCCACCAAGCTCCAATGTCCATCAAGAAGACTGATGTTCTTCCGGCACCTTCAGTATCACAAGATAAGAGCGACAAAAGTGAGAAGGTTGAGAATCCTAATCGCCAGTGTCCAATTCACAAACTGCCACATCCCCTAAAGAAGTGCATCGGCTTCAGGAAGAAGCCCCTTCAAGAACGAAAGGAGCTCTTGAAGAAGTTTGGAGTATGCTTCAGGTGCTGCGCCTCTACCGAACATCTTGCTAAGGACTGTGTCATCCCCATCATGTGTCTAGAGTGCGACAGCGAAGACCATGTACAGGCGCTCCATCCATCACAGCCTGACTCTGCGTCTTCACCTTCTCCCACCACAAGCCATGGCGGGGAGAGTACAGACCAAGTGACAAGCCATGTTGCAGTATCTTCCTCATGCACCGATGTCTGTGGAGAAGGTCTTCGAGACAAGTCCTGTGCGAAGATTTGCCTGTCATGGGTGCATCCCAAGGGCCATCCAGAGAAAGCAGTCAAGGTGTACGTTAGCCTGGATGACCAGAGCAACAAATCATTAGCCAGGTCAGAACTCTTTGACTTGTTTGACTTAAAAGGAGACGTCTATCCCTACACCTTGGGCACCTGCAGCGGCGTTTTACAAACCTCTGGAAGAAGGGCCAGTGGCCTCATAATAACTTCTCTTGAGAAAGGCGCCACGGAGATACCACTACCCACGCTTGTAGAGTGTAACCAAATACCATTCAATAGGGAAGAAATCCCAACACCAGAAGTCGCTCTTCAGCATCCTCATCTCAGAATGATAGCCAAAGAGATGCCACCCCTGGACGATAAGGCAGACATCCTAATTCTCCTCGGCAGAGACATTATACGACTGCACAAGATGCGTCAACAAATCCACAGACTACTCAATGAACCATATGCCCAGCGCCTCGAGCTGGGCTGGGTCATCATTGGCAACGTCTGTAGTGACCAGACAAAGAATCAGAACGACATCTCCTCTTACAAAACTGTTATCACATCGGATGACAACGACTTGTCCTCCCTGTCATACTCACGTCACCAATGGATAAAGGAGAAGTCAAACGACACTACGTGTCAACGGCAACCATCCGATATTTCAAGTCCGCTTTATCCTCGAGACTACAACCTCGAGATAACAGCATTCGATCCTTCAACCAAGGACAACAACTCACTACCTACAGAGGGAGACAAAGTGATCATCAGGGTCATGAGCGTCAAACCCACCGAAGACAACTATAACAGCTGGGTAGCTCCCTCACCTTCTCTTCCAGCAAAGACTAAGTTGCCAAGGGATCCACAGCAAGTAACTGCTAAGTTCCCAACCTTTGATACCCATCTCCATCACAAGCCTGGTCAAACCGAAGCCATGCTAGACTTCAGTGCTCAAAGTGAGAGCCCCTCTCTCAACAGCCTACCTCTGACCGATGGTGCCAGCGTTTTCCCCACGCAATTCAGCCTCAGCTCACTGGCGGATGTTGAACAAGACACGTTCACTTCCCAAGCATCACCCTGTAAGGAACTTGCTATCGAACGAGGAGACTCGCTTGTTGAAAACAGCATTGACGGTCCTCTCGGGTTTAAGACACCCATCGCAGTTCTAGGCAGGGTACCACTGAGACAGCTTGCTACTCCGGATATCAACTGGAACACTATGTTACCATTCAGAGACAGCAAAGATGGGAGACGGCGAAGAAGTCTCTAAAGGCCTTACAACAAGTCCTGCCCCGTAGTTCTGTAAAGACTCTTTCAACCGTCATCAAGAGACAAGTCTACCTTTCCTATGACGTGTCTACGAAGACTACAGCTGCAGGAGCCTCTCCCAGCGCTTTAGAAACCGGCAAAAAGGTACAGAAGCTGAGCTCTCTTTACCCTGGACATCCTTTCAGCTGGTCAGCCATCCTATCTGCTGACATACATTTCAGGCAAATCATCTGCTGGCTCCTTCGAGCAGGAGTCACATGATCTTAGCTTCGTCTTTGAACTCTGCCATGGCGGGGAGCATTTCTCTGCATACTACTGCCTTGCTAGTATGGAGAACTATCAGCATCTGAATGAACTTTGAACTTTCCTTTGTTAACTTGAACTTTCGTCTTTTGATTGTTTGGGTTGGTGGAAGCGTTTGCATGTTGCAGCTTCCCCAATCTGAAGATGGGTTCTCCCATAACTTGGTTTATCCAACCATTGAGGACTTCACGTCATCAACCAAGAATTGGACTTACAACTGTTATAGTTTATTTCCGCATGTTGCGTTTCTACTTTATGTCTTTCAGGTCTACAGTGACATCTCCAGTGGACATCATAAAATTATGAAATCTATAGATTTCAGACGGGGAGTGTTATGTCCCATGAATGAGACATTTTACAGACTGTCCTGTGCATTTTACATGCTGTATTGCAGTCTCTCATATTGTTTACTGTTGCTATGTGTCCCTGTGTTTGCATAGCTGAAATCCTCCCTTTACATCAAGTTTGTCCCTCCTGTCTCTCTGTCTCCCTCTTCTGGTATGATGTCATTTCCTTCTTCTTTCTCCTGTGTTTCATTCTCCATCTTGATTTTATCAGATTCACATGTGTTTTCAGTCTGT
This sequence comes from Oophaga sylvatica, assembly GCA_033576555.1. Lineage (NCBI taxonomy): Eukaryota > Metazoa > Chordata > Amphibia > Anura > Dendrobatidae > Oophaga > Oophaga sylvatica. The sequence continues at coordinate 524,719,371 of JARQOD010000001.1, forward strand.
CTGAAGAAAGTCTTTTTTACCTGCTGCTGTTTGTATGCATTCAACAAGAATTCTTAAAGAAATCAAAGTCTCTTCTGGATTCTTCATAACATGTGTGCCGGCAGCTGAGTTAAGCTATCTGCGATCGTCGCCAATTGTAAGTAAGGTGAAAGAGATCCGGCATCTCACAGAGCCATATTTGCAGCTACAGGCCCCGGGGACAGAATACTAGCCGTGGTACCTGGCAGCTATCTGCAGCCCAATGTCTCCACCATCAGGAGCTTCAGTAAACACCTGTTAGCCACTTAGCTACGCCCCTTCCTAGGCAGGCCTGGTCCTGTGGCACAGTGAGTCTACAAATCCACGTGCGCCACTGTTGGGGGTAACAATTAGCTTGGCCATAGGCCCGCCGATCCCCACTCCTCTCTGCGCTCGGAACTGTGTTGGCAGCTGAGCTATCAGTGAGAGAGCCAGGAAAAAAAATTGTTTCATCTAATGACACTAGATGCATGACTGGATGCCCTGACGTCTGGACAATCTGAAACTTGTGCTCCTGTAATGGAGTCCATCTTGTCTGATCTGCCTCGGTATTATGGGGATCTGATGCAGTGCCATGGGTTCTTGAAGCAGTGCATGTGGCACTGTAAGGAGGTTGACCGGACCACTGGCACCTGCCTGCCTGGTCCAGAACTGAAAGGGCTGCATCCTCTGTTTCTGGGGGGAAGCCTGAGAGAGGCGGACCTTCCCCTGCTGCAAGAGGGAAGGAGGCGGGAGATGGGGCTTCCTGCTGAGAGGAGGGGGCGGGGAGAGCCTGGAGAGAGCACATGGATACAGGGGTATAAGAAGGAAAAGCACACGCTGCAGGTACAGTTGGTGCCAAGTAAGTGCAGCGAGCAGAACGGTGAGCAGCGCGTTCTGCTTCCCCCACCTGAGAGTGCTGGGCCTGTGACAGGCCATGCTGCTGCTGTCCAGGACAGGAGCTGTAGTGCTTGGGAAATTAGCATAGCCGGGCAAGCAGAGCTGTACAGAGCCGTGCCAGCAGAGCCATACAGATCCGTCCAGAGCCATGTCAGCAGAGCGGAGCCGTGCGAAGCTAAGCCAGGTGCCATATCCAGCGTGATAGTGAGTACCACACACGCTCTGCCCAAGAGTGACCGCATACCTGACAGACCCCTTGCATACAGCTCCACTGGAGGTGGACAATAGACTGACCGCCACCCGTCACATCAAGAGGTGACTCAACTTTAGAGAGAGAGACTGTAACGTGCGCACTGCGCAGTGAGGAGCAGGTCACTAAGCCAGACATCTTGCTCCGGCGGTCCCTCACACTGTACTCAGTACCGTGCTAGACATGTTTGAGCACGGGAAATCTTCTTGCCTCTCACAGACTTCACCGAGACGTCACGTGCCACTGTTGCCGTTGCCACCATGGGAAATCTGCCCGCCATACAGAGACTGCGACGAGAAGTCCTGCTCCGCTGTTGTCTGTGCCACCGTTGGAACCCTGAATTTCCTCACAATAGTAGTCTACAGTCCGATAAGTTTTACCTCTTTATTACTGAACTTTCGTTCGTCCCTCACCTACCCTGCCTTCCTCCGAGTTCTGCCCCATTCCTTACCATCACCCTACAATCCCTCACTCCCTGCGTGGAGTACATCCCCTTGTAAATAAACCTGTTTAACCCTTGCTCGGCCTCCCCGTGAGTGACTGCATCCCACGTTTCCTGCAGGTTATTACAGCACTATGACGTTTTGAGCCTGAAGTTTTCCTCTGATCTGGCGAAGGTGAGATTCCTAATTTCCTACCTAGCAGGAGATGCCCTGGCATGGCTCAACAGCCTATGGGAAAAATGGGCTCCAATCACCTCGGACTTGCAGGCCTTCATAGTGGCCTTCTGAATGGTCTTTGATAAGTCAAACCCACACTCTTTCGCAAAAACTACCCTTTCCAGCTTCCAAGAGCAAACCAGACAGGTGACACATGTGAGGTATCCTTCACGTCTGGCCCTGTCCTTTCAAAGACCACAAGTTCCCCAGTCTGTTGATGCAACTACCCGTGCAGAATAAATGAAGGTCGACTCAGTTCCAAGATGGGATGGCAGTATTGCTGTGTTGTGCAGAACATCCTATAGTTCTTTGTCCAGTGAAGCCTGGTGAGGTTGCTGTGTTGTGAAGGACGAGCCCTACTCAGAAACAGCCAAGTCATGTCTGAATAACTTCATCTCCAGATCAGAGCTTTGTACACTGAGAAGATAACCTTCCATGTGGATTGCCCACCAGGGAAGTGGGGTACTCGGTACCGGGCCGCTTCTTAAAGGGGCAGTGTCACAGCGGCAGTGACCGGGTCTGTGGCCCTGGGCGTCCAATAAAAGGGGTATATTTACAAGGGATAATAGAGTTTGTAATAGTGTTCATGACGCCACCTGTGGTTTCTGGTCAGAGGTGACCTGCGCTGCAGTGCAGATCCTCTGGGACTGATGGTGATGCAGAAAACCACACAAAGAACTAGTTGTAGTCAAAAGGTCAAATATAAAATGTAATCTTTATTAAAGGATATTAAAATCCAGGGATAAGGCAAAAATGGGGATGCAAATACACAATAAACACATGGTAAGCAGGGCCATGTGATCAAGCAAACACCCACACATGGGTTAATAGGTATAGTGACATCTCTGGTATAGTAAATGACAAAGCAGAAGCGAGTTGGAGAACATCATATGCATGTGCAAGTAAACCGTTATAGGAAATGTATCCAAAACATCGCTGAGAGTCCACACTAAATCATAACAAGAGTGAAAATAATTACCCAGAGGTGAGGGATTAGTGACCACAGGGCCGCCCGACGCGCGTTTCGGAGTTTAGACAAACTCCTTCCTCAGGGGCGCTTACTAGAGTCGCGAAATTGGGGCTCTATATAGGCTGTCAGGCGGCGCGCAGCTGCCGCTGCAATATCATTACCACCCGGAAGTCTCCTCCGCATGCCAGAGCCGGAAGCACGCGGGGCCCCACGTGCTCCAGCGTCTGACATCACCGGAAGTGACACCGGTGGCATTGAATGCAGACGGCGCATGCGTCTCTACACACTGACCTGGATGCCAGAGACTAAGATGGCGATATATGGGAATAGCATAAAAGGTAATATAAATGCAACATATATACAAAAAAAAGAAAATATAACACCAATAATAATGAAGGAAATACTAAATGTGACCACATAACACAAAACAAAAAATAAAATATAACATAATACATCAATAAACAAAACAGTGTAATACATAATGGGGACTTCAGAAATAAAATAAATACAAAGTAATATGCAAAGAAATATAGTGGCACAATAATACAAAAATAATAAAAATAAATGTGAAAATAATACATATATCCACATTATACAAAACAAAATAAACTAAAAAGACAAAACAATGGGAAAAGCAATATACTGCCATATATCAATACACACAAAGACAGCAAATGAATGACAATATAAAACACAAAGGTAGCATAGTGATGACATATAGAACATCGATGAAGGTGTCCCACAAAGGTGCAGTGTTCCAGCAGACATCCAGAAAATGTAAATAAATATGAAAATCTATAAAGAAAGAACATGATAAAAAATTAAAAACAACATATGTTAATCGCGAATTACATAGGAGTGACATAACCGAGAGATCACAGGAATGGAGCATACGAATTGTTTTCATTTAGACCATGTGGGTGGATGGTCTTCAGGATCCATATCCACCTTGTTTCAGATTGCGCCAATCGTCTTGACAAGTCCCCACCACGTATGTTGATTTTAAGAGTGTCAATGCCTCTACCTTTAAGTAGAGACCCATCGCATTGGTGGTGCTCAAAAAAATGGCGTGGAAGAGTTTTCAAAGAAGAAGTGTCCGTGCTAGTGGAAGCTGCAAAGATGCCCAAAACATGTTCTCTGACCCTTACCTTCAATTGCCTCGTGGTCATACCCACATACAGCAATCCGCAAGGGCAGCTAGCACAGTAAATGACATACCTAGATGTGCAAGTAATACGTTGACGGATGTGATAACTTTTCGTGCCAGATGAATTACTAAATGTGGAGCAGCGCTCTATGTTAGGGCATGCCACGCATTTTCCACAGGGGACACAACCAACATTCATTTGGAACCTGTCAAGAAAGGTGGAACCACGCAAATCCGAATAATGGCTAGCGGTCAAATGATCGCGTAGATTTTTTGCCCTTCTAAACGTAAAAGAGGGTCTGTCTGGAAGAAAACTACCCAAAACGGGATCAGTTTTTAGAATAGGCCATGCTTTCTCAACAGCCTTACGCATTTTAGCATGTTGGGGATGGTAAGTAGTAATAAATCGTATTTCACTGGAAGTTTTAGAACATGATGAATTGTCATACAACAATTTATTACGTATAGAGTGTTTTGCTCTCAAATATGCTCGTTTTATAGAGCGTCTGCTGTAACCTCTAGCAAGAAACCGTGATTTTAATTCCTCAGATCTTTTTTCAAAATCTAAATCAGTTGAGCAATTTCGTCTGAGGCGCAAAAATTGTCCTACAGGGATATTCCTCACTATATGGAAGGGATGACAGGACGTAGCATGTAGGACCGTATTAGTGGATGTCTCTTTGCGATAGATATCCGTCTGTATGGCTCCGGAACCATCCTTCTCTATAGTAACATCCAGAAAATTAATTTTACATTGATGCCAATTTAAGGTTAAATGAATATTCATGTCATTGTCGTTCAAAAGGGAAATGAACTGCACAAGGTCGATGGAGGTGCCCTGCCAAACGAAGAAGATGTCGTCAATGTACCGTGTCCAGAAGGGGACACGGTCCATTAACCCCTCATCATTGGACAGGAAAAGGTCCCTTTCCCAAAACCCCAGGAAAAGGTTAGCATAGGATGGTGCAAAAGCAGCACCCATAGCTGTTCCCTGGAGCTGTAGGAAAAAGGACCCTTTAAAAACAAAAAAATTGTGGGTGAGGGTGAACTCTAAAAGCTCCAGGATGAGATCTCTAAGGTCGCTAGATATAGTAGATGTCTCAAGAAAAAATCTAACCGCGGATATACCGTCGGAATGTCTGATGTTAGTGTATAGCGACTCTACATCAACTGAAGCCAGTAAAGTATCACCCTCTAAACACAATCCATCAACCTTGCGCAGCAAGTCCCCTGTGTCCTTAAGATAAGAAGGGAGATTCACAACAAGAGGTTGTAAATAGTGATCAATCCATTTGTTCACGTTCTCCAAGAAGTTCCCCCTTCCTGACACAATAGGCCTGCCGGGTGGTGGCGAAACCCCTTTATGTATTTTTGGTAGTAAATAAAGGGTAGCTATAGTTGGTTCTTTGATTTTTAGTGCTGAAGCCAGCTCACTAGTGACAACGCCCCTGTCTACAGCACTTTTGACAATATCATCTAATTTTGCACTGTATGCCGAGAGGGGGTTATAGGTCAGCTTCCTATAACACACAGTGTTATGTAGCTGCCGAAATGCTTCCCTCTCGTACATTGATTTTGGCCAGATCACGACGTTGCCACCTTTGTCAGCTGGTTTCAGCACCACATCAGGTAAGTCACGGAGGTATCTGAGGCGAATCCTTTCCTCCCTTGACAAATTATCACCTGACCAACCAACAGGTATACGGGAAAAATCATCAGCCACCACCCGGACAAATAGGTCAATACTGGGACAGGAAGTAAACGGGGGGAACATCTTGGAGCGGGGACGAATGGTGGGAGGGATCTTACCTCCATCACTGTTGTGTTCTAGGGCTAGTTCTTCAAGAGTTCTTAGCGCCTCCTGTTCTTCTTCTGTAGGAAACAGATTAGCAATATCGGCATTATAAAATAATCTTTTGAAAAACAATGACCTGGCAAAAACATAAGATCTTTAATACCAGTAAATGGGTCATATCTGGAGGTGGGTGAGAAGGATAGCCCCTTACCAAGGAGAGAGATATCAGCCTCAGACAAAATGTGCTCACTTAGATTAATCACCTTATTATCGGAACGATTAGTATCCGATGTATGTGATTGGCGTCTTTTATATGGATGAAAAGCATGGTCACGTAGCCTGTGAGCATCACCAACTCCATGGGAGGAAGTGGATATAGATGAAGAATCCGATATATCACTTAGGGAGGAGATTGAAGCAGAAGATGGTCCTTTCTGTTTTCCCAAAATATTTCTTGTCCTCCAAAGATAAACTTTTTTATCTTGATAATCTCTATTATCTCTAGTGAATTTCTTCATTTGGTTATCTTGAATTTTACTAACCAACTGATCAATACACTTCTCAATGTCATGTTCAAAACGTGAAATACGTTCAGGGGTACAGCCAACCCGAATTTCGGCCTGAATAGTGTCAATTTTAGTATCCAAATCAGAAATATTTTTAGAGTTTAAATCAATTAATAGTTGCATCATAGCAAATGAGCAAATATCGCATGACTCCTCCCATTTTTTTATAAACAATAAGTCATCAATTGGGAAGGTAGGTATTACTCTTACTCGCAGGCCACGTGGAATCATCTTATTGGCAGTATATTTTTCCAGAAAGAGCCTATTCCACCAATGTTTAGATCTCTGCAAAATCATACTCTTAATGCTATCAAATTTAGCATCCCAAACTGTGTCTCCCGAGTTATGACCACCAGCCCCACTTGAACCATAAACCTGGTCTACTTGGGAGAGCCAGGTTTTCTCCTTGGCACGAAAATCCATATTGCTCCACAGCGAAGAACCTGTGCATAACACAGCAAAAATAGATTGTAATAAAACAAGATGGAAGCCAGCAATATACATGGGTGGCAAATAAAGATGTCCTATATAAAAAATTATACCACCAACATGGGCTGAAATGGATAACTAGACCAACTACACAGGATATGGAAAACCACACAAAGAACTAGTTGTAGTCAAAAGGTCAAATATAAAATGTAATCTTTATTAAAGGATATTAAAATCCAGGGATAAGGCAAAAATGGGGATGCAAATACACAATAAACACATGGTAAGCAGGGCCATGTGATCAAGCAAACACCCACACATGGGTTAATAGGTATAGTGACATCTCTGGTATAGTAAATGACAAAGCAGAAGCGAGTTGGAGAACATCATATGCATGTGCAAGTAAACCGTTATAGGAAATGTATCCAAAACATCGCTGAGAGTCCACACTAAATCATAACAAGAGTGAAAATAATTACCCAGAGGTGAGGGATTAGTGACCACAGGGCCGCCCGACGCGCGTTTCGGAGTTTAGACAAACTCCTTCCTCAGGGGGCGCTTACTAGAGTCGCGAAATTGGGGCTCTATATAGGCTGTCAGGCGGCGCGCAGCTGCCGCTGCAATATCATTACCACCCGGAAGTCTCCTCCGCATGCCAGAGCCGGAAGCACGCGGGGCCCCACGTGCTCCAGCGTCTGACATCACCGGAAGTGACACCGGTGGCATTGAATGCAGACGGCGCATGCGTCTCTACACACTGACCTGGATGCCAGAGACTAAGATGGCGATATATGGGAATAGCATAAAAGGTAATATAAATGCAACATATAACAAAAAAAAGAAAATATAACACCAATAATAATGAAGGAAATACTAAAAGTGACCACATAACACAAAACAAAAAATAAAATATAACATAATACATCAATAAACAAAACAGTGTAATACATAATGGGGACTTCAGAAATAAAATAAATACAAAGTAATATGCAAAGAAATATAGTGGCACAATAATACAAAAAATAATAAAAATAAATGTGAAAATAATACATATATCCACATTATACAAAACAAAATAAACTAAAAAGACAAAACAATGGGAAAAGCAATATACTGCCATATATCAATACACACAAAGACAGCAAATGAATGACAATATAAAACACAAAGGTAGCATAGTGATGACATATAGAACATCGATGAAGGTGTCCCACAAAGGTGCTGTTGTCCAGCAGACATCCAGAAAATGTAAATGAATATGAAAATCTATAAAGAAAGAACATGATAAAAAATTAAAAACAACATATGTTAATCGCGAATTACATAGGAGTGACATAACCGAGAGATCACAGGAATGGAGCATACGAATTGTTTTCATTTAGACCATGTGGGTGGATGGTCTTCAGGATCCATATCCACCTTGTTTCAGATTGCGCCAATCGTCTTGACAAGTCCCCACCACGTATGTTGATTTTAAGAGTGTCAATGCCTCTAACTTTAAGTAGAGACCCATCGCATTGGTGGTGCTCAAAAAAATGGCGTGGAGCAGAGTTGGTAAAGCTCCCCACAAGTGGAGCTAAGTCCCAGGCAGATGTAATGTAAGGTAGATGGTAAAGATGTAGTATTTAGCAAGGGATGTAGCAGTGCTGAGTGGGTGTTGCAGGAAGAACTTGAGAGGACACAGTCAGATGCAGTTTCCAAAGCTTTACTCACAGTTCTGAAGGCAGAGCGTCCAGGACACTGGTTACAGATGGTGCTGGAGTCGGTCAGCCTGAAAGCAATTTGGGAATCTCCTATTCAGGTGGGTTGGGAGGTCTCCTTTCTAGCGCTATTCTCTGAGGTACTTGCTGCTGTAAGCTCTGTTCAAGTTCCTCTCTCTCTCTCTTATTTAAGTAGAACTCTGCTCGCATAACAGGCAGCTGTAGCCTGCTTCAGGGATCGCTCCTGTATCGTGTCTCCGGCTCACACGCGCTGCTGTGTAGTCGAGTATTAGTTGGGGCAGAGAACCTGCTGTCTTCTGCCCTCCGGATTCTGCTGCTAGGACTTTAGTACCCACTCAGTCTCGGACTCCGGGGTCCAGTTTCTGATGCTCAGGACTGGGGGTGAGCTCAGCTTTAGCTCCAGTCCCCCAGCTGGTCTCCAAAACGTCCTTCCTCTCTCAAACCTGCTCAGACACTCACTAACTAACTCCTCCCCCAGCCAGAATGTTCCAGAGAAGATACCCTGAAATCAGGTGTTAGAGCTCCCCCTTCTGGTCTGGAGTAGGAAAAGTGTTGTATGCTGTGTGTTACCTGTTAAAGGGATCCTTCCTTGCTTTCAGGCATGACATTACTCCCCCCTGGAGAGAGGCAAGGTCACTGTGGCAACCGAACTCCTGGGGTGCCACACATGTGCTGTCAGGTATTCCCATCGGTCTTCCAGAGCTAAGAACTCAGGTGCCCATTCTAGTCTTGAGACCCTGTGTGGTGCTTCGTTGGGGACAGCCGAGTACAAGGGTTGTCTGGTCCCCATACATCCAGGTCAGCCAGCAGTGTCGCCATCTTCTCCACCATTAGATATGTGCTCCACTATTGCCAATGCCATCCAGTGTACATTTTGCCACATGTATGCAGTCCTTGAACAGCCGGTCGAGGGTGCATACTGCTGTGTGAGATGTGAGCACGTTGTGCATTTGGAAGCCCAAATACTGGATCTAAATGTGCAGCTGGCAACACTGAGATCCATAGACAATGTGGAAAGGAGTCTTCTGCTCACTGATCAGACGCTCAATGGGATAGATGAGGGGGGGATGCTAGGGTGGAGCTGCAGGACACTGAAGTAGGAAGCTGGGTGACAGTTAGAAAGCGGTGTAGAGGGAAGAGCGCCAGGGAGGCTAGTCCTGATCTGGCACACCCCAATAAGTTTGCAAAGTTGGCAGATGAGGGAGTTGTCAGTACAGTGGTAGCACTGCTGCAGCCAGGCATGTCCTCTGAAAGCCGGGGGAGTGTCTACTCCAGTAAGGGGGGAATTAGGAGAGCAGGGCAAGCCAGCCAGGTGCTGGTAGTGGGGGACTCAATTATTAGGGGAACAGATAGGGCAATCTGTCACAAAGACAGGGACAGTGTGCTGCCTACCTGGCGCTCGAGTCCGACACATCGCTGATTGGGTTGACAGATTACTGGGAGGGGCTGGTGAGGACCCAGCGGTCATGGTGCACATTGGCCCAAATGACAAAGTTAGAGGTAGGTGGAAGGTCCTTAAAGACGATTTCAGGGAATTAGGCTGCAAGCTTAAAGCAAGGACCTCCAACATGGTATTTTCTGAAATACTGCCTGTACCACGTGCCACACCAGAGAGGCAACGGGAGATTAGGGAGGTTAATAAGTGGCTCAAGAATTGGTGTAGGAAGGAGGGGTTTGGGTTCCTGGAGAACTGGGCCGACTTCTCAGTTGGCTACAGGTTCTATGCTAGGGACGGGCTGCACCTCAATGGGGGGTGCAGCTGTGCTGGGGGAGAAAATGGCTAGAAGGTTGGAGGAGTCTTTAAACTAGGGACTAGGGGGAGGGTATTCATTTTATAGGAGGGGAAGGCAGTGCAGATAGAGACCTGGGCACAAATAATGAAATTGGGGTGGGGTTAGAACAGTTAATAATTTAAGAAAGAATAGAGGTTCAGAGAGATACATAAAGTGCATGTATACTAATGCTAGAAACCTCACCAACAAAATGGCGGAATTAGAATTAATTTTGTTGGAACATAATTATGACATGGTGGGGATATCTGAGACTTGGCTGGATGAGAGCCACGACTGGGTGGTTAATTTACAGGGCTATAGTCTGTTCAGAAATGACCGTACAAATAAGCGAGGTGGGGGTGTGTGTTTATATGTAAAATCATCCTTAAAACCCATCCTGCGTGATATCTGTGAATTTAATGAAGATGTAGAGTCTCTATGGGTGGAGATTAGGGGAGGGGGGAAAAATAATAAATTACTGATAGGGGTTTGTTATAAGTCTCCTAAAATAATGGAAGCAACAGAGAATATCCTCGTAAAGTAAATAGATGAAGCAGCACTCAAGGAGAAGTCATTATTATGGGGACTTCAACTACCCTGAAATACATTGGGGAACAGAAACCTGCAGTTCCAGCAAAGGTAATAAGTTTTTGGCAACTATGAGAGACAATTACCTTTCACAACTAGTTCAGGACCCAACAAGAGGGGGGGCACTGCTAGACCTAATATTAACCAACAGGCCAGACCGCATATCAAATATAAGGGTTGGGGGTCACTTGGGTAATAGTGATCACAAAATAATAAGCTTTCATGTATCCTTTAATAAGATGTGTAGTCGAGGGGTTACAAGGACACTAAACTTCAGGAAGGCAAATTTCCAATGGATGAGAGATGATCTTGGTGCAATAAACTGGGCGACATCCGAGACATAAAAATACACAAAGAAAATGGGAGACGTTTATTAGCATCCTGAATAGGACCTGTGCACAGTAAATACCCTATGGGAATAAACATGCTAGAATTAGGAGGAAACCACTATGGCTAAATAGAGCTGTAAGGGGCGCAATAAGGGACAAAAAAAAAGCGTTTAGGGAATTAAAGCAAGTAGGTAGTGATGAGGCATTAAATAAATACAGAAGACTGAATAAATTCTGCAAAAAGCAAATCAAGACAGCAAAGATTGAGGCAGAGAGACTCATTGCCAGAGAAAGTAAAAATAATCCCAAAATATTCTTTAACTACATAAATAGCAAGAAACTAAAAAATGATAGTGTTGGTCCCCTTAAAAATAGTCTGGGTGAAATGGTGGATGAGGATGAGGAAAAAGCCAATATGCTAAATGACTTTTTTTCAACTGTATTTACACAAGAAAATCCCATGACAGATAACATGATCAGTGATAAAAAAATTTCTCCATTAAATGTCACCTGCTTAACCCAGCAGGAAGTACGGCGGCGTCTAAAAATCACTAAAGTTGACAAATCCCCGGGCCCGGATGGGATACACCCCAGAGTACTGCAGGAATTAAGTACAGTCATAGATAGACCATTATTTTTAATCTTTAAAGATTCCATAATAACGGGGTCTGTACCACAGGACGGCCGTATAGCAAATGTGGTGCCAATATTCAAAAAGGGGGCAAAAACTGAACCTGGAAATTATAGGCCAGTGAGCTTAACATCTACTGTGGGTAAAATCCTGGAGGGTTTTTTAAGGGATACTATATTGGAGTATCTGAGGCTGAATAACCTCATGACACAGTATCAGCATGGGTTTACGAGGGACCGTTCTTGTCAGACTAATCTGATAAGCTTTTATGAAGGGGTAAGTTCAGGACTGGACCAAGGGAATGCAGTGGACGTGGTGTTCATGGACTTCTCAAAAGCTTTTGATACAGTGCCACACAAAAGGTTGAAACATAAAATGAGAACAATGGGGATAGGGGAAAATATGTGTAAGTGGGTTAAGAACTGGCTCATGGATAGAAAACAAAGGGTGGTTATTAATGGAGCACACTCGGACTGGGTCACGGTCAGCAGTGGGGTACCACAGGGGTCAGTATTGGGGCCGCTTCTCTTTAACATATTTATTAATGACCTTGTAGGGGGCATACAGAGTAGTATTTCAATATTTGCAGATGACACTAAACTCTGCAGGGTAATAAATACAGAGGAGGACAATTTTATATTACAGGAGGATTTATGTAAACTAGAAGCTTGGGCTGATAAATGGCAAATGAGCTTTAATGGGGATAAATGTAAGGTCATGCACTTGGGTAGAACAAACAAGACGTATAATTATGTGCTTAATTGTAAAACACTGGGCAAAACTGTCACTGAAAAAGACGTGGGTATATGGGTGGACGACAAACTCACATTTAGTGGCCAATGTCAGGCAGCTGCTGCCAAGGCAAATAAAATAATGGGATGCATTAAAAGAGGCATAGATGCTCATGAGGAGAACATAATTTTACCTCTATACAAGTCACTGGTGCGACCACACTTAGAATACTGTGTGCAGTTCTGGTCTCCGGTGTATAAGAAAGACATAGCTGAACTGGAGCGGGTGCAGAGAAGAGCGACCAAGGTTATTAGAGAACTGGGGGGTCTGCAATACCAAGACAGGTTATTACACTTGGGGTTATTTAGTTTGGAAAAACGAAGGCTTAGGGGTGATCTTATTACAATGTATAAATATATGAGGGTACAGTACAAAGACCTTTCTAATGATCTTTTTACTCTTAGACCTGTGACGGGGCAAGGGGGCATCCTCTACGTCTGGAGGAAAGAAGGTTTAGCCATAATCACAGACGCAGATTCTTTACTGTAAGAGCAGTGAGACTATGGAACTCTCTGCCGTCTAATGTTGTAATGAGTGATTCCTTACTAAAATTTAAGAAGGGACTGGATGCCTTTCTTGAAAAGTATAATATTACGGGCTATATTCACTAGTTTCCTAGATACTGCGTTGATCCAGGGAGTTAGTCTGATTGCTGTATGTGGAGTCGGGAAGGATTTTTTTCCCCAATGTGAAGCTTACTGTTTGCCGCTTGGATTTTTTTTTTGCCTTCCTCTGGATCAACATGTTAGGGCAGGTTAGGATAGGATATGGGTTGAACTAGATGGACTTGAAGTCTTCCTTCAACCTTAATAACTATGTTACCATGTCTGCTAGTTGTCAATTCACTGTGTGATGGTGTCTCCGAAAAAAGGGAAGTGGAGGCGATGTCCCTACACAGTCCCAACAATTATACCAATGACTTGTTCTCAGGAACCTCCCTACCGCTGTTGATGTGTCATCTTGGAGACCTGGCTGAAGACAGACCCAGAGCAGGTATCTTCAGTTTCTAGTTGGTCTGGTGAAAATAGTCAAGGCACTGGCATCTTCGAAGTCTTTACTATCCACTAACCAGGCGGAGGACCTCCAGCCGGTCCTTGAATCCTCCAGAATGTTACCTGAGCTCAATGAATTGAGAGAAACTTCTCAATGCCAAGTTACTGATACTAAGCCTACTTCGTCCTGTACTCTGGATGGCTTGATGAGGAGAGGCATGCTAGTTGTGTAGATGGTGAGATATGTCACTTTTCTTCAGGTGGACAGAGGAGGTTGTGGCCCTAAAGAGAGGTTGTGGGAGTCTGTGAAGAGGTGTCTGCCTCCAATTTCTCTGCAGAGCGTCCTTGTGGGCATGAAGAAGAGGGGCATAAGGGGGGGTTACTGCATTGTTATTGCCGGAGCCTCTGCATGGTGTCTCTTTCACATCTACTCACCACCAGCTCCCAGTGTGCTCCTGCTACTTTCTGATGTGCTCACCACTGTACTCAGTGGCGAGCTCCGCTTGCTCATAAAGGGGAGCGCATATAGTAAATGCCCTCAGCTTGTAACTCAGAGTCATTTAGTATAATGTGTTCACCTGCAATTCACCAATTGCTGGAAGTCATCCTGTATAAAAGACTCCCTCTCCCTTAGGGAGTCGCCAAGCAACAAGTTAAATCATTAGGTAGTGTGGTGTTCTACCAGTGTAGTTGTGAGGTCCCTCGTCCCGATGCTGCCAGCCCTGTTCCCGAAGACCCCTGGTTCCAATACGGCCAGTGCCTGGCGGCTACCTGCAGCCCAGTCTGTCTCTTAGATCAGGAGCTCCAGTGAACACCTGGTAGCCGCTTAGCTACACCCCTTCCCAGGCAATCACGGTCCTGTAGCTCAGTGAATCCACAAATCCACATCCGCCACCTTTGGACGTAACAGAGGCTTGGGCAGAGAAATGGCCGTTGAAATTTAATTTAGATAAATTGAAGGTTATGCACTTGGGCAGAGGAAATAAAGTGCATAATTATGCATTAAATTGTAAAGCACCGTGTAAAACTGTCGCTTAAAAAGACTTGTATGTATTGGAGGATGGCAAACTCCACTTTTGTGATCAGTGTTAGGCAACTGCTGTCAAGGCAAATAAAATAATAGGATGCATTGAAAGAGGCATAGATGCTCCTGAGGATAACATAGATTTCCTCTATACAAGGCACTTGTTTGGCCACACTTAGAATACTGTGTAAAATGCTGGTCTCTTGTGTATAAGAAGGACATAGCTGAACTATTATTATCATTAAGGAGGTTGTCCACTACATTTTATAATGTGCCCATTGATTTAAACTTTGTAAATAAGTCTTTTGTAAAAACATACTGCAGGCATATGTGCCAGTGAGCGGCGCTATCGCTGACTGTTCAGTCCGCATCAAATGACCCCAACTTTAGCCGCAGCTGACATCCGCCGATGTCACGTCAAGTTCCAGAAACCCTTGCATTTCCCAGGCGTGACCCAGTAGCGCACCTCTCCTGATTGACTGGGTTAAGGGAGGCATGTCACCAGACGTCACAGGCCAGTATCCAGTGTGCTCTTTTCCTCTCTGCTTTCATTGGCCGAAAGTGAGCGCTGGATACTGGGCTGTGACTTGCGGTAGGACGCTCACAGCCCAGTCAACCAGGGGGCGTGTGCGCGACTGCGTCACGCGTGGGTGATGCAAGGGGTTCTGGAACTTGACATGACATTGTAAGGGGGTGAAGAAAAGGAAGAATCTAAATGGAGTTACCTCTCCTGCTCCGTGTCTGGAACCACCTGGTCAGGCAGCAGTGTTTCTTGGGGGAAGGTTATCAGACCTGGACTGACCTTTCCATGTGACAGCAGGGGGTGGTGACCTGTTAAAAGGGGCTGCGCGCGGGAAGCCAGGCACAGTCAGGGTGGGAAAGTTCAGGAGAGAGAGAGCTGTCAACTGCGCCGTATTCCCTAAGCGTAAGGGCCCTTCAACTGAGGACTGAGGCAGACAGGCAGTACTCTGTGAGCGCCCTTTGTGTGGACGTAGACCCGCCAACCTCCGTGACCGGAGGAGACTCCCCTGACAGGACAGAGACAGTCGCTAGTGTGTACAGGCCCGGCGTATGCAGTGACAGGCCTGAGTCCCTGAGAAGAGTAGTTGGACTGACTGAGAAGCGCAGCATCTTTCCTGCGGTGATTCGTCCTGAGTGCAAACTTGTGACTTAGGTTGGTGAGAGTGTGGCGCCCCTGAGGGTTCAGTCGCCACAAAGGTATTGCGCCTCACCCAGAGGTGTGATACCCCACTCTCAGGTAAGGAGGGAGCACCACCCAGGACTCTAACACCTGCACCCAACACACACTAGAACAGCTGGGCACCCTGGACGTACCCTTCAGGAGGATGGTCTCATCCCAGGCTGGTTAGCAAGGGGTGTATGGGTGGGTGGAGTAGTGAGTAGCAAGGAGGAGTGAAGCTTGAGGAAGCAAGGACAGCGTTTAGGTAGTCTTGAGGAGGAAGAGGAAGGAGACAGACGTGCATTGGAGCAGCTCCCAGTGAGGGGAGGCTGCTGTGGAAAAGGAAAGAGTCTAGAGAGAGACTCAGAAAGGACTAGAAGCTGGAAGAGCTTAGTCCAGGAGTAGAGAGAAAGAAGCAGAAAGAAAGAGAAGCTTCTGGAGTGAGAGAGGAAGCGGTCCTAGGGATGCGGAGAGAGCAGGAGCTATCCGTCGGTCCCGGTCTGTTGGCAGAAGGACCAGGTCACAGAGGGCACTCGACCCCTTAGCCTAGTGGAGAACTTTATGACTCAGCTAGCAAGTAAACTGCTGTGATAACATAGGGATCACAGACAATAACCACAAATATCTTCGCCGGAGAGGTAGCTATATAGAATCAAAGGAACACAAATATAGAAAAGAGTCCTGGAAAGGTGTATCCCAATCTATCTGAGGGTTTGCTGAGCCCCTCACCTGGAGGACACTGTACCAAGCGGGCATCTGTACTGTTGGCCACCAGAACTGTGAGTAAAGCTTTGGAAACTGCAACTCGCTGATTGTTTCTCAGTTTCTTCCTGCGTCACCTACTACACCCAGCTACATCTCCCAGCACCATTACCACCTTTTACTACATCTACCTGCCCTGGGATCTCATAGCCTCACCTGTGGGAGGCTGTACCAACTCTGCTGCATCTCACCACCTATCCCAGGGGATCTGCACTGCAGCGCTGGTCACCACTGACCAGATACCACAGGTGGCGTCACGAATACCTTACTACAGACTCGAACATCCCCTGTAAATATTCCCCTTTTATTGGACACCCAGGGCCATGGACTGGGTCACTGCCGCTGTGACACATCCTCTCAATACACCGGCCCAGTACCGAGTATCCCACTGTCCTGGCGGGCGATCCAAGAGCAGGACTCCCTTTCACCACCCGGCATCCTGCTGTTTTCCCCCAGAGGCTATTTTTTCATCACGGAAAGAAAACCTGAGAGACTGCATGTGCCGCTGTTGACGGTGCCGATGTTGGAGAATTAGATCCTTCAATCAAGCCTTCTTCAGACTGATAAGTTTATTCCTGCCTTCATTTATTTCCTTAAATTCCGTATTACTGTTTACTTGTTTGCAATTATTTTTCCTGTTGCTTCTCCCTTCGTGGAGTGAATATCCCTGTAAATAAACCTTTAACTCTTGATCTGCCTCAGATCCGTGGCGACATCCTCCATACCTGCAGGTTGTTACAACATCAGCAATTGTCAGCGGCGGCTGCAGCCGGGGTCATGTGATGCGGACTGGGCAGTCAGCGATTGTGCCGCTCACAGGCACATATTCCAGCAGTATGTATTCATAAAAAGACTTCTTTACAAGGTTTAGATCTATAGGGCATTATAAAATGTAGTGGACAACGTCTTTAAGGGAATGGGTGGACTGAAATACCAAGACAGGTTATTAAACTTGGGGTGATTCAGTCTAGAAAAACTAAGGTTTAAGAATGATCTTATTACAATGTACAAATATATGAGGAGACAGTACAGAGATTGTTCTAATGATTTTTTTTTCTAGAGGTAAGAAGGTTTAATCATAATCAGACGCTGATTCTTTACTATAAGAGCAGGGAGACTATGGAGCTCTCTGCCACATGATGTTGTAATGGTTGATTCACTACTAAAATAAAAGAAGGGTCTAGATGCCTTTGTTGATAAATATAATCTTACAGGTTATAGGCACTAGATTCTGTGATGGAGTGTTGATCCAGGGAACTAGTCTGATTGACGTATGGAATCGGGAAGGAATATTTCCCCTAATAGTAAACTTTTAGTGGTTGGCCCCATGGGATTTTGCCTTCCTCTGGAGCAACATTTTAGGCTATAGGTTGAACTCGCTGGACTTAAGTCTGCATTCAACCTTAAAACTATGAAAATGTGTGGGGGCTCATATTGTATATAAGGGGGGCTATGTGGGGGCTCATAGTATATATAAGGAGGTATTTGGGGGCTCATACTGTACATAGGGAGCTTATATGGGGTCTCATACTGTATATAAGGAGCTATATGGGAGATCATACTGTATTTAGGGAGCTATGTGGGGGCTCATACTGTATTCAGGGGCTATGTGAGGGCTCATATTGTATATAGAGAGAATAAGTGGTGGCTCACACATTTTACAGGAGATATGTGGGTGCTCACATGGTATATGGGGCTATGTAGGTGCTTATACTGTATACAGGGTGCTATGTGGGTTCTCACACTGTAAACAGGGGGATATGTGGGGCTCATACTGTTTGTAGGGGCTTAAACTGTATTTAGGAGGCTATGCGGGGCTAATACTGTATTTAACAAGCTATGTGAGGGCTCACGATGTATATTGGGCAACTATGTGGGGTCTCAAACTCTATATAGAAAGGCTATGCAGTGCTCATACTGTATATGGGGGCGATGTGGGGGTTCATAGTGTATACAGCGGGTTATGTGAGGGCTCATATTGCGTATATAGAGAGGCTATGTGGGTGCTCATATAGTATATAGGAGGCTAAGAGTTGACTCATTCTGTATTTGTGAGGCTATTTGGGGGCTCATTGTTGTGAATACCTTGGAGGCGACTTTTGAGCTGGGGCTCCCTCCGGTGGTTGCTGAGGGTAATGAACTAATTACTGAATGGCCTTCAGCTGGCTCTGAATGGTATGATATAAGTGACCTGAGTTCCCAACAGCCTTGCCGATAGTCAATTGTTCCTCCTGCTCTTTCTTGGAGCACACCTCGCTTTCCTGCTCTCATTCAGATAAGTGTCTAGCTTTTTTTTGTGGAGCAGCTTGCAACTGAGGTTCAGAGTATTGCTACCTATCTTGCTAGGTTGCCAGTTGTGGAACCTAGGATCCCCATGCCAGATTTATTTTTGGGGGATCGGGCTAAATTTCTGAATTTCAAAAATAACTGTAAGTTGTTTTTTGCCTTAAATCCTAAGTCCTCAGGGAACGCAGCACAGCAGGTTCAAATTGTCATCTCTCTGCTACGCGGCGACCCTCAGGATCGGGCATTTTCCCTGACACCTGGGGATCCTGTTTTGAATGATGTTGATGTATTTTTTTCAGGCTCTGGGGTTATTATACGATGAACCTAATGTCACTGATCAAGCTGAAAAGACCTTGTTGGCATTAAATCAGGGTCGTGAAGACACTGAGCTGTACTGTCAGAAATTTCGAAAATGGGCAGTCCTGACCAAATGGAATGATGATGCTTTGGCATTCCTTTTTCGGAAGGGTCTGTCAGAAAATGTAGAGGACGTTATGGTGGGATTCCCTGTTCCCTCTGGTCTCAATGATTCTATGTCTTTGGCTATTCAAATTGACAGACGTTTGCGGGAGCGCAGAGGTATGCGTGAGATAGTGTTGCCTTGTGAGCCAGCTCCTGAGCCCATGCAGTGTGATGGAGTGACTTCTGGGGCTCAGCGTCATGAGTTTCGTAAGCGCAATGGGTTATGTTTCTACTGTGGTGACGCTTCCCATGCTATTTCCGTCTGCCCTAAGCGGGGAAGACGTTTTGCGCGCTCAGTTGTCTTGGGTAGTGTTCAGACTAAATTTCTGGTGACTGTTACCCTGATTTGCTCCCTGTCAACATTTTTGGCTCAGGCTTTTGTTGATTCAGGAGCAGCTATTAACCTGATGGATTTTGACTTTGCCAAACGTTGTGGGTTTCCCATGATACCCCTGCGGAAATCTATTCCTTTACTGGGCATTGATTCTACCCCTTTGGCGGAGAATAAACCCCAGTTTTCTACTCAGGTGATAATGAGGATTAAACCAGATCATCAGGAGAGTTGCAAATTTCTGGTGTTACATAATCTGCATGACATTATTGTACTGGGTTTCCCTTGGTTACAGACTCATAATCCTGTTTTGGATTGGAAATCTGTGTCTGTGACCAGTTGGGGCTGCCAATGTGTTAATACTGACACTCCTGTTTTTTCTGCCTCTCCCCAGTCTCAGGATGTCCCTGACTTTTTGACTGATTTTTCTGATGTGTTTAGTGAAAGTAAATCTGCATCCTTACCTCCTCACAGGAGCTATGATTGTGCTATTGAGTTAGTGCCTGGTGGTAAATTTCCTAAGAGTCGCCTTTTTAATTTATCTGTACCTGAACACGATGCTATGCGATCTTATATCAAGGAGTCATTGGAGAAGGGTCATATCAGACCATCCTCCTCACCCTTGGGCGCCGGGTTTTTTTTTGTGGCCAAAAAGGATGACCGTGTATTGATTATCGCCTCCTGAATAAGATCACTGTTAAATATCAATATCCGTTACCTTTGATTTCTGACCTATTTTCCAGAGTGAAAAGTGCTAGTTGGTTTACCAAGCTTGACCTCAGGGGGCGTATAACCTTATTCGCATTAAGCACGGGGATGAATGGAAGACGGCGTTTAATACCCCAGAGGGGCATTTTGAGTACCTAGTGATGCCTTTTGGGCTTACTAATGCCCCTTCCGTCTTCCAATCCTTCATGAATGATATTTTCAGGGATTTTGTGGATAAATTTCTGATTGTTTATTTGGATGATATCTTGATTTTTTCCGACGACTGGGACTCTCATGTGAGGCATGTTCGGACTGTGTTCCAGATTTTGGAAGAGAATGCGCTGTATGTGAAGGGATCAAAGTGTCTTTCATTCATCTTTCTGCCTTTAGGTGTAGCTATCTCTCCGGCTGTGACGAGGCATCTAGGATCACCGTAGGTACGCTCCACGGCTACTTCTAGTGTGGTGGTTAGTTTCCAGCCTCTCTGGTGTATTGCTACTTTGGCTATTTTTTGCAGTTTCTCCTCAGCTACCGAAACATAACAGCTCATATTCTATATAGCAGGTTATATGTTGGCTTATATTGTGTATATAGAGGCTATGTGGGTGCTCATTCTATACATAGTGTTACACCTGGCCCCGGTCCCATACCTCTGCGGGGTCCCCGTAGGGACTCCCGCTCTGTGCTGGCCTCACGCTGTCCTGCCGCAGCTTCTGTTCCTGCTCTCCCGTCTGCTTCCTGGCGTGCTGTCAGCAGGTCCCCGGGGAGAGTGCTTGGGTTGAGCGCGCATGCTCCCTGTCTCTTAAAGAGACAGTGCGCATTTTTCAAAAATGTTTTGGACCAATGGCGTCGTACTGATTACTCTTTCTGGCCCCTCCGACATAGGGAGGGTGCCGGAGCAACAAGTATCTACTGTTGCTAGCTTCCGGTTCCGCTGTGTTTGTGCTTGTGTTTCTGCAGTATTTTGTCTTCTGTTCCGCTTACACTGTTTGTCTCCGCAGACTGTCAGTTACCTGTTACCCGGCTGTCCAGCACAACGTCTGTACTGTCAACGCCAGTTCCGTTCTGTTACTCAGCCATCCGAATCTCTGGACAACACCAGTACCAGCTTATACCCGTGTACCCGGAACTCGCCGGTCAGCTCCATCATAACCGTTAAACCTGTTTATCCATTTGTCCCGCTGGGACAGCTGCCACGTGTCCGGGGTCTAACTGGAGGTAGCACCTGTGTCCCCCAGACATTACATTCTGACCCTGTTCGAGGTGACTTACTACGGGTGTCTGGGGCTCACTTAGTAACACCCCCTTTGGAGCCCCCGGGACCGTGGGGGTGTTACAATAAAGAATGAAGGTGAACTTCACCACCTGTGCCTCCGCTTCCATTTGGTACACATAGGAGGCTATGTGTTGACTCATTCTGTAATTATGAGGTGGTGTGGAGGTTCATACTGTATATATGAGGCTATGTGGGGGCTCATACCATATATAGGAGGCTATATGGGGGCTTATACTGTATATAGGAGACTATGTGGGTTCTCATTCTTTATATAGTAGGTTATGTGGGGGCTCATACTGTATACAGAGAGGCAGGTACGAGGAGATTATCCAGCAACAGAACCAGGGGAAGTAATTAAAGACAACTGGAGCACCCACCAGGGCCGTGGGGTATCCGGTACCAGGCCACTTCTTAAAGGGGCAGTGTCATGGCAGCAGTGACCTGGTCCGTGGCCCTCGGCATCCAATAAAAAGGGAATGAGAAAAAGGG
Organism: Oophaga sylvatica; assembly: GCA_033576555.1. Lineage (NCBI taxonomy): Eukaryota > Metazoa > Chordata > Amphibia > Anura > Dendrobatidae > Oophaga > Oophaga sylvatica. Next base: position 524,741,427 of record JARQOD010000001.1, read on the forward strand.
AAAACTAAAGTTTGTAATAAAGTGTTCGTGACGCCACCTGTGGTGTTTGGTCAGGGGACTGGTGCTGCAGTTCAGATCCTCTGGGACGATGATAGGGCAGCAGTGATGGTTAAGCTCTCCACGGGTAGAGCTGTGTCCCAGGGCAGTTAGGATGTTCAAGGTGATGTTGGTGGTGAGTGTGGTGCAGGGCAGGTGATGCAGGAATGATTCAGAGGACACAGCAGGGTGCAGTTTCCAATGTTTTACTCACAGTTCTGGTGTACACAGCTGCCCGCTTGGTGCCGTGTCCTCCAGGTGAGGGGTCCAGCAAACTCCCAGGTAGATCAGGATACACCTTTCCAGGACTCCATTCAGTATGTTCCTCTCCTGGCCATCTCACTGCGCTGGCTTTCCGCCCTTTCTGCCCAATACCATTACAAACAGTGTCCCAAGCCAGCAGCCATGGACCTTGTCAGGCAACGTCCTCTGCATCCCCTTGCTCCTATATGGCTGCCTTTTCGGCGATTAAAATTGTGGATGTAGCTGGGGCAACTACAGCCACCCCTGCCTCCGGCTTGCTAGCTGAGTCTTGTAGTCCTCCACTAGTCTCGGGGGCCATTTCCCCACTGCGAACTGGTCCCTCCACAACTGGATTCAGGCCCACGGGTGACTTCAGCACTCTCTGTGTCCCTAGGACCCCTTCTGTCCTTATGGAAGCTTCCTTCAGCCTCCCCTCACAATTCTCTCTCTGCAACCTCTCTGCTGCACTCCTTCTCCTTTGGTCTCCTCAGACCAACTGCTCTGTTCTTCCCGTTCTCTAAGCTCCTCCCCTTCTTCCTACTTTTTCCACCCACACCCCAACACCCTTTCCTACCCAGCATGAGATGAGGCCATCCTCCCTAAGGGTACGCCCAGGTGCCCTGACTGAACTAGTGTGTGTTGGGTGCGAGTGTTAGAGTCCTGGGTAGTGCTCCCTCCTTACCTGAGAGTGGGATACCACACCTCTGGATGAGGTGCAGTACCTCTGTGGCGACTGGACCCTCAGGGGCGCCACACAACTATTTGCATTTAAAATTCAAAAAACTGAAAAAGTGAGAAAAACTATTCCCTGCATGCCATACTATGATTAATAACAGTTCGAAGTTGGGCATATTCAGAGGAATAGCTTTACTCATTTTTCAGTTTTTGGAATTTTATATGCATCCAATAAAACAGTTAATTTTAATTACCTTCTCCATTATTGCTTACCCATATTAAGAGGTGAGTGATCTCCTGCAATTTAAACCCCGACGTGTGTGAAACTATTGTTTTAACGAGGGGTAAAAGCGTTAAGGCAATAACGAAACGTGCGTCGGGGTTCAAACGGTAGGTGATCATCACTCTCATTCTAATATGGGTAAGCAATAATTCCACTGTACTTTTTATTACCGTATATACCCATGTATAAGCCGAGATTTTTAGCCCATTTTTTAGGGCTGAAAGTCCCCCTCTCGGCTTATACGCGGATCATATACGGGGGTCGGCGGGGGAGGGGAAGCGGGGGTGTCGGATCATACTTACCCCTCCGCCGGCGCGGTCTCTGCAGCCCCCCTGCTTCTCCCACGATCTCCGGCTCCTTCCTGCAGCTGTCACATGGCACCGCTCATTAAAGTCATGAATATGCACATATTCATGACTTTAATGAGCGGTAGCACGTGACCGCTGCAGGACTGAAGCGCTGCGGAGAGCGCCGGGAGAAGAGGAGACACTGCAGGGACGTGCGGCGGAGGGGTGAGTATAGTTGTATTTACCTGTCCCTCGGTCCACCGCTGCGCACTAATCCTTTGGTCTGACTCCTCTGTGTGTAAATGATCAGGCAGAGGGCACGATGACGTCGTTAGTGCGCGCCCCGCCCCCTGCCAGATCATTTACACACAGAGGAGTCGGACCGAGGGAGCTATGCGCTGCTGTGGACCGACGGACAGGTAAATATCTCAGGTGCCGGGGTCCTGAGCGAGCGGTGACACCCCCGCCTGCTCAGGACACCGGCACCTGGCCCCCAGCGACGAGAGGTGAGTATGTCATTTTTTTTGCAGCAGCAGCAGCAGCATATGAGGCCTATACTATGGGGCATAATTGTGCAGAATATGGGGCATAATATGGAGCATATGGGGGCATAATATGGAGCATATGTGGGCATAATCTGGAGCATATGGGGGCATAATATGGAGCATATGGGGCAAAAGCTGTGGAACATATGGGGCATAATCTGGAGCATATGGGGGCATAATATGGAGCATATGGGGGCATAAGCTGTGGAACATATGGGGCATAATCTGGAGCATATGGGGGCATAATATGGAGCATATGGGGGCATAATCTGTGGAACATTTGGGAGCATAATATGGAGCATATGGGGGCATAATATGGAGCATATGGGGGCATAATCTGGAGCATATGGGGGCATAATATGGGGTAAAAGCTGTGGAACATATGGGGCATAATCTGGAGCATATGGGGGCATAATCTGGAGCATATGGGGGCATAAACTGTGGAACATATGGGGCATAATCTGGAGCATATGGGGGCATAATATGGAGCATATGGGGGCATAATCTGTGGAACATTTGGGAGCATAATATGGAGCATATGGGGGCATAATCTGTGGAACATTTGGGGGCATAATATGGAGCATATGGGGGCATAATCTGTGGAACATATGGGGCATAATCTGGAGCATATGGGGGCATAATCTGGATCATACGGGGGCATAATCTGTGGAATATATGGGGGCATAATCTGGAGCATATGGGGGCATAATCTGTGGAGCATATTGGGCATAATCTGTGGAGCATATGGGGGCATAATCTGTGGAGCATCATATGGGGGCATAATCATTTTTCACCCTAGGCTCATACGTGAGTCAATAAGTTTTCCCAGTTTTTTGTGGCAAAATTAGGGGGGTCGGCTTATACACGGGTCGGCTTATACATGAGTATATACGGTATGTCTTTTCTTGCCCTGAATGTGATAGATTACTGATGGCCATATACAAAAATGTTTATACAAAAATATATTTAGACATTGGTGACCCTTTATGATAGAGAGGCAACAATTCATTTGCACTCGCACTTTATTGTTCTCTATTATAGATAGACATTATTCCTGTTTTTGATTATACTGTATCTAGTCACTTATGATCATTTTCTGATGTACAACACTCTACCTTGCATGTGAAAGACTATATATTAATCATATGTGATACAATGACTGTACTTTCTCTACTTGTTACCAATTATTGGTCATATCATTTTGTTCTATAAACCACCAAAAAGACCTTATTTTGGGGTTTTCGCTTGTTTTTCACTTGTTCTCTATCTGGTGGACCACAATATGATTTTATTCTGATAGCAATAAAGACATTTTGTTTTTAAATATATAGAAAACCGTGTAACACTGCGTTTTCCCTTATGGTGGCGCTGTAGGTAAATTTTACAATTACTCTACAGCACTAGATAAAGGCTGATCACTGCTGATTGATCCACTATTTCTTCTATTTATCATCAGGACACATTTCTACCAAAAAGTAAACAACCTCTGGCGTTTTAAAGAAGTCTGAAGAAAAAGATTCCACTGAGACTTGTCTACCATTCTGGTCATGACTGCTAGATTGGCCTTCACTCCAACTCAGAACTTTTGGAGATTTAGAATTGGAGAATAGAAGGAATACAAAGCCATGTAACTTCCAACAATCTCCAGAGCCTTCCCAGAGTGTTTGCATATTTATAGGCTTCACAAATGGAAAATCAAAAGAGAGAAAACGACAAAAACGGTCAATATCTTAAAAAACACATGTTAAGCTTTATTTACTGAAGAAATAAATGCACATAGGAAGGGGAGACAACTAGAAAAGCAGCGGGTGCTAATCCAAATGTATCACATGTACAGAAATGTATGGATGTTCAATAAAAATATAAAAAATATAACTAATCCAAGGTATCACAGAGTACGCTGTTTATACAAGATTATGAAATGCAGATAAAAAGGACATATATCCAATGTCTGAGGGTAATATCAAGTTCAGCAGCGTAGTAAAAAGTCTGGTATTTAGATCATGAGGTAGTATATAAGCGTGTGTTTGAGCCTGCAGAAGGTAAGCAGAGTGCTGTAGTGCATAGATACCCAAAAGAAAGGAGGCTCCCATCATATATAATTGTGGCAAGATAATCAAAATATAGCATACAATGAGGGTAGGTATAAACCTGTATATACTTGAGTGCAGGCCAAAAGCCAAAGGTTACACTAGGATACACCGACCCCGACGCGCGGTTTGGCATCTGACTTGGATTAACGCCTTCTGTTTTTTCTGGTTGTTTCTACTCCCTATGTTCATTTATTTCTTGATCAAAAAAGCTTAACATATGCTGTATTATCACACTGGTCTTTTTGACGGTTTTTCTCTTTTTTGTTTTCCCATGTTTCATTACCAATAGGTTACTACACAGTCCAGTCCTCACATGCACCTACAGTATATGAGGATAGATATGCACCTTTACTTTTCCTTTTATAGTGGGATTTCATTAACATCATGCATACATGCATGTGTATTATTTAATATATTTTTTCTGGCTTTCCTATTGACAAATATAGGATATGACCATGGGTATACACCTACAGCTTTTCTCAGTGGCATCAGCTTCTCGTTGGGGTTAGAGAAGCTGGACTGGGGGCTGCCTCATTCCATTTAATATTTTTTTTACTAAGCTATTTGCTAATCTTTGACCTAAATATTTAGGATCATAGCTTAATAACAGATGTCTAGACTTTTACAACTGAAGTGTCATTCACTATTGAGCAAGGACCATCATCACTTCAGACGATCACAATATATTACAAATGGATTAAATGATTTATTTAAATGTTGAATTTGTTGTGATGTTACCTAATTAGACATTTTTTTCTGTTGCCCTAATAATGACATTAGAGACCCCAGAGACAATTCCCTTGATTACCGAATTTCCCTAATGTCTTGTGCATAGGATTATTTATAATGACACACACAAGCCTTATGCATATATTGTAGCCACCCATTGTATGAGCTAATGATGTCAAGCGAGAGATGTTTCCATAAACTTCTATCTGTGATACATTCACAAAGTACGTGTTTATGATGGTCTGCGTGGGTACGGGTACCTACGTTACATCATTATGTGGTAATGCAAAGACAGTAAATCTAACTGCATCATGGTAACATTTGGTGAGTACTCTTCTCATATACACTATATACAAGAAACATGGAGGCACAAGCTACTGTGGGATCCACACTCTCCAGCTATTTTGTAAGGATGGCACTGGGTTCTAAAATGGGCAATAGTTGGTATAAAACTTTTTACTTTGTTCATGAAGTTCATGAAATTCTAACTTCATGGAAGAGCTTTCCCAGAAAGAGCATTTCCAAAACGAACATTCGTCCTTCAGTTGGTGTCCTTGAAAATTTCAGAGCAGTTTGAACAACGTTTATGGCTGGATCAGAAAAACCATTGTCCACCCAATGATCATTCAATCATTGTTTGACTAACCATCAACCTACCTATATCTAATGTTTATGACCACCAGTCTTGTCTCATGGCAACTGTTAAGCATCCTGAAACCATTCATGTGTGGGGTTGCTTCTCAGCCAAGGGAATCGGCTCTCTCACAGTCTTGCCTAAAAACTCAGCCATGAATAAAGAATGGTACCAGAATGTCCTCCAAGAGCAACTTCTCCCAACCCTCCAAGAGCAGTTTGGCGATCAACAATGCCTTTTCCAGCATGATGGAGCACCTTGCCATAAAGCAAAGGTGATAACTAAATGGCTCAGGGAACAAAACATAGAGATTTTGGGTCCATGGCCTGGAAACTCCCCAGATCCTAATCCCATTGAGAACTTGTGGTCAATCATCAAGAGACGGGTGGACAAACAAAAACCTAAAAATTCTGACAAAATGAAAGCATTGATTGTGCAAGAATGGACTGCTATCAGTCAGGATTTGGTCCAGAAGTCGATTGAGAGTATGCCAGGGAGAATTGCAGAGGTCCTGAAGAAGAAGGGTCAACACTGCAAATATTGACTTGCTGCATTAACTCATTCTAACTGTCAATATAAGCTTTTGTTACTCATATGTTTGCAATTATTATATTTCTGTCTGTGATAAAAACATCTGTCAAACACACATCAAAACCAGAGGGCAGCAGATCATGTGAAAATATAATATTTGTGTCATTCTCAAAACTTTTGGCCATGACTGTACTTACAAGCCATACACCAGCAGTGGTCGGTCCCCTAAACAACCATCTGTACTCAAAAGAAAAGTGTTAATTTCTCAAGAACGGCTGCAAATTTTAATAAGCTGTAAATTGTAAAAGTGTTTCTGCTTACCAGGACATTCTGAAAATATGCATCTATGAAAATGAGAAAGAAAATAAAGTTCCTAGAGTGGCGCAACTAATCACTGGGCCCAAATCCAACTGAAAATTTATGAAAACTTCAGGATGTGGAGAGGGTTTGTGTGGAATAATGGGCCAAAATCACACCTGAGTAATGCCTGCGACTAGTTTCTAACATACAGGAGGTGTCTTGAAGCTTCATGACCAACACCAACAAAGGCTTTTGTAGAAAGTATTAATTTAATTTCAGTAAGTGTGTTCAATGCTTTTTCCCTGTGTCATTTCTCCTTATTACACATAATTTATGGACATCTATGGTGATTTTTTTGCCTGTGTGGATTAGATGGGTTGTTACCGACATCTGGCGAAAATTTCATGTCAATAGCACTATTAGAAATATATTTAAGTAGAAAATTGGTGACGTGTTCAATACTTATTTCATCCGCCAGCACGTGATACATCAGGCAACTCCACCCTCCATTCCTCGCCTGAACTTAGGTTCTTAGTAGCTCTGTCTCCAGTTCCTGTATTGGCTTATTAATGTTTTTCTCACCAGTTATTGACCCTGCTTGCCTTCTTGTTTACCCTGATCTATCTGCTCTGACCTTGGCTACTAACTCTGAACCTGTGCTGTCTGCCCCGAGTTTGGACCATCTGAACACACTTTTGTCTCGTCCAACTGACCCAAGTCTCTGACCCTCTGGTCAGCTGCTGCAGTCTTGAGGACTGCCGTGCAGGGGTACCTGGTCTCTGCCTGCGGCCAAGCCTATTCTCACCATCAGAGGCTCTAGTGAGTACCCGGTAGGCACTTAGCCACACCCCTCTAGGGTAACCTCGTCCCATGGCACAGTGAGTCCACACCCATGAGAGCCATGTTTTTAAGTTTCTTTTATTCAATTTGCTCCTTTTAGTTTTTGTCGACATTCCAGTATGTTAGTTTTTTTTTGTTGCCCTTAAAGGGCAAAACGCTTTAAGCTAGAATTTTTCCATACATATAATTAAAATGATAATTTTTTTTTGTAATCCAAATTTCATCATCTTTCTTATATTTTCTTTTTACATTGTTCTTTAACACACGCCAATTTATGTCAACTGCATTGTAATGTTTAATATGGCACCAGTATTTTTATATATTTTTTCCAATTACAGCCACATCCATGAGTGCGAACAACCAAACAGCAGTTGTCGAGTTCCTCCTCTTAGGATTCTGGAATCTTCATGCTTTTAAGTTTCTTCTATTTTCATTGCTCCTTCTAGTTTATGTTGTATCGTTGGGTGGAAACCTCCTGATCATCACTTTGGTTCTGCTCAGTAGCCTTCTCCGATCTCCTATGTACTTTTTTCTTAGCCACTTGTCCTTCTGTGACACAGTGTTTACCACCAACGTCTTACCAAACATGCTTCGGGTGATTCTACAGGAAGGCAGCAGGTTGTCTGTCGTGGACTGCATCGCACAGTATCATGTTTTTGGTTTCTCAGCAACTTGATCGCTACTTGGCCATATGTAATCCATTATGGTACACGGCGATGATGAATTCAAGTCTTCAAGTTCTCTTGTGTCTTCTTCTTGGTTCCTTAGCTTAGTCATAACCTTGACTTCACTTTTCCTCATCTGTAGGCTTCAGTTCTGTGGACCCAACATTATCGACCATTTCTTCTGTGATGTGGCTCCTCTTCTGGAACTCTCTTGCTCAGATACTGCTTTCATAAAAATCGAAATATATGTGTGCTCCGTTCCCGTAGTGCTGTTTCCATTTCTATTCATACTGGGAAGCTACATCTCCATCTTCATGAGTATTGTACGGATTTCGACCACCTCTGGAAGGCAGAAGGCTTTCTCCACCTGTAGTTCACATCTAACTGTAGTATCCTTGTATTATGGGACATTATTTGCCGTATATGTGGTACCCACTAGTGTTTCCTCACTGAACCTTAATAAGATCTTGTCCCTGTTATATACTGTGGTCACCCCCATGTTCAATCCCATTGTCTACAGTCTGAGAAACCAAGAAATAAAAAGCACATTAGAGATCCATGTTTTTGGCAGACATAATAGACATTAAGCAGGCACTGAAGCCCATGTAAATCTCAGGGCCCTAGTCGAGTGGTCAGATCATACGGGAGCGCTCAGAACCATCTCTTACCTCACTGTTTCTATGGTTCCTATTTTGGTTAGCCAGCTTAGTCAGCCTAGAAGAGCACCATCACTGTGGCGAGATGCACAGACAACATCTAATCAAAAGAGAAGCAGGAGACGCCGGCAGGTAGGAGGCAGATCTCAGGCTCCCATCCAGTGGCTACGCAATACTTACCTAGCCGCTGAACCAGGATCCTGCAAATCGATTCCTTCATCTAAAAAAATGTTCAATAAATTTGAATATTTATTCCACTGGTGGTAGTGATTCAGAATAAGGACATCCAACTAATTTATGACATTTTACTGGGAATGATCTACAGGAAAAAGTATACGAATTACTAAATTAGCTCTCTTCCAGAAAGGTAAACATGTTCTCTTTAGTGCCACCTTTACCTATCTACAGATGTGTTCCTTTCAACACAACAAATCTCAAGATGAATGGTATGACATGTCTTAGGGAAAAAAATGGATTTGATGATACTGTCACAGGATGTTAATGCTACATGTGTCTGTATGACATTATATTTCTTTACAATAGGAGTAAATATTCAGCCTGTAGACCACTTCCTTCCACTTAGGTCTTCTGTTGATGGTATGGCATGGGAAGACTTCTAACATCTGTCTCTAATGGAAGGCAAAACTAAAATGTGTACAGAGCCTAAGCGAGTTCCTGGAATATCTGTCTCCATAAGGTCCATAGGTGTTGTCAACTACATGGACAATCTCTTCTTAAATGTCCCCCAAGTATAAGCGTATCTTATGTTACTCAGAGGACTCAGTAGTTTAAAAAGGAGTTGTCTAAGTAGCTAAAACTATATTTTTTGTGGAATGGAGCATTCCCTCAAGCCAAGGATGCACTATAAAACCACACTGCAACACTAACCTCGAGGGCAGGACTGAAAAATCACTTTTTGCTCTTTCCTTTTTTCCTCCCTTTGTTCCGAGAGCCATGAGACCACTGACTTTACCATGTAATGTACTGAAGAATGGGAAAAGAATCGCACATGTGGTGAAATGTGAAAAAAATTACAATTTAATTTTTTTATTGCATTCAATGAGGCTGATTCATCTATAGTCTACACCAGTCTTGCAGCAGTAGAAGGCTCCAAATTCATTAAGAGGCGCACAACAGGTAATGAATTTGGCGCCACTACTAAGTGGCGTTCACCACTGTGCGCCACACCAGAAATGCTACTCCAGTCCAGTAGCAATGTGGCACTTTGATGAATTTGATGGGCAGGCATGACAACACCACATCCCAGTTGCACCAATTTTGGCAGAGCTAATTGAAACTCGTGTGAAAAAGCCAAAAGTTGCACCATTTTTGCACAATTCCCCATTGTGCAAACATTTTAGCGTCTTTTCAAAGCTTTTACACAACAAATGTTTTGATGAATCGATCCCATTGGAGATACCAAACTTGTAGGGTTTTTATTGTTATTATTATTTATTTTTTTAAATGATGTAAAAATGTTTAACCCCTTAACGACCGCCGATACGCCTTTTAACGGCGGTCATTAAGGGTACTTAAACCACAGCGCCGTTAATTAACGGCGCTGTGGAAAAAGCCTATAGCACCCCCCAGAGTCGGATTTTCTCGGGTCTCAGCTACCGGGGGTAGCCGAGACCCCAGAGAACATGAATCGGGTCGGTTTTTAACGACACCGATGTTGCGATCGCCGTTATTAACCCTATAACGGCGATCACAACAAAAAAAAAAATGTGCCATTTAATTTCTCTGTCCTCTGATGTCATCGGACATCAGAGGAGAGAGTAAAAGGGTCCCCGGGACATGGGCCCCCATCCTGGTGGCCCCCAATCCTCTTCTTCTTGCCCCCGGGCCCTTCTGCCTCCCCGGGGGTAGCCGAGACCCCAGAGAACATGATCCGGGTTGGTATTCACTGATCCCGGTGTTGCGATCGCCGCTATACAGCATAACGGCGATCGCAAAAAAAAAAAAAAAATATTTCTCTCCCCTCTGATGTGATCGCACATCAGAGGGGGGAAATGAGGGTCCACAGGTCCCCCGATCGCCCCCCTATACCTCCCGGTGTCCTCGGTTCTCTCGCAGGTCCCAGGATCCCGACATCTTCTTCCTGGAAAAAAAAATGGGCGCATGCGCAGTGCGCCCGCCGATCTGCTTGGCGGCAAATTCAATTTTTTTTTCATTCATTCTCATAAAAGTACATTTTGATCACTGTGATAAACTATCACAGTGATCAAAATAAAAAAAAACAGTACATAACCCCCCCTTTATCGCCCCCTTAGTTAGGGACATATAATAAAATATAGAAATTATATTTATTTTCATTTTTCCGTTAGGGTTAGGGTTATAATTAGGGTTAGGGTTATAATTAGGGTTAGGGTTATAATTAGGGTTAGGGTTAGCATTAGGGTTATAATTAGGGTTAGGGTTACGATTATAAGGCTGGGTTCATACTGCGTTATGGCAGTCCATTAGACGGACTGCGTTACACCGCGGTATAACGCGGTGTAACGCAGTCCGTTAACGCTACCATTCACCCCCATTTGAGGGCGCATCGCGACGCATGTCGTAAAGCAGCATGCGTTCGCAACGTGCCATCATTCAGTGAAGGAGCCTTGGACGCGGGCTGCAGCGCCTGGGCTCCGTCACCGCTAGCGCAGATGAATCATCTGCTGATTCCTCTGCGCTAGCGGGTATAGCATAACGCGATCGCGTTATGCTATACCGTTACCAGCCCGTCAACGCTATGTGTTGAACGGGCTGGTAAAACGCAAAATGAACCTAGCCTTAGGGTTAGGGTTATAATTAGGGTTAGAATTAGGGTTAGGGTTACAATTAGGGTTAGGGTTAAAATTAGGGTTAGGGTGACTATTAGAGTTAGGGTTACAATTAAGGTTATGGTTACAATTAGGGTTGGAATTAGGGTTGGGATTTAGGTTAGGAATAGGGTTGGAATTAGGGTTAGGGGTGTGTTGGGGTTAGGGTTGGAGCTAGAATTGAGGGGTTTCCACTATTTAGGCACATCAGGGGGTCTCCAAACACGACGTGGCGTTCAAAAAGTCAAATGGCGCTCCCTCCCTTCCGTGCGCCCAAACAGTGGTTTACCCCAACATATGGGGTATCAGCGTACTCAGGACAAATTGCACACCAATTTTGGGGTTCTAATTTCTCCTGTTACCCTTGGGAAAATAAAAAATAGCTGGCTAAAAAAATCAATTTTGAGAAAAAAAATGTTTTTTATTTTCACAGCTCTGCGTTTATAAATTTCTGTGAAACACTTGGGGGTTCAAAGTGCTCACCACACATCTAGATAAGTTCCTTAAGGGGTCTAGTTTCCAAAACGGGGTCACTTGTGGGGGGTTTCCACTGTTTAGACACATCAGGGGGTCTCCAAACACGACGTGGCGCTCAAAAAGTCAAATGGCACTCTGTTATGATTTGGTAACTGAGGAGTGCAGGTAAAAAGGCAATACACCAGAGCAGTTGGAATCTATGAGATTGCAGTACCCTGACTAACCACCACAACTAGAGGCAGCCGTGGAGCGTTCCTACGTTGGTCCTAGACGCCTCGTCACAGCCTGAGAAACTAACTATACCTAAAGATAGAAATAGGAAAGCTATCTGCCCCGGAGCAGATCCCCAAAGAACATAGAAAGCCCCCAAACATGTAATGGCGGTTAGACAAGAAGAAATACTGACACAGACAGAAAATAGTAAGAGCAAACGTTGGGGCCCAAACTATCTAAATAGAAAAGGATAGGAAGGGCACTTACTGCAATCCCAAAAAACCCTGAAAAGCACCAACTCTACTAATTTCAAAAACACCTGAGATCACACGACCTCTACCACCTAAATTAGTTCTCTGGTGTAACAAAATCAAAACAGCAGCCACTGAAAAAACTGGAAAAATCAAAAGTACAAAACATCAGTGGCTGAACTAAACTGAGAGGGCAAAAGCCCCCGGAGGGGACCCTAAAGGCCGCCACAGAAGTGCAGGACAAAATGCAAAAATCAAGCACAAAAACAAAAAGAAGAAAATGTCTTATCTGTTAGCAGGAGATGCAGACACGACACAGCAGGCTACAAGGGAAACAGGAATCAAGAATTGAGACCAGAACAATTGATCACCGGCAACCCTGATGGGAAGGCGACTCCCTTAAATAAGACCAGTCAGTAACACCTGATTCCCAATCCTCACAATCTTCACTGGACAGTCCAGTACCGCTTGTAACCACCATAGGGAGCCTCTGCTCAGAACTCATTTCAAGTCCATTCACAACAGTACCCCCCCTTGAGGAGGGGTCACCGAACCCTCACTTGAGCAACCAGGTCGGTCAGGATGAGCTCTATGATACGCACGGATGAGTCTCCCAGCATGGATGTCTGAAGCAAACACCCAAGAATTGTCCTCCTGACCATAACCTCTCCACTTAACCAAATACTGGAGTTTCCGTCTAGAAAAACGAGAATTCAATATTTTCTCAACCACAAACTCCATATTGCCCTCAACCAGAACAGGGTCAGGAGGCAAAGCAGTAGGAACCACTGGCTCAACAAACCTCTTCAACAAGGACTTTTGGAACACGTTATGGATCTTAAATGTCCCTGGAAGAAGCAAACGAAAAGAAACAGGATTAAGAATCTCCATGATCTTATAAGGTCCAATGAACCTAGGCTTAAATTTAGGAGATGCCACTCTCATAGGAATATTTTTTGAGGACAACCAGAC